>OY856410.1:374515705-375715705 GCA_963693085.1 Alisma plantago-aquatica | reverse complement strand
CTTGCTAACTCTTCCTGGACTATTGAGTCACCTCTTCATCCTTCATAGGGCAGTACGCTTAGTATGTCCCACCAATCCACATGTAAAACAAGTCTTTCCCTCATACCACGACATGGACGACCCATTCATAAACATTGACATTGCGCTGCAAGCTCCTGCAGGTGGAAAACTATGGTCTCTGACTCTACTTTGTGTCCACTGCAACTTAGTCAATGACCTCTGTTGAGATTGTGGTGTTGATGACCTAGGCTTCTTGAAGCCCCCAGAACATTATCCTTGATAGTATGCATGCCTCTTCTTGGCCTTCACTTCATGATTCTCTAGAAATGAATGTTCTACCCTCTGAATTGATTCCATAAAAGTAGCAAATCTCTCTCTATTCTCTAAGGATGACAACAGAGTAATCATCTTAGTACTCAGACCCTTCTTAAAGCATCTGATCATCACCTTGTCCATTGCTGCCATGTGTAGACAAAACCTTAGAAGCTCTATAAATTGAGATTCATATGGACTGATTGACATAGATCCCTATTGAATTTGCTCAAACTGTACTATCTTCTCATCTAGATAAGTCTATGGAAAGTACCTACTTACGAACTCCCGTAGGAATTCTTCCCATGTAACCACAGCTCCCGACCATTTCTCCTCCTCAATGGCCCACCAATGGCCAACACTCCCCTTTAACAAATACACAACATGTTTCACCTTATCCTATTCAGGGATGTTGAGGATTTTAAAGGCCTTTTCTAGCTCAGTCAACCACATATCTACATTGGCTAGATCAGATCTCCCTACATACTCCAACACTCCTACATGTCGAAGTCTTTCAAAGGTCTTTCCAGAACCATGAGTTTCAGCACCAGGAATAGTTGCCCTTGGTTGGGCTACATACATCCTATCCATCATGCAGTTGCTTGTAGTCATAAATTGTCCAACCATGGACTCCAAATCAGGGTTGATATATTGTCTGGATCAACCTGAGGAACTTCTAACACGACCTCTGCCCTCTCTTGTCTCCTAGCACCGCCTCCTGGTGTAGCAACACTGCTTTCAGCAACACATTCTTCATGTTCTCTAGACATTTTTTTCTTCACTTCTTCTTCTTATTCTGCATAATCAGAAATGACCATAATATATGTTGGAGAACTCTAGAACAAACTCAAACCCTAGTCCTATGTCCCTATAGACGCAGTAAACCTATAGCTCTGATACCACTCAATTGTTACGATCATCACCACATAAAGTGAGATTACTCAAAACAAAGAACAAAATTACCATTAACAATAATATTACCACAAAATAGGGTAAATTAAACCATTTGCAATTCAAGATTTCAAGCTGAAGTATTTTATAAACAAGCCTTCAACTCAGGCCATCTGTATTCCATATATGCCAAAAGATGTTACATATCTTGTTCAATGGTTGTCCACAACTATTACATATCACTACCTATTTATGTGTACATACACTCATGGCACAAAGACAAAAAATACGTGTGGATATAAAAATACCAAAATCTGCCCAAAGACTCGAGAGTACAGGGATGACATATAGGACTCTATAACAGAACTCTAGTAGTAAATCCAACCTCTAATAGTTACCGCTCTCCTTGCTACTCAACACCGGTACCACAACCTCAACCTCCTTGTCCACGACCACCTAAAAAGTTGTGGAACCCATGGGGTGAGACCAAACGTCCCAGTGAGAGATATAAATCTTTGACAACATCTATTATAAGCATAGTGAGATAATATGTCTCAGGGAAGTATTGGCTCACAGACTCTCGCCAAAACTCCTCTCAACTGATCACCACTCTGAGTCTATTCTCTTCATCAATGGCCCACCAATGGCCAACACTTTCCTTCAGCAGGTACACTGCATGCTTCACCTTCTCCTCTTATGGGACATTAAGGATCTTAAATGCCTTCTCCAACTCCATCAACCACATGTCCGTATCTGTCGGGTCTACCATACCTACATACTCAACTGCCCCTATACCTCTCAGATACTCAAACATCTTCCCATGACCCTGGGATTCGGCATTGGGAACAACAACCCTTGCTTGAGGTATAGATACTCTATCCACCATATACAAAATTATGGCCATTAAATATCCAAACATGGACTAAAAAGAGGGAATGTCCATAGTTGCTGGGTTGAACTGAGGCTATTTAAGCACTCCATCTACTCTAGCCTACCTCCTAGCACCACCTCTTGGTGTAGTAACACTACTTTCAACACGTTCTTTGTGCTCTCCAAACATATATGCATAAGCACAAGCTATAATCATATATGTTGGAGGATGAAAGAACAGTCACAAGAGAAGACACAACCCTAGTCCTATGTCCTTGTAGACTCAGCAAACCTAGAGATCTTATGCCACCCAAATGTGACAACCCATCACGCAAAGCAAGATGACTCAAAACTAAACACACAATCAACCACTAAACAATCACAATACCAGAAAAGTAGAGAAATTAAAACTGATTCCATAAAACCATCACTGTGCAGAATCATATTACATCAAGGTCCAGAAACCTATAACATATCACATACCATATCAGGTATTCACATATTTACAGTGTCCATCTTCCATACATCTGTTACAAAAGATATATATTCACGACATACTACCAAAACACATATCGTTATACAGATCATCTACAAAACACATCCATTCTCAGACCTGTGAGTACATGGATGACACATAGGAATCTACTACAACACAAATAGCTATCAAATCTTCTATGTCAACTGATCTATGAGCTACTCTTCCTAAACAACATGATCTCTACCACATTGTTGGCGACCGCCTAAAAATATGTGGAAACTCACAAGGTGAGACCAATGTCCCAACAAGAGATATAACTCTCACCAACATTCATTGCTACATCAAGATGCATTATTATAGTAGATTAAGCATTTATGAGCAAGTCAGCTAAACAAAAAATTAAAACTAGTTACAAAGGTTATGAACCTTCAACAGATAGTCATAGTAACATGCTAAGAAGGAATATGAAGAACATGTATAACAGTTAACTTCCCTTACCACATTATATAAAATTTGAACAATATAAGAAACAAGACAAGGGTAAACATCCAATGTGAATTATGTTTAACCTTAAATAGATATACTGCACGACTGTATTACATCTTTTAATTAAGCCCTAAGGAGTTGAGGTATACCACTCCACTCCAAATGTCCACTGCTAAGTCAAAAATAGTGCCATACAAGATCTAGGAGAGTCAGACTCCTATGATCTCCTCCACCCCCAATGAGTATGAGTCCTCAGCAATGACATATAGAGTCCAGCTACAAAACAACCTAGTCTGCCTTAGTATATAGGCCACAATACTAGTGAACATGGTATACAAACCCAACATCTGATGTTACGATCCCACCTCCCGATAACCCCCAATTAAGGGAGACCGAGAGGTCGAAGCTGCACCCATGACTTTCGGATCAAAGGTTCAGCAATTAACCAAGAATAATTATCAAATTTTAACATACTATACTGAAAAGCTATAAGAAAAATAAACTTTACATACCTTTTGAAATTTTGGATTTCTAACTTCTATCCACTTAAGGATTCTACGCTAACTAATCCTCCTTGTATTTTTCTTCATGTATTTCACAATGTGATGATTTACTGTTTGTCCTTTTGGCTTGTTCCTAAAAACGTCGACAAACAAAACATCGGTCAGCCGAAGCTGGTATGTGGGGAAAACAATAATCATGCAATTATCTATAACAATGTATTACATTCAATTATCATTTAACAAACAAGTTTACATTTTAAGTATAACAACGCGATCCATGTGTCCCATATTCCCTTTATACCCCTCATGACTTCACCCATCAAGTGAATCAATTTCTAGGGCGGAGTCACATGGCACTACCCGTAGGTAGCCCACTCCTTAACTCATGGTATGCTAAGAGTCTCATGGCACTACACGTGGGTAGCCCAGTTTCTAACTCATGATACCCTAGACCTTTATCTAGGTTATCCTTAACTTTTGCATATCTATAGGGGTGGACTCATATCTAGCTTGTTATACATGTATAACCATAGTGATATTCATAGTCACTTTATAGTTGCATGAATTGAAACATCCAACAATTATTTCAATCATTGAGGAAAATGTCGATAAAATCCTCAGAAAACTAATCGGTATAGTCATAAGCATAGCCACATACCTGATTTGATGAGTCATGCAGATTATTCAACATATACTTCATGTAAATATAATCAACCCATTCAACAGATCCAAGCAAGTAATTCAATCATCACATAATTCCTGAAAAGAATATGTACTCTATTTATTACACACTTTATCAAGAATCTACTTTATTGACTTGGATTCTCTTTCTAGGGTTTCTAATCCGCATTAAGGTTCCATTAATACTCATTAGGGTTTCTTAGATCTATTTCTCGAACTTTATCTCTTTTAGGTTAACAAACCCTAAAATACTCTTTTCCATTTATATAAACCCTAATTGCTCAAACTATTCATTTTAACACCCAAATTGACTTAGGATCAGCATATCCCTATTTATTTATGGATTTGAACAATTAAAACATTTAAAAGTCATATTCCCCTAAATTAGGGTTTCTAAGCTCATTAATGCATAATCATGCACAAAACCCTAACTTAAGCCAATTATATAAAATGATCATCTTTTTAGATCCTATTTCCTCGTTTATCAACAACAGGTTAATATTGGCTTAAATTATCCATTAAACAACATTAAATCCATCTATCATCAAATCTAAGGGTTTTTCATTAATTAAATCATTAAAGATGACAACTTTATGCCCTTTTCCAATTTCAAGCATATTTATGCACATAACTCCAAATTAGACTAATAATATGCAAAGTTCTTCCTTTTTGAACATAATGTACCGTTTTACATTTAACAGGTTAATATCAACTCTATTGATCCATTAAACCTTATTAAACACTTTACTCGTTTCAAAATAGGGTGTCTTAACCTTTAATTCATTAAAGATGATAGTTTATACTACTTTTCGAATTATGATCAGATTCAGGTTATAAAACTATTTTTATTGGATTCCTTGTGTTCTTCTGATCAAAATTCATATATAAACTTTTGTCATCCAAGCTATGAATATTTAACTACGATTTTTGCAGTAAATCTTTACCTGGGCCAATCAGGAGACGCCACGTTGCTCCACCCCATGCAACGGTCTCGCGATCACTGTTTTGGAAATATAACCGAATTGTGGTTATACCCTCAGTTAAGTTGTTTGCTGCTATTGCCCGCACAGGGGAAGAACCATCCGAAGACCCCGTGTTCTCTTCTTCATTGGGACGACGGCCTGTTGCCGCCCTAGCGGCCATGGCAGAGCGTCGCAGGCCGCCCCCCCATCGCCTCAGCGTTCAGCTTCAGTCAAGACTCATCCCCTACCTCCGTCCTCCCTCCTCACACTCATACAGGGCATAAACCCTGGCCGAGATAGCCAATCTCAAGAGCTTCAGGTCTGCGATCCTTTGCGGGCTTACAACCCTATTACAGGTGTTGCGTAAGGACAAGAGAGAGGGGGTGGTGGCAGATCCCTTCTGGGTAATCGTCGGAACGTCCTACCTCCGACTAACCTACAAATAAACATGTTGTTGCTCTCTGGACAGATCTATACATTCATTAGGGTTTTATGTGCAAGGAACAAGAAGAAAGGAGAGAGGGCTGCGTGGGACTTCCCCGGACTTGGCCCTAGGTCGTACCCCTCATATAGGGGAGGGTCAACGAAGCCCTAGGATGTCTTTCCCACAAAGAAACTTAGTCCCTCGTCAATAGGAATCATCTTTCTTCTAGGAGAAGTATTCTTCTCTCTCCTCATAATCCTCTTAGATATTCTTATTTCTTGAATTCGAAATTCCCTATATATATTCTCTTTATTCTTGCTTTTTCAACCATTGGCACGAATTTCCATTTTCCTTTAGTAGAAACTATTTCCTTTTTAGCAATACTACTTAATCCATTAATAATGTATTCACATATTATTCTTATTTTCTTTTTATAGGTATTTTCTCTTTCCTCTTTCTTCATTGGGACGCCTTGGATCCCAAGACACTCTATTATTTCGAAATTCTTTTTATTGGATACTTATTATCCTTCTAGATGCATCTAAATGCATTATTTCACATTATCTTGTTTATTTCTCATTAAAATAACTCTTTTTGAGAATGTTTCTTTATTTCTCTTTTATTTTCCTTATTGGCATTCCTTTTAATATAAGCAACCTCATGGCTACGAAATTTCACCAAGAAATCTCATTTATGCCTCTTTCCACTCATTTTCCACATTTTATCATTATTTTCAATTTATTTCTTAATTAAGAAATACTTAATTAATCTTTTCTTTTCTTATTGTTTTCTTTATGCAACTTTGGACTTCTTGGAACCCAAGGAACCCAAGAGGCACGAAATCCTCTTTGTATGTGCCTTCTAGAGGTTTCTACATATTTATTTTCTTACGAATTCAATTATCCATTTACTAATTGAATTTCCTTGTTATTTCCTTGTTATTGGGCCCAATAGCCAATAAAGCCCACAACACAAACATCAAGGCTATTGTAAACAAAATCCATGTATTCAAAACAGATTATACCATTCTTTGTTCAATTATCCTTAATATGAGAAATTGCTTTTCTCACCAATTGAACCCAAAATTTGGGGTTGTAACATCCTTCCCCTCTTATAGGAATTTTGTCCTCAAAATTCAAACAAGCAAACAAACAATTCAGGATAAGACTTTTCCATGCCCATCATTGGCCCCTATGTGGCTTTTCCGTACTCATGGCATTTTCAAAGAACCTTTATTCTCACATATTCTTCTCTCTAAGTTCTTTCATCCTGGCGTCTATAAACTACACAGTTGACTCAGGCCATGTTAGCCTTCCTTGGGGCTCACTAGGTTCATTGCTCACCACATGGTCGGATACCTCACATAGTGCTCTAAATCAGACACATGGAACTCATCACACATTACTTTATCCCGAGGGGTAAGGTCAATCTTAACCTTCTCCACCAAACCATATCAACAGAACCCATGCATTGGGGACTCAGCTCTCTTAGCTATAACTTAGAGGGGTCGGATTTTCACATAATCTTCCACAGTAACTTGTATGTCAGTCTACTTTGCATCTGCTCACGACTCTCATCGTCTCTAGGCTCCTTTCAGCCCTTACACAATCAAAGTGACTTCATCTACACGCACTTTGGTTCCTTTTCTAACCATCATGTGGCCCTTTCACCAACATCACCTTATTAAAGTGGTGACTGACACAACCTCCCATACAGAGATTCTTATAAAACCCGATACTGGCTATGGTGGTCGTTGTCACACCTTTCATAGGACAAGAACTGTCTCTAGATATCACCTTGGACGACACACATGCCCTCATCAGACCCTTTCATATGGATCATACTAACCATAGTTAGGGGTGATAAACTATACTAACATTGAGTTTCTCATGCACCTACTTCCATCTTTTGGAAGAAACCCTTTAGGTCAAACTCAAGAACCTTTGAACCCGCTTCATGGTGTAGTTGGACCATCTCTCTCATGGGTAGTTCAACTAGATCTGTCCCTTAACAAAACTCTTTCTTTCTCATGTCATCTAGGTAAGGCAACCTACCACAACCCATATTGCATATCGACCTTTCTTGGTCAAGGGGAGACTTATCACAACATCCATAGTGATGAACTCCCATTCCCTCTCAGGGACTCTTTTGTCTTCTATATCGATACACTGGGTTACTGGGGTTCGTCCTTTACCTCCTGGCTTGCATGGTCATAAACCACATGTAACTTCATCTTAAGCATCCAAAGTGCTATTGCCATTTACCACAGTGTATGGTGATCTTAAAATCATGATCTCCTGTATGTCATTATTCTTCAAGATTGATTCCTCAGAAACCCCAAACCACTCTAGTCGGGGTTTCATCACCTTCCTTTCCAAAGAAGTGCACTTGAGGTTCTACCACCATCCTTTCATTGTATCAAGGACTAGACTGGATAACCAAACAACCATTAACTTTTCAATGTATCTTGTTACATCTGAGTGTTATCCAAACACCTCTCCTTTTCGAACTTAGGGTTAGCTAAACAACCTTTTCTAGCTTCTAGTCAAACAAGTCAGATGTATCTCAACCAGAGCATCCATTACCACTTCACATCCTTAGGTATTAGGTAACATTGAAGACATACACTTCCATGTATTTCACTTATCATCTCACCTCAAACTTTGTGTCTATCTTCATTAAGAACACTTCTCTGATTTCATCATCATGGTGATCAAACTCAACCTGGTAAAACTTGTAAGTTCTTTATAACTCATGATAAAAACATCCTCATAAGGTGACTACCTCATTTCTATTAGTGTTTGCAAACATCCATGTATCATTCACTTTACCAGGGTAGGTTATCTTCTCTATCCCCATTTCTCATGGCGACGTTCCAATCTACATCATCTCTTATCCTTGGTGTATGGCATGTGTAATGTCCTATCTCTCACCCCCATAACAAGAGTAAATAAGCATTTGGCTGTAGTCCAAATACAGAGTTCTTCCTGTTCCAAGCATAGAGATGGTACATCCCACCTTGTCAATACACCTTTACATCTAAGTTGCAACGTGCCACATATGTCTCTACATCACAAACATCATGATAACAAACTAATCTTGAACCTACTGAGGTTTATATCCTTGGTCATCTCCTCTAGGTTTATAGGGTACCGGCTCTTTTGAGGTCATCCCTCTTCCCTCATGCATCAAGAGAGTGCCCTACTCATCTTCCCTTTGGGTCCCATGAGTTCATTAAGGTGATCAATCTCCTAACCCATGGTCCTCAGACAATGATAGCTGTTACCTCCCGACCCTATGGTCATGTTCAACTGGGGAATTAGGCAACTCCTACTTTCATCGATTTTATCCCTACCTGACCCTAGGAGAGACTTAGGATTCTCCATAATAGTACATGTTCACTTAGAACCTTATCCAAGTCTTCATCATCTCTCTTCCTGCATTTATGGGCTGGCTTTCATCCTTTCATAGGGATCATGACAACCTGCCTACCTTGGTCAAGCCCCATACCATATGCAATTAGAGATGGATATCAATGGGTCTACAAGTTCATTCTCATACCATGTACTTTTCTCTTAGCTTCTCAAAATCCTATGAGACCTCTTTTAGGTTTTCACAAAAACTGGTGTACACTCTTCAAAAGGGTCCCTCTCCCAGGATGGGAGGAAACTACAACTCTTGACCTCAAGGTCACAAACATCCTTAGGTATAGGGTTTACATCCACATGAGCCTACTTGACCCTAGCAAGCTATGAAGGCACAAGTAGATCACCTACTGAACCATGCTAGGTCATCTGGGTTCTCCTTCATTAACATTAAATCAAGGTCATACCTTCCTTCCCATGTCATCACTGAGTTGTGAGGGGTTTATCAAACATACATTTAATCTTAAGGGTCTTCCCTTTTCCTCTATACATGAGGAGTACCATGCTCGAAACTATAGAAACTTAATTCTCGTCATGAGCATTAGGTACACCACTTCCCCTCTTAGGCCTAGGAACCCTAGGTTCACTTTTAGGTGTTCAACTGCATGCTCTGTCTCTTACCCATGAATCAAGCTTACAAAAGGCATAACGTGCACTTCCTGTCATCCTTCAACTCAATCAACACTTAGAGTTGGATTTCCTCAAGGACAAACCATAAGGTACAAGGCCTCATAACTTGTTACAAATCCACTTCAGGGTATACAGAACATCTTCTTCCTTTCTCAGAAGGTAGACACTTATACCATAGGCACATAGGTGCCAGAAACCTCATTTTTCCTCTAGGTTTTGGTCCCTCCCATGGATACCAAGACATCATCAACCTCTAGGGATCAAGCATGTGGTGACCACTATCATCCTCTTAGGTCGCATCATCCTCAACTCCCGACTTCTCCTCATATCTTGGAGTCTAGGATTCCAACCTTCTTGTTGGGTTTCCTGCTCTCTCTCTCGAGCTAACCCTAAAACCAACCTCACCAGTAGAGGTCCTCTCTTAAAGAAGGTTCAGCCTCAAAAGCATGCCCCTACCTGGAGGAAGCCTATGTTCAACTATGTTCGCTCAAGGTTATCCATAACCCCTTATGCTTAACACAAACTTTCCCGACCAGGGTTTCAACCCTTTGCTCACACTACTAACGTACCCTGGGTGCATGCTATGACCTACACACATAGGCCCATAGGGTTTCTAAGGTCCTTCACTAACATCATCATATAAGGAGCTATCCTAACATGCACGACCCTTCCTAGGGTTGGGTTGTCAAAGGTGTTAGGTCACCCATGGATCATATGGCGTCCCAAAGGCATGTCCCTTCAAACACCTGGTCCAACTCATCTCTCTCTAACCATCACTTAGGGTTAGGGTTAGCATCATCCTTAGAGGATGTGCCAGGTCTCTACTTGCAATGGATATCTCTATCTCCAAGACTGACTTATCCTCCTGACAAGAAGGTCTAGCCTCAGGTCTCTACTGAGGACATGACAACTTATGTCATACGACCTAAGCATGTATCTATTCTTTAATTTGCGCTTACTCTATTAAGCTTATGTCCATGACATCTTATTTACATGCATTTCCTTTAATGTGGTGAAGGATCCCTTAAACCTTATCAACCTTACCCATACCTCAAGAGGGTGAGGAGAAGAAAGGAAACACTCATCGTTTAGGTC
Organism: Alisma plantago-aquatica; assembly: GCA_963693085.1. NCBI lineage: Eukaryota > Viridiplantae > Streptophyta > Magnoliopsida > Alismatales > Alismataceae > Alisma > Alisma plantago-aquatica. Next base: position 375,704,948 of record OY856410.1, on the reverse strand, counting down.
CTTATCATAATTTTTGTGATGATAAGGGATGAATAAGATGAGAAGTCCTAAAGGTATCTTATTTCGATTCATACCCTAAGACTTTGGCCAGGCAGTCACACGGATCCGGGAGTCCTCATATTTCGATTAGCGGTGTGGAGGAAAATATTTCCAGCCCCCAGTCATGATCCTTTTCTAGACACCTCCGTCTTTCAGATAATCCTCTAATAACTCCCTTGGGTTCTATGGAGTTTGTAAAATTTAATAATTATTAATGGTTAATTGAGGAACCTAGGCTCTGATACCAAATGTTACGACCCCACCTCCCGATAACCCCCAATTAAGGGAGACCGAGAGGTCGAAGCCGCACCCATGACTTCCGGATCAAAGGTTCAACAATTAACCAAGAATAATTATCAAATTTTAACATACTATACTGAAAAGCTGTAAGAAAAATAAACTTTACATACCTTTTGAAATTTTGGATTTCTAACTTCTATCCACTTAAGGATTCTACGCTAACTAATCCTCCTTGTAGGGGAGGGTCAACAAAGCCCTAGGATGTCTTTCCCACAAAGAAACGTAGTCCCTCTTCAATAGGAATCATCTTTCTTCTAGGAGAAGTATTCTTCTCTCTCCTCATAATCCTCTTAGATATTCTTATTTCTTGAATTCGAAATTCCCTTTATATATTCTCTTTATTCTTGCTTTTTCAACCATTGGCACAAATTTCCATTTTCCTTTAGTAGAAACTATTTCCTTTTTAGCAATACTACTTAATCCATTAATAATGTATTCACATTATATTCTTATTTTCTTTTTATAGGTATTTTCTCTTTCCTCTTTCTTCATTGGGACGCCTTGGATCCCAAGACACTCTATTATTTCGAAATTCTTTTTATTGGATACTTATTATCCTTCTAGATGCATCTAAATGCATTATTTCACATTATCTTGTTTATTTCTCATTAAAATAACTCTTTTTGAGAATCTTTCTTTATTTCTCTTTTATTTTCCTCATTGGCATTCCTTTTAATATAAGCAACCTAATGGCTACGAAATTTCACCAAGAAATCTCATTTATGCCTCTTTCCACTCATTTTCCATATTTTATCATTATTTTCAATTTATTTCTTAATAAAGAAATACTTAATTAATCTTTTCTTTTCTTATTGCTTTCTTTGTGCAACTTTGGACTCCTTGGAACCCAAGGAACCCAAGAGGCATGAAATCCTCTTTGTATGTGCCTTCTAGATGTTTCTACATATTTCTTTTCTTAAGAATTCAATTATCCATTTACTAATTGAATTTCCTTGTTATTTCCTTGTTATTTCCTTGTTATTGGCCCAATAGCCAATAAAGCCCACAACACAAACATCAAGGCTATTGTAAACAAAATCCATGTATTCAAAACAGATTATACCATTCTTTGTTCAATTATCCTTAATATGAGAAATTGCTTTTCTCACCAATTGAACCCAAAAATTGGGGTTGTAACATCTGAGGTACAATCGCAACTGTCCTCTATCACAACAAATACACCAAGATAGGACTGCACCCATTCTTCTGCCAAGGTATGACCGCAACCATCCTCAAAAACCATGGAGTCAAGATGTCAAGGACACTTAGACAGCATTTGGTAACGAGATTTATTCAGATATGGTGGCAGTGGAAGACCAAAAGTCTACCGCAGATAGCAAAAAATAGTAGACCTGAAACACCAAATTGACAATCAGTGAACTTTTACACACTTTTCACACTCATATGTGATTATCCAACTGCGATTATCCACTAGACCAATTTTATGCAGTGGCTCATCTTAGATGCATGATCGTGGTGAAAATGATCATGTTACCAAATGAAGCCTTAGTCACCTGCACCTTGCATACTCAATAGTATGAGCTCCAAGTTTCCCTTAGGAATACCCATTTCACCATCCAACAAAACCTGACATTGGAATGGATCTATAGCCAAGGCAACTACATGATTAGGGTTCCACTTGCTTAGTTAATGTCGATTGAGTGTCTTTTATTGCATCAATAAAGTTACAAGCAAACCCTAAATAGATTCTAAAAAATAAGGGTAGATGTTTTTTTGATTTATGAGAGAATTGCCCCCGTAGAAGTGCCACAATCGTGACCCCCCCAGACGGCGTAAACTCTCGGGGCATGAGAGGGTGTTGTTCGGTCATCCCCCTCCCACACCCAATCAAATTCATGTTACTTTTCGCAGAGCACCTTCAACGTGATTTGAACCTGGTACAACTTTAGAAGATATAAAATGTATTAACCATAAAGCTTATCACATCACCACATGGTATTGTTCCATTGCTAGTCATAATGCCATCACTATTATCACATCATCATGGGATACCTATCCCTTATCATATCACTAGAGGATATCACCTCAATTAGGCACAAAACCATTACCAAGGGTATAAGACCATTCACATTGTTCATGTAGGGAACGTCATCATCTCTCCATGACTCATCAAGACTGATTATTCCTCCATACACATGATACACATAAGTTCATCATAACCATGTATTCAAGGACTATAATGCTCATGTGATAACAAATTAGAGTTACAACAGTTGAAAAGAGAGAAAGCATTTTATCAGCATGCTACTTATTCAAGTAACTAACCATCATCCTTTTGTACTTGCAATTAGGGTTATGTTTCAACATCATAACCAAATTAAGGTTTCAAAACAACAACTAATATTAAACCCTGATTATCATGATCTTCAACATTCTTTGAAGCAAAAGGGTCAACCACCATCATGACTAGATCGACCACACAAGAAAACATAAGTTTAGAAAGTCTCACCAATTGAAGAGGAATAAGTTACACCATCTTCATCGGTCGAAGAGGTGGACCCATCTCAACGACCATCAAGGTCAACCCATAGCGACCCAAGTAAAACAAATTCATGTCTTCGACCAAAGATAACCACATTAGGTCATCGACCGAAGAGACACATGACTCACATCATCGTCTAAAAAGAAGATTGGCAACTGAAGGTCATGAGGGGAAACTCCTCGATCGAAGAAAGATAGGTGACCTTAGTGACCACTCAATAAGCCCATACTTAGCGACCACAAACCAACAAAACTCTTCAACCACATGATCTATATCATGGTAAACATCAAGAGAAATTAACTACTTCCAACACAAGATCAAAACAAGCTGACCATCATCACAAAACCAAAACCTCAAGGAGTAGACCTCAAAGAGGAAAACAACATCAAACCCTAATTTTGGTCATCAACATGATCTAAAATTGAACAATGAATAAAAAAAGATTAAAAAAATGTTTATCTATCACACATTAATTCAAAACCTCCATTGTCAAGAAAGAGAACAAAACCATGATCATGAGAAGAAAACCAACGTTTAGCATGTGCATGTAATAACCAACACCCCATCATCAACAAGATATCGGATACAAGAATTAGGGTTCATAAAAAGTGATAATCTACTCAAGATCACCAAATAAGCATAACCACTAACACAAGTTATCATCATCAATCTAATTAGAACCACATTTTAGAGATGGATTATTATCATGCAAAGTTTTATACAACAATAATCGAGGAGAGGGTTATATAAATCACCTTCAAGAGGGTGAACAAATCCAACATCAAGATACTCCAAGGAAAGAGAGGAAAACCCTAGCTTGATCAACTCCATGACTCATCAAGACTGATTATTCCTCCATACACATGATACACATAAGTTCATCATAACCATGTATTCAAGGACTATAATGCTCATGTGATAACAGATTAGAGTTACAAAAGTTGAAAAGAGAGAAAGCATTTTATCAGCATGCTACTTATTCAAGTAACTAACCATCATCCTTTTGTACTTGCAGTTAGGGTTATGTTTCAACATCATAACCAAATTAAGGTTTCAATACAACAACTAATATTAAACCCTAATTATGATGATCTTCAACATTCTTTGAAGCAAAAGGGTCAACCACCATCATGACTAGATCGACCACACAAGAAAACATATGTTTAGAAAGTCTCACCAATTGAAGAGGAATAAGTTACACCATCTTCATCGGTCAAAGAGGTGGACCCATCTCAATGACCATCAAGGTCAACCCATAGCGACCCAAGTAAAACAAATTCATGTCTTCGACCAAAGATAACCACATTAGGTCATCGACCGAAGAGACACATAACTCACATCGTCGTCTAAAAAGAAGATTGGCAACTGAAGGTCATGAGGGGAAACTCCTCGATCAAAGAAAGATAGGTGACCTTAGTGACCACTCAATAAGCCCATACTTAGTGACCACAAACCAACAAAACTCTTCAACCACATGATCTATATCATGGTAAACATCAAGAGAAATTAACTACTTCCAACACAAGATCAAAACAAGCTGACCATCATCACAAAACCAAAACCTCAAGGAGTAGACCTCAAAGAGGAAAACAACATCAAACCCTAATTTTGGTCATCAACATGTTCTAAAATTGAACATTGAATTAAAAAAGATTAAAAAAAATGTTATCTATCACACATTTATCCAAAACCTCCATTGTCAAGAAAGAGAACAAAACCATGATCATGAGAAGAAAACCAACGTTTAGCATGTGCATGTAATAACCAACACCCCATCATCAACAAGATATCGGATACAAGAATTAGGGTTCATAAAAAGTGATAATCTACTCAAGATCACCAAATAAGCATAAACACTAACACAAGTTATCATCATCAATCTAATTAGAACCACATTTTAGAGATGGATTATTATCATGCAAAGTTTAGTACAACAATAATCGAGGAGAGGGTTATATAAATCACCTTCAAGAGGGTGAACAAATCCAACATCAAGATACTCAAAGGAAAGAGAGGAAAACCCTAGCTTGATCAACTCCACGTACAAGCTAGAATCACCTCAAAGAAGAAGAACAACCCTAGGTTAAAGGAGTACAAGAAAGAGGGAAAAACCCTAGGCTGAAAATACAAGAGAGGGGTGATTCAACTCAATCCTAGCACTACCATGGAGAACATGGATTCATCCAAGAAGAGAGAAGTTGCTCAAGAAGAACCACCATGGAAACCCAAGGATTCGACTAAGAGAAAGAAGAGAGGTAGGGTTGTAAGAAAACAAAGATCAAGCAGAGATATCACTTACCAAGATCACGGAAATACCAAAGGATCACCAAATAAGAGTTGCTCCAACCCTAGATCAAACATGCAAGGGTCCAACCACCTTGATCCAAGATTTAGTTCTTCTCCACCACCAAGAGCACAACTGACGAGCTCCAAGCAAGAGGGAAATAAGAGGATGCAAAAGGATCACTTGCATGCCAAGAGAGGGGTATATATATCCAAGGGTCGGAGAGAGGTAAGGAAGGTTAGGTGTCATGCACACATGTGTCACTTGTCCATAAAAAATAAGCCATGCAAGAACTAATACCATGCATGCATCAAGGGTCATTAAAACCAAAGAAACTCATCGACCACTCTGGTCCAAGAAAGCCCATCGGTTGAATGAATACAAGGTCCAAAAGCCAATCGGTCAAAGAAAACAAAACGACCATAGGAGGTCAAACCCTAGAAATCACTTAACCACTAAGATCACTAGGTGTACACAAAAATTCATCAACCATAGAAACAAAGGTCAAAGAAACAACAATGTGTTTGCTAAAAATCAAGGAAACCATCAATCAACTCTTAAGGTCAACATCAAAACTAGGGCATCCAAGCAAACCCTAGAACAACAATACATGATGCCACCTCATCAAAACAAGTTGCAACACAGATATGGGGAGCCAATTTTAATCCAAAATGATGCCAAAACATGTAAGGCACAAGCGTGTGACAAATTGCAAGATAAACCTTAAACATGGGTAATTTGAAATTAGGTCCAAAACAAGCACATATATGTGTAACTAGCTAAAACATCAACCAAATTCGACCAAAATGAAAACATAACTTTCACCATGTTATTAAAGCACATCACATGATTAGATTAAGGTTTTAATCATCTTATTGTGCTAAGAAAGCAAGATGAATCATAAAGCTAGGTTAGGGTTCTTACAACCACACATCCAAGACATTGCCTACTTTGAATTGTTTTTCACATATATAAACCAACAAAATAATCTCTTGCATGTTATTTGACTTTTAGCCTCTAAAGAAGTGTTTGGGTAAGCTTATTAGGTTCAAAATTATGATTGACAACCATACTCACATTGTCCTCTTAGCCATATTTATATTATTTGGGCTCTAACATCCCAATTATCTCACATGTGCTTCCAACAATCTTAGTCATCTCATGTATAAGTAACCAAAGCTCATGGTTAGAAAACACATTTACTCATTCCAAACTACTTGTCTAAATTGCTTGATTATGTGCTGAAATATATATTTTGAAATTTGTTTAGATATGATCAAATCTAGCATGATTCTCAAACTATTAACCATATAGCCCATTTTCTGATCGCCTAGATGCCAAGATAGTTGGCTCTAGTTACATTAATATGCTAATATATATACACACATATATTATGTATATATATTATATGTATGTTATATATATGTATGTATGTTTGTATGTATGTATGTATGCATATATATATATATATATATATATATATATATAATGTTTGTGTGTGTAGACACACACTGACACACACATATGTATACCTTGTGGTGTGTGTTCATGTGTCTACATATATATATAGACATATATATATATATACATATATATATACATATATATATATATATATATACATATGGGATTAAGAGAGAAATATTTCTCCTAAAACTTGTGGTAGATGTTGGATGTCTGCGAGGGTGGTAAATCAAAAATTGCTTCTCCATGTGATTTGAACCCGAGTCCCTTCATTGGGGACCATGAAAATTTTCCAACCCAACTATCCCTTTATATAGTGATACACATCAACATGAAAGAGTTCAGGAGTCTGATATTCAGATCATCCTACTAATTTCTTGTATGCTATTCTATTATTTAGTTTTTGTACCTAACAATTAGCTTTAGACTTATGTTTTCTCTCTATTTTTCTTCCATCTAGCACTACAATTTTACTACAATTTATGATATTATGTAAGGTGTGTCAAAAGATTGATTTTGGGTTGGTTTTGGGTCAAATAAGCATCGAAGTTGATGTAACTTCTCTACTCAAATCCGACTTTGTACAAGTTTTTTACGGAGTAGTAAAACAAGAACCATACCCAATATTTGAATTGTAACTAAAAATGGAGAAACAAATTCTATAAGTAATATATATGGTGTCGCATTAATAATCATATAATTTTATTATTGTATATATAACATTATTAGACATATAAACAAATTGAATTCAATGTGGATACAATTACATATGGTATCATAGTTCTAATATATGGTTCAATCCAATATCTAGTGGATATCAAATGGCAACACTTGAAACCAATATGAACGAATCATATCCATATCTGCTATCTGATCCACACACAAAATAATACATTTGGTGTTAATTAATATGTCTCATATATGAATTATTGTTATTATATGAAATATATACGATAAATATATGTAATACCATACTTTTACATATGAATAATATAATTTTAATAATATATGCATGTATATGTCAAATTCAAAATTGTCTATACTTGATACAACCATATTTGTTATTCTATCTAAAATGTTTTGATCTAAAACTTGATATGAGGTCTCTATTGGTGGATATCAGATTTCTTTAAAATTTTGAACTTGAATCCATAAAGGATATGCACATTTTGGATATCCTTTTACAAGTCTAAACATTATCATTTTGTGTGATAAGTAATTTAAGTATTATGAGTGAAGTGCATCCATTTAGTAGTCATATGGTTTGAATTTATCAACCCAAAAGTCCTAAATGTTTGAACCAAGAACAACTTATCTACTTCCAAGTCATGATTTGGCATGATCGACAAACTACATATCAAGAACCGATGTTTCTGAGTTGGATTTAGGGTTCTGAGACATCACCTACTTTGAATTGTTTTACACTTATATAAACCAATAAAACAATCTCTTGCATGTTATTTGGCATTTAACCTCTAAAGAAGTGTTTGGATAAGCTTCTTAGGTCCAAAATCATGATTGAAAACCATACTCACATTGTCCTCTTGTCCTTATTTATATTATTTGGGATCTAACATCCTAATTATCTCATATGTGCCTCTCGTGCATTTCTGCCAATGTTGTTACACACTACTCAATTGGAGTTTGAATAGATGCAACCCCGCAAATAGAAATACACGATGGATTAAACTTTCAAATTTATAAAGGACCTAAACTTAACACACTCGCATAAACTAAAACACTACACCCAAAAGCGCAAGGGTGTCGTAGTATAAGAGGGCGGCAAGTATATGGTCGATCTACAAGGTGAAAAGGGGGCACTAGAGCTAGGTTAGTTTTTGGGCTAGGTTCTTACTAAAGAGTCTAGGGTTGAAGGGTTTAAAGGTTGATTTGTTGATTACACTAGAGATGAAAAAACAAGAAAAAGAAGGAAAGCAAACAAGAATAAAACCTAAATTAAGTCTAGACAGTTAATTCTAATGAGCAAGAAAAGACAAGGCAGACAAGGAAAGAGAACAAGTTATGCTAAGGCAGACAAGAGGAGGTCTAACTACACTAAGCTAGAAAATAGGGTAAAAGGGAAATTAAAGACCTAAACTAGCAAGAACAAAACAAGAACAAGGCAAGAAGCTAACTAAGCAAGTAAAGAGCTAACTAAGCTAATACTAGCTAAGAACGAAGGCAATTAGGCTTTAAAGTAATAAAGGGGTGTGTGGGCTATTTGGGGGATGCACTTATCAATTAGGTTGGGAAGTGACATGTGAACATTGTGCTTTCATTTAGATTATCAAACCAAATAACGAGCTACAGTCTAATGAGTTACCCTACACTACTAACTGGCCATGGATATGCTAGGTTGTGTATAGGGGAACTCATCCCTAACACCCCCACTACCCTTGCGAGGCTCAACTGGGTTTGGGTTTAGTTGCAATTCAATTACAGTCTAAACAAGCCTTGGTTTCTAGGTTATATGATCTTAGGATTATTAGGGGCAGAGGTCAGTAATGGGGGTGGAAGTGAGGTTTTAGGCATCCCATCACCCACATCCTAACCTTGAGAAAGCTCCATGCTAAGCACACCAAATTCATCTAATCTAGCTAGTTAGATCTCTCAACTAGGGTTAGGAGAATTGCTTAGAATGTAGGAAGATAGGTGGCTAGCTAGGGATCCATGAATTGGACCTAGGAGCAAATCCCAGAATTCACACATATAAGTAATTTCCCTAAATTCCTAGGTGTTTTAAAGTGCAAACCAACAAGCAATTCGTGAAGAGTGAGATAGAAATGAAACATAATCATTAGCAAATGAAATTACAATATTTACCTATCATTTCCCCCCAACATGGTATCAAAGTAACATTTTGACCCCAAATAGCCCACCCAAGGGGCCTAGATACTCATAGGCTTGAAAAATACAAAAAGAAAGGAGAAATAGGTAGAAGAATCCATGGAGCTTGGTGTAGATGGAGCAATCCTCCTCTTTAGCTACTGCAAGACATCCTCCTCCTTCGTCCAAAGTGCAAGATGCATGGAATGATGGTGGAATTGGATCAAAACACTAGGAAGCTAGGGTTTTGGTGGTGGAAATGGTGAAATGAAGTGGAATGGAGGTGGAAATGGAATGGAATGGAATGGGTGGAATGCAAAAATGGGGAGCTAGGAGGTGGTAGAAGGTAGCTAGGGGTGGCCAACCTCATGCTAGAACCACCACCCAAGTATATATAGGTGGTGGGGAAGCATTAGGTTAAGTGGGGGTAAAATAGGTAGAACAATGAAGAAAATTGGGTAAAATTGTGAGTAGCACGGCCGTGCTGAGCTGCATGGCCATGGTAGGCAGTGGGTAGAACAGTCATGGTGGATGGGAATGGCCGTGGTGGAAACATGGAATGAACATGGGAATTCTAGGTTTCAAGGACTGGTAGCACGGCCGTGCTGGGAACTCCCAAAACGGCCATTCTAGCTATCACGACCGTTCTGACCAACTGGATGAATTTTTAAAGGTTCTGTTGATTGAGGCATGTCCCAGAACAACCATTCCATGGTATCATGATTGTTCTGGGGTCCTTCCCCTACTTTTGGGTCTTCAACTTTGTCACTCAATAAGGTTATTTCTTCAATACTTTCTTTGACCACTTAGGGTAGGTTTCGAGTGGTTTTGGCCTTATTTTGGGCCCCTCCAGCCCTAGGGAAACCCTAGATTCAACTGTCTTCTATCCATTCCATCAAGTAGTGGCCAAAGTACCTATAAAACATGAAAAAATCCTCCATAGGTGCATTTGATACTAAAAAACATATTGATGGAAATTACATGAAATCTAACAACTGTAGATGTGATTGAAATGTAATATGACACAAGATGGAGTCCTATAATAGGGCTGCATCACCACCCCAAACTTAAAACCTACTTGTCCTCAAATATGCTCAACTCAATCTCTCTTACAATTTTTCAGCAATCAAGAAGAGACAAATGCAATGCAACAAATGAATATTGACTAAATGGGCTCAAAGATTACTAGCTACATGCCCTCCACCTCTCTTCTCTCCTCTTTCATAGACCAATCATGATTAGTGCACTGAGCCAACAAACTTCAAATATATAGAATAGAACACACAATCAATCCACATGGTTGTTGTATCACTCCGAGTAAACCGTTTCATGGTAGCAAAGGTAAAAAATGACTAATTTTGTTGTTTTACATTCATTCATTCAATCTCATATATTAATCCACACTATGTAACCCATGTGGTTGTGAAAAAGGAAAAAATGAGCTAGGTTGACATTTTCTAGCTCCATGGGCATGTAAAAGGAAGAAAGGGTTGCGGCAAGAGTTTGGAGTGATTTTACACACTCATCTTTTCTTTATTTATATGCTCTTAAATAGGAGCATCTTTTATTTTCTTTTTGCATTTTTTTTCTTTTTCTTTGCCCTTGGTGTAGATAGGGCACATGGTGATGAGAGTGTAGCAGGAGGGTATGGATATGGCCACTCCAAACTTTTGGAGGTGGCCAAGGCTGATTGTGTGCACTTTGGCATCCTTTCATGAGGCATAGAGGTAAGAAAATGGTGGAAGAAATCTCGGGTCAAAGAGGGGTTGCTAGTGTGGCCATCAACATGAGATCTCCTGCATAAAAATTAATCCTAATAATTTCATCAAGAAATGACACGTTACATGAATGAGAAATATTAAAACCACATTTCTATCATGAGATTCTATAAAACTCTAAGCGTCTACGACTTGCTTCAATCACAATTCAACGTAGCATTCCACAAGCATAAGAGAGGTGGTGCACATGTAAAAAGTCAAAATTGAGGCCATTTAGCAATAAACCATGATAATTCACTTTCATTTATCCAAGGTCATCATTTTCAATCAAATAAGTTGAGATTGGGTAAAAAACACTTTTTAGGAAAGATGTTCTAAACTTGGGAAAAATTGCCCAAAACAGTTCCAAGTTGCCTTCAATCACATCTAAGCCTTCGTTATGAAATATAAAGTAGAAAGCAAGCAAACCTAGTTAAAACATGCAAAATTACCAAAAATCTACATGATGTGCAATGCATGGCAAAAAGAGCAAATTTTTTGAAAATTATGCAAAAATAGACATAAAGTAAACTACATGACATGCAAGCATGCAAAGTAGGTAAAATCTAATCTAAAAATCAAGAGAAACAAAACAAAACAAGAAAACAAAACTAAATGGCAGGTGAAATGCAAAAAATAGTGAAATGGGAAAAAGGGCATACCGCCCTACCACCTAAAGTTTTGAATCATGTTGTCATCAGCATGACACTAAAGTAAAAGAGAGATAGGGATGATGATCATTGTGGTGGCTCCGGTGGTGGTCTTCCCAATGGTGGAGGATGTTGGTAGTAGGAACTCTAGTAGTCTGATTGTGGAGGTGGGTAGTTATTCTAAAATGCTGAAAGTGTGCCCCACCAATCTTCCCCCCATTGGGGGTTCCTATGGGCCTGGGTGTGCTAAACTGATACATGTGGTTGACCTGATAGTGCATATGTTGATGGTCTAGCCACATATCATCTTGGCTATGCTCGTATCCCTCCTGGGTTCTCAATATGTTGTCTTGTGTGCTCTGGATGCCCTCCACCTGCGCATGTATAGTGGACATGTCATATGTGTTCGCTGTGTGCTGCTGTGATGCCTCCGCCTCCCGTCTCCTAACTCAATGTGCATATTGTGCCTCTACTACTTTACTCTACCCTATTGCCCATGAGGGCTCTCCCAGTCCCTCAGCCAGTAGCACCTCTAGTATTCCTTCCCCTCTAGGGTGATCCTCCTCGTATCTCCTCAGGGTCTGCAAGAAGTTTAGAGCATGCCCGTGCTTCTCTAAGAGAGGCAGAGTGTGGTAGGGTAGATCCAATGAGACACCTCAATACTGGGGGTTGACATGGTATATGATTTTTTGATCCACTACTGCAATCATAGAAGAACGAACCAAGTAGTGTAGGTCCACTAACTTCCCCCCTCTACCCTAGTATATCCAAAAATATCATGGCCTCGGGAGACAACAATATACATCATGATCCATCCTATAACGAATGGATTGTTTCTCTTGGAGGGGATTGTCCTCAGATGATTTATCAGTAAAGAACCCAAATTTACAAACTTTCCTTTAACCAGCCAACCCAAGACAAAAATATATTTCTTTATGCAACTTCCTTGGTTTTTGTACCTACCAAAGATTGTGTTTGCAAGCACTTTTTGTATATAACAAAGGAATAGATTATGGATTAGGATTGTTTTGGATTTCCCCACTACCAAATTGCTATGTCCGGTGACGTACTTCCACATGGTGATGTAGGTAGTACTCGAGTCTTTCTCTATCCCTCCCCCATCCAATAGGGCTGCCATCACATCACTGGGAGCAAACATCTTTTTTAGCATCTTTGAAGTAATAACCCATCACTTGTCTCCAATGACCACTTCAATGGCATCCTCGCCATCATCAAGAATCTTCTCTAAAGTGGTGAATAACTGACGTGTCAGCTCCACATAAGTCTCCTGTGGTGTCGCCAAGATCTTGAAAAGGCCCACTGATTCTGTTACACCCTTGAAATAGGTGTAGAAACCCATGCTCTCCATTGTTACCTGACATGCATAATAGGTGGCAATCACCTTGTATGTTAAGCACTCTAGGTGTTTATGATTCTTCTCCCAATTAATAGTAACCTTGGGCTTTGTATCAAGTTGTTGTTGGGGTGCATCTGGCATCACCTCATCCTCATCATCCAAAAGTAATTGTTTCCGTGCTCGAGGTTGAGGTTGAGACTGCAGTTGTGGTCCCAAAGATACCGAAGGATGTGCCACTGACATAATTGATGGTCAGGCTACTAAAACTCAGGGTCAGGATAGTGAGGGTTGTGGAGGTGCACATTGTGACTGCTGAGACGCTTCCTCCACAATTGGATCTATCAAAGAATCTAATTTAGCTTCTATCAAACGGACGGTTTCGGCAGAGCCGAAGGCAAACAACGGGACGGTAGATGCTGGGGTTGAAGATGATGCATTCTTGGGCCAACGTCTGTAGGAAATGACCTCCTTGATCTTAGACACAACCTTCTTTGCCATTTGCTTCTTATTTGACTGATTTTTGTGGAAGATTTTGGGATTTTCGATTTTCTTTGAAGAAGGGGCTGTTGGGAGGATTGGAGATAAATGAGAGAATTTTTAGATGAAAATGGATGGAATTTGTCGGTTAAGGTAGTGGAAATGATGGTGTATTTATTGGAGATGGATTGGGGGTGATTTGCTGGTGATTTGAGGGTTGGAGAGGAGGTGCAAAGTGTTGCACGGCCGCTAGGACATGGAGATGGTTGTTCTATTCGGGAAGAAATGAATGAACAGGTGAAATGCAATTTGCAAAATGGTTGTTTTAAGTGTTGGGTCAGGCTGTAGCATGGCCATGCTATCCATCATGGTTGCGGTGGCTTCATGCAATACAACCATGTTGTGTGGCACAACCATGCTGCATGGCATGACTGTGTTGGGTCTATTCTTTAGTTCTTGAATTTTCTTTGATTCACTTTGATTTCTCTATTGATTTTAAGTGCACCACCACGGCCCTTCCATGTCACCACGACCGCAGTGAGTAATGTGACAGTTCATTTCAACTTGAATCTCGTTAAAACATCAAATTTTTGATCTAAAGTGATTTTTTTTTTGAAACATTTTCTCAATTTCATCTAATTTTCCTCAATTCAACCTATTTTCACCTCCACATCTTAAAACTAAACAAAAACTATTACAAACAAGTGTGTCTGTGTGTGTATTCTTGGAAAAGTGTAGAAATAACCAAAATTATCAAAAATGGAAGGTTGGGTGAAAAATTCCGAAACCTAGGTGGGTTGCCTCCCATAAGTGTTGAGTTTCGTGCCTTCAGCTGGGCTTCTTGGAGATTCTTCAATCATCTTATTCATCCATTTGGCATCCTCATGTGCCCATTCTTGTAATAAATGCATCTTTCATTTGCACTAATCCTATTCTCCTCATCCCTTTGATCACCAAAGCTATCATCAAACCTTTCATCTAGACCTCCACCTCTCAAATGATCAATCAGACTCTTGAAGTGTCCATATCCAATATCCTCACCTCAAACTCGACGGTTTGAGGACTTGTATATGTTAATCTTTATCTTCATGTATAGGAAAAAGACTGTCACTGTGCCACTGCACACATGTATCTTGGCATCAGCTGTAGATAAGAATGGTCTTCCCGAGATAATGGGAATCTTCCTATCCTCTGGCTCCATATCAAGAACAATGAAATCCCCTAGGAACACCATGCTCTTTTTTTGTCTATCATCACCAAAACATCATCCACTTTTCCTCTAGGCACCTTGATGGAACGGTCCGCCAATTGGAGAGTGCAACATGCCTATTTCAATTTGCTTAAGCCCACCTCAACATAGACAGTATATGGCATCAAATTCACATTAGATCCCAAATAAGGTAGGAATATGTCTATGCAATGTCCCCCAATGTAGCTAGGTATGATTGGGGCTCTTGGGTCTCACTAGTACATAACCGGCCTATAGTGTCGATTATTTAAGGCCTTTAGTGTCGGTTTTAATGCGACACCTATGTGGGCACCACTAAAAGGCCAACCGTTAGGCGTCGGTTCTCAAACCGACACCACAACCCTTCGCGGGCCACCGAAAATGCGCTAGCAGGGGGTATAGGCGTCGGTTATTAGCTTTGAAACCGACACCATAAACCTTCGCTCCACAGAAAGGGCGCCATCAGGGGCATTATCGGCGTAAGTTTATTAGTGATACCCGACGCCATATTACCCGTTGCCACGGTCGTGCTGACCACCATGGCCGTGTTGTCCGGCCAGCTGCCACGGTCATGCTGGCCAGCACGGCCGTGGTGTCTGGTCCGCTGCCACGACTGAGGTGGCCAGCACGGTCGTGGTGTCTGGCCTCATTAGGGAAATAGACGTCAGTTACTAGTAGGGAAACCGATGCCAGAACCATCAGTGTCGTTTTATTATTGATAACTAACGCCACATCACATGCATTAGGCGTCAATAATAATTATTTATCTGACGTTGTAATAATTTTTCGTCAGTTTTAAATAAATAACCGACACCTATTGCAAGTTTTTTTCTATCAGTCTTTAGACCTGCTGTGGTTGGTCGCAGGATGAGAAACCTATAGTTCAGTTATGAACTACAGGTTTTATGACATCCATTGATATCAGCCAACAACAGGACACAAACCTGCAAAATTAACAACATTAATTTTCACACATTTAGCAACCTACAGTTCCATTCAATTTTCACACATGTAGAAACATTCATGTAGCAATCTGCAGTTCCATTCATTTTCACATTCATACATGTAGAAACATTCATATAGCAACCATCAGTTTCATTCATTTTCACATTCACACATGTATAAACATTCAGACACATGTAGAAATATTCAGACATGTAGAAACATTCACACATAATATAATTCAGAAATTCATTTACAAAATATCATTCTTTAGTTATTATTCACTATCAACATCCCAATTATATGTTAAAACCCCCACTACTTGTATGGATGTTGCCCATTCTTCTCTTACATCATTTAATTCTCCCGTCGTATAGGGAGAATGTACATCTGGTAAGGCCTTTCCTGTAGTGTGGTCAGTTTTAAACACTTGCAAAGAGAATGATGTATATATATAATTAATAATATATAAATAAGATTGATATATTTCATATTATCTAATGAGACTATATATAATACCTCAGGAATGGTATAGATGTCCACTGTGGCATATTTGATAATCATGTGCATAAATTGCATCACATAGTATGCACATGCCCATCTGTTGTTTTGTGTAGCACGCTATAAATTGAAACATATAAAATATTAAAAAATACAACTAATTAAGCATTGTTCACATAGATAATATATACATTGCAGTCGGGAACTTACTTCCATGTTCTTCTAAATTATTTGCTGGTTATTTTTCCTGGGGACCTTTCCTCCCACCTTTTTGAACTCATCTAAACCCCTACATGATAATGTAACACAGTACATTACATAATTAAATAGTAATGTAATAACATATGTTAACGGATATGAAAATGAAATATTTCTCACCGGAATACTGCCATTTTCATTTTGTGTCCATATTTTGAGTTCAATTTAGTCCCCTTAGGATCTAGATAATAGACAATGAACGTCTCAGGGACAATAACTAGTAACTCCCAATGCATACCACTAGAGGCAAAAAAGTTAAAAATTAATAACTCAAAATCCACAATAAAAATGTAATTTTCTTAAGTCCAAATTATAAGCAAAGTAAACTTACTCCACATTGAATGGAGCTATTATCAACGACTTCTTATTTTGAGCAAAATTTGTAAAAGCATCACAACAGTATTGTTGAATTGACGGAGGGTCTTTAGCTACTAGACTAATCAAAGATGGAATCAAAAATCCTACATGTTCGAATGAAAAATCTGCACATATCTTGTCTAAGTAGCTACAAAACATGTATTACGTATGCATTAATTAGTAAGAAATCAGATCATCAGATCCTACACAATGTATATGGATGTATAAAGAAGATCTCACCTTATCCATAGCTCAATCACAGATGTATTCAGCCAATCATATCGAAACAACTCCAAAATATCTTGTCTAAATAGTTTGCTTTTGTATGATTGACCTGCAGCATCCACATCTATAGAAATAGTTATAGGGCAATTTATATCATGTTTGCCTAACCATATTGCCATACCCCTACAATTAGGACCTAACGGGACAGGTAGGTCCTTTGGAACCCAATTTGGTAATGTAGGAGGTGGAGGTGGAGGCCTAGATGCTCTGGGTGTCTTCTTTTTAACACACACACACACACACACACACACACACATATATATATATATATATATATATATATATATAATTTCAAATCAATTGACATCATATACACACACTAACAATTTAACGTAATGTAAATTTACCATACAATTTCAGTATAGAGGACATCCGCTTTTGGCCACAATATCACTCCGCCTTCTGCCTCACCAAGCGTTTCACAATCTGGGTGGGCATATGGCAATGGAAGATCCATCCAATTGGGGAATATACGTATCGAGCTCACACGAACCCAACCAGCTGGTAATGGAGACCCATGAAACATTTCTCTTGGTAGGGATGGGTAAGCCGACGCCTCTGCAACGCCAAATTCTTTACTTCTTAGACGGCATAGCTTCAACCCCTACAAATTTTTGTGTAAAGAATGTTATATACATATATACATATCATCTTGAAAAGACTTGTTACTATGTCATAAAAATAATTACAGAGGATGTGCTAGGTGGTGGGTCTACAGGATTACTCCCAACCTTTGCAGTAGGAGTAGATCGGGACGCCATAGGTACTGTTTGTTGAGGGGCATTCAGAGATGCCTTCCACTTTCTCATTGCTTCTTCGAGTTTCCTATCAACTAACTTATCTACCTATACATGGATAAAAGAAACATTAGCTTCTGATTATTGAATTCTCTTTTACAGTAACATTATAAAGAAAGAATATGTTACCTCTTCTTGTGAAAGTCCCTCTTTTGGGACATGTTTGCGCTGGGATGGCCCAAAGAACGCTTTGATGCCCACACCAATGCCTACAACCCTAACACATCCAGGATGCTCTGGGTTACCCAGAGCAACTGTCAATTCATCCCTTGTGCCCTCAGGGATGAACTTGCCTTGTTTCCTCAGCTCGTGCAGCTCCCTCTAATCACCAAAAAAAAATTTGTAATTAAGTAAACACCACAAATAATCAATATTCGAACGATTGCTCTAAGAGTTGTATTTTACCATTTTTGCAGCCGCCTCAGTAGTTGCGGGCTTCCTTATTTCTCCCTTCTTATTTTGTCTCCCAGCTATCCAGACATCATGGCGAGGCAGAGGTGTGGTACCTATAGTAGAGGGCTCCTGAGTAGCAGCCGACTGAGCAGTAGACTCAGCCTGTAGTCTTTGGCAAATGCCTGCATACCCCTTTGGACCCATTGTGTGGTCATGCACATTCAGTGCACACCTTACTCTTTGCGCCTCACTAAGGGCCTAGTTAGTATGCACATTAATGATTTGGTTAGTAACACTAAATGTTAATCTTGAATAGGTGAATAGGGAGTGCCGCCTAATATGTTGAATTCATCAGTTTGTCTTGAAGCAACAACTGCGTCCTATTCTTCTTGGTCCAGGAAGTTCCACTGTTCAGTGACTGTCTTCTTCCTCTTGTCACCTTCTTTTATATATTCTCGGGTGAGATTTGTCCTATAGTTCCTTAGGACTCTCCCACAGCGTTGCATCACGCATTTATGATGCAGCTTTTCATCCAATTCAAATATACTCTGCAAAATAGAATTGCTATTAACTAGTATCCAAAAGAATTGTAATCTACAAAATAGAATTGCAAATTAATAATAACTCACGCATAAATCCTTCCATATTACATCTTTCTTCCCCTTAGGAACTTTATGCCAAGAATCTATCTTACAACCGCAATGGCTACGAGTAACATACCCAAGATATGAAACAAACAAATTGCGATTCACTCCAATTGCATTTCCTACATTATCAAAATCCACAACAAGTTTGGGTCCATTGCCCCTTTGCGCTATTAACTTTGCATACCTTTTTCAAAACTGGGACATCTACATCTATCCGCATCAGGAGTCTACTCTAACTAATCCTCCTTTGTACTTTAACTCTTAATTAATTTCACATATGCCACTTTACTATTTGTCCTTTTCAAGCTTGTACCTAAAATGCCGACAAACAAAACGTCGGTCAGCATATCGGAATATTTCAGTATGTGGGGACATCTAAAATTTCACAAATATGGCTAACAATTTAATAATCACAATCAAATTATTTAACAAGACAATTTACATTTTCAATGTGTCATTCTCCACCGCTTTTGCCCCAACCCTGGCATACCCCTCTAGGGTTTCTCTTTTGTCATTGACTTAAGGCCACCTTCTCAATCCCAAGCTTGGTGTCTGTGAGTCACCTCTCATGGTGCTCCATAGTCATGCATCATAGACCCC
Source organism: Alisma plantago-aquatica (assembly GCA_963693085.1). Taxonomy (NCBI): domain Eukaryota; kingdom Viridiplantae; phylum Streptophyta; class Magnoliopsida; order Alismatales; family Alismataceae; genus Alisma; species Alisma plantago-aquatica. The sequence goes on along the minus strand of OY856410.1, from coordinate 375,685,283 downwards.
CTTCTTATTCCTAAGCTTGGTGTCTAGGATCACCTCTCATGGTGCCCATGGGTCTACCCTCTTGGGCCTGACCTTTATGGCATCTTGCATTAGGGTGGCATGTAGGTGCGAGAATACACACTTCTTTATAATTGTGATAACCATAGTGACTTTATAATTTTTCAAGTATGAACATCCAACTGTTTAGATTGCATTCAATATGAGGAAACATTTAGAAAACCCTCGGGAAACTAATGTGATTAACCATAATTAACCACATACCTGTCAGGCTAATTTTGAGATAGAATAATCCATGCAATAAGAAATCCAAGCAAGCAAGCACACATATCAAGATCTTGAAATAATCATGCAATTCCTTTTTATCAAAATCTATCCAAACCATCTTGCTACTTATGGTTTCTATTTCTTTTTAGGGTTTCTTCCTCTTTTTAGGGTTCACTTTGCAATTAGGGTTTTTAATTCATTTTACTCTTTTAAATACTAATTTCTCATCTATCCTTCACGAAAGTTATTAAGGTTACCTTTTAACATCATATAACCTTAATTTTAGAAAAAGCATAATTAATCCTCAATTAAGTCCATTAAGCCTCCTCTTCATTAAAGCTACCATTTTTATCCTTTTAATCCATGACAAAGTCATTATCATCAATTTGTAGTTCATTATGCTCTAATACTCATATGAACTTTATTTATCATTAATTCTACCTTGATTCATTCAAAAACCCTAATTTCTATATTAAGGTTATTTATCCACAAATTAAAAAATTTAATGCTCAAAATAGCTTATAATCATGAAAACTCAGTTCTATACATGAAATCGAATAATTAAATCCATTAGTAGTCCTAATTACCATCATTAGGGTTTCAAGGCCCATTAAAGCCTATTTATGCACATAAACTCTAAATTAAACGAATTATGTGCAAAGTTCATCTTTTTCAATCTTAATGTAACTCTTCACGATTAACAGGTTAATATAAACTCTAATCATCAATTAAACCCTACTAATCACATTAATCATATCAAAATAGGGTTTCTTAACCTTTAATCCATTAAAGTTGATAATTACACTACTTTTCGAATTGCAATTAGAACCAGACTTCAATTATATTTTTAATGGATTCCCCTCATTTTTCTGACAAACTTTCATATTTTATGTGTATCTATCCAAGCTACGGATATTTAGTTATGAATTTTGCAACTTTGACTTACTTGAGCCAATCCGGGAGTGCCACGTCACCCTTGCCATGCAACGTTAGCTGCTTTGGGAACATTTTGAAATGACTTTTATACCCCTACGTAAGTCATCGCTTCTTCACACCCCGGAGGGGCAAAATGGTCCAATGCCCGTTTGGTCGTCTTCCTCCTCAGGAACCCTACGTGGCCGCCGACCTGCAGCCATGCGTGGGCCTTCCTCACCTCCCTGGACCACGAACGCCGTTAGAACCCACTGCCCTATCTCCGCCTTGCTCTAGCGCACACAGGGCACCCCCTGTTCGTGGCCAAGGCGGCTGTTTCAAGCACCCTCGGCCTGCGCATTGCGGCTAGCCGTGCAGCCTGTTGCAGGTGGTCCGCGCGAGATCCAGGCTCAGAGATGGTAACTAATCGGTCTAGGGTTATTGTGGAAGATCCCCGCCTCCATCACGATGGCTCCACAGTTCCTCGTTGATCTAGGGATGGAACTACTCCTAAGGTTAGGGTTTCAAACAAAAACTTAGAAGAAGAAGAAGGTAGAGAAATGTGGGGTTCTCTCTTCCCTTCGAACCAGGGCTCTACCCCTTATATAGGGGTGGGAAACGAAGCCCTAAGTTGGCTTATACACGACTCAAAGAGCCCTTTCCAAAAGGATTCATATTCCTTCAAGGAGAAGTAATTCTTCTCTCTCCTATTTTCCTCCTTGATAAACTATACTCTTGGGATAAATAGGATTTCAAAAATCCTCTCACTTTGTCTCTTGGTACTTGCCTCTTGTCCCATTGGCACAAAATTAGATTTTCTTTTAGTAGAAAAATTTTTCCTTTTTAAACAATACCACATAATTCATTAATTATGCATTACATTATCCTCTTATTTTGTAATTTTGGTATTTTCTCTTTCTTTCCTCTTTATTGGGACTCCTTGGATCCCAAGAAACTCTAATAATTCGAAATTCCTTTTAAGGAATACTCATTATCCTTAAATGCATCAATATGCATTATTTCACATTATATTCTCCCACAGTGAACTGCATGTCAGTCTGCTTTGCATCAGCTCGTGACTCATGTCACCCTTGGGCTCTCTCTCAGCCATTGCATGATCAAGCGACTTCATCTGCGCACATTGTGGTTCTTTTCTTACCTTCACAAGGCCTCCTTCACCAACATCATCATAATGAAGTGGTGACCAACACAACCTCCTTATAGAACTTCTTGCATCCCGATAAAGTTATGGTGGCTAACGTCACATCACAAGAACTGTCTCTATGTATCATCCTGAATGAGCACACATGCTCTTATCAGACCCTCTAGTCTGGATCATACTAACCATTAGTTAGTAGTGATAAGCTGTTCTATCATCGAGTTCTTCATGTATCTACTTCCATCTCATGGAAGTGAATCCTTAGGTAATACTCAAAAACTTTGAACTCGCATCATGGTGTAGTTGAACCATCTCTCTCTTATAAGTAGTTCAACCAGATCTGTCCCATGACAGTACCCTATCTTTATCATTTCATCTAGGTAAGGCGATCTACCATAACCCATATTGCATCTTGACCTTCCATGGTCTAGGGGAGACCTTCCACATCATCCACAGTGATGAACTCCCATTCCCTCTCAAGGACTCTTTATACTTTATATCCATGCACTGGGTTACGGGTGTTCGTCCTTCACCTCCTGACTTGCATGGCCACAAGCTACATGCAATTTCAAATTAAGCATCCCAAGTATTACTATCACTTACTATCTTTGTAGTATCATGATGTTTGGTAATCTTAAAACCATGATCTCATGTATGTCATGATTCCTCAAGATTAATACCTCAAAAACCCTAAACCACTCTCATCAGGGTTTCTTCACTTTCCTTTCCAAAGAAGTACATCTGAGGTTCTACAGTCATCCTTCTAACACATCAAGAACTAGGCTGGCTAACCAAACAACCATTAACTTGATTAACCGCTATTGATACATCTAGGTGTTATCCAAACTTATCTCTTTTACTCAACTTAAGGTTAGCCTAGCAACCTCAACTTCTTATAGCTTCTAGATAAACTAGGAAACTATATCTCAACTAGAGCATTCATTATCGCCTTTCATCCTCCATGTATTATACTTATCATCTCATCTCAAACTCTAAGTTTATCTTCATCAAAAAACTCTGAGCTCATCCACCTGGTGATCAAACTCAACCTTGTATAACTTGCAAATTCCACAAAGATTCTACTAGGAACATCCTTACAAGGTGATTATCTTAATACTTTTATCATTTGTACCTATTCATGTATCATTCACTCCACCAGGGCACATTATCATCTCTATCCTCATTCCTTATAGCAACGTTCCAACTCGCGTCATCTTTACCCTTGGTGTATGGCATGCATACTGTCCTATCTCTCACTCCCATAACAAGAAGAAATAAGCATTTGGCGGCCGTCCAAATACAGAGTTCTTCCTATTCCAAGAGTAGATGTAACGCCCAGGCTCACTGCCCACAGCTCTAATAGAGTTTCAGGAACGACAACTGGCCCCACAAATCACCACTAGCCTTACCTACAGACTTTGTCCACACAGACGCGCAAGCCAGGATCAACTTCCCAATTGGTCACGCATCCTAGTACTACTCCAAGCCGAGCACGCTTAACTATGGAGTTCTTTAGTGATGGGCTCCCGGAAAAGGAGGTGCACCTTGGTGATATGGGTAGTCCAATCATTCCTTATAAGATCATTATATCTAAGGCCTCAAATCCTGGGATGTTATAGTAGAGATGGTACAACCCACATTGCCAATACACCTTCAAATCTAAGTTGAAACATGCAACTTATGTCTCTATATCACAATCATCTCGATATCAAAGTTACTTCCATGGAAAATTGGTCTCGAACCTACTCGGGTTTACACACAATCCTTGGTCATCTCCTCTAGGTCTATAGGGTGCCGGCATTTTTTGGGTCATCCCTCTTCCCGTATGCATCCATAGAGTGCCCTACTCATCTTCCCTTTGGGCCCCATGAGTTCATGAAGGTGATCAATCTCCTAACCCATGGCCCTTAGACAATGATAGTTGTTACCTCTTGACCCTATGGTCATGTGCAACTAGGGAATCAGGCAACCCCTGCTTCCATCAGTCTTATCCCTACCTGACCCTTGGATAGACTTAGGATTCTAACATAGTACATGTTCAACTTAGAACCTTACCCAGGCCTTCATCATCTCTCTCTGCATTCATGGGTTGTCTTTCATCCCTTCACAGGGGTCATGGAAACCTGCCTACCTTGGTCAGGCCCCATACTGGTTACCTCCATGGTATCACACCCACATGCACATCGAGATGGTTATATATGGGTCTATAGGTTCATTCTCGTACCATGTAATCATCACTTATCTTCTCAAGATCATATGAAACCTCTTTAGGTTACCTTAAAATCAACAAAACTGGTATACACCCTACAAAAGGGTCCCTCTCCTAGGATGGGAGGAAACTACACCTTGATAACAGCGGTCACAAACGTCCTTATGTTTAGGGTATGTGTCCACATGAACATGCCTAACCCGGCAGCTACTAGGGCACAAGCAGACCACCTATTAAACCATGCTAGGTCATACTTGTTCTCTTTCCTCAACATTAGATCAACTTAGTCGTGAGGGGTTCATCAAACATACCCTTAACTTAAGGGGTTTCCTTTACCTCTACGCATGAGCAGTACCATGCTCGAAACTATAGAGACTCAAATCTCATCATGAGCATTGGGTACACTGCTTCCCCTCTTAGGCCTAGGAACCCTAAGTTCTCCTTTTGGCATCCAACTGCATACTCAATCTCTTAACCATGAATCAAGTATGCCCAAGGTATGTCTTATACTCCCATGATCCTTTTATATAAGCAACACCTCAGAGTTGAGTCCTCCTCAAGGACAACCAACTAGGTATAAAGCCTCACAACTGGTTACTTAAACCTCCTCAAGGTCTAAGGCACCCTTTTTCTCATCTCAGCAGGTAATCACTTATACCATAGGCACATAGGTGTCAGAAGCATCATCCTCTCTCTAGGGTTTGGTCCTCTAAAGGCAACCAAGATTTCATCAGCCTCCAGGGGTCAAGCATAAGGCAACCACTATCATCCACTTAGGTTGCATCATCCTCCACTCCCCACTGTTCATGAAGGTCCCTTAATTGGTATCAGAGGTTCAAGATAAACATCGATATCATTTCCAGGTTGTTTAGGGCCCGATATCAACAACGACAGCATTACGTACATATTTTTCATACACAACCAGGGAGGAAGATTGTATATAACAAGCATGACTGGCCAAGTGTTATGTTGGCTGCTCAATGTCCCGTATGGATTCATCCCATCTGTACAAAGCCCAAGTCTTAGATTCCTGACTTCTTCACCAAATTCAGGGTACAATAGATCAATCTTCTTCCACTGTGGGGAATCAGACGCATGTCGTAGGATCCCATCATTATTTTTCTTAACATCTGCATGCCACCTCAAATTCTTCGCATCTATCGGATTGGCAAACAAGCATTGAAACTATGATATTATAGGTAGATACCACATCACCTTGGCAGGAGAACCAGTTTTGGACTCCCCCGAAGTCGTCAATTTATACCGTGATGCACCAAATTTTGGACAATCTTTCAAATCAACATAGTCCTTTTGAAATAATATACAATCATTCGGGCATGTGTGTATCTTCTTGGCATCCATTCCCATTGGGCACAACAATTTCTTTACCTGGTATGTTGAGATTGGCAGCTCGTTTCCTTCAGGAAGCATTTCTTTCAACAAAGACAACAATGACGTGAAGCTTTTGTCGCTCCATCTATTGTTAGCTTTCAGGTTATACAATCTCAACACAACACGAAGCTTCGTAAACTTAGTACAACTTGTGTATAACGATATCTCAGCATCATGCATAATGTTTCTAAAAATGGGAGGTGGATCGGTGTTCTCTACCCACAACTATCCAGCATCGCATCAACGATGTCTACTGGAACTAGTTCATTCACATCTACATCATCAGAGGCAATTTCTTCTTCCACACAAGCACTGCTATCGACATCCACTGGTTTTGAGTTTGAAATCTCTCCATGCCAGTGCCATTCTATATAGCCTTGTATAATCCCGTTGCACATGACATGACTTTTGATTTCGTCACCAATGCTGACTTTCAAGTTGTTACCACAATGCCTACATGGACAGTAGAACCTATCTCCATGTTGTTTCCTATGTTCCTCGACAAATCTAACAAACTAGTCAAGACCAGATATAAACTCTGGGGTGCAGTGATTGCGAATGGACATCCATGATCTATCCATTCTATGATCAAAGAGAAAACAAGTATATATTACAACAAGATTAGGGTCTAGGATTAGAGTTTTTGCATGGTTAAAACTTTAGGCCAACAAATACATGTGTTGTCATTCTTATATATAATAAATGTGTACCAACTATCCCATTCTTGAACACCTAATCTCACTAGTAAGTGTATAATGTGTATTGGGTTTTCAAGAAAATTTCAGAAATATTTCCCCGTTGTTCTCTAAGTACATATGTACTTAGAGAACAAACGGGGAAATGTTGCTGAAATTTTCTTGAAAACCAAATACACATTATACACTTACATCCTAAGTGAGATTAGGTGTTCAAGAACAGTTCCAAACCGGGGACTATCCAAGATTTACTCCTAATGAGTAAATCTTGGATGGGTTTCTAGGCCAACAAATACATGTGTTGTCATTCTTATATATAATAAATGTGTACTACCTATCTCATTCTTGAACACCAAATCTCACTAGTAAGTGTATAATGTGTATTGGGTTTTCAAAAAAAAATCGGCAGTATTTCCCCGTTGTTGTCTAAGTACATATGTACTTAGAGAACAAACGGGGAAATGCTGCTGAAATTTTATTGAAAACCCAATACACATTATACACTTACATCCTAAGTGATATTAGGTGTTCAAGAACAGTCCCAAACCGGGGACTATCCAAGATTTACTCCTAATGAGTAAATCTTGGATGGGTTTCTAGGCCAACAAATACATGTACTGTCATTCTTATATATAATAAATGTGTACCACCTATCCCATTCTTCAACACCTAATCTCACTAGTAAGTGTATAATGTGTATTGAGTTTTCAAAAAAAATTCGGCAGCATTTCCCCGCTGTTCTCTAAGTACATATGTACTTAGAGAACAAACGGGGAAATGCTGCCGAAATTTTCTTGAAAACCAAATACACATTATACACTTACATCCTAAGTGAGATTTGGTATTCAAGAACAGTCTCAAACCGGGGAATATCCAAGATTTACTCCAAATGAGTAAATCTTGGACGGGTTTCTAGGCCAACACATACATGTGTTGTCATTCTATAACATTGATTTCAACATTTCGAGTGTCCATGCATGTTCATCATCAAGATAAAGATTACACATAAATTAGTATGACCTAGGAATGGAGAGATTCATAATTGATTTCAAAATTTCAAACTAGCTCATGCATTATCATCAATTTACATCATACAATAGGGATTCATGTAGATGTTAGGGTGACACATCACTACAAAATCAGAGATTTAACATTAGGGTTTTAATATCTTACATAGATTGATCACAGGATTTTAGAAATATAGTTAATTCAAGATTTTGGTGAAATGTGTATTAGGGTTTTAATATCTTAATTCAACATGCATCAAAATTTACACAATTAGGTCAAGCATTAGTATTCAATTACAAATGTATCATGCTCCCTCCTTATCAAATGGATAAAAGCAAGGCCACGACCGTGTGGGCTGGCCACGGCTGTGACCAGCCCACACGGTCGTGGCCTTGTTGTAATCCATTTGGTAAAGAGAGGGAGCGGGAAGTAGAAGAAGAGGTGGAGGAAAAAGAAGGGCAGCGACCTACCTGGGCAGGAAAGCAGCGACTTGGAGAGCAGGGGCAGGTGCCAGAGCAACGTGCGAACCACGGCGAGCAAGAGAAGGAGTAGGAGCGGGAGCAGGCTCAGGTGGTCGGCGAGGAGCTCCAGATCAGAGTGGTTGTGCCGACCAGCAGCTAGGTGCAGAGCAGGTGCAATGAGCAGAGAGGGCGGGCGAGCAGCTGATCGAGCTAGGGCGGCGGCCGGCCTGGAGCGCAGCGGCCAGAGGACCAGCAAACGGTGGCGGTGGAGGCGAGCGGCGACACAGGAGCGGTGAGCAGAGGAATCGTCGTCGGACCTTAAACCCTCAATCGAGATGAATGAAATAGAGAAAAAAGGAAGAGTCTGGCTCGCATGGGTGTTGTTAAGTTAACAATAGGTGTCGGTCATTCAAAAAAACTGACACATAAAACTAAAGGTGTCAGTTCTCCAAACACATCAATACTTATTCTCAATGATAGCAGTCAGTGTTTACTAGAAAAAAACCAACATCTATCTACATATGCCGATTAAAAAAATTGTTCTCGATTAATGACCATAGTCGTTGGTTTCTTTAGAAAATTGATGCTCAAAGGGTGTGAAAAATTTCTCGGGAACAACGCGGGAAAACCCATAAGCGTCGGTCATTGTAGTAAAACTGATGACCAAAATGTGCCCAATTTCTGTCTCACGAATAACCTTTCGTCGTCGGTTTAATAGTTAATAACCGACACCATATGTTAAATTTTGGAGGTAATTTTTTTCGCTGGAAATTTTGGATTTGGCGGTTAATTTTAGGCGTCGGTTTATTATTAGGGAACTGACACTGAATAAAAGTGATACTCGTGTCTGGTCACCCATCACAGATAGATGTCGGTTTTTTTATTAAACCGATGTTTTAGGTTTTAGGTTTTAGGTGTTGGTGTATTTTTACAACCGATGCCTTTAAAAGTGACGTTATAAGACATTTCTGTAGTAGTGTCTTTCCTCTTCATGGGAAGTAAGTATTGGAGGATTGAGCTCACTTATTCAGTCAGCTTGACTCTCATTGGTATTCTCCTCATTGACCTTCTCTTCATAGTACATAGGTTCTTGAAAAACTTGGCATATGATGGGATCTTCTTGATAGCATCCAACAATGGAATATTGACCTTCACTTGGTGAAACACCTCAAGAATGTCAGCATTGTGCTTTTGTCTCCTCCTTACTTCTGATATTTCATCTAATGCTTCAAAGAATGGTGGCTCACTTGCATTGGCCTTGCGTGCATTAACATGAAATGAAACACTAGGGATGGTGGGATCTGCAAGTGGAGTGTGAGGTGGAGGACATGGTATCTCAAAATCAACAAGAGGTATCACAAAATAATGTTTGGTAATTTGAATCACAAAATCACCACTTGGCTGCCTTTTCTTTGCTTTATCAACCTTTCTTTGACTTGTGGGCTGCTCAAGAGATTTCCCACTCCTTAGAACTGTCACAACACTTCCTTTCTCATGGTGGAGAGGGGCATCTAGTTATGGCTGTGGAGGATGTGGAGGTGGTACTTAGTATTGAAATTGAGGTGGAGGGGAGAATTAAGGTTGGAAGGTGAATTGTTGAGAAAGTTGAGATGATGGAGGGGGAGGTGGTGTATATGGCTTGGGATCACCTTGGAAGTGGTATATGGGTTGCACTTGTATGGGAGGTGGACTATACAGAACTTGAGTGGAATTCATAGGTCCACTTGCTTCATTGAAACTCATTATGGGCCTTGAGGACAATTTTCTTCTTGGAGAGAAAGTATGGAATATAGATGCTCTATCCTCTCCTCTAGCCTTGTCACATTCATTTGTATGTCAGCAAAGCTCTACAACCTAGAGTGAACCTCTTCCTCAAACCTTGAGTTGTATCTTGGAATTTGTGGTTCTTGGTAGCTATAGGAGTGAGGTGTGTTTTTTCTTCATCACAGAACTCAATAAAATTGACCGAGTGGAAAGGAACATTTGTCACTTGGTTCTTCATGAAACTCACCATGTCACAAAGAATCTTCATCACTTGTGTGCTTGAGTCATTATGAGTTGGAGTTGTCATATTAAAGGCATGGCCACCGTCATTCATCATGCTTGAAGCTTGGATTCTTGAACCTTCTTCCAGCTGCTCATATAAGGGCCATATCTCCTCGGGTGTCCTAGCCATGAAAACTCCTCCAAAAGCAGAATCTACTGAGTTTTGGCTCTTTGGAGATAAACTTGAGTAAAAGGATTGAACTAGCTGCCACAAAGGGACCTCATGGTGTGGGCACTCTCTCAGAATCTTCTTACATCTCTCCCAAGCATTGTGAAACTGCTCACTGCCCATTTGAATAAAACTCACTATGGTACACCGCATTTGTGTCAACCTTCCTATAGATTAGAATTGCCTCAAAAAAGAATTTTTCATCTCTTCCTAACTCATGATGTCTCTTCTTGAATCATACCAATCTTTGGCTTTTCTTTTAGTGAGAAAGAGAACAAGGTCAACCAGATTGTGTCATCACTAGCTGTCAGTGTCCTGAAGGTGGGGCATACTTCAAGGAAGGATTCCAAGTGCTTTTAGGGGTTCTCACTCTCCAAGCCATAGAAGGAGGTAGGATCCTAAGATGACTAGGAGGGATGGAGAATTGTTCCCCTGAAATTTGTTCAACTCTGTTAGCAATCGGCAATTTGTAGTTGCTAGACATGAAGTAATCTTGAAGTGGCTTATGAGGTGGATTTTAGCCTTCCATCTTATCTTCCCCAAGTGGCTTGTCACATGCACAAGGCACAACCAAACAAAAGAGAACAAGTCAGCAAACCAATATGCGTAAAGAATATAAAGAATAAATAATAAATAATAGAAATGATGAGGGCAGTAGGAAAAGTCAAAGCAAAACTAACTAGCTAGGCCGAGCACCTTTCTCCCCGACAACAACATAGAAAGCTTGGTGCGTTTCTGCCAATGGTGTTACACACTACTCAATTGGAGTTTTATAGATGCAACCCCATGAAAAACAATACATAGCAGATTAAACTTTTGAATTAATAAATGACCTAAACTTAACACACTCACACAAACTAAAATACTACACCTACAAGTGCATGGGGTAGTGACGTAGTATAGGAGGGCGGAAAGTATAGGGTCAATCCACAAGGAGAAAAGGGGGCACTAGATCTAGGTTAATTTTTGGGCTAGGTTCCTACTACAGAGTTTAGGGTGGTAGGGTTTAAAGGTTGATTTATTAATTATACTAGAGATGAACAAGAAAGAAAATGAAGGAAAGCAAACAAGAATAAAACCTAAATTAACCCTAGAGAATTATTTCTAATGAGCAAGAAAAGACAAGGCAAGCAAGGAAAGAGAACAAGTTATGCTAAGGTAGGAAAGAGGAGGTCTACACTACACTAAGCTAGAAAACAGGACAAAAGAGCAATTAAAGACCTAAATTATCAAGAACAAAGCAAGAACAAGGCAAGAAGCTAACTAAGCAAGTAAAGAGCCAACTGAGCTAACACTGGCTAAGCACAAAGGCAATTAGGGTTTTAAAGCAATAAAGGGGTGTGTGGGCTGTTTGGGTGATGCACTTATCAATTAGGTTGGGGGTGACATGTAGACATTGTGATTTCATTTATATTATCAAACCAAACAACAAGCTAGAGTTTAATGAGTTATCCTAAACTACTAACTAGCCATGAGTATGCTAGGCTGTGTATAGGGGACTAGTCCTTAACACACCCACTACCCTTGCGAGGCTCAACTGGGTTAGGGTTTAGGTGCAATTAAATTACAGTCTAAATAAGCCTAGGTTTCTAGGTTAGATGATCTTAGGATGATTAGGGGTTGAGGTTAGTAATTGGGGTGGAAGTGAGGTTTTAGGTCTCCCATCACCCGTATTCTAACCTTGAGAAAGCTCCATGCTAAGTGTTGGATAAATTGGACATTATAATAAATCCCTTTGTTTCGATGATGACAAACATTTCATTCTTGTTGATCTAACGTGCTACTTGAGTGTTGCAGGAATAAAGTGGATGACAAAGCTCTAAGGAAACTATACGCTTGAATGATTGTAAAAGTCATACAATGTAATCCATTGTAAACTTGTACAAATATATAATGTACAAGTACTTAGATCTCATGTAAATCAAGCGTTAGATCTTCCCTAGCCAATCACCACACTTAGATAGATCATCCCTTTCAAATAGGATCACATATGCACACTCATACATTTACTTAGTGCCTAAATTGAAAGATTGAAACAGGGTCAATCTCGGTCGACCAAACTCCTCGACCGAGACACTCTCGGTCGACAAACTTCTCAACCGAGAATGACCCAAGTAGCCGTTAGACACAGCTGACAAAGTAGTTGGCAGTTGCAAATGAACGTTGATCCAGAGAGCCTGTCGGTCGACAAAACTTCGACCGAGTAGGTATCTCGGTCGACAATTTGTCGACCGAGATGGTCTCTGACAGCAACTGCAAAATAAAGTAACTAGCCGTTACTAATGCACCTAACTTATACCTAACGGCTAGTTAAGCACTTAGAAACCCCTAGAAGTTGTCTAGAACGTCCTTAAGCATCCATAGGCCATTCCTATAAATAGGACATGCCTTAGGACACCAAAAGACACCTAAGCTACACTTGTGCTATACTTGAGCTTGAATACACATTGGCAATACTGTTTTGAGCAATAGAGCAATTCCTACATTTGCTATTCATTCCCATTGCTCCCATTTCGTGTCCTATAGGCTAGCATCTCCTTACCACAGCACTTACACTTCTACACTCATTGGTTAGGAGATCAATACGCTTGATATAGGCAAATCAAGCCTTGTGCTTAAAAGGATAAGTTGTAATTTCTATTTTCCTTCTTGTTCCTTTTTATCCTTTGTATTCTCCTTGCTACTCCTAGGGTTGGAGGCTGCGGATTGGAGAAGGTTCTTCTCGGAGGAGAAGGTGGACTTCAAGCTACTTCAAGAAGGCTATCGCACGGGAAGCTACTTCAAGAAGGCTATTGCAACGGGAAGCTACTTCAGGAGGAAGGCTGCTTCAAGGTGGTACAATTACTTCTAGGTGAAGGCTGCTTCAAGGTTGGGCGATTACTTCTAGGTGAAGGCTGCTTGAAGGGTTTAGGGAGAGAATTGTAATTTTATGTAAAGTCCTTGCGAGGTAATAAAATTAAATTCTTTCCAAATCCCGGTTGGGTAAGCAACCGGGTAGTGGACTGACAACTTTAGTATTTGCTAAAGTTGGAACCACTCTAAATCCTTGTCCCCTTGTCCAATATTTTGTGGTTGGTTGTTTGAGTTTCAATAATTGTTAAAATTATATTTGAAACTCTATTCACCCCCCCTCTAGTAGTTTTTCAATTGGTATCAGAGCAGGCTTCAAGGAACCTTAACCAGGTCTTGAAGAATGAAGGGTGGAGGTGACTACAACCGCAGGCAAAGGAGCAACTTGGACCAACTTTCAACAAGCTGCAATTGGTGTTTAGGAACAAACCATACAACAATCGGTTGTCCATGGAGAGAAAAGAAGAAAGAGGTCCACAAAAATTGTTTCATTGCTACAACCAATGAAGAAGAAGAAGAAGAGGTAAGCCTTCTTGATTTATCAAAAGAAGAGCTAATTTCTAGTCTTGAAGAAACACACAATAAGTATATTGAGTGCAAAAAGAAATTAAAGAAATATAATAAAACAAATGATGAGTTAAATGCTAGACTTCTTGCTCTTACATCCGAAAATGAAGATTTATATGCTAAATTGAATAATCTTGGTTTTGAAAAAGATAGCATTGTTTCTGAAAATCGTACTTTGAAATCATCTCTAAGTAGTAGTGATGTGAAAATTTTTACTCTAGAAACAAATTATGATCTTCTATATCAAGAAAAGGTTGGATTACTTGCAAAGTTAAATGATCTTCAAAAACAACATGTTTTGTGTACACATCTAGATTATGATAATATAGTGAAAGAAAGGAATTCTTTATCATCCAATCTAGATCAATCAAAACTAGATATTAAGAAAAGAATAGATGAGATCGCTAAGTTGCAACAAGAAGTTAGTAGGTTAAGCAACAATGGAATCCTTGATAGAATATTGGATGATTCCTATCATCAAATTGGGAGAAGAGGACTAGGTTATAAGCCCAAAGGGAAATCTCATCAACAACCTAGTTGGAGAAAGACACGAGCACATCAAGCTACATTCGCACCAAAGAACAACCTAGAACAAAACCATAGAAAAAGACTTGAGGTTGATTCTATATGTTGCCATTATTGCTCACGTCTTGGACATTACTCTTTTTCATGCCCATACAAGAAAAAGAATGTTGAGTTAGTATGGGTCCCAAAACCCCCAAACTAAATGGAAAAAATTAAGTTGAGATATGATCAAAGACTCTAAGTTGTACATCTCTATGTCTATCTCAACTTAATAGAACACCAAGTTAATCCAAGAAATTAAATTTCCAAATATACATCTTAAACTACGTGTTTAGTTTGGATTCACAAAATGTATATGATTAGTTGAGATTTAACCTAAATGTTTCTTTGATATTTAAATATCTCAACTAAATCGAGCTTTAACTTTCATACTTTTGCTTTTAATTATAAACAATATTTGAAAACAGGAATGAAACAACACAGAACCTTTCTCGGTCGAGACATTGTCGACCGAGGGATCTGTCGGTCGAGAAATGGTCGACCGAGCATGCTTCTGTTGTCAAGTCTGACATAAATCTTCTGAAATTGTTTTTCAATCAATCTAGTTTGCTATCAAATTGTTATTGATGATTGATTTAACATGCAAATCAAGAATAAAATCTTGGAAGACAATTTTTGTAGCAAGACATATTGATCGTTTACATTATATAACATTATGAGTAGAAAATCCTGCAAAAGTGCTGTAAGAAGACTAATCTTGAACAAACCTTATTTATTGTTTGAAAAGGTTTCTTCAGCATGATCAGTTATAAAAGTTTGTCTTAAAATTGAAAACTTATATGAGACTATTTTGGTTTACTCTCAATGGTTGGATTTAAAACTGAAAAATCATGATTAGCTTAACCAAGGAAATTACTGTTTTACATGGTTTTCCTAAGTAATCCTTGGAATTATGAGACAAATCACACATTGATATTTTCAACATGCCTTCATTTGAATCATATAGGTCCATTTTAAGTATTCCTTGATCTAGTAACATAAAAACCATGGGTTAAATTTCATGCTTAAATTGTTCTATCATAGATATGCTTCATCATGATCATTATGTTTCATTGGTTTAAAATAAGCTTTGATTCATATATACAAACCATGAATGATCATTGTGATTCATATAATTGCAAATGTCATTAGCATAAAAGCATCTTGACATAATAGATAATGCTTGTGGACACAACTTGTGATGAGGATGTTGCTATGACAAGCCAAACGGTGCCTCTTAGAACAAATACTAATGTTTTTATCTATTTGTTTGTTCTAAGAAATCCAAAGAAAAAATCTTGACTTTAAGATATTAATATTGCTTTCAAAATATATGTTTCTAAAGAATCTTATGATAAGGGTATAAGAAGAAATGGGATATTATATTTATGTACCCATAGCAAAGCATATGAAACATCATTTACAATGTATGTAAAACATGCATTCTAGAAAAATCAAGGTCAAAGACTTCACTATGATGCTCATATTAAGTCTTCATAATAGGTATATCTTAATGTGCTTCAAATTGATATTTATAGCTATCTGCAGAAATTATACTTCACATATGAATGTTTATCTTGGAAATCTGCAGAATTTGCCTCTTGGTTAAAATTAAAATTAACCAAGGGGCGCTATGGTCGTAGTCAAGGGCGACCTAAAATAAGCTTTGACAAAATGCTTATTTGGACATCATTTTATTGTACTTAATCTTAGTATATTTTTGATAAAGGTCAAAATCAAAATTTAAAATCATTTATGACCTTAGAAGCCTTAAATTGCTTTAAATTGTAAGATTAAGGGGGAGCTCATAAAAACAAATTTGACTAAGAAGCTTACAAAAATACTGTAAACATCATTTGGAGCTTGTTACGACTTTAGTACTTTTTATGAAGAAATCAATGAAAATGAAATATCTTGTACTTAAAGGAACTCTCTAAACAATTCAGGGCTTAACATCCCTTGCATTTGGTTGGAGACATTTTTATGTACTCTAAGATTAAAGGAATCTCATTTAATTTAGGGCTTAATATCCTTTGATAGATGGGAAATCAATATACATTCATCATAAGCTTAAGGGAATCTCATATCATTTCAAGGCTTAACATCCTTTGCAAATGATTAAGAAACAAATTGTGGATAAATTAGACAAAAATGATATTAAATCCATGTTCCTAATAGGATATCTATTTAAGGGGGAGCATAATATAAAATTAAGGGGGAGAAGAAAAATAAAATATTCAAACTGGATATCTTTTTGAAATGACAAAGGGGGAGAAAGAATATAAAATCTAAAATATAAATGAGTTTCATCTTGATGGCCAGCACTCACTTGCAAAACTAGAATGGCTACAAAAGGTAATCTTCAGGTATGAAACTCATATGCTTTATATTTCCTTATTTCATATTTAGGAAATGTTTGTCATCTTCAAAAAGGGGGAGATTGTTGGATAAATTGGACATTATAATAAATCCCTTTGTTTCGATGATGACAAACATTTCATTCTTGTTGATCTAACGTGCTACTTGAGTGTTGCAGGAATAGAGTGGATGACAAAGCTCTAAGGAAACTATACGCTTGAATGATTGTAAAAGTCATACAATGTAATCAATTGTAAACTTGTACAAATATATAATGTACAAGTACTTAGATCTCATGTAAATCAAGCGTTAGATCTTCCCTAGCCAATCACCACACTTAGATAGATCATCCCTTTCAAATAGGATCACATATGCACACTCATACATTTACTTAGTGCCTAAATTGAAAGATTGAAACAGGGTCAATCTCGGTCGACCAAACTCCTCGACCGAGACACTTTCGGTCGACAAACTTCTCGACCGAGAATGACCCAAGTAGCCGTTAGACACAGCTGACAAAGTAGTTGGCAGTTGCAAATGAACGTTGATCCAGAGAGCCTGTCGGTCGACAAAACTTCGACCGAGTAGGTATCTCGGTCGACAATTTGTCGACCGAGTAGGTATCTCGGTCGACAATTTGTCGACCGAGATGGTCTCTGACAGCAACTGCAGAATAAAGTAACTAGCCGTTACTAATGCACCTAACTTATACCTAACAGCTAGTTAAGCACTTAGAAACCCCTAGAAGTTGTCTAGAACGTCCTTAAGCATCCATAGGCCATTCCTATAAATAGGACATGCCTTAGGACACCAAAAGACACCTAAGCTACACTTGTGCTATACTTGAGCTTGAATACACATTGGCAATACTGTTTTGAGCAATAGAGCAATTCCTACATTTGCTATTCATTCCCATTGCTCCCATTTCGTGTCCTATAGGCTAGCATCTCCTTACCACAGCACTTACACTTCTACACTCATTGGTTAGGAGATCAATACGCTTGATATAGGCAAATCAAGCCTTGTGCTTAAAAGGATAAGTTGTAATTTCTATTTTCCTTCTTGTTCCTTTTTATCCTTTGTATTCTCCTTGCTACTCCTAGGGTTGGAGGCTGCGGATTGGAGAAGGTTCTTCTCGGAGGAGAAGGTGGACTTCAAGCTACTTCAAGAAGGCTATCGCACGGGAAGCTACTTCAAGAAGGCTATTGCAACGGGAAGCTACTTCAGGAGGAAGGCTGCTTCAAGGTGGTGCAATTACTTCTAGGTGAAGGCTGCTTCAAGGTTGGGCGATTACTTCTAGGTGAAGGCTGCTTGAAGGGTTTAGGGAGAGAATTGTAATTTTATGTAAAGTCCTTGCGAGGTAATAAAATTAAATTCTTTCCAAATCCCGGTTGGGTAAGCAAACGGGTAGTGGACTGACAACTTTAGTATTTGCTAAAGTTGGAACCACTCTAAATCCTTGTCCCCTTGTCCAATATTTTGTGGTTGGTTGTTTGAGTTTCAATAATTGTTAAAATTATATTTGAAACTCTATTCACCCCCCCTCTAGTAGTTTTTCACTAAGAACACCAAAATCATCTAATCTAGCTAGTTAGATCTCTCAACTAGGGTTAGTAGAATTTCTTAGCATGTAGATAGATGGGTGGCTAGCTAGAGATCCATGAATTGGACCTATAAGCAAATCCCAAAATTCACACATATAAGCAATTTCCCTAAATTCCTAGGTGATTTCAAGCACAAACCAACAAGCAATTCATGAAGAGTGAGATAGAAATAGAGCATAATCATTAGCAAATGAAATTACAATGTTTACATATCATTTCCCCCCAACATGGTATCAAAGTAACATTTTGACCCCAAACAACCCACCCAAAGGGCCTAGATACTCATAGACATGCAAAATACAGAAAGAAAGGAGAAAGAGGTAAAAGAAGCCATAGAACTCAGTGTAGATGGAGTAATCCTCCTCTTCAACTGCTGCAAGAAGTCTTCTTCCTTCCTCCAAGGTGCAAGGGACATGGAATGATGGTAGAATTGGGTCAAAACACTAGGAAACTAGGGTTTTGGTGGTGGAAATGGTGAAATGGAGGTGGAAATGGAGTGGAATGGGTGGAATGCAAAAATGGGGAGCTAGGAGGTGGTAAAAGGTAGCTAGCGGTGATCAACCTCATGCTATAGCCACCACCCAAGTATATATAGGTGGTGGGGAAGCATTAGGTTAAGTGGGGGTAAAATAGGTAGAACAATGGAGAAAATTTGATAAAATTGTGAGTAGCACGACCGTGCTGAACTGTATGGATGTGGTGGGAAGTGGGTAGCACAGTTGTTGTGGATGGGAATGACTGTGGTGGAAAAATAGAATGAACATGGGAATTTTAGATTTCTAGGACTGGTAGCACGACCGTTCTGGCCAACCAGGTCGTGCTGGGAACTTCCAAAATGGTTATTCTAGCTAACACGGTCGTGCTGACTAACTGGATGAATTTTTGAAGATTTTGCTGATTGGTCCATGAACAACCATTCCATGGTAGCACATCCACTTTGGGGTCCTTCCCCTGCATTTGGGTCTTCAACTTTGTCATTAAATAAGGTTATTGCTTCAATACATTCTTTGACCACTTGGGGTAGGTTTGGAGTGGTTTTGGCCTCCTCTTGGGCCCCTCCAACCCTAGATTCAACCATCTTCTCTCCATTCCATCAAGTAGTGACCAAAGTACCTATAAAACATGTAAAAAGACTCCATAAATGCATTTGATAGTAAAACGCATAATGAGGGAAATAACATGCAATCTAACAATTGTAGATGTGATTGAAATGTAATATGAAACAAGATGTAGCCCTATAATAGGGCTGCATCAGCCTCCAACATTCTTAGTCATCTCGTGTATAAGTAACCAAAGTTCATGTTTGGAAAATACATTTACTCATTCCAAACTACTTGTCGAGATTTCACGATTATGTGCCCAAATATGTATCTTGAAATTGTCTTTAAAAATGATCAAATCTAGCACTATTCTATAACTATCAACCATATAGCCCATTATCTGATTGCATAGATGCCAAGACAGTTGGCTCTTGTTACATTACTATGCTATATATATTATGTATATATATTATGAGGTTAGGAAGTGTGTATCGGCCCACACATGTAATTTATGTGTACTAGTCATTAAAATAGCATATGTAGAGTATGTTGATAAAATCCAACCATATGGATTTATTCAACACTATATACATTAAATGTGGCTAAAAATCATAACTATATCTTACTTAGATCAAGAGACGTAGCAGTACATCATTCTACGATTTCTGCAATTTTTGCAACTCACCATCGTTAGAAAATATATTTTTTAGTTGGATGATCTATGAATATCAGATTGTGGTGATTTTTCTACACATATTATCTAAGAGGTATATTTTACATCCATAAGGTTAGATTATTTAGTAGAATGTTACAATCATCATAAATAAAGATGGGTACATGTAAGCTACATGTAGTCGGGTACACAATTATTTTAGCCATATATTGCATGTATATATATATATATGGGATTAAGAGAGAGAAAATTTCTCTCATCCTCTCCCATAATCTATGCCAGAGGCCGGATGTCAGGGATGATGGTAAATAAAAAATGGCTTCCCTGTGTGATTCAAACCCGAGTCCCTTTATTGAGGACCAACGAAATTCGCCAACTCGACTATCCCTTACTTGCTACATATACATACATATATATGTATGTATATGTTATATATGTCTATATGTATACATATGCATACATACACACACACACACACACATATATATAGATAGATAGATAGATAGATAGATACATAGATAGATAGATAGATAGATAGATAGATAGATAGATAGATAGACACATACACAATATATATATATATATATATATATATATATATATATATATATATATATATATTCATTCTCTACTCGCACGGGTAACTAACCTTAGTTACATGTGCATCAATTTTGTAATAGGAAGGCACATATTTTTAATGAGACAGATATTGTTTGTAATGAAATGACCAAATTTGTAATGCAAATACTCATTTTGTACTACACGTCAAATTACAGTAAAAATGATATTTATGACAATAGTTTACACTATAATACAAAACGAGTGTTTGTATTACAAATTTGGTCATGTCATTACAAACGTTGTCTATCTCATTACAAACAGGTACCTTTCTATTACAAAATAGATCCACGGGTAACTAAAGTTAGTTACCCGCATGGGTAGTAAATACATACCATATATATATATATATATATATATATATATAATACACTCCAGTTTATAGATCGTACACAACATTCAAGTGTTGTTTACATATAAAGACTATTTTTTTGTAAAATGTAAATCAATGATCTTCATTGTCATACTATAATTAGGCTACATATAAATTTTGAGTCTATTTGGAAGAGTGCAAGTCACTCATTTGAGCGCAACATAATTGACGCACGAAACTAATTTGAAATATATAATTTCTATGGTCTTAATAACGTGAGCTATAAATGTCCAAAAGGGCTCAAATTTTATATATGAGCTATCTGCAAGATGTTTAAGAAGATCAACGAATTAGATTTTAGAAAAAAAATATGACGTCATAAAAAACTACTTGAGTGTATTATGCTTCGAATACACTAGAGTATATATATATATATATATATATATATATAGAGAGAGAGAGAGAGAGAGAGAGAGAGAGTTAGGCTAGTGTACACTCGAGTGTACCGGAGGCACCGTACACCTCAGTCATTTTTGAAGATGCAATAAATTTTTGAAAAAACTAAACTATTGATCTTCTTAATTATCATAAGAACATACTATATAATAAATTTTAGCTCATTTGGACACTTATAGGTCGTGCATCTAAAGGAGGCAAAAATCATGCATTTCAAATTAATTTTGTGCGTCGATTTTGTTGTCCTTGGATGAGTGACTTACACTCATCCAAATTAGCTCAAATTTTGTATGCGGACTATTATTATTGTAACCATGAAGATCAATGGATTAGATTTGGGAAAAACATGGTCTAGATAGGCAAACACCATTGGGGTGTACGGCTTGATCTGTACACTCCAGTGTATTCTAGCCTGACTATATATATATATATATATATATATATATATATATATATATATATATATAGAGAGAGAGAGAGAGAGAGAGAGTCAGGCTAGAATACACTCGTGTGTACAGATCGCACACTACACTCAAGTGGTGTTTGCATATCAAGACTATTTTTTTACAAAATGTAAACTATTGATCTTCATTTTTACACAATAATTAGGCTACATGCAAATTTTGAGCTCATTTGGATGAGTATAAGTCACTCATATGAGGGCAACAAAATCGACACAGGAAACTAATTTGAAATGCATACTTTTTGTAGTCTTCATAACATGATCTGTAAATGTCCAAATGGGCTCAAATTTTATATATGAGCTATTCATATGATCTTTAAGAAGACCAACAGATTAGATTTTAAAAAAAAATATTGAATCATGAAAAACTACTTGAGTGTACAAATACACTCGAGTGTATTCTAGCCCGACTCTCTATATATAGATACTACTGTAAAAAGAGCGAGTTAATGTTGCACTCTCCTTGGTTCTCTCTCTTCTCACAATTTTTCTCAACCTTTTTTATAATTATTTTATTTAATATTTTTTCTTTCATGATAAAATTAGTTGTTACAAACATCTCAACTTCTCTGTTACATCCCTCCAAACATGCTTTGTAAAACACATTCACAGGCACATGTGTATTAACTAGTGTGTGTATATATATATATATATATATATATATATATATATATATATATATAAATAGAGGGAGTTTGTGCTACTTATTACAAATGTGCCATTATTTTCTTTTGAAAAATTATTGATCAATCACATAACTGCATTTCAAAACTCTGCCCTCTAGCTAACTCGCTCTCTTCTCTCATTGTTTCACGGACTTCTCAATTGATTTTAAAATGCGAACCTCTAGAAAAATAACCACAAACAACAACCGCAAGGCATGACTTTATAACCAAATTGCCTCAACACAATAACAACAAAAGCCACGATATACGTAGACGGGTACTCAGATTTTAACGCGATCCTTAATCATATTTACGGTTTCGTTTTGAAAAGCTAGATAAACGCAGCCGTAACTGCTTGTACGCACATCTAGCCTCCAATCCTTCTCCTACGATTATAGTTTCCATTTACTTACCGCTCCTCCAAATCTTGATGCTTCTGGCTTCCCCTACGTCGTATATTTCACGTCAACACCTCCTCGGAACGCCGACGGCTAGGTTTCCACTTCATCTGGTTCATTGACGATGACATGGTGGACATTACTGATTTCGGAAATCTATTTGAGCCAAACAACTATCCTCTGTGGGTTGGTTATCCAGTATGGCGATTCCCAGAAGCAGCATATGCGAAATCCATTTATCATCTACTCCGAAATTAAACGGTAATCATGATTGAGCACAACCCAGAAACAAATCCGCGTCTCACCCTTTCTTTCTTTCTTTGTATTTACAGGAACAACCGCAGAAACCTATATATATACCGTAGATGTGGGAATAAAAGAACAAAGAATGAGATGGATCTGGCAAGGGATTCCATCATCCAAGTGTACATTCTATTTCTACATTTGGCATTACCAATCTGAAGAACTTAAACAACCAATTGCTCTAACCACCGCCAGTAAGGAATGAGGCCATCAATGGCGGCGCAGCTGTGGCAACTCCATCCCATTGTCCAGTGCTGTGTCAATGATTTATGGCGGCGGATACAGTTTCTGCCTTTTTTCAATCCCAATAGTCATTCATAATTCGTCTGTCTGTTCATCCATCTTCTGTGTTAATATCTTCTCGGCATGATCAGACCAATGTGATTGATTAGTTAAAGCCGCCTGCCACAGTTGCCATTGTGGTACCACACCTTGAGACCCAATAGTTACTACTTACTGGGCTAATTTGGTTGGATGTAGTGGGTGTAGTTTAATAAGTTCGGCAATGTAAAAATGTCCATCAAACACGTGCTACTCCTTACTAAACAGGCCCATACAGTAACGTTAGGCGCCTTGGCTCCCCACCCGGACGCCCAAATGATCTGCTGTTGCTAATTTGATAGGGAGTATCTACGCCTATATTTACTGCCGCACACATATACAGGCAGATGAAAAGCATCGATTCATCAATTGCAGCATACACGCGGCACATTGTGAAGAAGAGAATAGCCTTAAAGGAGGAGCAGCAAATCCCGGTGGTTGGGGGGCGGGGGCAATGCTGATGTGACAGAAAAAACCCACTTAGATAATAAAAGAGATAAAAAAAAGAAAAAGAAAGAGAAACAAATTATTTTGCTCGTAACTTTGAAAGCACAACAAATTTCTTGTTGAAATAAAAAATATTAGATTTTTAATTAACAATAATTTCTAACAAGACAAATGTTGACATATTTTGAAATGAATAAATATTAAAAAATATAATATATTTATTTCAAAGTACAATACTCATGTTTTAGGGTACAATCCCATATTTTGGGGTAGATTACAAGTGCTTTTGTGGATCAACAAATACACTTGGTGTGTATCTCTAAAATCAGAGTAGTGTACTCCAAAACACGGGTATTGTACACGTGAGTATTGTACCAATATCTTGGGGTACAATACCCGTGTTTGGATACATTAATCCCATATTAGGAGTATAATATCAATATTCATTTCTTATTTTGGGTACAGATCTTCTGTTTCAGGGTACAATACCCTTGTTTGGAGTGCAATACCCGTGTTTGGGGTACAATACATATATTTTGGGATACATTATTCTCATTTTTGGGTACATCACCCCCGTGTTGTGGGGTAAATATCCATTATTTAGAGTATGATATCCGTGTTTTGGGTCACATTACTCTCATCTCGAAGGTACTGTATCCTGATGTAATGTACCCTAAGACACAAGTATGTACCTCCAAAATATGGTAATGTACCCAAAACATGAGTATTGTACTCCAAAATAAAGTATTATATTTCTCTCATATTACTTTTTTTAAATATGTCAAAACTAGTATTGTTGGAGAACATATTTTGCAAAGAATCTAATGCTTTTTATTTCATCAAAAATTCATTACGGATTAAAAATTATGAGAAATATTGTACCCAAAATATGGATATTGTACTCAAAATATGGACTATTGTACTTCAAAACACATCGTATTATTTGTTCTTCAAAGTATGTCAACATTTATTTTTTTAGAAAGTATTTTTTATAAAGATTCTAATGTTTTTTGTTTTATCAAAAAATGACTTGAAAGTTATGAGCAATACAATTTTCTCTATCTTCCTACTTTCTTGCTATTTAAAATAAAGAAATTGTCCCCAAGTTGGCTTTGCAGCCAGCTCAACTGGGTGGGCAATCGGTGATGTCTAGAATTATTCTTGTAGGTATGGTTATAAAAATTTTCATATGAATGCCAAAAATCAAGTTCGCTTCATAATGGTAGTTTAATCAAGGAGGTGATTTTCAGTAATGGTCATTCTCAGATGCAAGTGTTGCAATGCATAATAATTCTATACCAATAACCCAATACAAATATCACAATATACCTTACATATGTTATACATCGAATATAAATATACAATCTCCTTCATCCTATCTCACATATTGCACATGAAAATAATTTTAGCTGTAGTTCTTCCCTCTTATTGTTTGGTATTCATAAATTACAATACTAATGCATTAAATCTGGAAAAATATGAATGTTCTATGTCGTATAGCTATTCTATAATGTGCAGCCAAAATATGAACTAAGGCTACATTTATATGTGCTATTTTTTCAATGAACACTATATGATACATTACATATATCTTATGTCAGTTTTTTCCGTGTCATTTTCTCTCTATATGTTGCACTGTTTTTGAATTTTTTTTCCAAATTTAGTTTGTGAACTAGAAATCAGGATGGATGATAGTTCTAAAATTTCTATACATAATTATTTGACATTCATCTTAATTATACAAAAGTACATCAAAAGGAATAAAAGTATGAATGGAAATTCTTATGTGGGTTCGAAGGAGATGCCTAATGAAAATGGTTGAACAACCTCATTCATCTCATTCTACATATATATAAGGTTGCAAATGGGTAAGATTTGGTAATGTTTTTCCCATAATATTACCAGTGTCATAATTGTGGGTAATCGATACTTATTCATTTATTAAAATTCCTTACCCTGTCCGTAACTACTCTCACCAACCTACGTGATTAATGGGTAAAATAGACACATGCTATTTCTAAGTTTTTCCCTTATTTTTGGTTTAATGAACTTGATTTTACCTTTATTATTCGGAAATTTTAGCATATACAATGAATTAAGATACAATTACAAAGCATTGAGAAACAAACAGTCTCATTTTACAAATGATATCCTAATATCCAATTAA
This sequence comes from Alisma plantago-aquatica, assembly GCA_963693085.1. Classification (NCBI taxonomy): domain Eukaryota; kingdom Viridiplantae; phylum Streptophyta; class Magnoliopsida; order Alismatales; family Alismataceae; genus Alisma; species Alisma plantago-aquatica. The sequence goes on along the minus strand of OY856410.1, from coordinate 375,659,161 downwards.
GATATACTATGAAGATGATACAATAAAAAATTGAATTATCCAGTTCTGATACATCAATAATTTTGTAAGACAAAAGGTATCATTCTCGCAAAGTAAATGGCTAGATAAAAATAGATCAATTACATTTCACATAATTAAATTATATTGTATTGAAAACTATCAATATAATTATTTGTTTCTTCCTTTACAATAGGATTTTAATTTATTTGTTTAAGTTATATTTGGTATTTAGGGAAAAAATAAATCTGATGTAATTTTTTTACTAATTTTACATGTGTGACAATGTGTCTTTGTTAATATTAATTAACTAAAAAATATGACATATGTATGTGCATGTGTGCGTTTACTTTTATGCATCGTACGAGGATGAACTCAAGTCACTTACCATTGGATGGAAAAGCATATACCCCGCTTCACTTGCAAATTACTATCAAATCATAAAATTTTAGTTACAAAATGATTACTTATTTTTATTATTTTTAAAATAAAATATTTGTGCATAATCTAAATTTACGAATTCAGCCTCCTTTGTTTCATAATATTGACTTCTTAGTGTTTTTATATTACAATTCCAACAGATTTTATATGACATATGCATGTGCAAGTGTGCCATAATTCAAACAAATTATATATATATATATATATATATATATATATATATATATATATATATATATATATATATATATATATATATATATATATATATATATATATGGGATAAAGAGAGGCATCCTCTCCCCCTCTCCCATGCCCGTGGTGGAGGTTGAACACCCCAGACAGTGGTACCCAGGTCTCTTTATTAGGAGACACTGTGCTTGACCATTTGAGCCACTCTTTATATATATATATATATATATATATATATATATATATATATATATTTATTTATTTATTTATTTATTTATTTATTTATATATATATATGAGATTAAGAGAGACATTTTCTTCCCTCTCCCATGCCCGTGACGGAGGTTGAACGTCTGAGAGGGTGGTAAACTAAGACGGTAACTGGGATTCAAACCTGGGTGCATTTGTTAGGGGACACTGTGCTTGACCACTTGAGCAATTTCTTGTCAGCATTTATGTATGTATGTATGTATGGGATTAAGAGAGACATTCTCTCCCCCTCTCCCATGCCCGTCGCGGAGGGTATGTATGTATGTATGTATGTATATACAGATACATACACACACATATATATATACACATTATATATATTTATATATTTATATACACACACAAACACACACACTATATATATAATGTGTATTTTTATAGAATTAGAAAACAATATATCTTTAGGGGCATGTCAGAAGGAGATGTAGCATGTATGGATGAGGAAGCTACCGATGTCACTACTGAAGGAACAACCCAAGTAAACTGTAATGTTGTTGATGAGTAATAGAAACGCCCAGACTCCTTATCCTCTCCCATTAGGTTGTTTCATGTGTTTGTTGTGCTGGAATGTGAGAGGAATCAGAAACAAGGATTCGTCAGTCTGCTATGGTAAATATAATCCGCGAGCAAAGGCGGGAAGTTGTAGCAATCCTGGAACTGAGAATTAGTGGGAGACAAGCTACCCAAACCATTAAAGACCTGGGATTTACTCATTCACATAGAGTGGAGGCGCGTGGCTATGTAGGTGGAATTTGGATTTGCTGGAAAGGTGAGAAAACTAAAGTGGAGATCCTTAAATGTCACAGCCAATTCGTAACCTGTAGGATTGCTTGTAGTGTTACAGCAACGTTTGTGTATGCTAACCCACACATTGGTGTGCAGAAACTCCTGTGGAGACACCTTATTGAAACTAGTGAGCAGATCAATGGCCCTTGGACTATGTTAGGTTATTTTAACACAACCTTGACACCCTCCGAGAAGTCGGGAAGTGAAAGATATGACTTCACTGAAGCCAGACTTACGAACTAGGGGTTTTTAGGAGTCCGGTTCACGTATAAACATGGGCAATTGCAGGAAATATTATACCGTGCCCTGGAAAATGAAGAGTTTACAACTAAGTTCCCTGAGGTTGTCATTGAGCACCTCACGTGATTTTCATCAGATCACTGCCCTTTGCTGATAAAACCAATCTGGGGAAGACCACAAGTGAAAAGGTTTGTGGCTAAGGCCTCATGGAGCAAGAACGAGGATATGAAACGGCTGATTACTGAGAAATGGATTGAATCCACAAATTTCTATGAATCCCTCCATATGGCCAAAACTGAGTTGATGAAGCTGGATGATCTGCAGACGAAGGCTTCTAATCGAGATAAGAAAAGACTTCAACAGAACATTGTTACTCTTCAACACATGCTAGCTGACAGATATGATGCTACCACAGATAATCTATGCACTGACATGAAGGACGAACTTCAGAATATAGTCAATAAGGAGGAAGAGGATTGGAAGCAACATGCCCATATCAACTGGCTCAAAAATGGGGATAACAACACAAAATTCTATCAGGCTTGGGTGAACCAATGAAGGAGACAGAATACTATTACCACTCTAAAAACTCGAGTGGACATTGGGTTTTTGATGAAGCTGCAGTTCTGGATATGGTGGTACGACACTTCAAGGACATTCTGACCGAACCTCATGCAACCATCCCACATATGGATTTGCAAATCCCATGGAATTTCAGTGGTCTTAGAATAGCAGACCTCAACACTTTATCTGCAATACCATCAGGAGAAGAGTCCTACAAGATGCTACAACTTATGAAGCCCTTCAAAGCTGTAGGGCCAGATGGGATAACAGGAGAGTTTCTACAAGAAGAATGCACAACTGTGGGTAAATCGGTATCTTGTATGATTCAGTAGATGATAGATGGAGAACCAATCAGCGAGGAGGTCTGCAACATGACCATCATCCTGATCCTGAAAGTGCAGAACCCAATGAAGTGTGAACAGCTAAGACCGATTTCACTGAATAACACGATACTCAAACTTGCATCGAAGGTGGTTGTAGAAAGGCTCAAGAGGTACATGCCTGGATGGATCTCACAGGAACAAAGTAGCTTTGTACCAAGGAGGAGAATAACAGATAATATTGCACTAGTACAGGAGATCATTCACGGTATGAAAAGGAGAGGAGCTAAGGTTCTGGTAGTTAAAATTGATCTATCCAAAGCATATGATCAGATGTCCTGGCGATTTGTTGAAGAAACCTTAGTGAAAGTTGGACTACCTACTAACATAAGATTGTTCATTATGAACTCCATAACTGGCGGACAGTCAACCATTGTGTGGTATGGAAAGCAAGTTGAACCTTTCAAAGCTAGTCGAGGTCTCAGGCAAGGAGACCCGATTTCTCCGTATATATATGTGTTATGCCTCAAACGCCTGTCTCAAATGATCAGGGCTAGAGCGTCGAGTGGTAGATGGAAACCAATGAAACTGGGTAGGATTGGCATGGAGATTGCACACATGTGCTTTGCTGATGATCTAATACTTTTTGCTGAAGCAAGTAAATATCAGATGAGGGGAATCCTAAAGTGCTTTGATGAGTTCAGACAAGCTTCGGGACAAGTAATATCTTCTATGAAATCTCAAATTTTCTTTTCTAGAAGCGTACCCAACTCAGTCAGAAGGGAAGTCCAGTAGCAATGTAGTTTTGTCATTACAGAAGACCTGGGAAAATATCTGGGGGTTCCCATCTTGCACTCTAGAGTGACCAAAACTACCTACTCGGATGTCATTGAAAAAGTGGAAGGAAAAGTTCAAGATTGGGCGGCGAAGAAGCTATCACTGGAGGGATGAGTTTTCCTGGTTAAATCAACCTTATCAGCTATACCGACCTATGTTATGCAGACAACAACCCTACCAATTAGTGTCTGTGATAGGATCGATGGAATGATATGAAGATTTCTATGGGGAGGGGGACATAAACAGAAACCCAGCTCACTTGTAGCTTGGAACAAGGTGACGAGCTCAAAGAAACATGGAGGACTGGGAATCAGGTCAATGTGAGATTGGAATCAAGCACTGGTGCTCAAGAACTCATGGGACATGGATACCAATAGAGAGTCAATCTGGTGCAGGTTACTTAAAAGGAAATTCGACTATGCAGTTTCTAGAAAGGCGGTTCACGTGTCAAGACTTGGTAAAACCACCATCGAAGGGAAGGGGTTCATCTTAGAGAACACAACCACCTGCACGGTTGGAGGAGAAGACACTAATGTCTGGGATGACAGTTGGGTAAAACCCATACTTCAGTTGCGCACCAGGGTGAAACACCAAATACCAACAAATCTGGAAGATTTAAATGTTAGGAGCTTGGTGCTTGATAACGGGGAATGGGATACTGAATTCCTTGATCACTGGTTCAACGAGGAAGAAGTCAAGTTGATTCAAAGAGTTCTGATCCCTTTAGGGAACCCTCATCATGATATTAAAATCTAGAATCATACTGTTGAAGGAGCCTTCACCTCGAGCACGGCCTATCATCTTATTCAAAAACATATAGAGGTGATTAATGTTGGAGCCTGGGGAAACATTTGGAAGTTGTGGGCTCCGGCTAGAATGAAGATGTTCGCTTGGCCAGTACTACACTCTGCTCTTCTCACAAATGTCCGGCGACAGCAGAGGCACATGTCAGACACAGAGACTTGTCTAAGATGTCTAAAGGAGATCGAAACGCTTACCCACACTCTACATGACTGTGAGAAAGTCGACTACATCTGGAGGACATCACTGACTGTGGAGGTGCATAGGGTATTTACTCAACCATCTAATATTGAAGGATGCCTGAAGGTGGTCCAGAGACAATTGTCAATCTCTGCAGAAGGATTCTGGACAATATGTCAAATGATATGGAGTTTCAGAAATGGTGAGGTATTCGAAGGAGAAACCAAACCGCTGAACCACCAATGTTATAGGATTAGGAAAGCCTTAGAATTAAATAAGGAAGCCTGGCCAAATATAGCCAGGGTCGCAAGCAACCCCATGAGGTATGTCCACTGGAGGAAACTGAAGGCTAGTTATGTGAAGCTCAATGTCGACGCAACAGTGAAGGGGCAGGAGGCAGCAGTGGCGACTATGGCCAGAGATGCCGAGGGCAACTGGCTAAGAGGTTGGGCAAGGAAAACACAGATGGGCTTCGTGGTTGCGATGAAGTTGGCTGGGATTTAGCTAGCCTATGAGCAAGTCCAAAGAAGTGGCTGGACCCAGACAATCATCGAGTCAGACAACTTACTGGTGATCAAGCTACTCAAGGAGGGAGAAGGAGGATGGCCGAGTTGCACCTATTGGCTAACAAAGATCAGGCTAGGAATGCCAAACATTGCCAACTTTGAATTTGGGAGAAGGGAAGGAAATAGAGTAGCTGACGGACTTGCTAAATTGCATTTAACAAGTTCTTTGCACCAAGTTTACCATGCAATTCCACCGAGTTGTATTATGAGTGAGTATCTTTGTGATAAACGAATTGTAAGTTGTACCAGGCTACACAATGAATAAATAAGTCGGGGATCGTTTAAAAAAACAATTTATCATTAGGTGATTTTAAAATGGGATACTTTTGTTCTAACTTAACTATAAACGTGTACTTAGCACGTACTTTCAACTAGTATGCATAAAATACATAAATGAATAGTTTTTTGCACATCAATACAATTAAATACATCATTTTTCTTTAACATAAGATAATATTTAACAACATAAAGTGTATAATACTAATAAATCTTAGTTTGATGCATATATAAGTAATATAATACATAAAAATATTATTCTTTTAGGTTGGTATAGAATTACTTATTTTATAGTACTAATAAATCCAATATATAATATATAAAAACTAACAAACTCATAATATATAACACAATACCCATAGATGCTATAACCAAACTATAATCTTATCCATACAATATGCAATATATAATAATACATGAGTTCTTAATTAAACATTATATTTTGCAACATTTATTTGAAATACATTGTAATAATTAATATTACAATTATATATATACAAAATGGCATACATAATATAATATTCTATTTTTCCCTCCTCCTTAGTTTCTTTATTAATAATTACTCATCATTTATTTCCTTCTTTCTCATAGTTGAAAGGTAATTCTAGTCATTTTTTCTAATTCTTTGAATGATCCAACTCCAAAATCATGAGTTTTTATCTCTCTAGAACTCTTAAAACTTTCCATAAAAATATGCCACAACTACTCTCATGGGTTGATTTATTATCTAAATCCTCACTTTTGTGGCTAGACATCCAAAGGTGAGAGGACTCTAGTGTTTGTTCCTAGAATGGCATAATATTTGATGCAAGAAATATATATGGAAAAAGGAAATAACATTCTAAACATAATAATGAACTAAATGGGTTAACATACTAAGCCCGTAGGAGAAAGGAAGGAAAGGCATTTTGCTCAGAAAAACCAGAGGAATCCAATAAAAATATTTTTAAAAGCCAATTCCTCCTGAAATTTGAAAAGTAATGGAAGATATCAACTTTAATGTGTTAATGTTTAAAGAACCCTATTTTGAGATGAATAATATATTTATAAGGGTTTAATGGATGATTAGAGTTAGTATTAACCTGTTAATGATGAAAGGGCACATTAGGAACAAAAAGGATGAATTTGCATGTAATTAGTTTAATTTCGAGTTTAATGTGCATGAATTATAATTTAATGGGCCTGGAGATACATTATGGAGATAGATTCATGTACCCATTTCTACTTGAAAAATATGCCTTAGGTGTTTCATTTAATATACTAGCTGACCTAATGATACATGCGATGGGTCTTCATTTGGATCTAAATGTTCGATGAACAAAATGTATCAATGTTAAAGCGTTGAGTATGCTATTAAAAGAAATGTAAGTTTTGTGTAAGAGTATCATAAAATACTTAGCTAAGAACAAAGTACTTAGAAAGAATAATGTTAGAAAACTCTTAAATTATATTCTTTTAGATAGATAATATTTTAGGTTATAATTTCTATCGTATCAACATTATGACTTTGACCCACTTCCAAAGGAAGGGTCCGCGAGGGGCACTTGATGCTCAAAACCAAAATGTCACCCTATTTCGATGCAAGGGACCTCAACACCAAAGTCAATAAGCTAACCCTATTTTAACATACCTTCTACCCTTACCCTGTAAATTTAGATAGGCACACAAGGGTATATAATGGATTTCTAGATTATGTCAAGATTTGTCAACATAATATAATCATTCATGAAAATATTATTCATAGGAACAATAGCTTAAACAAGTAATTATATAGCCAATCATTCATAAGAGTATACACACAACAAGTCAATATCATAGTATGATCAAGAGATTAAGCGTACCTTGTGAGGAGTGAACATATTATGATCCTTGAGTGCGATCCTTAGAGAAGGTCCAATACAAAGGGAATCTAAGATGTAAAAGGATATAATATGGGGTATTATCGTTCACTAGGAAGTTGATAAATAAATATATTTCATTTCATGTGGATGCTTCCCCTAAACCTCAATCTCAAAGTTCAAGTACAGTACCATCATGTCAAACATGCATGCATTTATTCAACATAGCTCAAGTGTTGGTATGTATGCTCATAGGCCAATCATATTAGGATTTTAATGGGGAATCATATACTTGATCAGATGATTGTAAAGGTAATTACATCAATTATATTTGTCTTAATAATTAGATGATATATAACACATACATAGTTGATGTCTAAAGAATGATGTTACTCAATGGCATATGCCTTCAGGTTGAGGGCCAGAGCAATGAGATCATATGTATGATAAAGTAGATACATTCTTGTTATGTCCCTAGTCAGATAATACTATGGAAGTAAAATAGACAACAATAATATATAAGTCTAGAATGTGTGTTGATTAATGGCGGAGTATCATTAGTCAAGATATGTGATATCAAGTCAAACACATAGGTACATGCTAGAGAACAGTATAATGGACAAACCCACATTGAGAGTGGTACACGGAGACCGTGAAATGGTAGTCAGAATCAACTCCCATAGTGATAGTGTTGATTGTGGTTCTTAGACCCAGAGTCACTACACTCATCACATGTCATGCATTGTATTTGACATCATCCAACATGGCGTTAATTAAGAATTACCATAAAGGTGATGATCGAGTATGTTGTGACACATGGGGATTGCTTGTAAGTGATATAGATGGTATTTGTCCCTCCTACAAGAGATTAATATCCTATCCACTTGATAAGAGAGACTAAGAAATGTATGGCCATACTCATGTGACTTAGTATGTGGTTTGTCAGCTCAATGCATCTTATACAGTCTGCTCTAGTTCAAGGAACATGGATTGAACATTAATAGGATGATGATTTTATGCCTCGAGTTCAATCTAGATATTAGTGACAAAGGAACTATACAATCACTATAACACTAATCACGGATTGTAGGTTGAAGTTGTTCTCTAACTTTCCAATTACTTGGATATCAATGATGTGCTACTATATATTGCTCATTGCTTGCGATGTCATAAAGTAGTTATGGACATTCACTATCAACATAACTTGGGACCTATAAGGTTACACGCATAGGATGCACTTGGAATAGGAGTTTTAATCATGAATGAGGATTAAGTTGATTATTAAAGTGTTCATGTATTCAATTTAAACTACATTGGCTGAAAATCGGCTGACTAGGAATGTGAGTCGTTCGACTCAAGTGTCGAGTCAATTTCAACAACATTGGTTGTACATTGGCTAAACTGGAATGTGAATCGACTAGTTTAGACTGTGAACCTGACCAGTTCAACATGTGAATCAACAAGTTGAGTGATCAGTAGGACTAGATCAAGGATTGATGGTGGCATCATGTTATGCATTAAGCATCACATTGAAAGCCAATATATTTTCGAATAAGAAATATAGTAAACTGACTGATTGAAGTGTTGAGTTGATCGAATCACATGTGAAATGATCAGTTATGTAAGGACCCTAACCTTCGTTTTGGGCTTATCATGTTTTATTTTCTTAAACCTTGTGCTTAGTCGCTTGCTAATCACCTTTAGTGGTGATTAGGGTTTGCTTGTGCTTTGTTGAGGGTTGAAGGTGCTACTTGCAAATAACCTAAGTTTAAGGTTGATGAGCAAGTTTGTCACCTTGAGAGATGTTATTCTCTCTCTTTGCTTCCTCTAGAGTTGAGAGGAAGGGTTGGGCTCATTTCTTGAGTTGCCTTGGGCCTTGTAGAGCTCTATTGGGCTTTGTTTCACCTTGTTTGGGCCTTGCCTTGCCTTGATGAGCTTTGTATCGGACAGGAGCACCTTGTGTCGGACATGGGGGTGTCGCCCATGGGTGTGTCGGCCAAGGTGGTGGTGTGTGTGTCAGCCTTTGACCCCTTTGACCTCCTTGCTTTGGTTGTGTCACCATACCTTGGACATGTGGCCGATCTCTTGATGAGTGGTGGCATAACATGTTGCATGTGGTTTGCAAGGTGGCAAGATGTTGGACAAGTGTCCCTAAGTAAGATGACACCTTGCCTTGGTTCACCTTTGATCCTTTTCTATATATATCTTCCCTTTCACTTCCTTAGGATCCCTTTTAGCTCTTTGTTGCTCTTCTCTTCTTTGGTGCACGACACACCTTTCTTTGGTGTGCTTGGTGGCCGATCCCCTAGGTGGAGATCTCTTCTTCTTCCTCTAGCTTGGTGGTTGAACCCTAGGTGGACCTTGCTTCCTTAGTAAGCATTTTCCCTCTCTCCTCAGCATCTTCTTCTCCAACTTGCCTACTTTTTGGCCATGGTGGTTATGATCTTTGTTCGTTTTCTTGAGGTGGCCGAAAGTGGTGTGCTTTGGATCTAGAAGATTAGAGGTTGGAGCTTGAGGAGCTTGCTTAAGGCGGGTTACATAACTTCTAACCCTAACTATACTACCTTCCTTTTTGTTGTATATTCATGTATGATCATATTCGGCCATGTAACTTGTTGAATATACTTCTTGCTTAATTATACCTTTGATCTTGTTGATATATGATCTTGTTTGCTCTTTTGGATATGATGTGGATGTACGTTTGGATCTAGTTGGCCGAACCCATAGTTGAGAGTTTCCTTTGGTGGAAATACCCATTTCTCTCCTTTGTCATGAGAAGTGAGTTTGAGGCCTAGTGTTATAGACAACAACCCTCTCTCTTTGTTGTTGAGAGGTGAGTCTATACTCTAGATGCTTAAGCAACACCCTTCTCTCACCATGGATTTGATATGTGAGCCTAGGTGGAGTGTTGACCTAGATGTGGTGGTGATCCATCTTGATGCCCGATTTGTGAGATAAAGGATTGTGTAAAACCCCTCTCTCTTGGTTGTTGAGAGGTGAGACAAATCCTTTGATCTTTTAGGGTTTTGAAGATGGTGATCTTGAGGTTGATGATGACCCTGTCAGGCTATGCTTCATGCTTTGCACAACATGCTCTTTAGTAGTGCTGCCCGACACCTCTTTGTCTAGGGTTTAACTCTTGGCTGATACATCAAGTTGTGTTTTTGACTTGGTGCCCGATATGGCCCTCTTGACCTAGGCAGTGAGCTTGGGCGATACACCTTAGACCTAGTGCTCTGCACGATACCCTTTGGGGAGAGGTTGCCCGATACCCCCTTGCCTTGAGGTTGGTCATGGACGATATGATGAAGTGGAGATGAGCCTTGGTGGCTTGGTGCCCGTTATGGTGTTTTTATGGTGAAACCCTAATAGGTGCCTTTAAGGGTTGGCCGATATGATGCTACCATGCTCATGGATAATATGATCAATGGAGGTTGTCCCTTGTACATGACACACCTCTGTGCTAGCTTCTCTCTAGTGCACGTTAGAGTGCAGTTTGGTTGGCCATCTTGGTAAGATGTGCTTTAGGGTTTGAAACCCTAGTCGTTTATCTTTTGGTGAGGGTATGACCTTGCCCGATACCACCTGTAGTGAGAGGCGCCCTACCCATCACACTTCTAGTGAGGGTAGCGGGCATCTTTGTTGAGGGATAGGTCTAACCCAGAAAACCTTATTTATGGTGCTTTATCTTATAGTCACATCTTTGTTGATAATGCGAAATGGATAATGGTTTGTAAACCAATGACTTGTTGGATGCTTAAAAGTAATGTCAAATAAAGATAGTATGATGATAGTTTATGTATATGAAAGCCTAAATAGATGCCCACATATTGATAGTAAGTAATGTGATTGATATAATAGAACCTGATGACATGATGAACAGTGGAGCTGTATGCCTAGTGATTTTAAAGATGTCTCTTTTATACTAACCATGCAGGTTACAAGATGAATTCATAGCCAGGTAAGAGCTATGAGGTGCATGTGTTTGAATTACATTGTATCTTTATGATAACTCTTGTTGATGAGATATATATGTATCACCAGTGTAGTAAGATAGGTCTGAGGACCTGATAAAGGGTGAGTGCCTAGTGAGGTGTTATCCTCTTGTTGATGAGATAGGGATTCTTATCCCGAGTGGTGATGTAAGATGGCGATGATGCCTTTAGAGGCAGTGGTTTTCTGTAATAAGGGATTGAGATCTCAGGACGATGTGGTAATGACAGTAATAATATAACTCACTGTTTGAATGTTTTACAACTTGGTTGCCTCAACAATCCACTTGAAATATACTAATTAATTATAGTGGAATATATCATGTAGTTTCCCTAGCCATAGATCCATCGTCTTCAGTAGCTGGTGATGGTGAAATGAGTTCTCCTGCGGGTTAACCCCGAGCGTATATTGTTGAATATGTGGGGTTTCTCCTAGCCAAAAATAGGAGGATTTGAGTGCAATTGCGGTTGCAGACTCATGATATATAGAGCATGGTGAACATGCCCATGGCTCAGGATATGTGATAGAGCATGAATGCATTCGTGGATCAGAGCACGGTGAATAGGCCTGTGGCTCAAGTTTTACTAGCGTCGAGACATGTACCAAGGTGGGCTAGAGTTATGGGTAGCTTGCAGAGATGACCCTATGGCTGAGGCCACCTAAAGCATGAGACTATGATCCTACTTTGGATCTCGTGCACTGACCACGAGGTGGTGTGTTTGTGGAGTCTAGCTCTTCCATTGACCATGTATGGCACCGGCTCCGGGCTTCGCAGCCGTTGGTTGGATTGGAGCAGTATGGCTCACTTCCTCAGGGCATAATAATACGTAATTCGGACAAATAGTGTTTATTTATTAGTACAAATATGAAACATTGGTTGAGACCTTGCTTGTGTAGTTTTTTTTTTTTGAAGGTGGGACCGAAGTCATTTTATTAATTCACATCTTTTTGTGCTAGTACAATGACTTCATCATCAAAACTATCTAGACGGGAAATGGATGAATCTAACATGTGTGCCTTATTGGCTAACAGGTGACTAGCTCCATTTGCCTCACGGTACACATGGTTCAGGTTCATAGCATACAAATCTAACGTAGCCTCCACAATCTGTAAGACGACGCGATCTTCATATCCTCTGCCGTAATTGCCTACCTTGATGGCACTTACAAGGTTCATGCAATCCGTTTCCACCAACAGATTCAGAAAACCCAGCCGGCATGCTTCCTTTAACGCCCCTCTCAAGGCCAGCGCCTCTGCCATTAAAGCCGACGTAGCATACCCCAGCTGTAGTTGGATGGTGGCCTTGACCACACCCTGCCCATCACGTATGATCGCGCCCCCGTATGCATCAGTACCCTGCTGCCAACTCGCATCCACATTGAGCTTCAGACTCTCCCCCCTCGGCGGCGTCCATCGCTTGTTCCTCGACGTCGACGGCAGCAGACCTGCCATGTGCGTCCTCCGTTCCAGATTATCTTGGTAATCCCGGACGAGGCTGGTATAGCTGGTCACCAACGTCGCCTCGTATACTGGCTTATCCTCGAAAAGGGACTTGTTCCGAGCCGCCCACGCAGCCCATAGAAGCAGCGCTAGTTCGTCGACCACTTCCTCCTTGGTGTGGCTCGTAAGGATTTGCAGCAGGTCCGTCGTGTTCGCAACCAATTCGGTCACGTTGTTCACCTCCTCTCCCCCGCAAGCCCATACTCTCTTTGCGTGGTCGCATCTGAGGACCGCATGTAAGTCGTCTTCCTCCATAGCTTTTTCCATTCATTTCCTTCCGTCACCGGTGCTCCCATCATGCCTTTCATGATGTATTGGTACACCGATCTCGTGGTAAGCTCTCCCCGTGAGTCGAATTCCCATGCAAGCTGGTCGTCCTCCGCATCCGCGCTGATCGGTATGCTGAGTATCCGCTCGTGTAGCGTGGGCGGTAAAAACGTGCGAACTCGATCTTCATCCCAAACTCCCTCCGCGTGCTTAATAAAGAACTGGACATATTGTCCATCTCCTGTATGGTCTGCCGCTTCCTCCGTCTGCCAATCGTGAAGCTGTCCAAAGTGGCCCGGTATCCATCTATCCCTGCATGTTCGAATAGATGTCCCCCTTCCAACTCGCCATATGAAACCCTCCTTGATGTCTTGTATAGACCCTTGGATACTCCGCCATGTATAGCTCGGTCCATAACCCACATCAGCCGCGAGAATGTCTTTTCTTGGGTAATACTTGGCCTTGAGGACGCGTGCAGCAAGAGAGCCTGGATTTGTTGCTAGTCTCCATCCTTGATTTGCCAAAAGAGCTAGGTTGAAGGCCTTCAGATTACGGAAACCCAATCCCCCATTGCCTTTCGGCTCACATAGCGCCTCCCAACTTATCCAGTGTATTTTTCGCTCTCCTTCTTTGGCCCCCCACCAAAATCTCGCAATCATCCTGCACATCTCAGATAGTAATCCGTCGGGAATTTTTAACACACTCATGTAGTACGTGGGTATGGCTTGGATAATAGCTTTTATAAGGACCTCCCTTCCCGGCTTTGACATTAGCTTTTCCTTCCAGCCTTGTAGTTTCTTCCATATCCTATCTTTGATTGCACTGAAGACCTGTTTCTTTGACCTCCCCATTGCCGTAGGTAAGCCCAAGTACTTGGCATGGCGGTCTACCTCTCTCACCTGCAGCTTCGTTTTGATGCTATCCCGTCTATCTTGGCTCACATTAGTGCTAAAGGCGACTTCAGATTTCTCGTAGTTGATCTTTTGTCCCGACACTCTTTCATAGTGGCTGGTAATATCAGCTAGAATAGAGCACTCCTCATCGGTCGCCCTTGTGAACAGGATGCTGTCATCTGCAAAGAAAAGATGTGACACTCTTGGCCCACTTCTGTTGGCCCTAGCTCCGTGCAATCTTCCCTCCCTATTAGCTTTGAGAAGAGAGAGAGAAAAAATTTCAGCGCAAAAGAGAAAAAGATATGGGGATATAGGATCACCTTGGCGTAAGTCTCTTGATGGTTTTACGGTTCCCGTCCTTGTTCCGTTGATGACGATTGAGTGTGAGATGCTTGAGACACATTCTTGTACTTTTGACCTCCACAACACCGGGATTCCCATCTTCTCCATCGCTCTGTCCAAGAAATTCCATTCAATTCTATCATATGCCTTGCTCATGTCAAGTTTGAGAGCCATAACCCCTTCCTTGCCTTTCTTTTTCTTCTTCATCATATGGAACATCTCATATGCTACCAAAGCATTGTCCGTAATCAACCTCCCATGAACAAAAGCACTTTTATTTTCCGAAATCATCTTATTAAGAAAGGGTTTTATGCGATTAGCAAGCACCTTGGTAATAATTTTATAAGAGACATTGCAAAGGCTTATCGGGCGGAACTCGGAAATTTTCTTTGGTTGTTGCACCTTCGGAATTAGCACTATGTCTGTCTTATTGATCTTATCCAACTTCTTCTTGCCCTTCCACCAATCCTGTACAAAATTGATGACCGATCTTTTAACAATATCCCAGAAATTCTGATTAAAGACCGCCTTCATCCCATCAGGCCCTGGCGCCTTATTGGGATGCATTTGCTTGATGGCACCCCATATCTCCTCCTCCGTAGGTAATCTATCCAACAAAGCAGCTTCCTCAGTCGTGAGGACGCTCTCCAACCCGTAAAAAATGTTGTCGTCAACCACCGGATTTGATGTCCTGAACAGATCTTCAAAGTAATCCACCGTAATTTTTTTGACCTCCTCTGGTGCTTGCTTCCAATTTCCCTGATCATCCATCAACCCTGTAATATGATTCCTCTTCCTCCTTTGACTCGCCTTGTGGTGAAAGTAGCTTGTATTTTTGTCCCCATCTCTCATCTCATTTGCTCTAGCCCTCGCGTGCCAATAGCTTTCCTGTAATCTAAGCAGTTCATGCACCTCATCTGAGAGTCGCTTGCATTCCCTCAACATCACATCATCGGGCGGTCTGTTTTGAGCTTCTTGTAGATTTTCTTCCGCCTTCTGTAGCCTTTTTTTGATATTGTTGAACTTACCATCAGCCCATTTTTCTAATCTCTCTCCACAGTATGTCGTCCTGTCATGCAAATCGCATCCCAACGCCTCATTCCAGTATTTCTCAATCACCTGTCTACAGTCCGGGGCCGACAACCACATGGTTTCAAATCTGAATTTTTTCTCATGTTTTTCCTCCTGCCTGGATTGCGTAGCCGTAATAAGAATGGGGGCATGATCCGAGTACTGTATCGGGAAGTGACGTACCCTTCTGACCTGGTAAATATTGCACCACTGTTGATCCACCAAGAATCTGTCCAGTCGCTCCTTCACCCTGGTTTCCTTCTTCTTGCCTCGTTGCCATGTGAAGATATTACCTTGGTATCCCATATCCTTCAGCTGACAGTCTTCTATGGCTTCTCTAAAGTTCCGCATCTGCCATTCAGCTCTGTTCTGCCCGCCTTGCTTTTCCTCATCACTTATGATCTCATTGAAGTCGCCTCCTATAATTTTGGGTAGCTGAGAGGAGCCACATATATTTCTCAGAAGATTCCACGTTGCATGCCTTTCCTGCACCGCTGCCCATCCATAGATCCCCACGAAACCAAATCTATTATGGTCCCCATCACCACCCACCTCAGCAAAGATATGGTGGTCAGAGAAAGATACCACCTTCACCGCATCCCCCCTCCACCAAAGGCCCACACCACCTGCTTTTCCCGCGCTGTCCACTCCAAACCCGCTTTCGAAACCACAGCTCCTCCTCAACTTTTCTTGTTCTCGGCTCCTGGTCATGGTTTCCGATATGAAAACCATGTCGGGCATTTCTCTCCAACATCTATTTCGGAGAGACGCATCTAATCCAGGGGTGCCCAGCACCTGGACATTCCAACATAACAGTTTCATTGCTCTTCGCAGACCCGGTCTGCGCCAAGGTCTGCTACTTGGAGTTCGACTCCCTCTGTTGTGTCTCCGGTTCCTCTACCTTTCTTGCTGCCCGCATATTCCTCCCTGTCCACCTCCATATCCCCCGACTGATCCTCCCTGTTTTGTTTGCCCCCAGTTGTCCATTGATTGCTTCTTTCTCCTGATCTCTCTTGTGACGTCGGTATTCTCGTGCGATTGATGCGCTCCCTGCGCCTGCGGAGTCGTTGTCCTCGGCTCCCACTGTTTCCCAACCCCGCATTAAACGATGGTAGCTGCGATTGTTGTTGTATATCTGTACCCTCGCCACAATAGCTGCCCCCGCCCTCCTGTCACTGTGCTTCCTTGGTATTGCTCTCCGTCTCCCGTTCCAGTGTAAGTTCCTCCTCAAACAAGGATCGCATGTGGCTCCCTCCTTCGTTGATCTCAGTGGCTATCTGTGGTTGTGTATCCACCTCCGGCGGTGTCTCTGGGATTAGCTGCACCTGTCGGCTCACCTTCCTCCTGCTGCTAGTTCCGTTCATCTCTTGCCCCTTCTCCTTGCCCTTCATCTTGTTTAGGTATTCGGTCCCCACGAGCTCCCTCCATGCCTCATCTTCGATCTCCTGCCTTCTGTCTACTCATCCCTTGTCGTCCTCATTCTGCCCAGTTGCATCTGCCTCAAGGGTTCTATCCGCAACCCCGCTTGCTCGCGCTGCACTGGTTCCACCCCGACGTTGCGCCCCCTCTGGTTCTCCCCCTTCAGCGTGGATCGGATGTTTAGGGTTGTCACCACCCACTCGGCCCGCCTTTCCCATCTTCTCAGTCGGCTTCCTCACAAAGGCGATGGGTCTGTTGTGATCCCCCGTCCCCTGAAGCTCCTCCAAAATAGGTTTGATCCACCTCTTCACTGGCGAAGCTTTCACCCACGGCCCCCATGTGCGTGGTTGATTTGGTACTTCCTCCTCAAAACTGCAATCTTTATCAGCGTG
Organism: Alisma plantago-aquatica; assembly: GCA_963693085.1. NCBI lineage: Eukaryota > Viridiplantae > Streptophyta > Magnoliopsida > Alismatales > Alismataceae > Alisma > Alisma plantago-aquatica. The sequence continues at coordinate 375,641,977 of OY856410.1, read as the reverse complement.
CCCTATGATCCTGCATAGAAAGCAATATGTTGGTAGGCGTTCGTATTTGATGTCCACCTGTATCATCTTTCCGTCCTTATTCCTGATCTTCTGGTTCTGGCGGATAGGCTTTGTAACATCGACTTGTACTCGAACACGGCAATAGGAATCCCACCCCCAGTTGGAGTGGTCGACTTCTTGGACCTCCCCTACCTTTGCTGCAATCAATCGCACTGCCTCTTCCGACCTATACCCTAACAGCAGGTTATACAACCGGATCCAGAACAAACATAGCTTCAACTCGACTTCCAGTGGTGTTTCCTTCGCACATATCTCCTTCGTCACCAGCAGGCTGTTGTCGAAGTTCCACGGACCTTCATGCATCACCTTCTCCCGATCCTTCCAGTGAACAAAATGGATTATGAACACTTTGCTTGTTATTTGTCAGAACGTTGCCTCTCGCCGCAGCCCCCACGCTCCAATGAGCGTTCTAGTCATCGCGGGAAAGTTATATGGTCTTTCAGTCATCAGGCGCCCTACCAGGGCAAGTTCGATGTGCTCTCCGCTCGTCGGCACTGTAGTTTGCCGGAAGTCAATCACGTCCTCCTCTCCTTCATCTTCCACCGATAGTCTCGCGCATCTCACACTCAGATCATCCGCCATCTCGGACGGAGGGAACCTGCAAAACTAACAGAGGCTAAGCCGCGGTGTCCGCGGAGAGAGAGCTCGTACGGCGCCGCCCCCGTCCAAAGAGTCGCCACAGCGAAACCCTAAACGTGGACCGCGAGACGAGAGATTACCTTGCTTGTGTAGTTGATCTTATTATACCTTGTAATTACTTATACGTTCCTTATGTTTTGTGATAAGATCTTATAAATCGTATCTTGTCAATCATGTTCCGTAAAGAAAATCAGGTTATATGCCTCATGTAATCTTGGTAAGATGGATGATATAGTAAGTCCTGCTCAGTACACTACTCATATAATCCTCTTATATCAGTTATCTATTTTTCTTGCTTTAAGCTTTGTGGAGTTTTATAGTTTTGGCGGGGAGTTATGTTTTTCACTGGGACTGTGTGTCTCACCCTGCTAGTTTACAACCTTTTTAGGTGATCGTGCTAGACATGGTAGTCATGAGGTTGTGGCTGAGCAGCAAGAAGAGGAGTAGTAGAAGGCAAGAGATGGACATGCTGCATGTTTTGGTGTTTTGTAGTAGAGTTCTAGAGTCATCCCTGTACTCTTAGGTCCTCGGAGGTGTTTTGATGACGTTTCACGATGTATAGATGTTGTACTCTTGTTCATCCTACTGTTGGCCTTATGTGGCTTATTATGTACATAAAAACAGGTGATGAACTCATATGTTGACAGGACAGCTGGTTTATGAACGGTTGTGGACATATATCAGGCTTGTAATGTTTATATAACATGTTTCGTTGTAGGATCTGGATGTAATAAGCTTTCTTTTATATGTCTTTCCGCAAACAGTTTTAATTAACCCGTGTTTTTGGTAATATGTAGTTTATGGAAGTTCCGCGCATTTTCGTGTGTCACCTTGCTATCGGTGTGATGGCGGGGTGTCACAATTAGTTTGGTATCAGAGCCCTAGGTTCGCTGAGTCTACAGGGATCTAGGACTAGGTTGTGTCTATTCTTGTGAGATTTCCAGATTTTCTTACAATGATCTTTTTCCCTCAGTAGAAGAAAAAGCTTAAAGATGTCTGGAAACCATGAAGAACATGTTTCCGAGAGAAGTGAGCTTGCATCAGTTGATGGAGCTAGAGTGCAAGCACATGAGGATCGGGTGCCTGAGGTCCCCCAACTTGACCCAGCCATTCTCGAAAACCCTGCCTACCAGCAGCTTATGGGGCAGTTGATGGCTACGATGAATGTCATGGTAGAGAGATTTTCAGTGCATCTGCCAAGAGCACAGGATCCCCATGGTGAAACACCGGGTATTGGGAAGACCTTTGAGCGGCTTTGCCGAGTCGGAGCTTCGGATTATGCTAGAATGGATGATCCAACATATGCATATTTGTGGCTGACAGGTCTTGAGAAGGCCTTCTGGATCCTCGACATCCCCAAAGCAGACAAAGTCAAGCATGTTGTATACCTTCTGAAAGGTAGTGTTGGCCACTAGTTGGCCATCGAAGAGGAGAAGCGACCTGGTGAGGTGATCGGTTGGGAGGTTTTCTAGCGAGAGTTTGTCAGCAGATACTTCCCAAAGACGTATCTGTACGAGAAGATCAACTAGTTTGAGCATCTGCGCCAAGGATCGATGAGCATCACTGAGTATGAAGCCAAGTTTATGGACCTACTGAGGTTCTGTCCTCACATGGCGGTGACAGATGATGAACGGATCAGACGGTTTGAGAAAGGTTTGAGTGCTGAGATGACAACACTTGTTGTTGCGTTGGAGAACCGGGAGCAGTTTACCACATTTGTGGAGTCTGTCTGAAGGATCGAACGGTCAGTCAAGGAAAAGAGAGAGACCATGTCCAAGAAAAGGCCTGCTCAGTTCCAGAGGTAGAGGTTTGATGGCTTCAAGAAGCCAAGGTTTTCAACACCTTCTGGGTTAAGAGGTTCCAGTGCACCGTCACAGTGGTCCCCGAGTAAGGGAAGAGGATATGGTTCTTCACAGTCAAAGGCACATAGTACAACTTCAGTGACAGTGACAGGGCCATCTAGGCCACAGTTTGAGGATAGGGCATGCTACATCTGTGGACAGACGGGGCATTTCAAGTTAAATTGCCCAAAGAGAGATGTTGAAGTGACACAGCCGCCGAGGCATAATTAGCAAGGGTCAAATAGGCAGTAGCCTAGTAGTAGCATAGGGCGAGGTCGCGGTCAAGCATCACAAGAGGGATCGTCTACTAAAGGAAGTAGAGGATGAGGGCGACAGCAAGCAACGGCTCGATTCTATGCTATGTTTCAGCCGGAGGCGATAGTCAACCCGCAAGTGGTGACAAGTCAGATGGAGTTATTTCATTCTGATTTGTCTTCTTCTTGCTTTATATCTGTTCTGGTTGACCCGGGTGCTACACACTCCTTTATCGCACAAACTATGCTTGAAAACTGTCTTTTACATGTTAATTGTAAGAAAGATAGCCTGTTGTTAGAAATCCCTCTTGATGGTTCCTCGATGCTTCGAGAAGAGTGTCCATCTTGTGTTCTATCTTTTTCGGGACACAATATACAAGTGGATCTTATACCACTTGAGATGCATTGATTCGATGTGATCCTTGGGAAGGATACCTTAGAGAAGTATAAGGTTGTGTTGGACTATGGTTCCAAGCAGGCAGTGTTTGATGACGGTGGAGAGAAGTGGATCTTCCAAGGAGATAGGAAGATTCTTTTGACGTGTTTAGTATCAGCTATGGTGGAAAAAAAGATGCTGCAGCAAGGTTGTAAGGCGTTTTTAGCTCACGTTGTGGATACCAAGGTGAAAGGTCCTAACCTTGAGGAGGTGCCAGTTGTCTGAGAGTTTATAGATGTGTTTCCTGATGAGTTCCCCGGTGTTCCCCCACCTCGAGAGATTGATTTTGAGATCAATCTGGTACCAGGAACACAGCCAGTTGCCCAGACACCGTACAAGATGGCTCCAGCCGAGATGGCAGAGCTGAAGAAGTAGTTACATGAGTTATTGGATAAGGGTTTCATCAGGCTGAGCACATCGTCGTGGGGTGCTCCGATCCTATTCATAAATAAGAAGGATGGATCGATGTGTTTGTGTATAGATTACCGACAGTTGAATAAAGTCACAATCAAGAACAAGTACCTGTTGCCAAGGATAGATGATCTATTTGATCAGTTGCATGGTGCTACAGTGTTCTCGAAGATTGATCTATGGTCTGGATATCATCAATTGAGGATTAAGTCAGATGACATACCAAAGTCTGCGTTTAGGATGAGGTATGGTCACTTTGAGTTTGTGGTTATGCCATTTGGGCTAACCAATGCACCTACTGCTTTAATGGATCTAATGAATAGGGTGTTCCATCCATTTCTAGATCAGTTTGTTGTAGTCTTCATAGATGACATTTTGATTATAATTGGGACATTCAAGAGCATGAACAACATCTTCGACAAGCATTGACTCTTCTTCGCCAACATTAGTTGTATGCCAAGTTCAATAAGTGTGAGTTCTGGTTGAAGGAAGTGAATTTCTTGGGCCATGTGATATCTACAGAAGGAGTCAGAGTGGACCCTAAGAAGGTGGTGTCAGTTGTAGATTGGGAGCAACTGAAGACGCCGACGGAATTTTGTAGTTTTCTGGGTCTAGCAAGATACTACCGAAGGTTTATAAAGGATTTCAGTGTGATCACGTTGTCATTGACAAAGTTGACCAGGAAGGATGTACCTTTTGTTTGGGATGATCGTTGTCAACAAGCTTTCCAAAGCTTGAAGGAGAAGCTGACTAGTGCTCCAGTGTTGGTGCTACTAGATCCTGGGAAGGGATATGTTGTTTTCTGCGATGCTTCCAAGAAAGGCTTAGGTAGCATGTTGATGCAGGAAGACCATGTGGTTTCTTTTTCTTCATGACAGCTTAAGAGACATGAGGAGAACTATCTGACACATGATTTGGAGTTGGCAGCAGTGGTCCATGCGTTAAAGATTTGGAGACACTATCTTAATGGGGAAGTGTGTCAAATCTTTACAGATCATAAGAATCTGAAGTACATCTTCTTGCAGAGTGAGTTGAACATGCGACATCATCGCTGGATGGAGATGATCAATGATTATGACTGCACCATTGAGTATCATCCAGGTAAGGCGAACGTGGTAGCTGATGCGCTTAGAAGAAAGACTCCTTCTTCTCGCTTGATGAAGAAAGTAGAGTTGAGTTCTTTGGAATGCCATAGGTGGGATAAGTTTGTTTCCTTACGGAAGATGAATGTGCAGATGGAGGTTTCTTTGTTGGCAGGTTTGTTGGCACATATGCAAGTCAAGCCTACGTTGAGGCAGCAGATCAAAGATGCACAACAAACAGATGCTTCAGTTCAGTTGAATAGATTAGAGTTCGGCAGCAAAAAGTGTGATGGGTTCCATGAGTCCAAAGATGGACTAGTTTGTTATCATAATAGGATGGTGGTCCTTGATGTTGATGATATGAGAAAGCTAGTTCTTGAGGAAGCACACACATCGATGTATGATATGCATCCAGGAGTCACCAAGATGTATCACAATCTGAAGGATCTATATTGGTGTCATGGCTTGAAGAAGGATGTAGTCGAATTTGTGGCTAGGTGTGTGATATGCCAGCAAGTTAAGGCTGAGCATCAGAAGTCAGCAGGTACGTTGCAACCCATGCTGATACAATAGTGGAAATGGGATCATATAACCATGTATTTCATAGTCGGTCTTCCAAGGACAGCTAAGAATCATGATTCCATTTGGGTGATAGTGGACAAATTGACAAAGGCTGCCCATTTCATACCTGTAAAAACAACATATACAGTCGAGAAGCTTACTCAGGTGTATGTAGACAAGATAGTGTGTTTACAAGGTGTACTAGCAATGATAGTTTCTGATAGAGGTCCTCACTTCATGAGTTGTTTCTGGGAACAGTTGCACAAAGCATTGGGAACGCAGTTAAGGTTCAGTACTGCTTTCCACCCACAGAACGATGGGCAGTCTGAAAGGACTATTCAGACTTTGGAGGATCTTCTCCGAACATGTGTTTTACAGTTTCTGGGCAGTTGGGATGTGCATCATAGTTTGATAGAGTTCACCTACAACAATAGTTACCAACGGAGCATCGACATGGCTCCTTATGAGGCTCTATATGGCCGGAAGTGCAGATCTCATCTATGTTGGTGTGAGTCTGGTGAGTACCAGCTTTTGGGGCCTGAGTTAGTGCAGCAGACAATAGAAAAGATCAGAGTAATACAACAACAGCTGAAAGCAGCACAGAACAGAAAGAAGTCTTATGCAGACAATCACCGACGATCTTTAGAGTTCCAGGTGGGAGATAAAGTGTATCTCAAGGTCTCGCTATGGAAAGGTGTGCTAAGGTTTGGCTGAAAAGGAAAGCTGGCACCCAGATATATGGGGCCATATCCGGTGATAGCACGTGTTGGCAAGGTAGCTTACAAGTTAGAGTTGCCGCTAGAGTTGCACAGGTTACATCCGGTGTTCCATGTCAGCATGCTGAAGAAAAGTCATCCTGAAATGGGAACAATGATATAGCCAATTGATGTTGAGCTCGATGAAGATGTGACCTATGAGAAAGGTCCAGTGATGATCCTTGATAGAAGAGTAAAGAAGTTGAAGAGGAAAGACCTGGTTCTTGTGAAGGTTGTTTGGCATCATCGTGGCATTGAGGAAGCCATGTGGGATCTTGAGGAAGAGATGAGGAGGAAGTATCCCTCGCTTTTCTCTTCAGATTTTGGGGGAGAAATCCCTTTGTAGAGGTTTATGGCTTGTAAGGACCCTGACCTTTGTTTTGGTCTTATCTTGTTTGCTTTGCCTAAACCTTGTGCTTAGTCTCTTTCTAATCACCTTTAGTGGTGATTAGGGTTTGCTTATTCTTTGTTGAGGGTTGCAGGTGCTACATGAAAATAACCTAAGTTTAAGGTTGATGAGCAAGTTTGTCACCTTGAGAGATGCTCTTCTCTCTCTTTTCTTCCTCTAGAGTTGAGAGGAAGGGTTTGGCTCATTTCTTGAGTTTCCTTGGGCCTTATAGAGCTCTGTTGGGCTTTGTTTCACCTTGTTTGGGCCTTGCCTTGCCTTGATGAGCTTTGTATCGGGCAGGAGCACCTTGTGTCGGCCATGGGGGTGTCACCCACGGGTGTGTCGGCCAAGGTGGTGGTGTGTGTGTCGGCCTTTGACCCCTTTGACCTTCTTGCTTTGGTTGTGTCACCATACCTTGGACATGTGGCCGATCTCTTGATGAGTGGTGGCATAACATGTTGCATGTGGTTTGCAAGGTGGCAAGACGTTGGACAAGTGTCCCTAAGTAAGATTACACCTTGCCTTGGTTCACCTTTGATCCTTTTATATATATATCTTCCCTTTCACTTCCTTAGGATCCCTTTTAGCTCTTTGTTGCTCTTCTCTTCTTTGGTGCACAACACACCTTTCTTTGGTGTGCTTGGTGGCTGATCCCCCTTGGTGGAGATCTCTTCTTCTTCCTATAGCTTGGTGGCCAAACCCTAGGTGGACCTTGCTTCCTTGGTAAGCATCTTCCCTCTCTACTCAGAATCTTCTTCTCCATCTTGCCTACTCTTCGGCCATAGTGGTTATGCTCTTTGTTCTTTTTCTTGAGGTGGCCGAAAGTGGTGTGATTTGGAGCTAGAAGCTTAGAGCTTGGAGCATTGGAGCTTGCTTAAGGTGGGTTACATAACTTCTAACCCTAACTATACTACCTTCCTTTTTGTTGTATGTTCATGTATGATCATATTCGGCCATGCAACTTGTTGAATATACTTCTTGCTTAATTATACCTTTGATCTTGTTGATATATGATCTTGTTTTCTCTTTTGGATATGATGTGGATGTACCTTTGGATCTAGTTGGCCGAACCCATAGTTGAGGGTTTCCTTTGGTAGCAATACCCCTTTCTCTCCTTGGTCATGAGAAGTGAGCTTGAGGCCTAGTGTTATAGACAACACCCCTCTCTTGGTTGTTGAGAGGTGAGTCTATACTCTAGATGCTTAAGCAACACCCTTCTCTCACCATGGATTTGATAGGTGAGCCTAGGTGGAGTGTTGACCTAGATGTGGTGGTGATCCATCTTGATGCCCGATTTGTGATAAAGAATTTTGTAAAACCCCTCTCTCTTGGTTGTTGAGAGGTGAGCCAATTCCTTTAATATTTTAGGGTTGTGAAGATGGTTATCTTGAGGTTGACGATGACCCTATCGGGCTATGCTTCATGCTTTGCATGACATGCTCTTTAGTAGTGCTGCTCGACACCTCTTTGTCTAGGGTTTAACTCTTGGCCAATACATCAAGTTGTGTTGTTGACTTGGTGCCCGATATGGCCCTCTTGACCTAGGTAGTGAGCTTGGGCGATACACCTTAGACCTAGTACTCTACATGATACCCTTTGGGGAGAGGTTTCCTAATACCCCCTTTCCTTGATGTTGGTCCTGGCCGATATGATGAAGTGGAGATGAGCCTTGGTGGCTTGGTGCCCGTTATGGCATTTTTATGGTGAAACCCTAATAGGTGTCTTTAAGGGTTGGCCGATATGATACTACCATGCTCATGGATGATATGATCGATGGAGGTTGTCCCTTGTGCATGACACACCTCTGAACTAGCTACTCTCTAGTGCACGTTAGAGTGCAGTTTGGTTGGTCGTCTTGGTAACATGTGCTTTAGGGTTTGAAACCCTAGTCGTTTATCTTTTGGTGAGGGTATGACCTTACCCGATACCACCTGTAGTGAGGGGAGCCCTACCCGTCACACTTCTAGTGAGGGTAGCGGGCATCTTTGGTAAGGGATAGGTCTAACTCGGAAAACCTAGTTTATGGTTCTTTATCTTATAGTCACATCTTTGTTGATAATGCGAAATGGATAATGGTTTGTAAACCAATGACTTATTGGATGCTTAAAAGTAATGTCAAATAAAGATAGTATGATGATAGTTTATGTATATGAAAGCCTAAATAGATGCCCAAATTTTGATAGTAAGTAATGTGATTGATATAATAGAACCTGATGACATGATGAACAATGGAGTTGTATGCCTAGTGATTTTAAAGATATCTCTTTTATACTAACCATGCAGGTTACAAGATGAATTCATAGCCAGGTAAGAGCTATGAGGTGCATGTGTTTGAATGACACTGTATCATGATGATAACTCTTGTTGATGATATATATATGTATCACAAGTGTAGTAAGATAGCTCTAAGGACCTGATAAAGGTTGAGTGCCTAGTGAGGTGTTATCCTCTTGTTGATGAGATAGGGATTCTTATCCCAAGTGGTGATGTAAGATGGTGATGATGCCTTGAGAGGCAGTGGTTTTCTGTAATAAGGGATTGAGATCCCAGGATGATATGATGATGACAGTAATAATATAACTCAATGTTTGTATGTTTTACAACTTGGTTGCCTCAACAATCCACTTAAAATATACTAATTAATAACAGTGGAATATATCATGTAGTTGCCCTGGCCATAGATCCATCATCGTCAGTAGCTGGTGATGGTGAAATTGGTTCTCCTGCGGGTTAACCCAGAGCGTATATTGTTGAATATGTGGGGTTTCTCCTAGCTAAAAATAGGAGGATTTGAGTGCAACTGCGGTTGCAGACTCATGATATATAGAAGATGGTGAACATGCCCATGGCTCAGGATATGTGATAGAGCATGAATGTGTTCATGGCTCATAGCACGGTGAACAGGAATGTGGCTCAAGTTTTACTAGCGCCGAGACCTGTACCAAGGTGGGCTAGAGTTATGGGTAGCTTGCAGAGCTGACCCTGTAGCTGAGGCCACTTAAAGCATGAGACTACGGTCCTACTTTTGTTCTCGTGCACTAACCCTGAGGTGATGAGTTCGTGGAGTCCAGCTCTTCCATTATCCTTGTATGGCACCGGCTCCGGGCTTCACAGCCGTCGGTTGGATCGGAGCGGTACAACTCACTTTCTCAAGGCATAATAATACGTAATTTAGCCGAATAGTGTTTATTTCTTAGTACAAATACGAAACATTGGTTGAGACCTTGCTTGTGTAGTTAATCTTTTTATACCTTGCAGTTACTTATATGTTCCTTATGTTTTATGATAAGGTCTTATAAATCTTATCTTGTCAATCATGTTCCATAAAGAAAATCAGGTTATATGCCTCCTGTAATCTTGGTAAGATGGATGATATAGTAAGTCCTTCTCAGTACGTTGCTCATATAATCCGCTTATATCAGTTATCTCCTTTTCTTGCTTTAAGCTTTTTGGAGTTTTATAGTTTCGGCGGGGAGTTATGTTTCTCACTGGGACTGTGTGTCTCACCCTGCTAGTTTACAACCGTTTTAGGTGATCGTGCTAGACGTGGTTGTCGCGAGGTTGTGGCTGAGCAGCAAGAAGAGGAGCCATAGAAGGCAAGAGATGGACATGCTGCATGTTTTGGTGTTTTGTAGTAGAGTTCTAGAGTCATCCCTATACTCTCAGGTCCTCAGAGGTGTTTTGACGATGTTTCATGATGTATAGTTGTTGTACTTTTGTTCATCCTGTTGTTGGCCTTATGTGGCTTGTTATGTACATAAAAACAGGTGATGAACTCATATGTTGACATGGCAGCTGGTTTCTGAACGGCTATGGACATATATCAGGCTTGTAATGTTTATATAACATGTTTCGTTGTAGGATATGGATGTAATAAGCTTTCTTTTATATGTCTTTCCTCAAACAATTTTAATTAACCCGTGTTTTTGGTAATATGTGGTTTATGGAAGTTCCGCGCATTTTCACGTGTCACCTTGTTGTCGGTGTGATGGCGGGGTGTCACAAGTTCAGAATGTGAATTGACCAATTTATGATGCACAACAACTAGAAATTTATGCAAATATGTCTCTTCGACTCCAAGTTGATCTGGAAACCTTGATCTTGGCCCTCCTATATATAGAGGGATAGTCAAGGATTTCAATAGACACAACTAACACTAAAAAACCTCATCATCTCACAATTATGGTAATTTGAGAGTCCAAAGAAAGTCTTACTCATATAAGGGAGAGACAACTAGAGAGGACAAGTCAACATTAGCACATTGATATTGAAGGGACAACTCCTTTCCATTGGCTCTAGGAAGAGTGATGAGGAGTTCTTGGTGGTCTGAGTAGACTACGTAGACGTGTGGAGGCTGTCACCATCACACTAGGATAAAGCTATAAACCACCATCCATGGTGTTGCACCAGGAGAACGTTGCTAATGAGTGTTTGTGTGCTACTTGAAGAAGAAGTATGAGATGTTTTGAGAATTGTCGATGGACTTTCTCTAGGACCAGGTATATACCTCGCAAACCCCTTTTCCTAGATACAACATTGCTAACACAATCTTCTAGTTTGGGATCCGGGCATAGTCTTTTTTGTTTCCATTTCTTTATCTCTTACCTCAATTCCCCAACAATGGTATCAGAGTCACATCAATTTTTGGTGTATCAAGATTTGAATCGATGTGATTGGATTTAATTTTATCATTTTATTGCATACGATGCAAATATTTAAAATGATTAATTTGCATATCTGATTAAATAACACATACAATCCCATAAATATGTGCATATATAAATGGTATGATATATATGCAATTAATAGTATCTCCCTAAAATCATTTTGATGGTGGATGTATGCGTGGTTATGGACAAAATCCCATGTGTATGTGCATGATTGGTTGTTTGGTTTCTCTACCGCAGTTACTCAGCTTGTAAACTGAGCCTCTCTCTTTCTTTCTACATGTAAGTTAATGCTCTCTTCCTATACTCCCCTCGACTGTAACTCCAGGTTTCCCCATTACAATGTAATAAGTAAATAGGAATAGGATAATTTTAATTTCTCTTTTGGGAAAGAGAAGACATTATGCACCCGGCAAGTCGACCGACTAAGAATTCAAGTCGATTGACCAGAGGACCAAGGAGGTCAACCCACATGAGGAGCCAATAGATTGATTGGACGCCCAACCAATCAACTAGAAGAGTCTAGTCAGGTGCATGATCCAGAGCCACTCGGCCGACCAATGGAATCCAATCGACCGATCAAGTGTCCAACGGATCGACTGGAGGGTCCACTCGATCGAACGACCTATTGCAGCAACATATTTTTCAACACATGTCTCTATATGAGATATGTGACCTTAGTTGGTAGCAATTCTTTGTGGCTCCAAAGAATTGTATTGGTACGGCCATAACCATCGCTCGTATGTTTTGTGATTGGATGTTTCATTTGTAGATAAAATCATGTATGTGATACATATTATAAGTATCTAGTGATTAGATATGTATATGTATTTATATAAAATCCTTCAATAAATATTAAGTCTTAGATGCTTTCTGTAAGCACCACACATGAAAAACTTGATTGACTAAGTGTGGGCATGCCCTAGCATGGTGAACTGTCTATCTTGTTGAAGTGTGATGGTGTATATGTCAATCTACCTTAGCAAGGTGTATATTCTATCGTGTTGGCTTATGAGTCAGGCTTAACTAGGTTGCCTTAATGAGATTAAGTGCCTAGAAGCATACATATGGTGTGTACCAAGGAGTTGTGCATACCAAATATTTAAGAATTACATTAGATTCAATTGACAAATGTTGCCTAGCTTAAGAATTGGTTAGGGACTCTGGTGTTGGCTGGGTAATAGCTTGATTATTTTGGATCTTGGCTCACTAGAAGGTAGTATGATGTAATATTCCAAATTGATAGTAAGGGCTGTCAATTTAAACAAAATAGTTGGAGAAATAATTAATTAAAGGCCTAATTAATATTGTAAATGTTATTAAATCAATCTAAAAGTATTGTGACAAATTGCAAAATTTTCTTTTGTAGAATATAATGGCAAACACAAACACATTTTATTTGTGATTGGTCCTTGAGAAGGACAAGATGAACATGAATAAATTTCATGACTGGTTTAATACGTTGACAATCGTTCTCACTCAAGAATGCAAGCTCTATGTCCTGGAGACACCAGAGCTAGATGAACCCGCCCCGACGGTACCTAAGGCTAACATGATTTCTTACAAGAGGCACTATGAAGATGTTGTAGATGTCAAGTGTCTGACGTTGTGCTCAATGAACTATGAGTTGTAAAGAGAACATGAGAACATGGATGTTATTGAGATGGCAAGACATCTTAAGAACATGTACCAAGATGAGGCAAGACAAGAGAGATATGATGTCTCAAAGGTGTTGTTCAAGTGCAACATGGCAGAAGGAAATCCAGTAGGTCCCCATACACTCAAGTTGATTGGATATATGGAGAACCTTGATAGATTGGGATTTCCCTTAGGCCAAGAGTTGGCCACATATGTGATTTTGCAGTCACTACCTACAACCAATTCGTCATGAACTACAACATGAACAATTTTCACAAGACATTGTCAGAATTACTTGGCATGTTGAGGAAATCGAAAGTGTATATGAAGAAGGACAAACCCAAATTTGTAATGATGATCAATAGAGGAAAAGGGAAGTCCAGGGGAAAAAGGCAAATCTAAGAAGAGTTCTAAATCTAGCCTGATACCAAAGTCTTCTGTACTGAATGCTAAGGGAAGAGAAAATAAGAAAGGGATGTGTCACCACTGCGACAAGCCTGGACACTGGAAAAGGAACTACCCTCTATATACAGAGGAAATTAGGAAGAAGAAAGAGATAGAGATCTCCACTTCAGGACTCGAGAAGAAGTAAGCTAGAACTGTGTGGAGCAAGAATTGACGCCACTAGAGTTGGAATCTTTCATTTGTCTAATGGGAATGTAATAGAATTAGTGAATTGCTATTATGTACCTTCCATTAATTAAAAAAACCATGCATCTTGTATGGATAATAGTATTTTGAATAATTGTTGTTTTGATTTAAAAGATAAGATCTTATATGGAAATTCCCTATGTCTCATACTCTCTGCTTGATAATCCTAAAGATAAATATGTCTAATTATAACACATATACTGAATGACTCGATGACTCAAATAAAGAATACCTATAGCATTGTCATCTTGAGAACATAAATGAGAAATGCATTTCTAGAATACATAATGATGGTTGTCTAGATAGTTTTGGTTTTTGAACCAATAGAGACATGCATAACTTATTTGTTGTGCAATATGAAAAAATCTCTTTTCACTAGAAATAGTGGGAGAGTGAGTATTCTATTAGGACTCGTACATACTAATGTATGTAGACCTTTTAGATCCAATGCTAATGGTGGTTACCGGTACTTCTTTTCTTTTACTGATGATCTTAGTAGATATGGTAGTTTGTATTTAATAAAAAAACAAGTCTGAACCTCTTGAAGTGTTCAAGGAGATCATGAATGAAGTACATAACAAGCTTGGTATAAGTATTCAAACACTTCAATATGATCAATGTGAAAAATATTTAAACTAAGAGTTTGAGGACCTTCTGGGAGACTGTGATAATGTATCAAAATGAACTCCACCGGTAACATAATGATGTATCAAAAAGAAGGAATCACACCCTATTAGTCATGGTGTGATCATCAATAAATCTAGCTCTGACCTTCCAATTCCCTATTTGACACATGCTTTACACTAAACAATGTACCATCTAAAATTGTTAGAAAGACACCATATGGGATATGACATGCTCATTTTTAAGGATTAGGAATGAAAGATTACATAAGAAAATAGTTTCTTGAAAAACATTATCCACAAATAACATTAATGATATTTTCTTGAATACTACTTTTATATCCCAAACCGACAACAAAAGTGTTTGTTGTTAGGATGGTTGTATTCCTAAAAGGAAACTTAATTCCAAAGGAATCAGTGGAAGATAAGTAGAACATAAAAAGTTTGAGACCAACAAGAATACATTGAACCTAAAGAGGTATAATAGGAATAAGAGAATCACAAGTTATTGTGGAATCTCAAGTTCCTTATGCAAAACAAAACCTCATAGATCTAGTAGAACACACCTTAATCTTGAAAGATTATGATATCTTATAACTCAAGAAGGTAGTGAGTTGGTCATAGGTGATGGGCCAACAACCTACCTAGAATCTATTGAGGTACTAGATTCTGAGAAATGGCTTGAATCCATGATATCTAAGATGGACTCCATGTACATCAACAAGGTATGACCTTTGTGGATCCACCTGAAGGGGTAAAACCCATAGGGTACAATTTGGTCTTCAAGAAGAAGAATGGCATGGATGGTGATATACAAACCTTTAAGGGAATATTGGTTGCAAATTGTTTCAAACAAGTTCAAGATGTTGAACATGATGAAATCTTTCACCAGTTGCCATGGTTAAATCCATCAGAATCATGCTTTCCATTGCAACTTAGTATGATTGTGAGATTTAGCATATGGATGTTAAAACCACATTCATTAATAGGAATGTTATAGATGATGGTGTACATGATACAACCTGAAGGTTTAATAAATATAATTATTGCAAATAAAGTCTATAAGCTACAAAGGCCAATCTATAAACTGAAGCAAGTATCTTAGATCTAGAATCTTTGATTTGACAAGAGAGTCAAAGAGTTTGACTTTTGTCAGAATGAGGATGAAATATGTGATTACAAGAAGTTAGTGGGAGCATTTTTGTTGTCCAAATAATGATGGGGAATGACGTCCTTATCCTAAAAATATTAAAAATTGGTTGGGAAGTGCCTTCTCTAAAAAGGATTTAGGCAAAGCATCCTATATCTTAGGATTCAAGATCTATAGATCTAAAAATCTTCTTAACCTAAGTAAGAGAATATACATTTGCAAGATTTTGTAGGGTTTTTTTTAAATAAGCCAGGGGTCACTTTTATTCATCCCACACCCCTCTTGTGGGATAAATCACAGCAAAATTACATCTCCCGCACTTATAACTCGGGTATCATCCCAAAATCCCACAAAGACAACCCTCACATCCTAAAAAAAACAAAAACAGCCAATACAAGGGACTCTGATATCATGCGTTTTCCTCTCCAGCTTCTGTTCTCTTGAGTACCACATAGGGAGTATTTCTTTTTTCCAACAAAGCCATGCCTCTAATCCTCATCTGCATATTGGATATATCTGACGAGACTAACATCTCATTCAATCTGCACCCCCACCTACCTAACTCACGAGGTATCGAGTTGATAACCTTGTGAACTAGTGCTCCCGAAATCATAGATGATGTTAACTCGTCTCGCAGCTCTCTAACAAAAGAAGTTATCCGCCATGGCTCTTTACCGCCATTCCATAGAATCTCATGTGTAAAAAAATCATCTACTTCTATACACGAGATGTTCAATGCATGGTCACCTGCTAGCTTCAGACCAATGGTGCATGCTTGCATGTATGCAAGAAGGTAATCTGAGCTCCTGATCCAAGCTCTGAACACAAGACAAATATTGGCACTGTGGTTACGTATGATACCAGCTGCCCATCTTCTATGTGTGCCGTGGGAGTCCCTATCCCTACCAACCGTGATGTTTAATTTGAGATTATGTATATCCGGCTTCACCCATCGCAACAAAATCAGCTGGTTCATCATTGACTTTGGTTCGTTCAAGCCCACCATCTTCATTCTATCATATATATCGCTGTTTATAGTGATAGGGAAAGCTATTTTCTTCAACTGGTGATTAAGGATTCTAAGGATATGGTCCCATTCATGGTTGAACGGCTTCCTCGTACCATCATATTTAGCTCCACATCTTATGCGCCATATACTGTGGGGGATTAGGATCCCCATATTACCTGTTAGCCATTCAGATAAACATTTCGCCTTTGTCATCTTACACATATTCAAAAGGGATCTCATATCATCAGGCGGCTCCATGTCAAGTAGCTCTTTGAATCTCTACCAAAAGAATTCAGCGGTCTGGCCTTTAAACAACATATGATCTATATCTTCCTCCTGGGGGTTAATGCAACAATAGCATTTAGAAGCAAGGGGTATACCACATCTAATTTTAATGTTATCATCAGTGGGGGTAGCTCCTATGGCTGATTTCCAGATGAATGCTGCCTCCTTGGGGTATCCGGCCTGCCATACCATCTCTAGCCCATCTGGGCCTTCCCTATCATCCTGCATCAGTAACCTCTTCACAGAACTCATAGAAAATCTGCCACTCCTCTCAAGACTCCATGCCAGCCAGTTGTCTACATTTGCTATCCAAACGTCAGCATCACATATCATCTTTAGTCCATCATCATCAACGATCTCCCTAAGAGAATCCCAGTCCCAACCGTATCCATCCAGCCAAAAGTCCCTCACCCTAAACGTGTGTCTTCTATCACTGGGGATGATCGCATGATTCGCAAGGTGATTTTCACACCACCAGGAGTCCCAAAAGGACAAGTCTCCATTCCCAACCACCCATCGACATAAAGGAAATATATGAGGGAACATATCCCACATCCTTTTCCAGAAAGGTGAAGGTGATAACCCTCTTCTCAAGGTACCAGGATACATATTGTCGCGGCCACCTATCAAATTTGCATATTTAGCCCTGCAGAAAGAAGCCCAGATGGAGTCCTTCGTCAACACCTCCCAGGATGCTTTTGCAACAAAGGCTTCATTGATCGTCTGTAATGAGGGAAACCCAAGACCGCCAAGTGAGAATGGCCTAGAAACTCTGTGCCATGCAATCCACGCCTTCCTGTGGTTATCCTCCCTGTCCTTCCACAGAAATTTGGATAGCTTGTTTTCAATTTGCGCCATGATCCCAGCAGGGATGCCCACTGCAGCCGTCGTGTACACTGGGATAGAAGTTAAGACGTGTGCAACCAACAATCTTCTCCCTGCAAATGATAGTAGTTTGGATCTCCACGTAGCAAACTTGTCATTTATCTTGCCCATCAGGAACTCAAAATCAGCGAGCCTCATCGCTCGTTTCTTGATTGGTATGCCAAGATATGTCAGTGAATTCATGGCAGAAACCACCCCCATGGATGCAGCTACATCTTGAGCTAAAACCAGATCTTTGCCTCCTACCACGCATGTGGACTTGAGCTTATTTATTCTCTTCCCGGTTTCCCTTTCGTATGCATCAAAGGTACTACAAACCTTGTCCATCGATCTCTGGTCAGCTGAAAAGAAGACTACAATATCATCCGCATATAGAAGAATGATCGGGGGAACAACCACCCCTTTCACCTGAAACCTGGAAATGACCCCTTCCTCATAGAGTTTTAAGAATCTTCTACATAGCATCTCCTCAAACAGAATGAAAAGAAATGGAGAGATTGCACTTCCCTGCTTCAAACCTCTACTCATCGGAAAGAAACCAGCCATTTCCTCCCCTAGTGTCACCGTTGCCCATGAATTTGAGAAGAAACTCAGGCATAAATTTATCACTTCTTCTGTAAAATTAAATTTCTCAAGAAGTTTTCTCAGTATAGACCATACAACCCTGTCGTAAGCCCTTGACATATCATACTTTATAATCACATTAGGATTGTCTCGCCCTCTGTTAATTTCATGCATAAGCTCCTTAGCTAGCCGGATGTGGTGAGATATATTTGTACCTTTTACGAAAGCCCCTTGGTTCTTGGATATCAGGCACAACATAATAGGAGTAAATCTCTCACTGAGTACTCTTGCAAGGATGTGCAGGGTGACATTCTCTATGGATATGGGCCTAAAATCCTCTGGTATCCTACTGGGATTATCATTCTTCGGAATAAGCAGGATTCTACAACAGAAAAGACCCCTGAAGCATGTTTGACCGCTGAAGAAACCCTTCGTCAAATCCATGAAATCGCTTTTAATAATAGGCCATGCAGCTATGAAAAATGGAAGAGTGAAACCGTCTGGCCCAGGAGCTGCAGCTGAGTCCATCATCATCATCACCTTTTGAATCTCTTCTTCCTTCGGAGGCGCCACTAGGGTGAAATTTTCATCAAGAGAAACCATCTCCGGGATCGCGTCTATGAATTCCAATAGCTCATTTTCATCTGTATCTGTTGCTTCATTGTAAAAGTTTTGGTAATGAACTGCTTCCATCTCCGCCATTTGCCTAGAATCTGTAATTGTAGTGCCATCCTGCATAACCATCTTGTTAATCCTTCTCCGCTTTCTTCTAGATTTAATAGTAGCATGGTAAAACTTGGTGTTTCTCTCCCCATCTTATAGCCAATCTATACGAGCTTTCTCCTTCCATACCTTCTCCTCCTGGTCCAACAAATATTGTAGCTCACCTTCTGCATCTCGTAGGTTAAGGTCATTGATAGAAGTTGGATTTTCATCAAAAGCAGCTTGTGTTGTAAAAACCACATCTTCCAAGTCAAGGATGTGTTGTCTGTTAGCACCAAATGTAACCTTGCTCCACCTATGAAGAGCCGCATGAACTCTTTTAAGTTTAAGGCAGAAAACTACTGAAGGGTGTCCGGTCACTGGTTCATGCCATGCTTGTTCAACTATCTTCATGCATTCCTCATGCTCGAGCCATGTCTTCATAAACGAGAAGTGAGCCTGTTTTTTATCCATTGTCATAGCACCAGGGATCGACACAATGGGGAAATGATCTGATACTCTCGCTCTAGTCAAATGAATTGCTCTAGTCGCTGGCCTCTTCATCATCCATGCTCCATTGACAAGAACCCTATCAATCCTCTGCCACATTGTAGGAGTGAGAATCTACTTGTTCACCCAAGTATATTCACTCCCCTCATCTAGATCTGCATATGATATCAAAGAATTAAAATCCATCATGTCCTGAAACCCAGGCTGGTTTCCCCCTCTTCGTTCCCTAGGATGTCTCACCACATTGAAATCCCCAGCTATTAACCATCCTTCATGCCCTATTCGATCAGCCAACATCAATAACTCATTCCATAATGCTCTTCTTTCTGTAATGTCGCAGCTGGCATAGATTGTTGTAACAAATACTTTCGACCCATCATTAGCTTCCAGGCTCACCGTTAAATGTTGTTTATGACTTCTGAACATGCTAGGATTCATACTTTGGCAGCATAGAACCATATTTTCCCTTCCTCTTCTTGGTTATCAACTGCCCAATCGGGTCTCACAATGTCCAACAGTTCTATTTCTTGTTCAGCATGAAGAAACGGTTCAAGTAAACATACCACACCTGGTTTGTATCTCCTACAAATTCTACTGAGAATCCTCCTCGTGGGATTATTGGATGCACCTCTAATATTCCAGAATAAAGACGAACAGTCCATAATCATAAAAAAAACACCAGAGATCCTCACCAATCTAGCCTTATCAATGGCTGTATCCTCCTTCTTGTTCCGACCAGCAGATGTCATAAGTATCCCTTTCCCAATCCGATTGTCTTCTTCTTGAGATACCCCTCCTGTGGAATCGGGGCTCACCTGTATGTCTCCCATATCTCGAACGACTCCTCCCTTCTCTTCTTCTGCTTTCATTGTATCTGTCTTCTTCCAAGAATATGAAGTCCTCTAGGCGTCTGTTAGATAAGTATCTTCTACTCCCCTCTCTATCGATCACCATTCTTTTATGTGGTCGGGATTGATGTCGCACTGGGGAAGGGATTCTTCGCTGCAGTCTATCAACAAGTAGTGATGGTCCCGTATTCACAGGCACCATGGCAGACGTCTCCAGTCTAGACTCCGGCAGCTTGAGCACTTCCATGGGGATTCCAGATTCAACGCCGATTTCAGTGAGATGTGGATTACCTGCGCCTACTGGTCCTCTAGCCAGCATCCTGAATTGAATTGATGTTCTTCTTTGCCCGTATGTCAGCGAGACGAACTGTGGGATGTCTTCACTAAACGCCTCCACCAATATAACCAAACCAGACAAATCATCTTTCTCCTTCTTCCAATCAGAAATATGCACAAGCCTTCCAAATGTCGAAACTATTTTTGATAGTGTGTCATCATCCCGACATGTGAGAGGTAGGTCAGCTATCCAAAACTAAAAGGACTCCTTGCTTTGGTGTCGTTCACCTTCGAACATATGTCTCAGCTCCATTTTGCGCCCACAAAACTCTGATATACCCTTCAACACCATCTCTTTTGCCTCCTGTTCGCATGAAAAGAAGGCGATAGCCTTTCTGTCTGCAAATCTGTATAAGTCTGATGTGCATGGCCAGCTATGATGCAAAAATGGACCAATCTCCTTCCAACCCACTTCATAAGGCCAGGAGATCTCTATCGCCCTCTCTAGGGCAGATATCTTGCTTCTTCTCATCTCATCATCCGGACCAACATCGACTGAGATTCTCTTTGGAGTATGTTGTGGAGCACTCCTCGCCGGGATGCTCGTCGGTAGTGGAGGGAAAGTAGTTCCAGAGTATACATCAGGCGGCCTGGGATGCCCTACTGCTTGCTGATTGCACCTCGCGGCAAGGTGCCCAGGTCTTCTGCACTTATAACAAACTTTACTCCTTCTGTACTGTGATTGCCAATGGCCCCGCCCCATGCACCTAAAGCATGTATCATGTGGTATGCCATACAGAGGAACTTTTCTTGGTGTGTGCTGCGGTCCAGTTCTAGGCGATGGCCTCATGTCTCCCATCATCTCCATGTTCTTCTCCATCACCGTCTGCGACGTGCGGTCTCCCCCAGCCGGAGATGTCGTCAGACTGCCCGCCTGTTGGTTCACGTCTGCCGTCATAGGGTTCTCCATCCTCGCTGATCCAGGATCATCAAGATTCCCTCCATTCTGTGTTTCCTCCTCATAAACCCTAGGCGACGGGTTATTGTGTCCCTCCTCACCGTTATCCAAAACAGCCCTAATATCCGGTAATATTTCCTCCGTTGGTACGTTAGTCGCCACCAGGATGGACCTGCTTTCCGCAACAGCCTGATGTGCATGGACTCCGTGCATGCTTTGTCGGGTCACTCTGCGTATGAGAGGTGACGGCAACATCTTGTTCAGGAACTCAGCAACCAGGGGATGGTAGCCCCCGGCTGGTGGAGTGCCAAGCCGGAGCGGATGGCGGTGGCACCGCCGAAGGGCACGATCGCCCTAGGGATTAGTTCCGATCACCCTCCCGATTGCCTACTTTGTCTAATGCTCTCCCCTCGCCGAAGGTCACTCAAGATTTTGTAGGGTTCAACACATGAGAGAAAAAATTGTACATGTTCCATGAAATTAGTCTATCAAGAGCCTACTATTCCAGTTATTGTGAAGAATGGGCACACATGAGTAAGATTCCATATGCATTAGCAATTGGAGATATGATGTATGCAATGTTATGTACTTGTCCAGTAGTTTTGCGTGTGTTGGACATGATGAGAAGATATCTGTCAGATCCTAGTGAAGGTCACTAGACTACAATTAAGAACATCCTTAAGTACTTGATATGCACTAAAAGAATTAATTCCCTGGTTATAGTAATAATGAAGAGTTGGGTGTAAAGGGTTACACCAATACAAACTTCAAAATGACACAGATGATTAATGATGACAATAAAAATTTCTATTTGACCTTAAAATAGAACTGTAAGGAGGAAAAGTTATGAGTGTGAGACAGTTGTTAAATCTACAACAGAATCTGAATACCTTGTTGTTTTGAAAATAGAAGAGGATATTGTATGGATCAAAAAGTTCATTTAGATGAACTTGTGTGAGGTTCCAACCATTTATGACACAAGTATCAATACTGTGATAACATTGGAGCTACTGGATAGGCAAAGGAACCCATATAACATGCTACAACATTTCCATCTCATATGAAAGAGTAAAATGAGGAGATGCTAATAATTGCAAAAGTACTAACTACAAGCAAATGTTGCTAATCTGCTACAAAAGCACTTACACAGTAGAAACACAATGAATATGTTAATATCACTTGGAATAAGATTTGTGGGTGATTGGCTCTAAGTGCCAGTGGGAGTCTATTGGTATGAATCCCTAGAGAGCCAATCATATGATGATTGTAATGGGGCATCTTGTACTTGATTTGATAATTATAAAGGTAATTCCATCTAATATGTTTGTCTCAGTCATGAGATGATGACACAAACATGGTAGATGTATAAAGAATGATGTTACTCAATGACATATGTCTTTGGAGTACCTGAACAATGAGATCATATGTATGATAATAGTACATACATTTTTGATAAGTCATTAGTCAGATATTATGGTGGAATAAAAATTAACAACAATAATACATGAGTAGAATGTGTATTGACTGATGACAAAGTGTTATTAGTCATGATATGGGATATCAAGTCGAACACATAGGTACTTGTTATAGAACATTGTATCGTACAACCCACCTTGAGAGTGATACATGGAGTGTAACATACTAGATCTCGGACCCTACCCTGGAAGTTGACATTTTGGACTTAACCAAACAAGGTTGAAGGTTAGACCTAAATAGATGTTTAGTATACACCCAATGAGCTAATGCATGTATAGATCATCTTAATGTAACCTAATGTTCAGACATTAATGTTAGGTTTATAATGGATACATAAAATATGCCACATAACTCATTTTGGTGGTAATATGAAGATATGAAACTTAATTGGATGAATAATTTAGATAATGGGCCATATGACATATCTCATAGAAATAAGTCTCAAAAGTGGAAACAAACTTCAAATTCGAAATCTACATATCAAAATTAGCATACATGTCAAATTTCATCTAATTTGGACCACCTTGAAATATTAGGATAAGTTTAGGAGAGAGAAAATGAGTAAAAGGAATAAGTAATGAATAATGTGATTATATAAATTCAAAATATGGAAATAATGGCAAATTCATATTCAACACATCAAAGTTAACTTGTGGATGAAGTTTGGTTAAATTTTAATGATGTTTGTGTAAGTTATGCAATTTTAGGTACATTCTGGACTTTTCTATAACTTACCCAATTGGGAGGTATTCTTTGAAAATTGTCACATGCATTATAATGATTATATATTCCCTTACCATTCTAGAGTTTTTTAACCATTGGGAACCTAGTTGCACCTTGGTTTGAAGGTGTTACTTTCCAAGGGCATTATAGGGATTACCCTCTTTATAAATGAGCTTATCTTTAAAAACTATCAACCAATGGGGTTATTTCTTTGATTCGAGGTCGGTTAGGATGGTCTATAAGTGTCCATAAACTGACATTTGATATTCAAGAAGCTTCTATGAGTTGTCCTCTTGCATGGCCATGAAATCCCTAGGCTAAGGACACATGGAAAACTCCATGGACACCTCATGCTTGACTTCTTTCTTATCCATAAAGGTTTGCATGTCCATGGACACCCTTATACATGACACATGGAAAGTCTCATAGACACCTCATACCTGACCTCTTTCTTTAAATATCCATATCTACCCCTTCCCAACTCCCAATCCAAGAGCATCATTCCTACTCTATTTTTCCATGAAGGTGGTGTCCCAAGGTAAAAGGAGGTGCCTACCTTGGTGAAGAAGGCTCCTAGGGGTCCAAATTTCTTAAGATCTTCCTTGGTGATTTTGACCAAAACTAGTAAGTATCCTCCTTTCCTCCCCTATTTTCATGTTGTTAGTCTTCCTTCCACCTTCCTCCAGGTCGGAACCATGGCCTTCCATGGTGAAACCCCACCTAGAAACCATAAACACCTCATTTCCATGTTCTTTTGTTAGGGTTTTTCACCTCTAAAGTGGAGAAGGTGCTTCTTTCTCGAGATAGGTGATTTGTTGGAGAAACCAGCCTCTCTAAGCTTGGGAACCTTACTTATTGGACCTTTCCACCTTCCTAAGAGGTTCTTTTGAGGCCTAGGCTTGAATCTAGGACTGACTTGGAATATTTAGACTCTGAAGTTGAGGTATGATGTATCCCCTATTCTCCTATGTTGAGAAATTCACCTATGCTTATTCATTCTCTTTGTCCTATGGACATTAACCTATACACAATGTATTTTCTTTTGAAAATCATGGTTCATGTGAATTACCTTATTTGATATTGATCATGTGATCATGGATAATCTTTTGAACTCTTATCTTATGCTTTGTCCATGACAAAACTCTTAAAGATGACATGTGATATCTTTTGCTCACTTATGAGGTGGATGTATATGTTGGTCACTTATGTGGTGACTAGTTTATATATTCTGACTATACTTTCTACTTGCCTTTGCATTTAACATGCTATGTGATTTAGTATCACTAGAGTAGTGTAATTGCATTGGTTTCTGTGGCAGATGTGTTATTTCTAGTCGAGCAGATATGATATTTCCTACTCTTTTAGGATGGAAAGGAACCTCATACCCAGGGCAAGATGTGTGATTCTTGGCCCATATTTTATATATTTGGGATATTGGCAGTATTCCTTTCTCTATTTATGAGACTTGGCTGCCTTTGTGTTTATATTGTTCTAGGGCTATGTTTATCTCACATGCATGTAGGTTGATGATGGAGCCTCCACTTGCGTGGAGTTGCGTGCACCACTAAAAATCCTAGAGATAATAAGTCTCTAAGTTTAGCCTTGCGTGTGCTAGAATAAGATCTCCACCTACGTATGCTAAGGTATGTGGAAGTCTTATCGTAGTATAGTTGAGGGTCAAATCCACGAGACAACGGTCTTGTAAAGGATTTAACAAGATGGAAAATGTTATAATTCTATTTATCTACTTAAGAGTTGATACTTAGATCAAAGAGTTTGGTTGATGATTTAACTAAAATGCAAATGTAAATTAAATGGAAGGGTAGTAAAATTAAGGTTGTAGACAATATTTGGAAACTATTAGGATGTGATCGAGTTTCACCACCACTACACATGGATCATAACATACATCATAATAACATGGCTTGCAGAAAGGGTCTAATCAGGTAGTATCTTTGTAGACTTAACTTTCTTTCGAATAACCAACTACGAGAAACGTGGAAGTATTGCAATGCCATCCATCCCCGAACGAATGGTCACTTACTTTGCATCACTCCCTTCACAAAGTGTGTTCCTTGACCTGCCAAAGTTGTACTTCCATGCATCAACTGATTCCATTTCATAGTATGAAAGTACAACGATGGATGTGAGTTTACTTCACTCCTTGAAAAATGTTCCTAGATACCAAAACAGATATGTGGTGACTACATACATCAAGAACCAACATATAATCGATAATCAAATCTAAAAGTACAAACATAGAAAATTCACACTAGTAGATAATAGATAACACATGTTGGTGATCAAGCAACTAGCATTCATTAAACGATTGATGTTGAACTGAAAAGATAGTATCTCTCTATTGCAAACTCATGAATTACAATGCATGAAATGAAAACATGGGTAGCGGGGCTACTCCCCACACCCTAGTGTATGAAACTACTCACTCATGGCAAGAACAAAGAAGGAGATAAGAGAAGAGAAGGAAAACGTCGTCTCCACGTAGGAGGGAGGAAGGTTGACCCATTAGAGCAGAGAACAACTATCTTCACACTGTGTGGTTGCTTCGGTGATGAATCCTTCACTTCCCACCTTCTATGTTGATGAGAGATAAAGTAGGCTTATGGATGGAGTTTGGATCTTAGACCGACAACCTTGGGGCAAAGGATGAAGGATGAAATAGCTTTGGAACAAATGAGGCAGCCTTTGGGTGTCTAAAAAGTCCCCTTTAATGAGGACCCCTTGGGTCCTATTTATAGGCTCCAAGGAGTCTTGAATGGTTTTGAGTTATTTAGATCTTCACGGTTTGGAGACCATTTGGATCCTCATGGTATGGAGACCGTTTGGATCCTCACATTCTTGAGACTGGTAGCTTTCACACGTTCTTGGAATCAATAAATATTCACTCGGTCTTGGGACTGTTAGAGTCCTCGCGGTCTTGGGACCTCTAGGGTTTTTCTCGGTCTTGGGACTGCAAGAGCCTTCACACGGTCTTGGGACCGCTAGGATCTTCACGGTATTGGGACCGCTAGGGCTTCATGGTATTGGGACCGCTAGGGCCTTTACGGTCTTGGGACCGCTAGGGCCTTCACGGTCTTGGGATCGCTAGAGCCTTTATGGTCTTGGGACTTCTAGGGCCTTCACAGTCTTGGGACCGGTTTGGAAATTTTGCAATTTTTTTTGGTTTTTCTGTAAGAAGAAAAGGAAAAATATTAGTCTATTAGTATATTCACAATAAAGCAGAAAGTTAAGTATTCTATCTAATTTTTCTAAGAAAGAGTATGGAAAACTAAGAAAAACTAGTAAGATAACATCACAAAATGGGAGGTTATCACCCCCCCCCGAACATAGAGTCTAGCTTGTCCTCAAGCTGGATAGAGCTAAGGCACGTAGTGGCGAGGCGATTTTATTTAGTGAGGATTTCCATACTCTTGCTTCATCTCTATACCAGAGATCTCCTAGAATCTTATCGGGACTTCTACTTGCACCGACTCCTTCAGGTATTGGGAGTTGCATGGACCTCAGGTTTCTTCTGTATCTCGTAACTCACATTGGGACCACCCTTTCCTTGATCATATTCTATGCATGTCTTTGACTCTAAGCAGTTTTATACTTCTTTGAAACTCCTACCGGAAGATAAGATAGGTACAAGGGTTGGATGAAGGCTGTTGTGTAACTCTCCTTTGAAAGGAAGAGGGTTTATTTAGACTTTTAGGGTCTTCACTACTAGATGCGACACATCTGCCTTTGTGAAGGAAGTTGAATGTACCGGCTGGGAGAGACCTTTGTCAGCTTTTTCATATATTTGGAGACCTTAGGATCTCACTACTAGGTGTGATACATCTGCCTTTGTGTGGAAAGTTGAATGTACCGGCCGAACAAGACCTTTATTGGCTCTTCATATAGGTCCTTATGCATGGCACAACTCTCAGGTTTTTATTCAGCACTCAGGCTTTTATTCATATGCTCACTGGCTTAGGAATTGGGTATTTTAGGGATTTTATTTGGGCTTCCAATCCTCTTTTTGAAAAGAATAAAACTATTGCCTAGAGTTTCCAGACATGCACTTGTTCCGGTTTCATACTCGGAGGTCCACTTATGAGGTTCCTTGATTTGGATTTCACATGGTTTCCTCCTGTCCTTGAGAGTGTTTGGCTTGTTTCGGCCATGATTTTGACCTGTGGAGAGTCTGATGTAGAATTGAAGCAAAAGCATGGATATCTAGTTGTAGAGGTGATTTATTAATTCTCCATTACGTGCCCAGATGCTACTATGTAAGTGCTTATGAGGACTACTTTGTCTCTAACTTAGCTAGGGGTGTCCCCTTACTGAAGCGAAAGTTATCTTATGTACAAAAGTTATTCTATTAAAGAAATTATCAAAAAATCTAAATGTCAAGAAGAAATATTTGTGCAAAAGAACGAAGGTAAATGAAAGGGTAGAAGGGGAAAGAAAATTTGAATATAATACCTATTCCCTTTCCCAGTGTACTCCCCCCAGCTTATCACTCACTCTGTCCTCAGAGTGTCAAGGTCATAGGTTGAGAAGTGCATGGGCAAGGGTGTCAAGGTTCTGTTAAACCCTTGTTGGCTCCATAAGTGCAGAGAAGATTTGCTGCAAACTTTCCCCATAAAACGTGATAATTCACATCCTTCATGTCCTCCACACGTTTACCACGAATGGTTAGGGTATACATCCAGTAATGGATGTGAAATCCATAGTCGTTTGATTCTCTGATTTGTTGGGGACATCTGTGGCAGAAGGTTGGGCACTTGAAATGATCTTTGTTGTACACCTTTGTGTGTTTGCTGAGAAGATCGTATAGTTGTTCGGCATAATCCTTTTCCACTTCTTCCGTGGCCGTCTTTGCTATAACATCATAGTCCCTCTGGTTGAGATTGAACTGGCTATCGGAACTATTGTAGATAATTGTAGTTCTGTTATGTAAGTTTGTTGCCAGCAACATCCAATGCTTAGAGTGAAGGAATGGAAGTAGGATGAACTTTGGAGTCATATGTTGAAGATATGAAATAAGGGCTTCAGTGGTTCCGAAGTTCTTTGAGCTGAGTAAATCATCCTTCAAGTATGCTGACGCCATGTAAACCATAGGCAAGTCCTGTGCTAGAAGAAATTGGTAGGAAGCCATGACGCTCACGGATAGTGAACCTTTTACTTGTATGGTTTCACGGAGTGCATCTGCCATTACGAGAATATTCCCTTCAAGGAAAACAAGCTCATTGGTCTCTGCATATAGCCGAGACATGATGAGTCTGAGTTCATTATCTAAAAGACTCTTGCATGTGGCAAGGTCAAAGTTTGGGAATGTTGGTTGAATATCAGATAGAGGCACCATATCTTTGGATGATTTGTTAATGGTAGCTCCTATTAACAGATCGGTGTCCCCCTTATCTTCCGCCAAATCAAAAGTGTAGGGGTCCCATTGTCATTTTTTTGGGACCTTGGCGGTTTGTTGTTGCTGTTGTTCCAACTCCTTTAGAACTTGTCTGAATGGTTGCTTTTGGGGACGTTGGATAGTAGATAATAAGTAACGAGGTACGTCAGCATGTGCCATTGTTGGGTCCTTAAAGAACTGTCTGTTGCAAATGAGCTTCATGGCATAATGTCCCTATAAGGAATGCATATCTTTTGTGTCTAGCTCGGTAAAGGGGATATGTCTGTTGAGCGCTTCAATGAATCTGATTGTGCAGAGAGCACAGTCCCCTAAACCTTCTAGGGTTTGAATGATTGGGTTAATGATTTTGAACCAAGGTTGGTTCCAACCATGTGCAAGAGATGGGAAGGCGGCCCATATTACTTTGAGAAGCCAGAAAGGAATGTGTCACGCTTCTCTGGTGTCTGAACATGTGAAGTTAATGGTTCCCGCCTTAAGCTCACTGGCACAAAAGTTGTACACCTTGGCGTCGCGGGCCTCGATGTCAACTATCATGAGGAGCCAGTGGTCAGAAACTTTGAAAGGCACCGTGATGTAGCATGCCTTTCGTGTGAGACCCAATTGCAGCCGCTCGATGGATTTTGCTTGTAAGTCCTTATTCAATAGGCATAGTGCTAGAGTAGGTGAAGTATTGAAAACTAGCTACTTTTTCTTTGGGCTCCAAAATTCCTCTATTGCATTAGCAAGCAGTACATAGAAGATAGCCGTCTTCACCACCGACTGAGGTCGTAGGAGAACACAGAAATCTTCGCGTGTCAGCTTGCACTTTATCTTTGTGTTATTATAGAGGATGTCCCCCATCCTTTGCATCATCTACAATAGTGTTTAAGATAAAGATGTCCTAAACATCTAATGTAGAGATGGCCTCCAGATCGAAGTCGTGCATTTTGTGAGGTAGGGGTGGCGGCAGGGGAAGTTCTTCTGGAGGGGGAAGTGAAGTCTGTTCATTGTCATCAAAATATTGAGGCAGATCTTCATTCTCTTCAGAGTCAGAGTCGAGTAGATCGTCGGTGTCGAGACTCACTCTGTCAGATTCCTCCTGTCTTGGGGGAAAGACTGCATCTTGATCCGTGAAAGCTGCTGCGAGTGGGCTAGTGCTGGTTTCTAGTATGTATTGTTGAAACTCAGCAAAAGCCACATCTTTGGCAGTGTCCCCTAGAGATCCCATAGCAGAAAAATTTGAAGAATTGGTCTGCATAGGACATTGTTATGTTATCGGTATTTTCTGGAGCACGGTGGTCTTTAGATTCTTTTCTACCACCCTCCTTGTGGTCTCCACCATCTCCCCTCTTTGTGTTATCTTCTCCTCGGTTGGTGCCCTCCCCAGCATTGCCTGGGTCGTCTGGTTGGTCATCTAAGGAGGAGCTGTCTGCGTTAGAGTTAGCCGAGGAGTCAGAATCCTCATCATCATCTTCATTTTCATCATCATCATCATCCTCTTCCTTGTCTTTTGTCTTCTTAGTTGTTGCTTTCTTGCACCGCCGATGAATGGCTTGTAATTCTTCAAGTGCCACTTGCACATGATCATGGGTTTCGAGCAGTGCGTCGTGGCTTTCTTTGATATTTGTGTATCTTGCTTCAAAGGATAGGATTCGTATTGTTACATCAATCACTTATGCTCATAGCTGATTGAGTTCTTCATTTGAGTGCTCCTCTTGGCGGCAGATGAGTTGTGTGAGGTTGCTATCAATGACATTCATGTGCGTGCTCACTGCAACTTGTTGCTGCTGAAGCTCTCGGAGGGTCCCATGCAAAGATTGAGTTTGCTTGGATACCCTATCGACTTGCTGGACCAACGCTTCTTGCTGACTTTTCATACTAAAAATCAACTCTGGCAGTGTTTGGAAGCGATCGTCAATGCGGTTGACTTGTTAGACCGCTACTTCCTGTCATTGTTGAATGCTTGTGAGAAGGTCTGGTAAGGCGTGGGTTCATTTGTCAATGTTGGACACTTGCATGGAAAGCTCCTGCACACAAGAAAAAATAGATTTTAAGATGTTAGAAGGGTCACAGATGAGAGTTCGAATAGTGTCAAATTGACATCTGAATGCCTCTCTGACTTGTGAAAATGGGACCCCATTGGTGGATGGGTGGGATGGCTGGGGTCCAGGTGAAAGGGTGGTGGTACATTGTGAGAGAGACACAATTGATGGGCCCACAAATTGTGTGGCGACTGTAGAGGGAGTCACCAGCGGTATCGGGGTGGTGGCGGATGAGAAAGGTGGTGACATCTCAGATATGATAGGTGTAGTCGAGAATGCTAGGGGGAAGGTGGTAGAGGTGAAGGTGACATTGGGCGTTGTGGTGAAAAATGGATTGCTTGTGGAATAAATGAGTGAGGCAGAAGATGTGGGTTAAGTTGTGGTTGTGGGAAAAGGAATTGTGGTGGGCATGATTATGGAAAATGGTGGAAGAGTGATAGACACCAGAATAGTGGAAGATGGTGGAGTGGTGGAGGTTAGAGGTCTCAACCCTTCTATCCCTAGGGTGGTGGGGGTGGTTGTAGAGGTGATCCCAACATCCAGATCCAAGATGAAGGGGTATGATGTTGGATTCATGATGATTTCTGTAGTATCTTTATAGCAGTGTCCTGGATGCTTTGATAGTTGGGAAGAAGAAATAGTGGAGTTTGGCATCCTTCTCCTTTATGATATAGGTGTCTTTTAGAATCTGCTCATTTGTTAAGTTGTCACCCTTTATCAAAGTACATCTTTGAAGTGGTCCATCCATCTTGAGATACTTCAAGATTGATGTGACGTGACCACCCATGCAGATTTCCTTCCCGGGGGCATAGGTTGTGTGTTTATGTATCAAGTGTCGTCCGATATTGACCGGCTACCCCTTTAGGATGGACGATAGTATGAAGAGGTCTGAAATGAGAACATTCTCGCTTTTTGTTCTATGGAATAGTGTGCATGTTATTATTCCGTGCAGAGTTCGCACCAGGCCAGAATGAATGTTGGATGCTTTGCAGGTCTTGGAATCATAATTGGGGATTCCAGTGAATGATTTCCAGAAAAAGTGCATGTTGAATTGTGGGTGAACCAGACCTACTGCCGTAGCCTTATTCAGTTGGTCCGGCTTGTCAATGAACATTTTGTTCAACAGGTTTTCAGTCAGTGTAACCTTGTTCCCAAAAAGTGAGGTTACAAGCTTGCGTTCACCTCTGTCTCTTGATTTGTCCTTGGCCTCCACTAGTTCTTTGGTAAGTTAGGTAAAGAATTCCAGTATGGGCTCACGGTAAGAATTTTCGGTGATGAAGTAGAGTTTTGAAAGATTTGCCTCATCGAGAAAGGCAAGAACTCTGTCGTAGATGCCCATCTTATTTAGTATGTTGGAGCATACATACTTTGTTGGTCACAAAATTTTATCACCAGCCTGCATGTGTTGAATATGCAGTTCAGCTGCAACTGCTACTATAGTGGTGGCAGTAGGAGGAGTAGCATGTCCTGCCAGAAGTTGTTCTCTTGTGGTTGTGGGTTGGACTTGCTTCCTTGCCCGTCTTTTGGTAGGTCTTTCCTGAATAACCTCCTGGGCCTTACGCTTCCCCTTTTGATTGGTGGCTGGAGATTCCTCATCTGCGTTTGGTGTGTATTCAGAACCTTCATCAGTGGAGGAGGGATCTTCAATGTCCTCGACTGGGTCCTCTTCTAGACATTTATTGACGCACTCAAGGTCGTAAATGACCTTGGGCAAGTCAATTGGGGTTTTGCCTATTTTTGCACATAGGTCAATGATGCATTGGAGCTTATTATGGTGCTCCAACAACTGCTCCCTAGTCCAGAAGTGGCCTTCAACAACTTCTTTTGTAGGTGAGGCCATTCTATAAATTTAACTAAAAATCATATATTAGAAAAAAAGTTGAAATTTAGTGCTAATGGAATTATTGTAAGAATTTTGAAAAGATTGCAAGATAGTGCAAGCTTCACGGTCTTCAAACTGTAAAGAGGTCACATGGTTTCAAAACTGTGAAGAATTCATGCATTGTAAAGATCGGGACGAGCGAAACGGTGAGGGGTAGGACCGCGAGAATAAAAATGTTAAGAACAAAATTGTGAAAAGATCAAACCATTTTCGAGATCGCAAGAGTCCATTCAGTTTTCAAGACCAAGGGGGTGAAATTGCGAGGATGGAAATCACGAGGATGAAGACTGTTAAGAGTGAAACTGTGAGGATGAAAACCACAAGGATGAAAACTGTGAGGGTGAAAACCGTGACGGTGAAACCGCGAGGATGAAAACCGTTAGAAGTGAAAACGCGAGGGTGAAACCACGAGGAGTGAAACCGCTATGATGATAACCATGAGGGTGAAACCACAAGGATGTAAATTGTGAGGATCTATGCGGTTTTGAAACCTCTAGGACCCTACTGGTGTCGAAACCCCGAAGAAGGTGAAACAACGGTGGTGACGAACGCATCGATGGAGATGAAGGCGAAGCGGCAACATCAACGAAAGCGTCAGCGGTGGTGATAGCGGTGATGATGATGATGATCATGAGCTCTATCTGCCTAACTGTAAGGATTGCAGTGATGGTTGCCGTGGAGTCGACGGAGATGAACGATGGGGATACTGTCGTGAGTGCAAACGGGAAGGTGGATGTGCGGCACAAAGAAAGAGTGTGATTGGAGGAAGTGGTAGAGCTCGGGTTGCGCGAGAGATAAGAATGAAGAGCGGGCTCATGCGAGGGAGAAGAGAACAGAGGGAATGGGACAGGGTCACGCGAGAGAGTTTTGAGAATCAAAGAAATGAAAAGAGAGGTTTTAGGGTTATATTTATAGGTAAGGGGGTGCTTCTCATAATTGTTTTAGGTCAAACAGTTTCGAGACCGTTTGGGTCCAAACAGTTTCAAGACCAAGAGGACCAAATGGTTTCAAGACCGTTTGGGTCCAAATGGTTTCAAGACCGAGAGGGCCAAATGGTTTCAAGACAGTTTGGGTCCAAACAGTTTCAAGACTAAGAGGACCAAACAGTTTCAAGACCGAGAGGACCAAACAGTTTCAAGACCGTTTGGGTCCAAACAGTTTCAAGACCGAGAGGACCAAATGGTTTCAAGACCGTTTGGATCCAAACAGTTTCAAGACCGAGAGGGTCAAACGGTTTCAAGACCGTTTGGGTCCAAACCGTTTCAAGACCGAGAGGACCAAACAGTTTCAAGACCGTTTGGGTCCAAATGGTTTCAGGACCGAGAGGACCAAACGGTTTCAAGACCGTTTGGGTCCAAACAGTTTCAGGACTGAGAGGACCAAATAGTTTTCAAGACCTATTGGGAAAAATTATTTAAGTTATTGATTTTTATATTTTTATATCTGTTTTGGTTGGTTATATTAATTTTTATATTTTTTGAAATGAAAAAGAATGGTGATACTCAGTTCTTGGGTTGCCTCCCAAGTAGCTCTTTGGTTTTACGTCACTGGCTCGATGAGATTCTGGCTTGATCAGGTTGATGCAGTGGGGACATGAATGTCAATGGTTTGTCTTGGAGTTTTACGTCACTGGCTCGATGAGATTTTGGCTTGATCAGGTTGATGCAGTGGGGTCATGAATGTTAATGGTTTATCTTGGAGTTTTATCGTCTAGAGTATAATATCTCTTCAGTTTGTGGCCATTAACAGTCCTTTCTCCTCCATTGTCATCAAGGATGATGACAACTCCAATTGGGTAGATGTGTTTGATAGTGAAGGGTCTGGACCACTTTGTACGGAGTTTCCCGAGAAACATTTTGAGTCTAGAATTGAAAAGAAGGACCTTGTCTCCGATGATGATATCTTTTCTTTTAAGGTGGCCATCATGCCACATCTTAGTTTGCTCTTTGTAAATCCTGGCATTTTGGTAAGCAGACATTCTTAGTTCTTCAAGTTCTTGTAATTGAAGTTGTTTGTACTCGCCAACACTTTTGAAATCAAAATTCAACTATTTAATAGCTCACCAAGCCTTGTGTTCTAGTTCGACTGGAAGATGGTATGATTTTCCATACACCAAATGGAACTGATTTCTTTCTATTGGTGTTTTGTAAGCAGTACGATATGCCCAAAGAGCATCAGGAAGCTTGGTGGACCAGTCTGTATAGTTTCTGTTAACAGTCTTCTCTAAAATACCTTTCAGTTGTCTATTTGAGACTTCAACTTGACCGCTTGTCTATGGATGATAAGGCGTGGTGACCTTGTGTTTTACTCTGTATTTTCGCAGAAGTGCTTCAAAACTATGCTCCAAGAAATGTGACCCTCCATCAAATATGACTGTTCTAGGAAATCCAAATCTAGGGAAAATAATATCCTTGAATAGCTTAATAACCAGCTTAGAGTCACAAGATACAGTAGGTATAGCTTCTACCCATTTGGATATGTAATCCACAGTGACCAATATATAGGATAATCCAAATGATGAGGGAAATGGACCCATATAGTCCACTCCCCATACATCGAAGAGTTCAATTTCCTGCTACAGAGTTAGTGGCATTTTGTTCTTCTTGGATATCCCTCCAGAGAGCTGACAAATACCACATGATTGTACAAATTCATGTGCATCTTTTGCTATTGTCGTCCAGAAGAAACCAGACTGTAAGACTTTAAGAGCAGTTTTCTTTGAACTCATGTGTCTCCAGTGGGACCAGAATGACAGTGTTCCAAGACTGGGGTGATATCTTCTTCAGGAAGGCAACAATAGAATAATCCATCTGTGCATAAGCAGAAGAGGTATGGTTTGTCCCAGAAGTAGTGCTTAACATCATGGAAAAATTTCTTCTGGTCATGATAGGAAGCAGAAGGATGGAAAATTCACGTAGCCAGATAGTTTACTATGTCAGCATACTAGGGGAATCCAGTGGTGACCTTCATGAGTTGGTCTTCAGGTAGAGAGTCATGGATAGGTATATTATCTTCATCTTGAGCTTCAATGTGACTCAAGTGATCGGCGACAACATTTTCCACCCCACTTTTGTCCTTTATTTCTAGGTCAAACTCTTGAAGCATCAGCACCCAGTGAACAAGTCTAGGTTTAGCGTCTTGTTTCTGAATCAGATATTTTATTGCTGAATGATCTGTGTAAACTATAACCTTTGATCCGATCAGGTAAGAATGGAATTTCTCAAAAGCATAGATGACTGCCAAGAATTCTTTTTCTATATTTGTATAGTTCTTTTGGGCCTCATCAAGCATTTTTTATGTGTAATATATCACGTAGGGCTTCTTATTTATCCTCTACCCTAAAACTGCTCCTATAGCGTAGTCACTGGCGTCACACATTATTTCAAAGGGCTGTGACCAATCAGGAGCTCTTAGTATAGGGACAAAGACTAAGGCGTTCTTTACAGTCATGAAGTTGTCTAAACATTCTTGATCAAAATTGAAGTCTGCATCTTTAGTTAACATGTGAGTCATGGGCTTTGCTATTTTTGAAAAATCTTGAATGAATCTATGGTAAAATCCAACATGGCCCAGGAAGGCTCGTACTCCTCTGATGTCTTTTGGTGGGGACAACTTTGAAATGACATCTATTTTTGCTTTGTCTACTTCAATCCCTCATTCACTCACTCGATGCCCAAGGACAACACCTTCTGTCACCATAAAGTGACATTTTTCCAATTAAGGATCAGATTTGTTTCCACACATCTTTGTAGCACCTTACTAAGATTAAGCAGACAATTATCGAAGAAATCTCCATAGACTGAGAAGTCATCCATGAATACTTCTATAATAGATTCGGTTAATCCTGCAAATATGGTGGACATACACCTCTGGAATGAAGCGGGTGCATTACATAACCCAAAGGGCATCCTCCTGAAGGTGTAAGTTCCGAAAGGGAACGTAAAAGTCATCTTTTCTTGATCTTCAAGGTGTATTGGAATTTGATAAAATCTTGAGTAGCCATCAAGATAGAAAAAGAATTTTTGGTGAGCTAGACGTTCAAGGACTTCATCAAGAAAAGGTAAAGGAAAATGGTCTTTCCTTGTTGCCTTGTTCAATTTTTCTATAGTCAATGCACATCCTCCACCCGGTAACAGTCGGGGTAGGTACCAGTTCATTTTTATCATTCAAAATAATGGTGGTCCCCCCTTTTTAGGAACTACCTGGACTGGACTTACCCATTGGGAGTCAGAAATTGGATAGATAATACCATCTTTTAGAAGTTTTAGAACCTCAAGGGGAACTACTTCTTTAAGATTTGGGTTTAGCTTCCTCTGGTGGTCCCATGATGGTTTGAACTCCTCTATCATAGGTAATCTGTACATGCACAAAGCTGGATTTACCCCGGTTAGATCGGTCATCTTATATCCAATGGCTTTCTTGTGCTTTCTTAATTTAACAAGGAGTCTTTCTTCCTAGTCGTCCATCAAAGTGGAACTGATGATGACCGTACATAGTTTTTCTTCATCTAGAAAGACATGGTTGAGTCCAGCTGGTAGGACTTTCATTTCCGGTGCCTTGGGTAGTTCAATAGTTTCCAGCGTGGTGACAGATTTCAACTCCTCAAAAGTAGCTTCTGGAACTTCTTCGGCTTGTTCTAGGTATTTCAGACATTGTTGAACTAGTTCGTCGGTTGAAAATTTGGCTTCTGGATTCGTTAAGACGTCTTCTAGAGCATCATATGGTTCAGGAGTTTCTTGCTTCAGCTGGGACATTTTATCTATTGCCTCAAGAAGAAATACTTCTTCGTGGATGCTAAGAACTTTAAGGCTGTCAAAGTCTCTGAATTGAACAATTTCTTTCCCCAGCCTTAAGGTAATTGTGCCAGCTTCGACATCAATTAGTGCTCTGGCTGTCGCGAGGAAAGGTCTGCCGAATATTATTGGATACCTTAGATCTTATTTTATGTCCATGACAACAAAATCACAAGGGATATAGGAGTCTCTTCCTACTCTCACTGGGATATCTTCAATAATTCCCAAAGGTACGGTAATGGTAGAATCATCCAGCTGGATTGACATTGTTGTGGGTAGAAAATCAGCAAAGCCCAATCTTTTACACATAGAAAAGGGCATGATAGATATGCTGGCCCCCAAATCATCTATCCTTTCTTGCAAGAGGTCTTTCCTATAGAACATTAGATGTCGAAGGAGCCAGGGTCCATTTGTTTTTTTGACATTTTGTTGAGAATGATGTCAGAAGTAGTCTGAGCTAATTTGATTGTCTCATGTTCTTCGGTCATGTATTTCTTTGATAGCAAAGTCTTTAGATATTTAGACCAATTTGGAATTTTGGAGAGAGCGTCAAGGAACGAAATATCAACATATAGCTTCTTCATTGCTTCCTTGAACTTTTAGAATCTAGAATCCAGTTTAGTCCCTCTCATTCTGCCTAGGTAGGGTATCCTGGGCTTGTATGGTGGGACCTCTGGTTCCTTGGGAACTAGTTCTTTTTCCTTCTCCTTTTCAACCTCTTGATTTGTGCTTACAGTTGGGATGATTTTAGCTGTATCTTTGTATTCTTGAATGACTTTGGTAGCATTAGTAAGAACATGACCTGACCTTGTGGTAACTGCATTCAGTTGTTCTGGTCTGTGTTGATCATGTCTCAGATTTATTTCCGGCTGACCTGTGAAAGTACCCACTGGAGGTTTCATTTGAGCTACAATTTGTGCCAATTGGGTCTATACAGCTTTCTGTTGAGCCTGCTAGTTGGAAAGCATGGTCTGTTGAGATTGCAACATTTTCCTTATCATAGATAACTCATCTGTTGGTGGAGGTGGGGTATTCTTTTGTTGTTGCCCTTGAGGTTCCTGCTATTGATGTGCTGGCAACTGAAGTTGTTGATTTTGTGATTGTGTTAACTGGGGTTGTTGCTATTGAGGGTGCAATGGAGGGTGGGTGTATTGATAGTATGAAGAAGAATTTCTTGGGTAGGCAAATCTTTGAAACCCACCTCTATAGTTTCCTTGGTTTCGACTATAACTGCTCTGGAATCCAAGTGGTGGTCTATTAGAAGACCCACCTTGTGTTTGGTGCTGCTGGTTGGCAGTTCCCGCGGGATTCCCATATTGAAATCCAAGGTGGTTTCTTGGTTGATCTGGATTATAATATGCTTGACCCGATATGCGGTGGATAGAGTTAACCTGCTCTGGCAGCTAATCCTCGGGTTGTTCAATGATTGGTTCATATTGTGGTTGTGGTGTCTGCAGATTCATCATCACATCATATAAGAGGCCACATGATAGTGTGGGGTGATCCGATGCATGACAAGCTTCACAAGTCTCAGTAGATGCTTTAACTTGTCAAACTTGAGAGTTCTTCTTCCTGTCATATTTTCCGAATGTTGTCTCATGTGCTTGTTGCTTATGAACTATGTTTTTCAAAGCTTCAAAGATAGCTTTCATTTCTATAGATTCTTGAGCCTTGTAGACTTTTAGGACTCCTCCTATAGATGACCTTCCCCAATTAGATTGGTTCTCAACTCTGAGTGTAACAATCTTCCAGGCGTCCTCGTAATTCTGTCTCCTAAAATTTCCTCTAGATGAGGAATCCAAAAACTTCTTTATTTCATCACTTACTCCTCTATGGAATGTTTCTATGAACTGGTTTTGTGAGATGCCGTGATGTGGGCATTTTCTTAGAAGTTCCTTAAATTTTTCCCATGATTCTGCTAGTGATTCTCCAGGTAGTTTGAGGAACTGATTGATCTGTCCCCTAATTTGGTAAGTCAATGAGGGAGGAAAGAACTTCTCTAAAAACAATTCTTCCAAGGGATCTCAGGTGATGATTGTCTCTCCATCTAAAGAGTTATACCTACTTAGTGCCATTCCAGACAGAGTGAAGTTGAAAAGTCGGAGCATGATTGCATCTAGCGTAGCTCCGGCTTGTGGTAACAATCGGAAAAATGCCTTGAATCGCTTTAGGTGGTCCATGCAATCATCTCCAGTGTTTCCTGAGAACGAGATGCCTTGCATGATTTGGATCCATTGTGTTCGAATCTTGAAGTTAGGAACATTAA
Source organism: Alisma plantago-aquatica (assembly GCA_963693085.1). Lineage (NCBI taxonomy): Eukaryota > Viridiplantae > Streptophyta > Magnoliopsida > Alismatales > Alismataceae > Alisma > Alisma plantago-aquatica. The sequence continues at coordinate 375,602,210 of OY856410.1, read as the reverse complement.
TGAGTGGAGGCTAAACTAGGTGATTGTCTTTAGAGTTCTTAGGAACGACGTACTCTCAAAGCTGCTTGTTCCTTATCAATAATTGAGCAACTGATGTGGCTGCCTCATTTTCAGCTTGGATGCGAGCTTGCTCTTTAGCTCAAACTTCAGCTTGGACTTGAGCATGTGTATCAGTGATGAATTGTGCTCTCTGAGCTACTATAGCTGTGTTGACTCTTTCTAGTACCAAGGCGGCTTGGTGTTGTTCTTCAGCCATCTATCTGGCTTGTTGGCGGTTGAGTCTGATGTGTCAGTGGAAGTTTCGTTCTACCTCAGAGTTGTACTCCAGTTTAGGGGAGAATCCGCGGTTTTGCATACACATTTTCTACCTGAGTAGAAGAAAAATCACACTTTAGATGATGGAAAGATGTTGGAATAAAAAAGATATGAAGTAGTCATCAAAGTAAAATGTAAAATCCTAATCAACTAACAAGTTGATAAATGAAATTAAAACATTTTGTTGTCCCCGACAGCAACGCCGATTTTTGATGGAGCCTCTAATTGCATGGAGTTGTGTGCACCACTAAAAATCCTAGAGATAAGAAGTCTCTAAGTTTATCCTTGTGTGTGCTAGAATAAGATCTCCACCCACGTAAGCTAAGGTACGTGGAAGTCTTATCATAGTACAGTTGAGGGTTGAATCCATGAGACAATGGTCTTGTTAAGGATTTAACAAAATGGAAAACATTATAATTCTATTTATCTACTTAAGAGTTGATACTTAGATCGAAGAGTTTGGTTGATGATTTAACTAAAATACAAATGTAAATTAAATGGTAGGGAAGTAAAATAAAGGTTGTAGACAATATTTGGAAACCACTAGGATGTGATCGAGTTTCACCACCACTACACATGGATCATAACATACATCATAATAACATGGCTTGTAGAAAGGGTCTAATCAACTAGTATCTTTGTAGACTTAGCTTTCTTTCGAATACCCAACTATGAGAAACGTGGAAGTATTGCAATGGCAGCCATCCCCGAACAAATGGTCACTTACTTTGCATCACTCCCTTCGCAAAGTGTGTTCCTCGACCTGTCAAAGTTGTACTTCCATACATCAACTGATTCCATTTCATAGTATGAAAGTACAACAATGGAGGTGAGTTTACTCCACTCCTTGAAAAATGTTCCTAGATACTGAAACAGATATATGGTGTCTACATACATCAAGAACCAACATACAATCGATAATTGAATCTAAAAGCACAAACGTAGACAATTTGCACTAGTACATAATAGATAACACAGGTTGGTGATCAAGAAACTAGCATTCATTAAACGATTGATGTTGAACTAAAAAGATAGTATCTCTCTATTGCAAACTCATGAATTACAATGCATGAAATGAAAATATGGGTAGCGGGGCTACTCCCTACACCCTAGTGTATGGAACTACTCGCTCATGGAAAGAACAAAGAAGGAGACAAGAGAAGAGAAGGAAAACATCATCTCCACATAGGAGGGAGGAAGGTTGACCTCTTGGAGCAGAGAACAACTATCTTCACAATGTGTATTTTGCTTCAGTGATGAATCCTTCACTCCCCACCATCTATGTCGATGAGAGAGAAAGTAGGCTTATGGATGGAGTGTGGATCTTAGAACGGTAGCCTTGGGGCGAAGGATGAAGGATGAAACAACTCTGGAACAAATGAGGTAGCCTTTGGGTGTCTAAAAAGTCCCCTTTAATGAGGACCCTTGGATCCTATTTATAGGTTCCAAGGGGGTCTTGAACGGTTTTGAGTTATTTGGATATTCACGGTTTGGAGACCATTTGGATGCTCATAGTCTGGAGACCGTTTGGATCCTCACAGTCTTGAGACCAATAGCTTTTGCACGTTCTTGGAATCAATAAATCTTCACTCGGTCTTGGGACTGTTAGAGTCCTAGCGGTCTTGGGATCGCTAGGGTTTTGCTCAGTCTTGGGACCACAAGCGCCTTCACGTGGTCTTGGGACCGCTAGGATCTTAACGGTCTTGGGACCACTAGGGCTTCACGGTCTTGGGACCGGTAGGACCTTTACGGTCTTGGGACCGCTAGGGCCTTCACGGTCTTGGGACCGCTAGGGCCTTTACGGTCTTGGGACCACTAGGGCCTTCACGGTCTTGGGACCGGTTTGGAACTTTTGCAATTTTTTGGGGTTTTTCTATAAGAAGAAATGGGAAAATATCAGTCTATTGGTTTATTCACAATAAAGCGGAAAGTTAAGTATTCTATCTAATTTATCTTAGAAAGAGTATGAAAAACTAAGAAAAGCTAGTAAGATAACATCACGAAATGGGAGGTTATCACCCCCCTAACTTAGAGTCTAGCTTGTCCTCAAGCTAGATAGAGCTAAGGCATGTAGTGGCGAGGCGATTTTATTTAGTGAGGATTTCCATACTCTTGCTTCAGCTCTATACCAGAGATCTCCCAAAATCTTATCAGGACTTCTGCTTGCACTGACTCCTTCAGGTATCGGGAGTTGCATGGACCTCAGGTTTCTTCTGTATCTTGTAAATCGCATTGGGACCACCCTTTCCTTGATCGTATTCTATGCATGTCTTTGACTCTAAGCAGTTTTATACTTATTTGAAACTCATATTGGAAGCTAAGATAGGTACGAGGGTTGGTTTAAGTCTGATGTGTAACTCTTATTTGAAGGGGAGAGGGTTTATCTAGACTTTTAGGGTCTTCACTACTGGGCGCGACACATCTGCCTTTGTGAGGGAAGCTGAATGTACCGGCCGAGTGAGACCTTTGTCATCTTTTTCATATATTTGGAGACCTTAGGATCTCACTATCAAGCATGATACATCTACCTTTATGAGGGTAGCTGAATGTACCGGCCGGTTAAGACCTTTATTGGCTCTTCATATAGGTCCTTATTCATGGCACAACTCTCATGGTTTTATTCAACACTTAAGCTTTTATTCATATGCTCACTAGATTAGGAATTGGTTATTTTAGGGATTTTATTTGGGCTGCCAAGCCTCTTTTTGAAAAGAAGAAAATTGTTGCCTAGAGTTTCCAGTCATGCACTTGTTACAGTTTTGTACTCGGCGGTCCACCTATGAGTTTCCTTGGTTTGGATTTCACCAGGTTCCCTCCCGTCCTTGAGAGTGTTTGGCTTGTTTCAGCCATAGTTTTGACCTGTGGAGAGTCTGATGTTGAATTGAAGCAAAAGCATGGATATCTGGTTGTGGAGGTGATTTATTAATTTTCCATTACGTGCCCAGATGCTGCTATGTAAGTGCTTCTGAGGATGACTTTGTCTCTAACTTAGCTAGGGGTGTCCCCTTACCAAAGCAAAAGTTATCTTATGTAACCAAGTTATTATATTAAAGAAATTATCAAAAAATCTAAATGTCAAGAAGAAAGATTTGTGCGAAAGAACGAAGGTAAATGAAAGGGTAGAAGGGGAAAGAAAATTTGAATATAATACCTCTTCCCTTGCCTAGTGTAACCCACCCCTCTAAGCTTGGGAACCTTACTTTTTGGACATGTCCACCTTCCCTAGAGGTTCTTTGGAGGCCTAGGCTTGGATCTAGGACTGACTTGGACTATTTATACTTTGAAGTTGAGGTATGATGTATCCCCTATTCTTCTATGTTGAGAAATTCACCTATGCTTATTCATTCTCTTTGTCCTATGGACATTAGCCTATACACAATGTCTTTTCTTTTGAAAATCATGGTTCATATGGTCTCCATGTAAGGAGGCGGGATCACCCCCTTACTAAATATTTGAAGAATAAAATATACATTCCAAACACACTCAAAGGTATGTTGGAATAGGTGTAACATTTTCAAATTTCAATAAATGGTATTCAAAACAATCAAAGTATAGCAGCAGAATAAAAAATATGACTATATTGAATTTATCACAAGGTTATTACAAAAGTACATCATAATATCCCGTAAGGGCTTACATGTATGATACAACATAAGGATCTAAGTAGAGGTAAATCTAAACCATAACTACTTTGTCTCCAAGCTTTAACTCCTTAAGCTAGTCCAAAACTTCATGCCTTATCATCCAAGTCCTTCACCTAGGCTTGGAAACATACCCCAACAAGAAGAGAAAATAGATGACATCAGCAAAGGCTGGTATGTGCATACTAAATATGAAAATTGAGCTATATATGGAATAAAGAAAAATAAATATAAAAGGCTTCCCATAGAAAGGATAACGACCTCTCAAATGGGTATCAAGAGAAAAGGAATTGAAATCATATGATAACAAAAGAATACTTGCCATTAATAAAACATAAAGATTGTGCCACACAAGAACATGTAAAGAATTAGGGCACACACCCCATATCATCAATCTGCATGCATGTGAGATAAACATAGCCCTAGAACAATATAAACACAAAGGCAGCCAAGTCTCATTAACTTGAAACCCGATAGAGAAAGGAATACAGTCAATCTCCCAAATATATAAAACATGGGCCAAGAATCACACATCTTACCCTGGGTATGAGGTTCCTTTCCATCCCAAAAGAGAAGGAAATATCACATCTACTCGGTAGGAAATAACACATCTGCCATAAAAACCAATGCAATTACATTACTCTAGTGCTACTGAATCACATAGCATGTTAAATATAGAGGCAAGTAGAAAGTATAGTCAGAATATATAAACTAGTCACCACATAAGTGACCAACATATACATCCAATGCATAAGTGGGAAAAAGACATCACATGTCATCTTTTAGAGTTCGATCATGAACAAACATAAGATAAATGTTCAAAAGAATATCCATGATCACATGATCAATATCAAATAAGGTAGTTCATGCTAGTCAAAATCAACTCTCATATTGATAGTGGTGATTGTGTTTCTTAGACCTAAAGTCACTCACTCATCACATGTCGTTCAATGTATTTGACATCATCCACTGTGACCTTGAATAAAGGTTGCCATAAAGGTGATGCTTGGGTGCGTTGTGAAACATTAGGATTGATTATGAGTGATGTACATGGTATTTTTCCCTCCTACATGAGATTCATATCATGTCTACTTGATAAGAGTGATTAAGAAATGTATGACCATACTCGTGTGACTTAGTATGTGGTATGTGAGCTCACATGCCTATTATGCAGTCTTCTCTAGTTCAAGGAATATGGATTGAACATTAAGAGGATGGTGATTCCTCTCATTGACTTCAAATTGGATATCAGAGACAAAGGAACTATACAATCACTGTAGAACTGATCATGAATTGTAGGTGGAAGTTATTCTTTAACTTTCCATTCACTTGGGTATCAATGATGTGGTTATAGATACCACTCATCATTTGTGACGTCATAAATTAGTTATGGACATTCACTGCCAATGTAACTTGGGACCTATAGGGTCACATGAATAGGATGCACCTGGAATAAGATTTTACTCATGAATGAGTTTAACTTGATTAATAAAGTGTTTCAATATTCAATTTCAACTACATTGGTTAAAAATTGGCTAATTGGGAATGTGATTCGACCGACTCTGGTGTTGATCCAACTGAATCAAGTATCGAGTCAATTTAAACAACATTGGTTGTACATTGGCTGAAGTGGAATGTGAATCAACTAATTTAGAATGTGAATTGACCAATTTAGCATGTGAATCGACCAGCTTGAGCAATCAGTAGGACTGGATCAAGAATTTATGGTTACATCATGTTATGGTTTCGTCACATTGAAAGCCAATATGTTTATAAATAGAAAATATAGTGAAATGACAAATTCATGTTTTGAGTCGACCAATTCACATGTGAATCGATCGGTTAAGAATGTGATCTGACCGATTCGTGATTTGTAGTGCCAAAATTTCATGAAAATCTATCTCTTTGACTCACAATTGATCTGGAAACTCTGACTCTAGCCCTCCTATAAATAGAGGGGTAGTCAAGGCTTTCAATAGACACAACTAACGATGAAAAATATTGTCCTCTCATAGTTGTGGTAACAAGAGAGCCCAAAGAAAGTCTTACCCGTAAAAGGGACAAACAATTAGGGAGAACAAGTCAGTGTTAACATGTTGATAGAAAAGGGATAACTCTTTCATGTTGGCTCTCTCTCTCTCTCTCTCTCTCTCTCTCTCTCTATATATATATATATATATATATATAGGAAGATTGATGAGGAGATCCTAGTGGTCCACGTAGACTACATAGAGGTGTGGAGGTTGTCACCATCAAACTAGGAGAACACCATTAACCGTAGTCTGTGGTGCTATACCAGGAGCCCGCTGTCGGTGACTGTTCGCATGCCACTTGAAGAAGAAACACGAGACGTTGTGAGGTATGTCTCTAGACTTGCTCCAGGACCAGGTATATACCTCACAAACCCCTTTTCCTAGATATATCATTGTTGACGTGATCTTCTAGTTTGGGATTTAGGCATAATTCTCTTTATTTTGCTACCTTATCTACTGCCCCCATTTCCCAACATCATGTTTACAAGTATACCCTAAGTCAAGTCAAAACATCCACATTATGAAAGTTACTAGATAAAGATAAACTACCAATTGGAAATAAGGTAGGTATGATATTTATATTATCATCAATGTTTAATCATGCAAGATCATGAATAGTCATATTAAATCTATTTCATGAAAGAAAGTCATATTATCAAGTTATAAAATCATAAATGAGCATTAAGCATATCTAGTTGGGATTTAGAACTATAGAATAATAAATTATTGGTTTGAACTATTAAGATAATATGAGTAATATTAGAGCATGATTCTTAGAAGTTTAGAGTTCAATAATCAACATGTGCATTTAGATCATGTTAGGTGTCACATGTAGGTCATCTATAGTCAAAAGAACATATAAGTGGTTATTTTATAAGATCCTAGTCAATCATGACACACATCATTAAAAAGATTACTAATTTTGAAGTTATATGATCATATGGCAATAAATTAGGTCAATGTTCTATCTTTGATTAATCTACACCATGCTTGTACATGAAAGTGTCATGTTTAGGTCAACATGGTAATTATAATTATGTGAAGATGAAGCAAAAAGTTAAACAATCCAAAAGTGGAGCAAATGTACTAATTTAGAGGTTTAAGGAAACATGATCCCATTAACGACAAAAAAAAATCATAATAGGGCATATAGATCATTAAATAAGCATAAAGTATCACTTTTAGAAAAATCAATAGAACCACTAATAGATTTAGGTTGTGGAACCATATTCAATATGTATGGATCATTTTTTAGATTAAAAGCATATATATGTCTAGTCTGGGCAAAGAAATACATTTTTTAGGAGTTACCATAAAACAATAATTCTAGATATCTAAGGGCAGGGAGGGGGCACCTTGGGTGGCCGACACCTTAACTAGACCTTCCCTCATGTGGACGCATGATGTTCCGAACCCTAGCCCTGACGCCACTTTGACCCTAACGAGTATGTAGGTGCAATTTCTTTGTTTCATTGGATCAAGGGCTCACCATGTGTCGGCTCTGGTGTGATGGTCATCGACATGTGGGTCCATCTACATGTGAGAGAACTTGGCCCATATCGCCATTTGACCCATCAACAGATGGGGAAGGCATGCATACACAATTGACAAACCACTATGGTGCCATGAACAATCAATGACATCAGTTCATCGTCCCTTTTAAGCAACCGAAGAGCACATGGGGTGGTGGCCCACTGCTTCGACTCACCGGAGACCATGTGAAGGCCATGGTCAGACCATGTTGGAGTTCCAAAAGTTCCCACCCTAGCTCACCACTTTATCATGAAGCCAATGTCAGTCTTACTCATAGACTAGGAGCACCATAAAGAAGATGCCTAAAAGGAAGGTAGGGTTGCGACCCCACAAATGGAAAGTAATAGAAGGGGAAAGATAGAGGGTTTTGAAAGCTCAAGTGGAGTCACAAATAGGGAGAAAAGATAGAGAAGATGTTATATAGGTGGATGGAAGTCTCAATTGCATGACAGAGGGTCCCAAAGGTCTACAATGACCAGTGGAAAGGATGAAGATGCATTGGATTGGGGTGTGATCCGTGTATGAAGACTTTTAGGGCCAACATTTTTTATTCATGAAATCATAACTCATGATTGATCCACAAGGTAAGATCCAAGTTTCCAAAGGAAATGGAAGTGGTGCTTGCAGGTCGCATGCACATAGATCGATATTTGAGCCCAATGTGATCAGCCCAAGGATAAATCAAGAGATTAAAGATTAGAAATTAGAGTTTTAAGGTATAAGTCATTAATTAAGCATATATTCCTCATCTGAGCTCTGAATTTGGTAGAACTTGATGCATTGGATCTGTGAGAGTGTTCTCTATACAAATAACATAAGTTAAGAGTTGTAAGAGATCTTTATATAATATCCAAAGGGGATGAGATGGGTGATGAATAATCTAGGTGCAACCTTGATTTCATAGTAAATTGAGTGTCAAAGTTTTACTTGTGAACACTAGATAAACTAAACAAGCATCAAACATATTGAATCATGAATTTGAAGGCAAGAGTGAGAAATTCTTGAAATGATGAAGAAGAAAATAGATACATGAGGAGAGAGAAAAGTGTAGACCATCACAACTATCTTTTTATCTCTTGTAGAACTCTAAAATATTTTCATACAACTATGATACAGAGATCACTTGCTCCTTTACAAGAAGTTAGATATTTATTAGGCATCCCTTGCGGCCCTAGGCACATCAATTTTGCATCCTTGCTAATTTTTTGTGTCTCCCCAATGTATATATCTTTGTTAATTGTTGTTGTAAACTGTTGTATATAGATCTACTTTTTCGTCTAATATGGGTTTTGGGGTAGATGTACAGTTGGGATTATATGAGACATAATTTGTTACACTAATTTCTGACAATAAATGTGAATCTCCATAAGATGTGTATCATTTTTATTTTGGAATAAAAACACATGTATTATTAGATGTGTAAACATAAAAAAAATTCTGACATTGAAGATTTTCACCCCATTTTCACACCGAGAATGAGCATAAGCCATAAGCTTTCTGCCCACTATGGAAAACTATACCCAAAGGAGTCCACGCCAAGGCATTAATTTCCATACAATATGCATTTATTAATTGATTTTTAACATACAAAATTGGAGGGAAGTGAGAAAATAGAAGGATGATATAGAAAAAAAAGGATGGCATAAAAAGAGTGGAGGGAATGAGAAACAAGAGAAGAGAGAGTTAGAAAAAAAGTAGAGGGAAGTAGACAAGAGTGAGGAGAGAAGTATAAAAAATAGAATAGTAGCAAAAAAAATAGAAAAAAGAGGAGCATAGTAGACAAAAAAGATGAGAGAAATAGAAAAAATAGGAGGGAAATATAAAAAATAGAAAAGTGAGGTAGAAAAAAATAGATGTGAAGGGTATTAGAGAGGAGGGATGTATAAATTGGTTTTTTCCATAATGTACTTTCTTCCTTTTTTTGTTATATGGAACCACCCCCAAGGAAGACTTACTTCAGTGGCCCCTCTCTAGTAGTGTAAACCCAAGAACCACTATGTTGTTCTTTATCTATCGGTGGCACAACACGCCTTATAATTGTAGACTTGCATCTGAGGGGATTTGAACTTAGTCCTTTCTAAAAGACTTATCGAGCCACACCATTTTGAACACACATTGTTGCCTCTTCCTTCCCGTATTTGTTACAAGATAAAAGTAAACAAGTGTTACATGTGGGCCCACTACCCAAGTCTCTAGTAGAGTTTCAGGAATGGTGATTGGCCCCATAAACCACCACTATCCTTAACTGTGCGCTTTGTCCTCACTCATACACAAGATAGGATAAACTTCCTGACTGCTCACCCATCCTAGTACTACTTTGGGTTGAGCACACTTAACCACAAAGTTCTTTAGTTATGGGATCCCTAAAAAGGAGGTGGGCCTTGGAGACATGGGTAGTCTAATAATTTCTTTTAAGATCATTTTATCTGAGGCCTGAAATCCTGGGATGTTACAATCTCCCCCCACTTAGACTCTTAATGTCCTCGTCAAGGCTCAATTATACGACTCATAATCTCTTCCCCATTTCAGTATAGACCAAAAAGGTCCCATGGACACCCGACTCCCATCTATGCTTACCAGTGCAAGGGATGCTCTATCTCGTCTTAGTGGATAGACATTTCCAACTTGCTTGGACCACATGGCTTAAGACTGGCATGCCACATGCCCATGTGGGCCCCACCTACTACAGGGAAATTGGCTCTAATATCATTTGTAACACCTGGGCCCATTTCTTAAGGATATAGTAGAGATTCAAGAATGACGACTGACCCCACAAACCACCACTAGCCTTAACTGTGCGCTTTGCCCTCACTCACACGCAAGCTAGGATAAACTTCCGAACTGGTCACCCATCCTAGTACTATTCAGGGATAAGCACACTTAACCATAAAGTTCTTTAGTGACACGCTCCCTGAAAAGGAGGTGCACCTTGGTGATATGGATAGTCCTATCATTCCTTTTAAGATCATTTTATCTAAGACCTAAATTCCTGGGATGTTACAACAAGTTAATAAGGAGAGAATTAAACATTATACATGTACCAAAAATTATTAGTAAAATACTAAAGAGGAAGGAAGTATAAAACCAAAGGAGAAAAGTACAAAAGATAGAGGGGAGTATAAACACTATATACTACTAATAACATTGATACCATACAAAAAAGGAGGGAAGTAAAAAAAGAGTGGCAAGTAGTATAAGAGTGAGAGAGGAGAGAAGTAAACTTTGGTATAAACCAAAAAATATTGGAACAATACCAAAAAAGAGAAGTAGATAAGAGAGAAGATAGAAGTAAATATTAGTATAGCATAAAAGGAGGACATAAGTAAACAAAGTGGTACAATACCAAAGGAGGAGAAAAGTAAACAAGAGAGACATGAGAAGTAAACATTGCACAATATGAAAAGAGGTGAGAATTGAACATTGGTACAATGCCAAAAGAGGAGGCAAGTAGAAATGGTAGTGTGCACACTCTAAACAAGTTAGTATTGTGCTAATTTATATAAAAAATATAAAACAAGGAGAGAAGTAAAAATAAGAGTAATGCAATTTTAAATATTTATATATAAAAACAAAATAATATCTCCATGTCTCTCTTTCCTACCTCTTTCCTTAATTTATCACCCTCTCCATCTACGTGCCTCCTTATTTATCTCCCCTTATTTCTCTACTTCCCTCATTATTATCATATCCTCTTTATCTACCTCCCTCCTTATTTATTTCATCATATTTATCTACATCAATCCTTACTTATCTCTCTCTTCTCCACTCCATTTATCTCTATCCATAACTACTCCAATTAGATAGTGGATAGTGAGAGAGTATTACTTTATCTATGATGGGAACAACCAGTTTGTTTCTCAATTATCAGGTGGACACCTAAAGATGTTTGAGGGTGTGTTTTGTGTATCTCAAACATAAATTCATTATTCATATATACTAGAAGATAACATGTGTCATGGACACCTTCTTGTGTTTAATGCTCACCATTTTGTTCCTATATCATCAATTGAATTGCACCAATGATGAGCATTAGTCAGGGCCGACACAATCCAACCCATGTCCCGACGCGTATAACCCGACCCATGCCCAATCCATATAACTCATATGGGTGGGTCAAACCTAACATATTGACTCAAAAAATTTCAATTGGTATGTTATATCTTATTATATACAATGCAATTGATTCAAGGATGTAATTATGAAATGAAGGTTCACACTTATTACAAAATCTATATCTAATCTTATGATGGGTGAAAATTATTGTTTACAAATAATAGTGGAACCCATGCTTATTCACATGAAGCTACACAACTTTGACTACGTCTTGACTTTTTATAAATGATTTGAAGACAATTAGATGTCCAATGAATGTTTGACTCTCCTTTGTTTTATTAGATTTCTACACCATGAGTATGCAACCTCAAATGATATAAAATTAAAAACTAATTAGACACATTCATGGTGGGATTGGTAGTTTGATGTAGTAGGAGGCATGATCTTATAGTATTTTGAGAAGTTTTGGGAGGCAGAAAAGTGGACTTGGGGTACGTGACATGGGTAGGTAGTGGGTGGCAAGTGAGATGATAGGAGTGTTGGGTGGAGAGAGAATGATATGGTAAGGTAGAAACAGAGGTGGTATAGTAAGTGGATACCTCATCTTTATGAGAGAGAAAAAAACCAAATAGGAGGGAATTAAATGAAGGAGAGAATAGAAGTAAAGGGAAGCAAGAAGAATAGTAAAGGGATGGTATGAGGGAAATGAGGAAGGAAGTAAAAGGAGAATATGAGGGAAGTGACAAGGGCGATCAAAGAAGTGAGAGACAAGTTGTGGTGGAAGATGATGGAAGTGACAGAAGTAAAGGAACAAGAAAAGGTAAAAGAGGAGGGAAGTGAATAGGGAAGGACAAGGAGAAGAGGAGAGAGGTAAAAGGAGAAGATGAGGAAGTGAGGATGTGATATTATGATACGTTGAATCACATGAGAATGTATATGCACTTAATACTTTCAATTATCAAGTGGCCAAGATATCAATCCAATGGAGAGAAAAATTCCATCTACATTACTCACAATAATCTACAAGTGTCACAGTGCACCCAATCACTACATATATGGAAAGCCTTATCAACAATATATTCAGTACTATTATAATACATAAAACAATAGGGGATCATTGTAGTGTCTTCAAGTTAAAGGATTAGTATTGACACTATCATTTTGAGATATTACACTAACAACCATGATGTTGCTTCCATGTGTAATTCTTGAATTGGGTTTGTACCAGACAACTTGTTCTCTAGTGAGCCACCCATGTATTTGAATTGATATCTAAGATCATGACTAGAGAGACATTGTATTTCCTACATATTGGTCTTATGTATTATTTTAATGCTATAACATCCATATTAATAACCTACTAGGGACACAACTAGAATGAATACACTTGATTATACATATATGTGTATTCACCAATCTCGTAGTCTTGATTTCGTCACGGGGTTGATTCGTTGCTTTCATTTCATTGGACCATAACAACACATAGGTGATCGACGAGACTTTGCGGCTTGTGAACATCTCTTTCGTGGCGTTCCGGAAAGCGGATGTGGACGTCGACGTCGGAGGTAGTGAAAGGATAAGGATGTTTGTTTGGATACATTGTCTAATATCATCTTGCAGATAGACATCCATTCATTGAGATTTGCAGATACAGTGCATGCTAACATCTTCCTGGGACCAATGCCCGTGCAGGATACCTCATCCCCAAAGGATGGAAGGTCCAGGTGTGGTACCAGAACGTGCACATGGACCCCTTGGTGTATCCAGACCCAAAAGTGTTCAACCCGTCCAGATGGGATGTGAGTATCCATGTATATATATTATCTTTGATGATTGCAGCAATAGTACTGACCAATAATCGATTAACTAACCAATTCTTTGTACAAAACCTCACAGGAGGTGACTCCTCGTGCAGGGACTTACCTCCCCTTTGGAGGCGGAAGCAGGTTGTGCCCTGGCAACGAGCTTGCCAAGCTCGAGATCTCTGTGTTTCTCCACTACTTCCTCCTAGATTACGAGTTATTTCTCTCTTTGGTGATGTCTTGTTATTTTTATAATTATAATAAAAATTTGTAATCATTTTAGAAATATAAACATATAGACCATTTCTCAGTCTACCCCTCAACAAGTTAAAATGGTCGTCGATCCTAATTAATCTGTTTCATATCTACTTTGGTTTTCCTTGGTTGTTGTGAGCGAATTGCCGCACTGGATTTTCACCCCCCGGTCCTTTGTCTCTTTCCGGCTTATAAAGCAAACACGCATGCAGGAGTCTATCGATGATACACTCTTCAACAACAAAAGAGCTGTTGTTGTTTCCTTTCAGCAAAGTATTCCCTACTCCTCTTTTGGTTGATTCGGCTTCTTCACAAGATTTGGGGAATCTTGAGACATGAACCATCGTTTTTCAGCAACCAGTCAAAATGCCCCCATGAACAACAACAGTGCATGCATGGACTCATCCACTTCCAGTCATCTCCATCTCTTTCCCTCAGAATCAGAGGCAGAGCATCATATTCGACTCTGTTTAATTCTATTCAGGGTACTTCCATGCTTTGGTGCATGTACTCGAGAGTTGTAAAGATAGCGAGTATATGGGTTGGGTGGGGATGGAAGCTTTCTGAACCGGCGAATGGTGTTAAAAGCTAATTAAAGCAAGCAACATCGTGTCCTGTGCTTTAATTAGGAGAAGAGAAGAGAGAGAAGAAAAAAACACCTTTGAGCCTTTCTTGACCGATTAAGACCGAAAATAGAAGGAAACATTATATGCATCTGGTTTTGACATTATTAAAATTATGGATATGATCATACTTGTTTCTACCACAAAAAGTACCTCTCTAGGCTCTCCTCTTTTATTTCTCTCTTTGGTGATGTCCTGTTATCTTTGTAATTATAATAAAAATTTATAATCATTTTAGAAATATAAACATATAGACCATTTCTCAGTCTACCCCTCAACAAGTTAAAATGGCACAATGAAATAGATTTTAGATGAGAAGACAGGTCTGGTGTGTTTTTTTCGCGAATTCTATTCGGACTGATATAGGTATGCAAGGTGATTGGTGGTAAATTAACAATGTTGGTTATTCAATTGACGCAGATTAGGATCTTTGTGGTCGGACAAGGGGAAGGCTGCGCATATATTCGATGTTGTTTGTTTGCTGTTGTTATCATCGTCGTCCTTTGTCGGTTGCTCTGAGGGTGATAGGCGTAGGGAGTGGGACCCTTGGGTTATGGAGTGGAGGGACTCTGACTCACTATAGTAGTATACACTTTTGCAAGTCGGCGACATGGGAGGTATGGGTAGCGGGTCGTGGGACGGCGTCGTGTCGTTGTCGGCCTACCGTCCTCCCTGAAGAAGAAAACACAGAGAGGTGAGTGTGTGACTCAGTAATAATCTGTAGTATTCATCGGACGTGTGTTCCTCTACTCCCAAGTGAAGTACCCAAGTGTGTAGTACGTAGGCTTCTCTTGGTAGCTTCTGGACAAGGCCGGCTGGCAGGATGAAGCGGGACACCCTTGGCCTCGCGGCTTTGTGACTCATTCCCCACACATTGCATCAAATATATGTTGGGCTCTCAACCCGTCTCTACCACATAAAGTTCTTTTGGGAAAAGACTCGTTGTTAACACACGAACAGCAGGCGCAAGCGCAGTTCCACTTCCGGCTCCGAACCATATCCACCTCCCTCTATATATGCCTACATACATTACATAATAATACATCCAATTACTACTTCCCTTTCTGGAACCAACGGTACCTATCAGTAGGCCGATCGAAACATCGTCGTCAGCATCTCCGTCGCTACTACCATCATGGTCCCGGTTGACCCTTTCTCTAACTCCCACCTCGAGGCCACCGCTTGTTTTGCCCTTGCGGTAGCGATTCTATGCTACGTTCTGCGCCTCGTCAACCCTTGGCTCCATGAGCGCCCGCTAGGCGCAGATCGCAGGTCCCGTCTCCCTCCCGGCGACATGGGGTGGCCCGTCATCGGCAAGATGTGGTCTTTCCTCCTCGCTTTCAAGTCCGGCAGACCTGACTCCTTCGTCGGCGGATTTGTCAAGAGGTACGTATTAATCTGCAGTATTCATCGGCCTGCCGTCCTCCCTGAAGAAGAAAACACAGAAAGGTGAGTGTGTGACTCAGTATTAATCTTCAGTATTCATCGGACGTGTGTTCCTCTACTCCCAAGTGAAGTACCCAAGTGTGTAGTACGTAGGCTTCTCTTGGTAGCTTCTGGACAAGCCGGCTGGCAGGATGAAGCGGGACACCCTTGGCCTCGCTGCTTTGTGACTCAATCCCCCGTGTCGTCTCTCTAGGTTTGTGGATTCAATGTCAGCGGTGATAATCATGAGGCGAACAAGGAAGGTGGTAACGCGTGGTACAGGGAGATGAGCAGTGCATGCATAGATGCGTTGTCGTGTTGCGTGGAGAAACTGCAGCAACAGAATAATAACTCATGTCTTAATTTACTTTCTCCAGGTACGGTCGTAAGGGCATCTACAAGACGTTCATGTTCGGCAGCCCGACGGTGCTGGTCACAGTCCCTGAACTCTGCCGTCAGGTTTTAATGGACGACCAAGTGTTCGTCCCCGGGTGGCCCGCCGCGACACTAGAACTCGTCGGCAACCGGTCCTTCATCGGTCCAGGAGTGACAAAAGAGGAACACAAGCGGTTGCGCCGCATGACGGCACAACCCATCAACGGGTACGACGCACTGTCGACCTACCTGGGCTTCATCGAGGACACGGTCCTCTCGTCCCTGACTGCGTGGTTGTCCATGCCGTCTGACGAGATCGAATTCCTGACGGAGCTCCGCAGGATGACGTTCCGGATCGTCATGCACATATTCCTCAGCACGGAAGGCGAGTCCGTCGCGCGGGAGCTGGAGAGCGCGTACACGGATTTGAACTACGGGATGCGTGCAATGGCTATAGACTTGCCCGGGTTCGCGTACCATCGGGCAAGGAAGGCAAGGAAGAAGTTGGTGGGGACGCTGCAGTTGGTGTTGGATAAAAGGAAAGGGGATGGTGGGAGGAGGCCGGATGTGAAGGATATGATGGATCGGTTGATGGAAGTGGAGGAGATTGATGGGAATGGGAATGGGACGGGGAGGAGGTTGTGTGATGAGGAGATTATTGATGTGCTTGTAATGTATCTCAATGCTGGCCATGAGTCTTCTGGGCATATTACCATGTGGGCGACGGTGTTGCTGGAGACACATCCGGAGGTGTTGAGGAAGGCCAAGAAGGAACAGGAGGAGATACGGAGAGGGATGCCGGTGGGTCAGAAGGGTCTGACACTCAAAGAGATAAGGAAGATGGAGTACTTGTCCAAGGTGAGTGACTTTTGAGAGGTGTCAACAAACTACCTACCTATGTGTATTCACCAATCTCGTATTCTTGATTTCGTCACGGGGCTGATTCGTTGCTTTCATTTCATTGGACCACAACAAAACATAGGTGATCGACGAGACTTTGCGGCTTGTGAACATCTCTTTCGTGGCGTTCCGGAAAGCGGATGTGGACGTCGACGTCGGAGGTAGTGAAAGGATAAGGATGTTTGTTTGGATACATTGTCTAATATCATCTTGCAGAGAGACATCCATTCATTGAGATTTGCAGATACAGTGCATGCTAACATCTTCTTGGGACCAATGCCCGTGCAGGATACCTCATCCCCAAAGGATGGAAGGTCCAGGTGTGGTACCGGAACGTGCACATGGACCCCTTGGTGTATCCAGACCCAAAAGTGTTCAACCCGTCCAGATGGGATGTGAGTATCCATGTACATATATTATCTTTGATGATTGCAGCAATAGTACTGACCAATAATCGATTACCTAACCAATTCTTTGCACAAAACCTCACAGGACGTGACTCCTCGTGCAGGGACTTACCTCCCCTTTGGCAGCGGAAGCAGGCTGTGCCCTGGCAACGAGCTTGCCAAGCTCGAGATCTCTGTGTTTCTCCACTACTTCCTCCTAGATTACGAGTACGCACTGCTGCCTAAACTGACCTTTGTTTTTGTTCTTCTTCTACATTATATGTATTGATACCCGTGTTCAATCATGTCATCTTATTTAAAACTGTTGCATCCTCCAGATTGGTGCGCTCAAACCCCAACTGCCGCGTCCGGTACCTGCCTCACCCCCGCCCAGTAGACAACTGCAAGGCTAGGATCAAGAAGGTATCCACCTCCGCATCCCTATAGCAGCCACAGTCGTTCAAGGCGGCGATAGGAGGAGCAGCACCTCGGCGGCGTTGCAACGCGGATGTGGTGGACGCGACAAAGCCCACAGACTCAAAACCAATTGTTTTGCGAGATACTTGGGCTCAAATAAAACAATTTTTTCTCTCATTTTTAAAAAAATAAAATAAAAATAGAGACGAGACAAGAAAGAAAAAGTAAAAGGCGGAGAAATTGTTTCAGGGGTTATTCACATAAATTTAATTGTAATTTACAATATAGACACATTCTTGTCTTTCCAGAATGTAAACACCATTTTACAACCATCACTTTGCAAGTACATAACAACTAGGTCGTGTAATGTGCTAAGGAACTTATTAGTACTCATGATTTAGTTGTCTCATCCTATGGCATGTAATACTTTTGCATCTTGTCATCCCACCATTAATTGATGATGACGAGAAATTACAGTGCAAATGGAGTCCAACGATGCGATGATAAATGGTGCTGACTCTTATGATCCATACTTGTGTCCCTAAGACATAGACGATAGATTATGATGCAATTAGAACCTAATAATAGGTTGCGCCTCTCAATTATGATGCAGATAGAACAATAGAGAACTCAAGACCGTGTTCCCTCTCTATGAACCTGAGTCTCCTTCTAATTCTTAGAAAATTTAGTTTCTATGTTTTGATGTGTGCATGCTATGAACTCTTGTTTGGATATGCTTCAAACTATAGTTGAGATAAAGCAATCCATTCTGCGTTGAGTGGTTGGAGTGGATGGTGAGCAAGATCGAACTTGGGTAAGATTCACGTTGAACGCGACGAGAGTTCAATGGAATGCAGGCTGAGTTTGTTGGTCGTGGATGGACAGATTCCGAGGGTGAACTTCGCCCAAACTTAATTAACTCCGGCTGAGTTCATTTGCACCTAAATGAGTTGTCTAATTTCTTTTTTGAATTTGGATACTATTAGTTTGTATTGTTATTTATAAGTTCGTCCTTGCGAATTCAGACCTACTTGACAAATCCCAGCTTACCAATCTATTCATACAATGTTTTTAGTTGTACCGAGCACATTAGCTATGAATTCATATCGAATTCATTAATCCAGTGACCGAGAGAACCCACCCCAGCCGGACCTCACATGGTAAACTCTCGAGGTATGAGAGGGTGCGGTCTGGTCACCCCCCCTCCCACGCCAAATCAACGTGAATTATCATTCACCGAATACCTTCCGTGTGGTTCGAAGTTGAGTTCTTCATTAAGACTTACTGAGCTCTTACCACTCGGGCTACTCTGGCCAGACAGACAAGTTGGTTTCTTGACCATATAATATATAAATGGACCTCCTTTCACAATTTCATCACTTTGATTCATGCTTTTCAATTTTATTTTATCTCTGATAGTGCTCTACAGAGGCTATTACAGGAAATCGGAGATGATCAAGGCCAAAGCATGGCCTTTCTTGAAAGATTTGGGGATAGAAGTATGAAATCCTTCTTCCTCTTTGTGAATCTATGATTAGTATCACAATTCTTGATGTTTTCATTTTTTTTCCTTCTCCATATCTCTCTTCAGATCATTCTTGGAGCTTGGACATTGTTCTAAGGTAGGTTCTTCCTTCCTTATTCCTTCTTTCTCATTTTCAAGCCATGAAATAAAGACTCCAGACGTTTTGAAGCTAGATCTACCTTACATGAAGATTTCGGGAGGATTTCTCCCAAGTTCTTGCTAGAGCTATGCATCTCTTGCTTTCTTCTTGAGTTATTGAGGTGATTAGATATGCATCTAGATATTTGAGTATACCTTTCCATCTTGTATGCTTTCTAGCCACCCTAAAATTTTGATGTACGATTTAAAGATAAAAGTTCACCGTTGGTGTGTGAAATCAAGTTTGGCACAATGCCATTTTGTCCTTCTTGTTATGATCATATATATGATGCCTTAGGCTTGTTGCCTTCCTTGATGTCTATGATTGATTATGCTAGAATTGGCTTTAGTCCGTGGAAAAAGGATGAACAATACCCTTTTATTATGAAATATGATTTATAGTTGATTCTTTTATCCTACATTTGGAATGAAAATGTATAACAAGTATTAGAATCTTATTGTTATACCTTATTCTTGATTTTCTATGTGATGTTGAAGCTCTAGTCTTGTGAGAAAATGATGAAATGATTTACTACAATCCTTCTTAGTATTTGGGAATCATATGTGTTATATTAGAAGGTTGAGATTATGTTGTTCTAGCCTTGTATGGTAGGTTCTAAGCACTTGTTTTATGTGAAAAAGGTGGAATCGAGTTGGTCCTATCCTTTATATGAAACTCTTCATGATTGTCTGTCATTGTGAGGCATAATGTAACATAAGTCACCATGTTGAAAGCCTACTATGTTGAATCAATTCTAGTTTTTAGCTTTTGTATTACTCCTATGTGATGTTGTTAATGTATAAATTTTGATTTATTATATGGTATTTCATATGAACACTTGTATGGTTATCTATTGAGATCTTTAAGATGAATATGACATGAAATGATGAATAAGATAACTAATTTATAGACTTATGTTCCATATACACTACATGTCTCCTCCGACCTTTGTGTGGGTGGAGAAGTGGGTCATTGGTTGAATCAATGTAAAGAAAAGCCTCAAGTATATTAGACCATGAATGCTAATTTGCAAAGGGTTAGCAGAAGATCCATATAGATAGAATTAAGACCCCAACTCTCTTTGATATGTAGAGATGTCAGAATTGGAGGATGAGAGTCATGAGACCCCAACATAGGTTATGTGATATGAATAATGTGAATTGTGATGGAAAATGAGAACTGTGACATGATGCTTCTATAATATATCTATTATACCCCAACCTTGTGATGAGGTGGAAAAGTTAGTGAAACTCTAGGCTTATACCTGGATCTTTGTCTAACTTCAGCTTTTATGTTGTCTTTGGGTAGCTAGATAAACCCTAAGACATGGGTGATGAGTCATGGATGTGAATATATCGTGCCAAAGTTTAGTTGAAATGGTACAAGCAAAGTAGTTCTAGGAAATATTAATAAAATTGTAAAGTCTATTATAATATTTACTTCTTGAAAATTATTCTACATACTTTCTATTTGCTTTACCCAACAAGTTATTGACGATTTATAAGTATTACTTTGTTTACTGCCTAACTAGTTATACATCCACCTAAAATATGAAGAGAGAGGGTGAAACAATGTCTTCTTATGTCCTATCATGTTTGTTTACTTAGAAGTTGTCTAAATAACATTAAAAACAAATAATTAGGTCCTAACACCTGAGATTTTAGATTCCCATTCTTCATCCTAAGTCAATTGACTTCACAGTTAGGTTAACTTATGACAAATGGTTTATGATATCTAGAGCTCTTGTACTGGGGTCCTTGAGTATGTCTATGAGAGAGACATGTTTTCTTATTAACATGATATTTTGTATTTGAATCTTTTACGTACTGTGAGAACCTGTTACACTAAATGAGATTACTCAAAACATAAAGCACAATCGATCACTAATTAATCACATATCCAAAAATATGGGTAAATTAAAATCAATTTTAACGTCAACACCTACTCAGAAATATTTACATTAGAGCCCAACATCTGTCTTTTATCCACACTATGCCAAGAAATCGATACAAATTGTTCTATCGCCTTAGCCATAACATATATACACAGGAGAACAATATTCATATATGCCACACAAATAAGCATTAATATGCTAACAAAAGTTTGATTCGTTTGAAACACCATATACGATTTTTTCTCACCCGGACCTGAGAGTACATGGACGACTCTAGGACACACTAGACATCTAATCAACTTTCTCAAAGTTTCATTACTATAACTACTCTTTACTTCCACATGTTTGTTTTTGTCACTTTTAATTACCTAAAAAGATGGGGCGAACCACAAGGGTGAGACTCATGTCCCAGCAAGAGATATAACCTCCAACAACGCTTATTGATTACAACATTTTAAATAGTAGATAACTAAGTAGTTGGAGTATTTAATAATCAATTGAACAGTTCAAGTATACTAAACAGATTAAGCAAATCGTCTTAGAAAAAAGTATGATCATCAATGCATATATAGATAAAAAATAAATATCTACTCAAATATCATCAAATTGCATCTAGTAACAATCATTATCATTAATCTGACTATCATCATATTCCTTTCTAATAGTACAAACAATCTAGTAGCATAATCATCCCTGACATCATGAAAATGTCTAGTAACATAACATGGCTATCAATATTGGCATCTCAAATAAAGTGAACAGATATATATCATAAGTAGAACTAACATCATAGCACAATTAACTACATAGGCATGATTAGTAGTTTAAGCATTTATAATTACATAGGCATGGCTAGAAATATTAAACATAGCTAGTAGCATCATCTTAACCATCAGTGTCAGTATATTTGTCAACATAAGCATGTTTACAACATGAGCATAACTACAACATAAGCATATCTATTATCTCTTATTGTTCTATACATGATCTCAATGAAAAGAAAGCAAACAAGGGTTATCATCCAATATGAAGTGTTGTGTATAATCCTAAATACATATGCTACACGGCTGTCTTACATCTTTTATTATGCCCTGAGGAAATTGAGGATACCACTTAAAATCCAACTGACCACTGCTAAGTTGAAATTAGTGCCATACAAGATCTAGGAAGAGTCGGACTCCTAAGATCTTCTCCACCCCGGTCAGTATGAGTCCGCCACAATGACACATAAGGTCAAGATGCTATAGCCTAGTCCGTCCTTGGTATAGGTTACGACACTAGTGAAAGGAGGTGGGTACACATACCCTACCATGTAAGGTACAATCGTAGTTATCCTCCAATCTCGTCACATATATAATCACAGAGACACGACCGCAACCGTTCTCAAACTGAGGGATAAGTATGACCGCAGTCATCCTCCCTAAACACTTGAATTCAGGATGACAAGAACCCCACATACTTATTAGTATGCAATCTGAGTTTCCCTTAGCAATACTCATTTCACCATCTGGCAAGTTCTGACACTCAGATGGATCTATGGCATAGGGCACTACATGATTAGAGTTTCACTTGATTAGTTATGTCAATTGGGTGAATTAAGTCTACATCAAACAAGTGGACATACAAACCCTACTTCACTTCTAACAAGCATATAAATATCATAACTTCAAAAGATATAAAACATGTGAAATATAATTTGTCATCTCATCATCACATTGTACTATTCACTTGCCATTCATGAGGCTACACTAGTCATCATACTATCATAAGATATAAATCATTTTCTTAATATCACAAGGTATCCACCCTTATCAATACAAGATGATTACACCTCATGCAGGGATCAACCATGACCAAAGGTCATTAAGACCATCATACTATTCCCTGCAAGATCATCATTATCTTTGCATTCCTGTGTGAATCTTCCTATCTCCTTGGAAGATCCATTTCTCACCGTCGCTATCAAACACTGCCTGCTTGGAACCACAGTCTAACACAACCTTATACTTCTCTAAGTCATCCATCCCAAGGATCACATCTAATCCATGCATATCAAGTGGTATAAGATCCACTTGTATCTTGTGTCCTGAAAAAGATAGAACACGGGATGGACAGACTTCTCGAAGCCTCAACGAACCGTCAACAGGGGTTTCTAACAGTAAGCTATCTTTCTTACAGCTAACAGGTAAAAGACAGTTTCCAAGCATACTATGGGCGACAAAACAGTACGTAGAACCCGTGTCAATTAGAACAGATATAAAGCAAGAAGAAGACAAATCAGAAAGAAATAACTCCATCTGACATGCCACCACTCGCGGGTTGACTATCACCTCCGGCTGACTCATAGTGTAGAATCGAGTCGTTGCTTGATATCCACATCCTCTACTTCCTTGAGCAGACGATCCTTCTTGTGACGCTTGACCGCGTCCTCGCCCTCTACTGTTACTGGGTTGCTATCTATCTGACCCTTTCTGATTTTGCCTTGGTTGTTGTGTCACCTCAACATCTTTCCTTGGGTAGTTTGACCTCCAATGCCCGATCTGACCACAAAGATGGCATGACTGGTCTCGATGTTGTGGCCTATACGGCTCTGTCACTGTCACTGAAGCTGTACTATGCTCCTTTGATGGCGAAAAACCATATCCTCTTCCCTTACTCGGGGACCACTGTGACGGTGCACTAGAACCTCTTAACTCAGAAGATACTGAAAACCTTAGCTTCTTGAAGCCATTGAACTTCTGTCTCTGGAACTGAGCAGGCCTCTTCTTAGACATGGACTCTCTCTTCTCCCTGACTGACCGTTCAATCCTTCAGACAGACTCTACAAACGTAGCAAACCGCTCTCGGTTCTCCAACGCAACAGTAGGTGTTGTCAGCTCGGCACTCAGGCCTTTCTCATAACGTTTGATTCGCTCGTCATCTATCGCTGCCATGTGAGGACAAAACATTAGCAGGTCCATGAATTTGGCTTCATACTCAGTGATGCTCATCGTTCCTTGGAGTAGACGCTCAAACTGGTTAATCTTCTCGTCCAGATACGTCTTCAGAAAGTATATGTTGACGAACTCTCGCCGGAAAACCTCCCAACCGATCACCTCACTAGGTCGCTTCTCCTCCTCAATGGCCCACCAGTGGCCAGCACTATCCTTCAGAAGGTAGACATCGTGCTTGACTTTGTCTGCTTCGGGGATGTTGAGGATCCGAAAGGGCCTTCTCAATACCTGTCAGCCGCAGATCTGCATCCACTGGATCAGCCATCCCAGCATAATCTGAAGCTCTGACTCGGCGAAGCCGCTCAAAGGTTTTCCCAATACCTGATGTTTCACCATGGGGAGTGTGTGCTCTTGGCGGAGGCACTGGAAATCTCTCTACCATGAGATTCATCGTAGCCATCATCTGTGCCATAAGCTGTTGGTAGGCAGGGTTTTTGAGAAAGGCTAGGTCAAATTGGGGAACCTCGGGCACCCGATCTTCATGTGCCTGCCCTCCTGCTCCATCAACTGATGCAGCATCGCTACTCTCGGCAGCATGTTCTTCATGGTTTCCAGACATCTTTAAGCTTTATCTTCCACTAAGGGCAGAAAGTTATTGTAAGAAAATCTGGAAAACTCACAAGAACAGACGCAACCAAGTCCTAGATCCCTGTAGAATCAGTGAACCTAGGGCTCTGATACCAACCAACTGTGACACCCCGCCATCACACAGACAAAGAGATGACGCGTGAAAACGTGCGGAACCATATATTACTGAAAACACGGGTTAACTAAAACCAATTGCGGAAAGCATACATAAGAGAACTTTTGCAACCAGATCCTATAAAGAAACATGTTACATAAACGTTCACAAGCCTTGTTATAGGTTCACACTTATCAGAACTAGCTGTACCGTCAGCACCAGAGTTCAACACATGTTTACATATACATAACGGCCACGTACGTCCAGCAGAAGGATATGCAAAAGTTACAACATCTAAACATCGTGAAATGTCGTCAAACACCTCCGAGGACCTGAGAGTACAGGGATGACTCTAGGACTCTACTACAAAACACCCAAAATAGCAGCAAGTCCATCTCTTGCCTTCTACTGCTCCTCTTGCTGCTCGGTCGCAACCTCATGACCACCACCATGTCTAGAGCGATCACCTGAAAAGGGTGCAAACCAGTGGGTTGAGACACACAGTCCCAGCGAGAAACATAACTCCCCGCCGAAACTATAAAACCTCAAAAAAAAGGTTAAGGCAGATAACAACAGACAACTGATAAAGCGTATAACAAGAGCAACATACTGAGCAAAGATATCATTACCATCAAGCTCACCAAGATATCTGGGAGGCATATAACCAAGTATTTCTTTATGGAACATGATTGACAAGATAAACTTTACAAGAACTTACCACAAGATATAAGGATCGTACGCACAACTGCATAGTTCAACAAGATCAGCTATATAAGCAAGGCCTCAACCAATGTTCTATATTTTGCTCTAAGCAAGATATACTATTCGGCTGGATTATGTTTTATTATGCCCTGAGGAAGTGAGTTGTACCGCTCAAATTCAACCTTCGGTTGCGAAACCCAAGTTGGTGCCATAAAAGGTCGATGGAAGAGCCGGACTTCACGACCTCCCCACCTCTTAGTCAGTGCACAAGTACAAAATAAGTAGGACCGCAATCTCATGCTTAAATGGCCTCAGCCACAGGGTCAGGCTACCCTCTGCCTAGCCCACCTTGGTACAGGTATCGGCGCTAGTGAAACCGAGCCAGGGGCATAATCACCATGCTATGATCCATGAACGCATTCATGCTCTCTCATCACACATCCTGAGTCTCCAACATATCAAGCTACGGGCCTGAAACTGTGCTCTGGAGTCTACAATCGAAGTTACACTCTAACTTCCTCATTTTCGGTTAGGAGAAACCACACATTCAAAAATATGAGCTTCCAGGTTAACCCGCAGGAGAACATGTTTCACCATCACCAACTACTGATGATGATGGATCTATGGCCAGGGCAAACTACATAATATGTTCCACTGTAATTAGTTAGTATATTTTAAGTGGATTGTTGAGGCAGCCAGGTTGTAACACATACATAACATTAAGTTATATTATTACTACCACCACCACATTATCCTAGGATCTCAATACCTTATCACAAGAAACCACTTCCTCTTAAGGCGTTATCATCATCTTACATCATCACTTGGGACAACAATCCCTGATCTCATCATCAGAGGATAACACCTCAACTAGGCACTTAGCCTTTATCAGGTCCTCAGACCTAATCACATCATATTAGTGATGCATGTAATCTCATCAACGATAGTGATCATCACGATGCAGTGTTATTCAAACATATATACCTCATAGCTCTTACCTGGCTATGATTTCATCTGATACACCTGCATGGTTGGTATGCACATCAAAAGAGATAACTTTAAATCACCAGACATAGCTCTTATGTTTATCATGTTATTAGGGTTTGCATATGCACATGTCATAATCATAATCGTATAAAGCATATATTGTTTCTGTTATATTATTGCTATCAAATCATGGGCATCCATCTATGATTTTTACCTTATAAACAGAAGCAAGCATCTTGGCAAAACATTCAACATAGCATAGGTTCGCAAACTAACTTCCATTGTTCATTATCAACAAGGATGTGATTTCACGAAGAAGGACTACTAGGTAGAAGGCCTACTACCCTCACTAGAAGTGTGACGGGTGGAGAAACCCTCACTACAAGTGGTAACGGGTAGGGTAACGCCCCTCACTAGAGGCCTATCAGCCAAGCACTTGACCACACATAACGGTCAATGATGGAGTGCATCCATGCATAAGGGATATCATGCAAGCAAATCTGGTGGAGTATGTCGTGCAACTGATCTAGGAGCTGTGTATCGTGCAGCTAATACCGTGCAACCATGGGGCAAGGGTGTGTCGGGCAACATGACTAGCTCCACATGGCCAAGACCCCATCGTCCAACTAGGGTTAGGATTTGTGACGGGAAGCAACTGCCTAATCGTCCAAGTTGCAACACTTGATGATGTGTCAGGCGATACCACGACAACGCGCAATGCCTTGAGTTGGGCAACATAGGGTCGGGCAACGCTCACAACAACGCGTCATTAGAGAACACTCCCATCGGCTAAAGACATAACGCCCAACCAGGCACCATACAGGGTAAAGGATAACACCAACTAGGGAAAAAGGGGTCATCTAGGTCAAGGCATCTCGCCCAAGCTCAACAACAGGATCAAGAGGACCATAACGGGCACAAAGCCAACTGATCACAATAGAGCCATATCGGCTAAGCCAAGACCTAAGACAAAGAGGTGTCGGGCATCATCTCATCAAGGGTGTATCGTGCAAGGCACCAAGCCCATCCCGACAAGGTCATCTTCAACCTCTAGCACAAGGAAACCAAACCCTAATTGATCAAGAAGATTGGATCACCTCTCAACAACCAAGAGAGAGGGGTTTTGCACAACCTCTATCACAAATTGGGCAACCACAAGGATCCACCCCACCATAGGTCATCATCTATTCAAAAGCTCACCTCTCAAATCCATGGTGAGAGGAGGGTATCACCCAAACAACTAGAATGTAGACTCACCTCTCAACTAAAACGAGAGAGTGGTATTGCCTACATCACTAGAGATCAAACTCACTTCTCTAGACCAAGGAGAGAAAAGGGGTATTTCTCAACAAGGAAACCCTAAACCATGGTTCGGCCAACTAGGTAAAAAGGTACAAAACATCAACCATAACAACAAGATCACTATATCCACAAAACTAAAGGTGCAACTAAGCAAGAAACATATCTAGCAACATACATGGCCGATCATGATCATATGAAAACATGCAACATAAAAGAAGGTAGTATGGTTAGGGTTAGGAGTTATGTAACCCGCCTTAAGCAAGCTCCAATCTTCTAACACCAAGCTCCCAAGCTCAAGCACCACAGGAAGAACAAGGCACTCTAGGGTTCGGCTACCACTAGAGGAAGAAGAAGACTCCAAGGAGAAGGAGGAGGATTGGTTACCAAGCTTGCAAGGGAGAGGTGTTGTGCACCAAGGAAGAGGGGAAACTAAGGAACTAAAGGGATCCTTAGCAAGAGAAAGGGGATACATATATAGAAGAGGTTGGAGGAGAAACCAAGGTAAAACAAGGCAATGTGTCGCCCTCCTAGAGACACTTGTCCATGGGCAACACCACCCTCTCATCTTGCCCCATACACAAGTCCAAGGCAATTGCCACATGCAAGCATCATGCACCAAGTGTCCATTAGAGTGGTGACACAAATGAAGCTAGGATTCAAAGGTGGTCTATGGCCGATACACCCACTCCTTGGCTGATACAACCCCATGGGCGACGCACCCATGGCCGACACAACCATGGCCGGCACACCTATGGCCGACACAAGGTCCAACAAGGCAAAGCAAGGCATAACAAGGCCCAACAAGGCTCACCCAAGCCCAAAACAACCCAAGCAACGAGCCCAACCATTCCTCTCAACACTAGAAGAAGCAAGGAGAGAGAGAAACACCTCTCAAGGTGAAAAACTTGCTCATCAACCCTAGACTTGGGTTATTAGCAAGTAGCACCTCCGACACCCAACAAAGCACAAACAAATCCTAATCACCACTAAAGGTGATTAGCAAGCAACTCAACACCAGGGTTAGGCAAACCAAATAGGGTAAGCCCAAAACGAAGGTTAGGGTCCTTACAAAGTCCATCAATAGGAATAGTAAGAAGAAAATCTTGAGCATGATCAGCTTGTAGACACTCAAAAACTGCCTTTTGTCAAATGGTCATAGCAAACTTAACTTCCATATCCTCAATTATTTTACTAAAAAGAGCACTCGCCAATGCATTTTGTGCCTTTGGGGGGACGGTGTCTTTTTTAGAAAAACAACTGAGATCAAAGGAAGGAATCATGACACAAAGATGATCTAGGGAGAAATCAAAGTCAGTGTCCATACCGTGAATCCCACTACCTCACAAGATATGATCCTGAAGCACCCAAGATTGGGTCGTAGATGCGACAAAATCATACGAAGAAGCTTCAATAGCTGAACTAAGTCCCAAGCCACCAAGACGGATCAGCAATGAAGCCAACTTCCATTGGAAGTCCCCAAAAAAGGGACCTCCACAGACTGCCATGTCTTCAATAGATGCTCGCAACTCTCTATCAAAACATGATGCTGCCTCTTCCATGTACCTAGGTTGACAAGTCCTCAAGCTAAATAGAAGCTTTGCAATTCCCATACACGAACAAAGTAAGAGGAGCTCACTTTGAGGATCACCTAACTGGGGAAGAAGATGCATCAACTCAATAGCCTTCGAACCCCTCTCCATAGCCAAACCTCCAATAAAGTTGTTGTCTTTGCTAACAGCTCCTCCAAGCAGTTTCACTCCAACTAAAGGTCTCCCAATATCTTTCGGGAAAAACTCATTTTGAAGCTTTCTACCATCACATGTAGGCCAAAAAATCTCTATTTTATGGATATTTAAAATCAAATCTAGATCTGGTCCACACTGTTGAATGATATCTAGAACCTTCACCACCTCCTTAGTGTCTCCAATGACTGTTCCATCATCAAGATACCATGCACGAAGAAGAAGTTTGCAGTTGTCTCTGATATGATAGATAAGCGGATGCAGTACAAGAGAGAAGAGTAGTGGGCCCAAAGGATCACCTTGTTGCACTCCTGTAGATGACCAAATATGTCTGTCCCCAAGGTATAACCTAGCTGCCTGATTGTACAAGAACTCCACCCACAAGGAAATAGATGGACACCTTGATCTCACCTCACGGAGTAAGGAAGACCTATCAACCAGGTTGAATGCATTAGAAAATCCACTGTAAGCATGGAAAGGGAACCATCTTTGTGTCACGCATTCAACACCCTTTTGACACTGTGCAAGATAGCCTCTGCCCCACTAGATACACCAACTCCAAACTGAAAGTCATTGAGATATTTGGCCATAACTTTACTCAATCCTGTCATAGCAACTTTGGACACTAGACGTCTCCAAATAGTTCCAACCGCAATAGGTCGTATCCCGTTGTCTTTCTTAAGAAGCGGCGTAAGTGGCGCATAAGCTATAAACTCTGCCAAACACATGGGACATCTTCCCCCCAACCATAAATTGACAACACGGGTGATGACATGTAAGAGGTCAGTGGCCACAACAGACTCCTCCTCACACATTGCATCAAAGATATGTTGGGCTCTCAACCCGTCTCTACCACATGAAGTTCTTTTGGAAAAAGACTCGATACACCCGAGAATAGTCACTACTACATAAATGGCTTATAACGTCACATTCATTGTCGTCGGTTGTATACAAATAACTGACGTCTTACACATACAACGTCGGTTATTTCATAAAACTGACATCTATCTGTGAAGAGTGGACAGACACGGGTATCACATTTTATTTAGCATCGGTTCTATATAAACAACCGACGCCTAAGATCGACCGCCAAAACCAAATTTTTCATGGGGAAAAATTTACCTCCAAAATTTAACATATGGCGTCGGTTTTTAACTTAAAAACCGACAACTAAAGTATTTTCATGAGACAGAAATTGGACCCAATTTAATCGTTGGTTTCGCATAAGTAACTGACGTGGATGAGTTTACGCGCGCTGTCCCTGTGAAAATATCGACCACCTGTAGCGTCAGTTTTTATAAGGTCACCGACGACTATTGGTTGAGTTCGAGAACATTTTTTTTATCGGCTTATGTTTATAGGCGTCGGTTTTTATTGTGAAAACCGACGACTATTATTGAACATAGTTGTCGGTTTTACATGAGAACCGACACGATTAGTAAATAGCGTCAGTTGTTTTGTATAACCAACGCTAATTGATAATTTAACCCCCGCGAGCCTGACTGTTCCCCTTTCTCTCTGTTTCATTCCCAATTTTTCATTCTCGCGCTCTGGCGATTCCGCTCCCCCGCTGCTGCTGCTCCGCCGCTCCTCCGCTGTTGCTCTGCCGCTGCTGTTGCTCTGTCGTTGGTCTGTCGCTCCTCCGCCGCTGCTGCTGCTCCGCCGCCGCTGAACACCTAAAGCAAGGTATACCCTTCGTCCGCCTTTTCTCCTCCACCGCTGGCTTTCCTCCTCTGCCGCCGCCGACCTGGACCTCACCCAGGCGGCGCCTAAGCAGCCCAGGCATTCACCTAGGGTCCCAAGCCCAGGTGCCCTGCCTAGTTAGGCCTCTGGGCGGATGCTTGGGCGGCGCCATGACACGCCTAGGCTGCTGCTGGGGTTTGGATTCAAGAGATGATCATGAACCTTTTGATCCCTGGATTGAACCCTAGATCAACCTATACAAAGGATGCCCAAAGCATGCACTATCATTTTCCCACATTAAGATTACAAGCACCATTCTTGTTCTTCTCGCTATCAAATAACTAGTCCCCTATCTTCTCTAAGGTTTGGCGACATCCTCCTCCATTTTGATTTCACCAAGTCACCCCAAAAGCCATTGAAAAATATTCTGATTGTGTTTATTTATGTACTGATTTCACCAAGCTAGTAGAATTTTTTTTAAGTTATTTACTGATTGTGTTTATTTATGTACTCATTTTTTTATGATTTATTCATCTACTTATTTTTATTTTTCATCTACTTATTTGTATTTTTTGTCTACTGTTTTTTATTTAGTTATCTACTCATTTGAATTTATTTGTGTACTGCTTTTGAAATTATATAATCATCTAGTGATGTAACTTTATCACAGGCTCATTATGAACCATTAGATCTAGATCTTAGGGTATCTCTACCGTCCTAACTATGAAATTGGTAACTTGTTTCCTTTTTGAGTATATTGACAATGTTAATCACCTAACTTGAAGAACTAGGATATGAATGATGAAACTAGGATTGTAGGTATAAGAATGACAGCACATGTATTTGTTGGCCTAGAAACCCGTCCAAGATTTACTCATTAGGAGTAAATCTTAGATAGTCCCCAGTTTGGGACTGTTCTTGAACACCTAATCTCACTTAGGATGTAAGTGTATAATGTGTATTGGGTTTTCGAAAAAAAATTGGTAGCATTTCCCCATTTATTCTCTAAGTACATATGTACTTAGAGAACAGCAGGGAATTGTTGCCGAAATTTTCTCGAAAACCCAATACACATTATACACTTACTAGTGAGATTAGGTGTTCAAGAATGGGATAGGTGGTACACATTTATTATATATAAGAATGACAACACATGTATTTGTTGGCCTAGAAATCCGTCCAAATTTTACTCAATAGGAGTAAATTTGGATAGTCCCCAGTTTGGGACTGTTCTAGAACACCTAATCTCACTTAGGATGTTTTAACCATTAATTATATATAAGACCTTAAATCCTAAAGTTTTAACCATGCTTAAACTCTAATCTGTTAACTCTAGACCCTAATCTTGTTGTAATATATACTTGTTTTCTCTTTGATCATAGAATGGATAGATCATGGATGTCCATTCGCAATCGCTACACCCCAGAGTTTATTTCTGGTCTTGACCAGTTTATTAGATTTGCCGAGGAACATAGGAAACAACATGGAGATAGGTTCTACTGTCCATGTAGGCATTGCGGTAGCAACTTGAAAGTCAGCACTGGTGACGAAATCAAAAGTTATGTCATGTGCAACGGGATTATACAAGGCTATACAGAATGGCACTGGCATGGAGAGATTTCAAACCCGAAACCAGTGGATGTCGATAGCAGTGCTTGTGTGGAAGAAGAAATTGCCTACGATGACGTAGATGTGAATGAACCAGTTCCAGTAGACATCGTTGATGTGATGCTGGATAGTTGTGGGGTAGAGCACACCGATCCACCTTCCATTTTTAGAAACATTGTGCATGATGCTGAGATATAGTTATACACAGGTTGTACTAAGTTTACGAAGCTTAGCGTTGTGTTGAGATTGTATAAGCTGAAAGCTAACAATAGATGGAGCGACAAAAGCTTCACGTCATTGTTGTCTTTGTTGAAAGAAATGCTTCCTGAAGGAAACGAGCTGCCAATCTCAACATACCAGGTAAAGAAATTGTTGTGCCCAATGGGAATGGATGTCAAGAAGATACATGCATGCCTGAATGATTGTGTATTATTTCAAAAGGACTATGTGGATTTGAAATATTGTCCAAAATGTGGTGTGTTACAACCTCGATTTTGCATGTTTTCATAATTAAAATGTAATGATTAAAAAGATTGTATGCTCTGCTTCAAACAATGGATTACTTGCAATTATCCCTTTTGATAGGAGTTTCGTGGTTCCTATTATTAGATTATCCATTAATGGATATAAAAGAGAAGAAAAGAAGAAAAGTCCAAATAATGGAAAAAGATACATGATAATTGATATTAAGCAAAATTATTTATGAGAAATACTTGGAAATATCTGGAAAGTGGCATTAATGGACACAAGTGAGTAAAATTCATTTACATACAATTTCTAAAAAAAGAAATATGAAAAGAAAAAAAAAGATGAAAGATAATGAGAAATCCTTGCAAAAGAATAGCTTAATAAAGAAATAAATAAGATAATATGTGGTTTAGATAATTATTTAAAAAAAATTATTATCCACCTTTTCTTGGAAGCCAAATAAAGGAACAACATGAAAGTTTTCTAAAAGAAATAGGAGACATGGTTTAAAGGAAACGAGAGATTTGGTATGTAAAAGGTAACCCAATGAACCCCGTTATGAAGCATAATGGGAAAAAGATGTAATGAGTTTTCATGTGGGGTGAATATTTGGTAATACCCAAAAAAGGGAAAATAAGGAGACTTTGGCGATCTTCAAACAAAACCAGAGAAGCATTATTGGGGAAGGTTTCGTGGAATAATATATATATATATATATATATATATAGGAGGGGGGTCTCCAGCCTTCTCATAGAACATCTTCCCCCTCCTATCGTCATCATCTTTCTTCTTCTAAAGATCAGGGTTTCATGCTCGTGACACAGTACCCTGACGGCAAACGATCCTATTAGCCTCGAGGAGGCAAGAAGCCGATTGCACCACCCTTACAACTGTGACCATCCGCCTTGGGCCAGTGTTGCCGCCCAAACTTGAGTTGTGGCGGATCTTACTGGAGGAAGGCCACCCGTGGAAGGGAGGAGAAGGCCATGGTGAGATCTAGATCAACTCTGCCCGAAGCCTTGCGCATGACAGGTTGCCCTGGAGGTGGAAGAGGGAGAGAGAGAGAGCCAACCTTCCACATGATCACCACTAACGACTTCGTGGAGGTCTGAAACCTCCGCCAACCTAGTCGGAGTGAATGGAGGAGGATTGAGTGGAGTGGGACATGCTGTTGTGGGCTAGGAGGTGCTAGCGTGCGGACGACAGTGGAGGCACGAAGGATAGCCGTGATCTGTAGTCAAACAAGCCCTAGGCAGAGCCTGGGCAGTGATGCCACAGCCTGCGGACGAACGGCTGACGTGCCCAAGATGGGCAGAAGCAAGTTGCGAGAATAAAGGAGAAGAGGGAGGCATCGAGATCCCACCTTGGTCGTCTAGTACACAAGGACAACAGAGCCAGGAAGGGGGAGAAGCCACCAGCGCTGTTACGACCCCATTTGAGCTTAAGTGGTAAACTAGGGTTTACCTAGACAATTGCAAAGATTAGTTAGAATAATCATTCTTGAAACCTAATTAATGACGATAACACAATTAGGATGTTTTAACTATGATAAGAAGTCTAAATGTTCTTTTGTCTTGAGAATTAGGGTTTGAGAAACATAAACCCTAATCGGCCCAAAAATAGGGTTTGATGATGCATGAATACAGAATTTGATAAGTAGAATGTCTCACTAAATGATTTTTAGTATTTTATGTGTAACTCTGATTTACTTCAAATTTGGATATGATTTAGATATATAAAATGTGAATAACATTGCAAAATATCAGAATTTTTGAAGAATGCTCTGATCTGTTTGTCGGCCGAGTTTCAAACTCGACCGATCACAATTTCAGAATTTTACAGCAGTGTGGTAATTGAATTTTATCTTTTTATTGGTATATCCAATTGATCTCAAATTTTAACAGTATTTGATAAATACAATTTTAGACACTCTGTTAAATTAGAATAATTTTAGGATGACTTTTGAATTCCTACAGTAAGGGTGTCGGTCGAGTTTGTGCAGGACAAACTCGGCCGAATATTCTGCAGACTGCAATATAGCAGTGCACTGTTCTATTTTTAATTATTTATTGGTAACTCCAAATGATCTCAAATTTTAACTGAAGCTTTATAGAACAATTATAAATAACGTGCTAAATTTCCATAATTGTTGGAGAATGTTTGATCTCTGAAATAAACGAATTACAGTAACTTTTGTATAACTGAATATTCAGCCAATATAATTAAAGTTAAGTGTTGGGTCAATATGCAATTGACCCAAGCAGCTCAATTGACTTATTTGAACGACCACACACACAAGCAGCTCTCATTCTTCGTCATTCACTCCAGAGAAACGAGCTCCTAGAGAGAGAGGGAGAATTAGGGCTTGAGTGGAGAAAGTG
The DNA here is from genome assembly GCA_963693085.1 of Alisma plantago-aquatica. NCBI lineage: Eukaryota > Viridiplantae > Streptophyta > Magnoliopsida > Alismatales > Alismataceae > Alisma > Alisma plantago-aquatica. Next base: position 375,566,346 of record OY856410.1, on the reverse strand, counting down.
GGGGAATTGCTGAATTAGGGTTTTGCGATTCCAGGAAGGGTGAAATCAAGTAAGTTTGGATCCTTTGCATAGACTTTTATGGTGAATCTTCTCTCTCATGTCTATATTCCGTCCATACTCTGATTTGATCTAAGATTATGTCGAAATTCCCTCTTTTCTCACCCTTTCTTCATAATCCCTCATTTTCAAGGTTCCCGAGTTGAATGGAAGAGGAATTGGGAGATTTGCTAGGGATTTGATGTGAGTTCGAGATTCCCTGAGTTGAGCTGCAGTTTTGAGGTGTTTTCACACCTTAGGGTGAGTGGGTTCTTCCTTCAAACATTCTAATGCACGAATTTGATTATAACATCCAAATCCCTAAATGCTTAGCATGCGAATTCTAAATCTGAAATGTCCATTTGATTTAAGTTATTGTAAATTGATATGATACGGATTCCTTCTCTGTTTGAATGACTCCTAAATGGTAGATTCATATCAGATACGTATACAACACTTCCTAGTAAAGATGATTTTAGATTTATATCAAATAATGTAATTAGGGTTTGACCTAATTGAGATATCGCTAGAGTTTCAATCTTATTGTAAAGGACTAGTAATCCTATAAGTGGTTAGGATGTACCTCGTGGGTTATCTTAATTGAATCTTATTCTGGATACATGATATCGCAGTGATGATATGGAAAACCTAAATTTAGTTAAATTTCCATGGTTTCATGTCTATATTGATTGCATACGATTTGTTGGAAACAATCTTTATTTAGTGAATGCTTATATCGTATGAGATCATGATAAGAGCCATGTGACAAATGAATGAGGCAAATGAAACCCTAAGAGTAGGGTGTTGGCATGTGATGAATGAATAAGGCAAATGAAACCCTAAGGATAGGGTGTTCAATGAATCATGTTATGGTAATATGAAAGGTTTCGAGATGAGATGTGGTGATGCTTAATTATTGAATTGTATGTTTCTAGTGCATTTAACTTTATATGCTTGTTCTCTCTGAGATGATATCTACATACTGCAGGGCTCCTTATTTTCAATACATATCTCGTAAATTGCAGGTGATGAGTTATGACATGCCCTAGAAAGGGATGTTATTGAGATATGATATATGTTGAATACATGAGATATGATGTTGCTTATGATATGATATGGCAGGCCGTGTGAGCCTTGTAAGAAATGTTAAATGAGTCATGATTTTCTGTTTAAAATGCACCTATAATGATAGTGTTAGACTTAGGTGCCCTGAACATCGTAGAACCCCTAAGAGGTGTCTGCAACTTAGGGGTGAAACTCGTGTTGCAACATTATCCGTGCGATGTCATGGAGACACGAGGATAGAGAGGCAGTGTCCAACAACAACGTGTGCTTGTGTCACGGTGGCACTGGAGGAAAGTGGGGGTTATTGCAACATTATCCGTGCTTGTGTCATGGAGATAACCCCGTGAGACTCCCCACCTATGTACTCAGGTTAGAGGAGGAGTCTAGAGTACTAGAATACTGCAGAGAGGCCCCTGAGTGCTGAGGACCTGCGGTGAGGCCCTTGAGCGCCTGAGAGTACAGTGAGGCCCTTGAGTGCCTGAGGCCCTTGAGTGCCTGAGAGTCTTGTAGCAGAACAGGGCTGGTAGTCAGACTTAGCATTTCCCGGGTGTGTCGCTAAGTCTTGTACGGTGTGGTCGTAGTGCACTGCAAGTCTCTTATGCAGAGTACACTGCATAAGATCAGGGCATAAGCTAAAATATGACCATATAGGTTCACAGAGTCCTTTATTAATGAAAGAGTTAAGGAAGACTAGAGCATAGTCTTCTAGTAGTTATTCTTTGGATGCAATATTTACATTCTTTGTTATTTCAATTATATTGTTTTAGAACTGCTCAGTGTAATATTTATTGTTGTTAAATTTCATATCGTTTATTCAAATTATATCTGTAATCACATTAGTGCATTAGTCTGTTTCCATGAAGTACTCATTCACTGAGCGAGTAGGCTCACCCCTCTACTCAAACATTTTAGGTTAATCGCGTGGACTTGAAGATGATCAGAGCGTCAGAGTAGATCTGCCACATGAGTCAAGTATGAGATTAGTTGAGTCAGTCGGTCCTTGTCACTCTAGGTCCTCAGTAAGAGATAAGAGAGAGAGTTGTAATTACGATGTGTAATATTGTTCCTCTTTGATATGTATGCTAATTAGCAAGTTTCATGTGCATAATGTGTGAAAGACATCGTGAATGCTTATACATGTATCTTTACTATTAAAGTCTGATTAGTAGAAGAAATGTTCAGATTCCTTTGTTAAGATGATATGTGGTTCAATGCGAAGAAACAAGAGTTTTTAAGAAAAGAAAAAGTTAAGGGTGTTCTTTGTGTTAAATATAAATCCTATCTTATGCCCTAATCTCATGATTTGAGGAAATTGTGAGATCGGGGTGTAACAAGCGCGCAGCTTGTGCTTCCACGGATGGCGTCGGGCTACAGAACGGGTTTCGGGTGAGGAAGGAAGGAAAGGGCATAATGACCCTAGTGCCCCTATGATCATGTTAAGGAACTATGGGCACAAGAATCTTTCCCTGAGACCAGATGGTTGCCAACGTAGAGCAAGAACAAGTAAGTTACGCTGACTTGGCAGTTCCTGATTGGTCCAGATAATGATAAATTGAAATAATTTTAGTTAATTATTGCTAACTCGGGTCACAACATATAATATATGAAAATTTATCAGGAGAACGAGAGGAATCCAAATAAAATAGTTTTAGAGTCTAAATATACTTCCTGTTCTAAAAGTATGTACAATACATGCCCTAATGTGTTTAATGTAAAGGAAAGTATAGATTTAGGTAAATATGATACATAATTGATCAGAATTGGTTATGTTATGTTCATACCTGATCTAGAAATATGTAACGGAGCAAAACCTTGATAATGGTGAATAATGGAAGGTTCCAGATTAGTAATCTTAAATATGTTAATTTAGGGTTTGAAACCAATGTAGACATCATGATATAATCTTAATGCTAGTAATGTGATCTAGGTATCATGAGTAGTCTTATATGTTTGTTTCACCTAACATGCATAATTGAATTTGTAATCTTAGAAACCATGATATGATCATAGTAGGGTTTGTAACCCTAACTTATAATCCAAACATGAGGCAACCCAAAATCCTAGTTAAGGAGCGCATCTAGATCTATTTAGTACAATGTGAATACATGGTGACACATATGTAGCATGCTTTGTTTCAGATACTTGTTGATTACATGCTTTGTTGCTTGGATGTGGGGATGCATTCTGAAAGTATATGATGTTCTTCATGGTTTCGGTGATGGCACAAGGTATGTGGTTATGCTTATGAATAATCGCTCTAGTTTCACGGCAATTCTCGAAGTTTTAGTCGGTTGCTTGAAAATAACTGTTGGATGTTTATTTATTTCATGCAACTATAAAGTGACTATGATTATCACTATAAATGTGCATATATAACTGGCTAGATCCGGTTCCACCTCTGTTGCTTTGAAAAGGCTAAAAAAGGGGTAATCCTAGAGCAAGGTCTAGGTTACCGAGAGTTAGAAACTAGGCTACCTACGTGTAGTGCCATGAGACTCATTAGCCTGCCATGAGTTAAGGAGTGGGCTACTTACGAGTAGTGCCATGTGACTCAACCCTAGAAATTGGTTCACTTATAGGTGGATCATGAGGGGTTTAATGGGGACAACACAGAGGATAGGGTACCCTTGGATCGCAGAGTTATATTTAAAAAGTAACCTTGATTGTTAAATGATTAATTGAATGATGATGTTGTTATCATAGTTGCACGTTTATTGTTTCCCCCACATACCAGCTTCGGCTGACCGACGTTTTGTTTGTCGGCATTTTAGGTACAAGCCAAAAGGACCAACAGTAAATCGTCATATTGTGAAATACATGAAGTTAAATACAAGGAGGATTAGTTAGAGTAGAATCCTTAAGTGGATAGAAGTTTAGAGATCCAAGTTTTCAAAGAGGTATGCAAAAATTTATTTTCTTACAGCTTTCAGTATAGTATGTTAAAATTTGATAATTATTTTTTGTTAATTTCCGAACCTTTGATCCGAAAGTTATGGGTGCGGCTTCGACCTCTCGGTCTCCTTTAATTGGGGGTTATCGGGAGGTGGGGTCGTAACATGGTGCGTCACGGTATAAACTGACGACTTCGGGGGAGTCCAAAACTGGTTCTCCTGTCAAGGTGATGTGGTATCTACCTATAATATCACAGTTTCAACGCTTGTTTGCCAATCCGATAGATGCGAAGAATTTGAGGTGGCATGCAGATGTTAAGAAAAATAATGATGGGATCCTACGACATGCGTCTGATTCCCCACAGTGGAAGAAGATTGATCTATTGTATCCTGAATTTGGTGAAGAAGTCAGGAATCTAAGACTTGGGCTTTGTACATATGGGATGAATCCGTACGGGACATTGAGAAGCCAACATAGTACTTGGCCATTCATGCTTGTTATATACAATCTTCCTCCCTGGCTGTGTATGAAAAATAAGTATGTAATGTTGTCGTTGTTGATATCGGGCCCTAAACAACCTGGAAATGACATCGATGTTTATCTTGAATCTCTGATTGATGACTTAAAGAAACTCTCGGGTGAAGGTGTGATGACCTATGATTCTTCACGAAGAGAAACATTTCGTTTCCATGCTATGTTGTTTTGCACTATTAATGACTTTCCAGCATATGGAAATTTGTCTGGATATAGTGTCAAAGGAGCTAAAGTGTGTCCTATATGTGAAGAGAATACTAATTCAACAAGACTAAAACATGGCGTTAAGACTGTATATCTCGGTCATTGAAGGTTTCTTACAAAATTCCATCTGTATCGTAGGAAGCGCAAAGCATTCAATGGATTGAATGAGGAACGGAGTGCACCTAAACCTATACCAGGGGAGGTTATTTATGAAAGAGTAAAAGACTTTGTCAATGAATTTGGTAAGAGATCACAATGTAATATGGCCACACGGAGTGACAAATCTTTATTCAAGAAGAAGTCAATATTTTGGGATCTTCTTTATTGGAGTTCTTTGACAGTCAGGCATTGTATCGATGTCATGCACATTGAGAAAAATGTCTGTGATAGTGTCATTGGTACTTTGTTGAATATACCAGGTAAGACTAAAGATGGGATAAAATCCAGACTGGACCTACGTGAAATGGGAATAAGGTCAGAATTAATAGAATTTCGTGAAATGGAAAATCGGAGAACATACTTACCTCCCGCTTGTTACACATTGTCTAGAAAGGAGACGAAAACTTTTTGTGAAACTTTGGTAAATGTTAAGGTGCCACAGGGTTACTCATCCAACATCCGTAGATTGGTATCAATGAAAGATCTGAAGTTGATAGGTCTTAAATCTCATGATTGGCACACTCTAATGCAACAAATATTGCCTGTGGCAATTAGATCTATATTGCCAAAGCATGTAAGGTTTGCAATCACCAAACTTTGTTTCTTTTTCAATAGTCTATGCAGCAAAGTTATTGACCCTGATACTCTCGATAAATTGCAAAGAGAAGTGGTTGTTACCCTATGTCAGCTTGAGATGTATTTTCCTCCATCGTTCTTTGATATCATGGTACATCTTGTTGTCCACTTGACTAGGGAAGTGAAAATGTTGGGACCAGTTTTCTTACATTGGATGTATCCCTTTGAACGATACATGAGCGTTTTTAAAAGTGATGTTCGAAATCGTTATCGGCCAGAAGGGAGTATTATCGAAGGTTATGTAGCGAGAGAGGTTATGGATTTTTGCAATGACTTTCTCAATGGTAATGACACTCCTGATAATGACAAGAATATTGACGAGCAATTTGGCAAAGGAATTTTGGGATCACGTGTGAAAGTAATCAGCCGTGAGCAGTTGGAACAAGGTCACTTGTATATTTTACACAACATGGACAAAGTGAACGTTTATATCGAGGAACATACCAATTTCATCAAGAGACAATATCCTCGAGCCAATACAATGTGGATTGCTAGAGAGCATAACAAGACATTTATTAAGTGGTTTGAAGATAAAGTCTTACATCAACTATCTCAAACACCAGATGATATTACTGAAACTATCAAATGTCTTGCCTTTAAACCAAAATTGACTGTTATAATTGCTCCTATAATTGCTAGGAATTGGGATTTGCTGTAACCATTTCCTAGGAGCTTGTAGCCACATGTTAGGGTGTGGCTTGTAATTTTTTCCCCCTTGGGGGTATTGGAATATATTTACCCAATTTTCCAAAAAAAAAATTGACTGTTATGTCTTATGAAGGGTATGACATTAATGGATTCACATATTACACAAAGCGCCAAGATGATAAGAGTGTCGTCCAAAACAGTGGGGTCACCCTTCAAGAATCGACTATGTTTTTTGCAAGTGCAAAGGATAAGAGTCCACGTGAAGCTAAAATGTCATATTACGGTGTCATTGAAGACATATGGGAGTTTGACTACATAGATTTCAGAATTCCGCTCTTCAAATGTAATTGGGTTGATAACACCAAAGGAGTTATAGTGGATGAATTGGGTTTCACTTTAGTGAACTTTGAAAAGATTGGCGAGAAGGGTGAACCATTCATATTGGCATCACCGGAGAAATAAGTATTTTATATCGATGATCCTGCAAATGATAAATGGTCAGTTGTTCTTCATGGTAAAAGACAGTTCATTGAAGATCATATAGATGAAGAACAATACTATGATAAGTATGATGACTCCAGTCCATTCTCAGTTGGGTTGCCAACACCAGTAAATATTGAAGCTAATGATGACTTGTATGTGCGCGGAGATCACAATGAAGGATTGTTAATTGATAAAAAATCGCAATATTAGAGGCATGTTTATATTTTTTTATATTTTTTATTTTTCTGAATGTGAACTTTACAATGTGAATTACTTTACAATGTGAATGTGAACTTTACAATGTGAATTACTTTACAATGTGAATTACTTTACAATGTGAATGTGAACTTTACAATGTGAGCTTTACAATTTGAATTACTTTATAATGTGAACTTTACAATGTGAATGTGAATTTTCAGATGGCTGAGCATTCTCTTGATGATCGTGCTGATGATTACTGTGAGGGTGAGGACATCAATGCGCCGCCTCACAATGTAAGTTTTAAAAATATATCATATATTTATATCTATATGTCCATTTATAGTTATATCTTATAAATGTGTTTATTTTGTCAAATTTTAGGTTGATGATGCACATGTACTATCTGAAGCACTTGAGGCACTTGATCAGCAGCACCAAAAAGTTGATAAGAGAAGGGGCATCACTATGATGAAGAAGTTAATAGCGTAAAAGGGCAATGGACCCAAACTTGTTGTAGATTTTGATAATGCAGGAAATGCATCTGGTGTGAATCACAATTCGTTTGTTTCATATCTTGGCTATGTTACTCGTAGCCATTGTGGTTGTAAGATAGATTCTTGGCATAAAGTTCCTAAGGAGAAGAAAGACGTAATATGGAAGGATTTATGCATGAGTTATTATTAATTTGCAATTCTATTTTGTAGATTACTAATTTTTTGGATACTAGTTAATAGCAATTCTATTTTGCAGAGTATATTTGAATTGGATGAAAAGCTGTATCGTAAATGTGTGATGCAACGTTGTGGGAGAGTCCTAAGGAACTATAGGACAAATCTCACCCGAGAATATATAAAAGAAGGTGACAAGAGGAAGAAGACAGCCACTGAACAGTGGAACTTCCTGGACCAAGAAGAATGGGACGCGTTTGTTGCTTCAAGACAAACTGATGAATTCAAGGTTTTAGGCGTCAGTCTCAATCTCATTAATATATGTTGTATTCGCCTATTCAAGATTAACATTTAGTGTTATTAACCAAATCATTAATGTGCATACTAACTAGGCCCTCAGTGAGGCACAAAAATCAAGGCGTGCACTGAATGTGCATGACCACACAATGGGTCCAAAGGGGTATGCAGGCATTCGCCAAAGACTACAGTCTGAGGCTACTGCTCAGTCTACTACTACTCAGGAGTCATCTACTATAGGTAGCACACCTCTGCCTCGCCATGATGTTTGGATAGCTGGGAGGAAAAATAAGAAGGGAGAAATAAGGAAGCCTGCAACTGTTGAGGCGACTGTAAAAATGGTAAAATACAACTCTTACATCAATCGTTCGAATATTGATTATTTGTGGTGTTTACTTAATTATAATTTTTTGTTTTGGCGATTAGCGGGAGCTGCACGAGCTGAATAAACAAGGCAAGTTCATCCCTGAGGGCACAAGGGATGAATTGACAGTTGCTCTGGGTAACCCAGAGCATCCTGGACGTGTTAGGGCTGCAGGCGCTGGTGTGGGCATCAAAGCTTTTTTTGGGCCATCCCAGCGCAAACATGTCCCAAAAGTGGGACTTTCACAAGAAGAGGTAACATATTCTTTCTTTATAATGTTACTGTAAAAGAGAATTCAATAATTAGAAGCTAACGTTTCTCTTATCCATGTATAGGTAGATAAGCTATTTGATAGGAAACTCGAAGAAGCACTGAAAAGGTGGCAGGCATCTCAAACTGACACTTACCAGACAATACATATGGCGTCTCGCTCTACTCCTACTGCATAGGTTGAGAGTAATCATGTAGACCCACCACCTAGCACATCCTCTGTAAGTATTTTTATGACATAGTAACTAATTTTTTAATTCAAGATGATATGTATATATGAAATTGTAGTCGTTTCAAAAAAGGATGATATGTATATACGTATATAACATTCTTTACACAAAAATTTGTAGGGGTTGAAGCCATGCCGTCTAAAAAGTAAAGAATATGTCATTGCAGAGGCGTCGTCTTACCCATCCCTACCAGGGGAAATGTTTCACGGGTCTCCATTACCAGCTGGTTGGATTCGTGTGAGCCCGGTACATATATTCTCCAAGTGCATGGATGGATCTTCCATTACCATATGCCCACCCAGATTGTGAAACGCTTGGTGAGGCAGAAGGTGGAGTGATATTGTGGCTAAAAGCGGATGTCCTCTTTACTGAAACTATATGGTAAATTTACATTACGTTAAATTGTTAGTGTGTGTATATGATGTCAGTTGATCTGAAATTATATATATATACAGGTTAAAAAGAAGACACCCACATCATCTAGGCCTCCACCTCCACCTCCTACATTACCCAGTTGGGTTCCATAGGACCTACCTGTCCCGTTAGGTCCTAACTGTAGGGGTATGGCAATATGGTTAGGCGAAAATGATATAAATTGCCATATAATTGTTTCTATAGATTCAGATGTTGCAGGTCAATCATACTAAAGTAATCTATTTATACAAGATATTTTGGAGTTGTTTCGATATGATTGGCTAAATACATATGTGATAGAGCTATGGACAAGGTGAGATCTTCTTTATACATCCATATACCTTGTGTAGGATCTGGTGATCTGGTTTCTTATTTATTAATGCATGCGTAATTAATACATGTTTTGTAGCTACTTAGACAAGATATGTGCAGATTTTACATTCGAACATGTAGGATTTTTGATTCCATCTTTGATTAGTCTAGTAGCTAAAGACCCTCCGTCAGTTCAACAATACTGCTGTGAGGCTTTTACAAATTTTGCTCAAAATAAGAAGATGGTGATAATAGCTTCATTCAATGTAGAGTAAGTTTACTTTGCTTATTATAATTTGGACTTAAGAAAATTACATTTTTATTGTGGATTTTGAGTTATTAATTTTTAACTTTTTTACCTCTAGTGGTATGCATTGGGAGTTACTAGTTATTGTCCCTGAGACGTTCACTGTCTAATATCTAGATCCTAAGGGGAGTAAATTGAATTCAAAATATGGACACAAAATGAAAATGGCATTATTCTGGTGAGAAATATTTCATTTTCATATCCGTTAACATATGTTATTACATTACTATTTAATTATGCAATGTACTGTGTTACATTAACATGTAGGGGTTTATATGAGTTCAAAAAGGTGGGAGGAAACATCCCCAAGAAAAAGAACCAGCAAATAACTTGGAAGAACTTGGAAGTAAGTTCTCGACTGCAATGTATATATTATTTATGTGAACAGTGCTTAATTATTTGTATTTTTTAATATTTTGTATGTTTCAATTTATAGTGTGCTACACAAGACAACGGATGGGCATGTGCATACTATATGATGTGATTTATGCACATGATTATAAAATATGCCGCAGTGGACATCGATACTATTCTTGAGGTATTATATAGTCTTATTAGATAATATAAAATATATCAATCTTATTTATAGCTCATTAATTATATATATACATCATTCTCTTTGTAGGTGTTTAAAATTGACTACACTACAGGAAAGGCCTTACCAGATGTACATGCTCCCTATACGACGGGAGAATTAAATGAAGTAAGAGAAGAATGGGCAACAACCATACAAGTAGTGGGGGTTTTAACATATAATTGGGATGTTGATAGCGAATAATGACTAAAGAATGATATTTTGTAAATGAATTTCTGAATTATAATATATGTGTGAATGTTTCTACATGTCTGGATGTTTCTACATGTGTCTGAGTGAAAATGAATGAAACTGTTGGTTGCTATATGAATGTTTCTACATGTGTGAATGTGAAAATGAATGGAACTACAGATTGCTAGCTACATGAATGTTTCTAAATGTGTGAAAATCAAATGGAACTGCAGGTTGCTAAATGTGTGAATATTTTTGTTGTTAGTTTTGCAGGTTTGTGGCCTGTTGTTGGTTGATATCAATGGATGTCGTAAAACTTGCAGTTCATAACTGAACTGCAGGTTTCTCATCTTGCGACCAGCCACAGCAGGTCTGCAGACTGTAGGAAAAAAACAATAGGCGTCGGTTATTTGTATAAAACCGACGCCACATAGTTACAGTGTCGATTTCCCTACTCGTAACCGACGTCTATTTCCTTAACACCACGGTCGTGGCAGCGGGCCAGACACCACGGCCATGTTGACCAGCACGGCCGTGGCAGCGGGCCAGACAACACGGCCGTGCTGGCCAGCACGACCGTGGCAGCGGGTGAGATGGCGTCGGTTATCACTAATAAACCGACGCTGATAGTGCCCCAGATGGCGCCATTTCTGTGGCGCGAAGGTATATGGCATCGGTTTCTTATCTAATAACTAACGCTGATAGTGCCCCAGATGGCGCCTTTCTGTGGCGCGAAGGTATATGGTGTCGGTTTCTTATCTAATAACCGACACCTATATTCCCCTACTGGCGCGTTTTCGGTGGCGCACAGAGGGTTTTGGCGTCGGTTTTTGAACCGACACGTAACGGTTGGGCTTTTAGCATTGCCCACATAGGTGTCGCTTAGAAACCGACACTAAAGGCCTTAAATAATCGACACTAAAGGTCGGTTATGTACTAGTGAGTATCGACTTCCGCTACCATAGCTGCTTAGAAAAAGAATTATCTAAGGAGGTGGCTTGTACGGGTGTTTTGCCTCCAACACCCTGTTGTTAACACACAAACAGCAGGCGCAAGCGCAGTTCCACCTCCGGCTCTGAACCATATCCACCTCCCTCTATATACGCCTAGATACATTACATAATAATACATCACATCCAAAACCCCGAATGCATCCCACCTCCCCACATATACATTCCCATCATCCACATCCAAACATGGCACCTCTCCTTATCCCCTGGTCAGTGCTTAATTAGCCAGCACCGCCAGCGCCGGCGCCATCGAATTACTACTTCCCTTTCTGGAACCAACGGTACCCGTCAGTAGGCCGATCGAAACCTCGTCATCAGCATCTCCATCGCTACTACCATCATGGTCCCCATTGTCCCTTTCTCGAACTCCCACCTCGAGGCCACTGCTTGTTTTGCCCTTGCGGTAGCGATTCTATACTACGTTATGTGCCTCGTCAACCCTTGGCTCCATGAGCGCCCGCTAGGTGCGGGTCGCAGGTCCCGTCTCCCTCCCGGCGACATGGGGTGGTCCGTCATCGGAAAGATGTGGTCTTTCCTCCTCACTTTCAAGTCCGGCAGACCTGACTCCTTCATCGGCGGATTTGTCAAGAGGTATGTGTTATACCACCGCTCAATCACTGTCGGTTGGTTATAACCGCTCCTTGGTTTTCTCTTTGCAACTGGCTGCACCCTTTGGATATATGCACAATGCCGGTCGGGCCGTCGATTCTAATTAATCCGTTTCATATCTACTTTCGTTTTCATTGGTTGTTGTGAGCGAATTGCCACACTAGATTTTCTCCCCCCGGTCCTTTGTGTCTTTCCGGCTTATAAAGCAGACACGCCTGCAGGAGTCTATCGATGATACACTCTTCAACAACAAAAGAGCTTTTGTTGTTTCCTTTCAGCAAAGTATTCCCTACTCCTCTTTTGGTTGATTTGGCTACTTCACAAGATTTGGGGAATCTTGGGACACGAACCACTGTTTTTCAACAACCAGTCAAAATGCCCCCATGAACAACAACAGTGCATGCATGGACTCATCCACTTCCAATCATCTCCATCTCTTTCCCTCAGAATCAGAGGCAGAGCATCATATTCGACTCCATTTAATTCTATTCTGGGTACTTCCATGCTTTGGTGTATGTACTCGAGAGTTGCAAAGATAGCGAGTATATGGGTTGGGTGGGGATGGAAGCTTTCTGAACCGACAAATGGTGTTAAAAGCTAATTAAAGCAAGCAACATCGTGTCTTGTGATTTAATTAGGAGAAGAGAAAAGAGAGAGAAAAAAAAAAACACCTTTGAGCCTTTCTTGACCGATTAAGACCGAAAACAGAAGGACACATTATATGCATCTGGTTTTGACATTATTAAAATTATGGATATGATCATACTTGTTTCTACCGCAAAAAGTGCCTCTCTAGGCTCTCCTCTTTTGTTTCTCTCTTTGGTGCTGTCCTGTTATCTTTGTAATTATAATAAAAATTTGTAATCATTTTAGAAATATAAACATATAGACCATTTCTCAATCTACCCCTCAACAAGTTAAAATGGCACAATGAAACAGATTTTAGATGAGAAGACTGGTCTGGTGTGTTTTTTTTAAAGAATAGGAAATGAAAGAAGAATTGTTGTTTATATCTTTTAGAAGAAGGGAGATCTTGTGTGAATTCAACTGTGAATTCTATTCGGACTGATATAGGTATGCAAGGTGATTGGTGTATCATTTTTCTTCTCGGTGGTAAATTAACAATGTTGGTTATTCAATTGAATTGATATCTAAGATCATGACTAGAGAGACATTGTATTTCCTACATACTAGTCTTATGTATTATTTTAATGCTATAACATCCATATTAATAACCTACTAGGGACACAACTAGAATGAATACACTTGATTATACATATATGTGTATTCACCAATCTCGTAGTCTTGATTTCGTCACAGGGTTGATTCGTTGCTTTCATTTCATTGGACCACAACAACACATAGGTGATCGACGAGACTTTGCGGCTTGTGAACATCTCTTTCGTGGCGTTCCGGAAAGCGGATGTGGATGTCGACGTCGGAGGTAGTGAAAGGATAAGGATGTTTGTTTGGATACATTGTCTAATATCATCTTGCAGATAGACATCCATTCATTGAGATTTGTAGATACGGTGCATGCTAACATCTTCCTGGGACCAATGCTCGTGCAGGATACCTCATCCCCAAAAGATGGAAGGTCCAGGTGTGGTACCGAAACGTGCACATGGACCCCTTGGTGTATCCATACCCAAAAGCGTTCAACCCGTCCAGATGGGATGTGAGTATCCATGTACATATATTATCTTTGATGATTGCAGCAATAGTACTCACCAATAATCGATTAACTAACCAATTCTTTGCACAAAACCTCACAGGACATGACTCCTCGTGCAGGGACTTACCTCCCCTTTGGCGGCGGAAGCAGGCTGTGCCCTGACAACGAGCTTGCCAAGCTCGAGATCTCTGTGTTTCTCCACTACTTCCTCCTAGATTACGAGTTATTTCTCTCTTTGGTGATGTCCTGTTATTTTTGTAATTATAATAAAAATTTGTAATCATTTTAGAAATATAAACATATAGACCATTTCTCAGTCTACCCCTCAACAAGTTAAAATGGCACAATGAAACCAAATTTTAGATGAGAAGACTTCTGGTGTGTTTTTTTTAAAGAATTGGAAATGAAAGAAGAATGTTGTTTATATCTTTTAGAAGAAGGGAGATCGTGTGTATGCAAGGTGATTGATGTATGACGCAGATTAGGATCTTTGTGGTCGGACAAGGGCAAGGCTGCGCATATATTCGATGTTGTTTGTTTGCTGTTGTTATCATCGTCGTCCTTTGTCGGTTGCTCTGAGGGTGATAGGCGTAGGGAGTGGGGCCCTTGGGTTATGGAGTGGAGTGACTCTGACTCACTATAGTAGTATACACTTTTGCAAGTCGGCGACGTGGGAGGTATGGGTAGCGGGTCGTGGGACGGCGTCGTGTCGTTGTCGGCCTGCCGTCCTCCCTGAAGAAGAAAACACAGAGAGGTGAGTGTGTGACTCAGTATTAATCTACAGTATTCATCGGACGTGTGTTCCTCTACTCCCAAGTGAAGTACCCAAGTGTGTAGTACGTAGGCTTCTCTTGGTAGCTTCTGGACAAGCCGGCTGGCAGGATGAAGCGGGACACCCTTGGCCTCGCTGCTTTGTGACTCAATCCCCCGTGTCGTCTCTCTAGGTTTGTGGATTCAATGTCAGCGGTGATAATCATGAGGCGAACAAGGAAGGTGGTAACGCGTGGTACAGTGGAGATGAGCAGTGCATGCATAGATGCGTTGTCGTGTTGCGTGGAGAAACTGCAGCAACAGAATAATAACTCATGTCTTAATTTACTTGAACGAAGCATAATAGTGTGTCGTGTGTTTAATCATTGATCGATCAGCTTTTAACTTGTAATTACTTTCTCCAAGTACGGTCGTAAGGGCATCTACAAGACGTTCATGTTCGGCAGCCCGACGGTGCTGGTCACAGTCCCTGAACTCTGCCGTCAGGTTCTAATGGACGACCAAGTGTTCGTCCCCGGGTGGCCCGCCGCGACACTAGAGCTCGTCGGCAACCGGTCCTTCGTCGGTCCAGGAGTGACAAAAGAGGAACACAAGCGGTTGCGCCGCATGACGGCACAACCCATCAACGGGTACGACGCACTGTCGACCTACCTGGGCTTCATCGAGGACACGGTCCTCTCGTCCCTGACTGCGTGGTTGTCCATGCCGTCTGACGAGATCGAATTCCTGACGGAGCTCCACAGGATGACGTTCCGGATCGTCATGCACATATTCCTCAGCACGGAAGGCGAGTCTGTCGCGCGGGAGCTGGAGAGCGCGTACACGGATTTGAACTACGGGATGCGTGCAATGGCTATAGACTTGCCCGGGTTCGCGTACCATCGGGCAAGGAAGGCAAGGAAGAAGTTGGTGGGGACGCTGCAGTCGGTGTTGGATAAAAGGAAAGGGGATGGTGGGAGGAGGCCGGATGTGAAGGATATGATGGATCGGTTGATGGAAGTGGAGGAGATTGATGGGAATGGGAATGGGACGGGGAGGAGGTTGTGTGATGAGGAGATTATTGATGTGCTTGTAATGTATCTCAATGCTGGCCATGAGTCTTCTGGGCATATTACCATGTGGGCGACGGTGTTGCTGGAGATGCATGCGGAGGTGTTGAGGAAGGCCAAGAAGGAACAGGAGGAGATACGGAGAGGGATGGCGGTGGGTCAGAAGGGTCTAACACTCAAAGAGATAAGGAAGATGGAGTACTTGTCCAAGGTGAGTGACTTTTGAAGTCATTATTGCACACATAGTGATGGCTTAGAAATTTTTGATAGGAATACACTCTCGATCTTGGTGTAACCATTTTCTCAGGATTTTCAAAGAAGGTTAGATATATCCCTCTACCTCTACTAGATCTACCACAAGAATTGGTGTAGACCTAATACGATTTCACTCTCTTTATTTTAAATATAAACTTATAATTGGTTAATCTAATGTTATCCATACTGTAATTATATAGATATAAGACCGATAAATACTAGACAATGTGAGCATTTCATATTAATGAACATGATGCATTATATTTTTCTATAAATTGTATTTTATGGTTGAATTGTCTTACAATGTCACTACTTTATGTTGGGAATGTTGTACCGATACAGTCTCGGATGTGATGAAAACTTGTTGCGGAAGCGTTACCGACAAGCGTATAAACCCAAAGAAGAAACACCAGATTTAACGTGGAAAACTCTCCCCAAGACGAGAAGAGAAAAATCATGGGGCAATACCAGCCAACAAGCACTATGTAATTAAGATTACAACTCACACTTTCTGAATTTAATTAACCCCTAAATCCAGGTAGCCCTCCCCACACAAGAACAAAGATGAGAAAGAAGTGAATTACACCCAGTGTGTACAAAACCTCCATCTTTACTTGATCTCCTCATGAGACTGTTGTCGTTGCTGGAGACTGCTTGATGTCGTTGTGACCGTTGACTGGGTCGGACCGTGCCACTATGGCAACACTGCATCTGTAACCGCCAACAGCTACTTTGCTTCAAGGCAAAGTCGTTGGCTCTCTCTTATCAATCAAGAGAGCTTCTCTGTCAATGCACCTAATGTGTCACCAACTGTCAGCCGCTACTTTGCTTCAAGGCAAAGTCGCTGACCCTCTCTTATTTACCAAAAGAGCTCCTCAAGTTGTTCTTGTTCTCTAGCACCCTCTACCACAGAAGGCACCAACAAGCAACTAGAGGAATCACACCTCAATCGGTGGGATACACCCAAAGGCCTCCCTAAGGGCCTCTAATTATAGGCCTCCATACATGTGGTTGCAACTAGGAATCATTGTCCAAATCCTAGACCCACTCCTAGTCCAACTCCATGATGCACATAGGGAACCATCATCTTTCCTTCTTGGATTTGACTTTTATTAGGATTGGTAGCACAAACCAACCCTCTCCCAAGTCCAAATCTCACTAGGACGTGGGCTGAATTATATTCTTAATCCCAACAATCTCCCCCTCCAGCCCATGAGGGAGACGTGGTCTTCAGCGATCATCTGAAGTAGTTTGTGGACCTCATCACCACCTGTGATGGATCCACTCTCCTCGAACATGTCAGCATCTTATCATTTTCATCCATCTTCTTGAAGTCCAATCCTAACTTCACTCTGTTCCCAAACAACTGAGAAGAAGTATCATGGCAGTGTCGCTTCTCTCTCCATGTCCACAAGTACTGGAACTTTATTGGCTCCCTCTGACTGGTATGCCGAGCCATCCTGGATGAAAACCTTATTTCTGACCTTTTGTAGTTCAGAAATCCTCTGATGATGTTTCCCATCTCCATGTAGCTTCTCATTGAAAGCTTGATCCTTGTTGTTTTCATCTCTCTTCATCATGTAGACTCACTTGTACTTAAGTGTTTTCCGACCCTTGAGAAGTGCCACAAGCTCATAGGTATCATTCTTCTGCAAAAAAGACATCTCCTCTTGCATCGCCTGATGCCACTGTGTTTTATCTCTATGAGTTTGTGCCTCATGATAAGTCTCTGACTCCCCCTGATCAGTAAGCAAGATATACTGAGATGTTGAATATCTAGATGAAGGATGACAAACTCTGTCAAACCTCCTCAACTGCTGCTCTGAGGACTTTGCCTGATCATGATCTTGCTCCCCCTGCCTAGAAGTATCTGCCTGTGAAGTTGAATCACGCATCTGTGCATATGGAACTGGACCACTTAATGTGCTATCACTCTGCTGCTCAGGGTGATCATGTTGCTCTTCTTCGTCATCGGAAGACTGCATCTATGAAGAAGTTGAAGCATCCTCATACTCATTGTCTGAAGAACTGTCACCTGATCTCGCAGCCTCTGCATCATCAACCTCAGGCTCTGTCACTGTCGGACTCTCACAGAAAGTCACATCTTTGTGTCTGGTCATGGTCTTTTTCACTGGATCCCATAACATGTACCCAAACTATTGATATCCATAGCCAAAAAAGATACATGGCACCACTTTATCATCCAGCTTTTGCCTCTTTTCCTTGGGAACATGAGCATATGCCTTACATCAAAATACTCGGAGATAAGAGTAGGATGCATCCTTGCCTGTCCATACATTCTCAAGTATATCAAAGCCCAAAGGAACTAATGGAGATCTATTTATTAGATAGCACAAGACTCACTACCTCACCCCAAAATGTCTTTGCCAACTGTGCAGTCTTCAACATACATCTGACTTTCTCCACAATAGTACGGTTCATCCTTTCAACTGTACCATTGTGTTGTGGTATACCGGGCTCTGTCCTCTCATGTCGTATGCCATGATGCATGCAGTACGTCTGGAACTCCATGTAGGTGTACTCTCCTCCATTGTCCGTCCAGAGACACTTTAATTTTTCACCGGTCTCCCGCTTTACCATGGCATGGAACTTCTAGAAACACTGAAAAACATGATCATTGGTCTTCAACAAGCTCACACCTTCCTAGATGCATCATCAATGAACGTGACAAAATACTTATTGTCACCCAGTGAAGCTACCTCAAATGGACCGCAGACATCTGAATGAACCATCTGTGGAAGTTGTGACTTCACCGCAGACCTTGTCTTGAAAGAAATTTGTCGATGCTTTCCTGTCTGACATGTGTCACATGAACTGAGACCACTGTCCTTGCCGCAAGGAATCAACCTCTTATTGGATAGAAGATTCAATCCCTTCTCACGCATGTGTCCTAACCGTATGTGCCATAGATCTTTGTGGTTATCCTCAACTACATGTATATTTCCGTCTCTAAGCACTTTAAGCTTGGTCTTGTACAATGTGCGAGACAGTTTGCCCCGTACAATAACCAAAGCCCCTTGGTGATCTTGCATTTTCCACCACCAAAATCAAGATGACGAACTTCTCTATCAAAGAAAGAACCAGAAATCAAACTCGGTCATAGATCTAGAACATGACGAACATCCTTCAGCGTGAGCATACAAACGAAACTTGTTTGAACACAAATGTCTCTAATCCTGACAATTCTAGAGAAGTTGGAATTTTCCATGTTCACTCAGTCGAAGGCCCCCTTCCTGTATGAAGTAAAGAACTCCTCACATGGTGAAGCAAGGTAAGAAGCTGCAGTATCCACCACCCTCTCTGAATCGTCCTCATCAGCATGCAAACACTACTCCTGGACTGTTAAGACCACATCGTCCTCATCGTTCATGTCATCTGATATTGTCGTTGCGGTGTTGTTATCATCATCTTGCTTGTCTTTGGCTTCAGACCTTTGTTTCCTTTTCCAGACCTTGCAGTCCCTTTTGAAATGACCTGACTTGCCGCAATGGAAGCACCCTCTACTACTCTTTGACTTGGATCTACCACGAGACTTCTTGTAGTCCTAGGACTCACCGCGACTCTTAGATCTGCCACGGTCTCTCGCTTTATCAACACCCCTACTCTCTGTGAAGTGCACCTCTGATCCAATGTCGCCCGAGGCTCATCATCGAGTCTCTACATTCAGCAATCTGTTCTTCACCTGGTCAAGTGTCAACTTGCCTTCCTGTGCAGAATTGCTGACTGTCACTACGAGTGTCTTCCAGCTGTCCGGTAGCGATCCTAGAAGAAGTAGAGTCTGGAGTTCAACATCAAGAACCATCTTCATGGACCCTAGCTGATTTACAAGACTTTAGAATTTATTCATATGCTCGGCAATACTTGTACCATCCCGGTACTTGAGGTTCACCAACTTTCGGATCAAGAAAGCTTTATTTGTGGCAGTCTTCCGCTCATATAGCTTCTTGAGCTTTTCCCACAGATCTTTGGCATTGGTCTCTTCTGAGACGTGATAGAACACGGAGATGTCGAGCCACTTCCGCACTATTCCGACGATTTTCCTATTTAACTTCTTCCAATTTGCATCAGACATAGTCTATGGCTTTTGTCCCTCTATCGGATCGTATAGATCTTTGCAATAGAGAATATCCTCCATCTTGGGTTTCCAAATCTGCCAATTTGAGCTTGTCAACTTTATCATCGTCGCATCTTTATCTTTCCCCATCTAGACTTATATGTGCAACTAGCGCTCTGATACCACTTGTTGAGGATGTTGTACTGATAGTCCTGGATGTGAAGAAAATTTGTTGCGGAAGCGTTACCGACAAGCGTATAAACTCAAAGAAGAAACACCAGATTTAACATAGAAAACTCTCCCCAAGACAAGAAGAGAAAAATCACGGGACAATACCGACCAATAAGCACTATGTAATTAAGATTACAACTCACACTACCTGGATTTAATTACCCCCTAAATCCAGGTAACCCTCCCCACACAAGAACAAAGATGGAGAAGAAGAGAATCACACCCAGTGTGTACAAAACCTCCATCTGTACTTGATCTCCTCACGGGGCCGTTGTCGTTGTTGGTGACTGCTTGATGTCGTTGTGACCGCTGACTGGGTCGGACCGCTGCCACTATGACAACACTGCGTCTATAACCGCCAACAGCTACTTTGTTTCAAGGTAAAGTCACTGACCCTCTCTTATCAACCAAGAGAACTTCTCTGTCAATGCACCCAATGTGTCACCAATTGTCAGCCGCTACTTTACTTTAAGGCAAAGTCACTGACCCTCTCTTATTTACCAAGAGAGCTCATCCAGTTGTTCTTATTCTCTGACACTCTCTACCACAGAAGGCACTACCAAGCAACTGGAGGAATCACACCTCAACCGGTGGAATATACTTAAAAGCCTCTCCAGGAGCCACTATTTATAGGTCTTCATGCATGTGGTTACAACTAGGAATCCTTATCCAAATCATAGACTCACTCCTAGTCCAACTCCATGATGCACATAGGGAATCATCCTCTTTCCTTCTTAGGCACATAGGGAATCATCCTCTTTCCTTCTTAGATTTAACTCTTATTAGAATTGGTAGCACAAACCAACCCTCTCCCAAGTCTAAATCTCACTAGGACATAGACTGGATTATATTCCTAATCCCAACACTTTATAGCACTTGCAGCACAATTTTACTCGACAACTTTCTCTAAGTTTTCTTTTAAGTTTTCATTAACTTCCAGTTCCACCCTGTCCAAGTCGATACAAAGTCGATGTCATGTCAGTGTCTGCTCCTATTATCTAAAGTACCACATAGCACAACAGCGTTTCTACTGTTAAAACAACCAGACTTTCAAAAATAATGCACTCGACTGTAGTTACTTATGTGCAAATTCAAAGAAAAAATCACAATGACAACCAACACCTACATGGCTTGAAGAATTTAATTATGGACAAATACAGTGGAAAGCAAGTCCTCCTCCGCCCACTCACTTGCATTTTCATTAGTTCCGAATTGATAATGGTGATCCCCTTGGAAGTGGTAGATTACGTGGAGGTGGTCTTTGTCTTAGTGGTGACCTTGGTGAATGACGGTTAGGACTATTCCACTGCTTCGCTTGGGATGACTTGCCCATTTCGCTGGAACCTTGAACGCTTTCCAGTCTTGCCAACACTTCTGTCATAGACGGTCGGAGTTTACCATCAGTTCCAACACACTGCAGGGCAAGACCTGCAACTTCTTGAGCTCCCTTTTTTGGGTACTGACCTTCTAATTTTGGATCCATTATTCTCATCCAGGTTCGTCTGTCATCTAAATAAGGCTTTGCCCACTCAACTAGCTTCTGCTCTGCATTTGATTTTGACTTGTCAAGAGCCGGTCTGCCAGATAACAATTCCAGTAGCACGACCCCAAAACTGTACACATCAGCTTTCGCTGAGAGGCGTCCTGAAGGAAGGAAACATATGAGAAAGCTGTGCATGATGGAATTCCATGTCATTATTTAAATCGAGAACTGATAAAAAAAAAGACATGAATTATCTCTTACAAATAGTTCTGCGTGTAATTTCTTACAAATGGTTCTGCATTTTAAGTATCTACCGTTAATTAGGTACCGATCCATCCAGGATGAACGATAAACTTTTTATGGTTCATTGGATCAATCTTATAATGAGGGATGAAAAGTATAGCATTGATGTCCGCTGGCACTCATCAGTTCTAGGAAGCATTATTATGAGAAATCTGATTGTAACGTGATGCCCAAATCATAGTACTTTGTAACAGTTAGAAGCATATGTGAATATTCAGCAATGCCATTAAGACAACCTGCCAAACAAGCTACAAATGGAAACACGTAGATGGAACTGTTACATGAAGCTTTAGCTTATACCTGTAGCAACATATTCAGGAGCAGCATATCCTTGAGTCCCCATAACACGTGTGGAAACATGAGTTCTATCACCCGTAGGGCCAGCTTTTGCCAATCCAAAGTCAGAAAGTCTAGGATCAAAATCCTGCATTGACATAATCAGTAAGCCAATGACAACCAACCACAAGGAACATATTTACAAGGACAAGTTAGAAGTCCGTTTTCTATTTCTAGTTTACCGTATCAAGAAGAATATTTGAAGGTTTGAAATCTCTGTAAATCACTTGTTCTTTGGCATTGTGTAGGAAGGCAAGACCCCTAGCAGCTCCTACAGCTATTTTTATCCTTGTTGACCAAGGTAGTGGTTGAATATTTCCTGATAAAAAGAAAATCATCATTGGAATAAATTTTAAGCTATAATACAGAATCAGCATATAAATCGAAACAGGAAAACAAGGGAGACTAACCCATTTAAAATGATATAAGAGAATACAAAATGAATAGAGGAATTGAAACAGATTGTACAATTCGATTTTTCCTTCCATCATGTAAAATAATTCTGACATTAAAGGATACAAAAATTTCAATATTTATGTCTATGAACATGATACTGCGGTTCTACTAAACAGGTGAGTTTCCTCTCAGCTTTCCCATACATCTGATATATTTATAGTTCAACAAATTATGATTGTGACCATTATCATGTAACATCATAGTATCCATGAGGCTGTTTTTTAAGGTCTTGTTGGACAATGAATGATCCCAAATAAATCAAAAGCCTTACTTTTGATACGAAGATCAGTTCTAGTGTAGGGTAATCTTATACAAAATAATGCGAAGGTAGTCCCAAAATGACATACACAATGAAACAGAGATTAGTTAGTATAAAAAGTCAAATACCACCTCAGGTCCTAATTTAATTAGCTGCTATTTCTGGGGGCAAACATTTATTTGCTCTCTATTGCCAGATTAGTATATTATCTGAAATTTAGACATGTCTTTATTTAGAAGTTATAGAGCTCAAGCCAATCTGACTGTGTTTCATTTCATGCATGAATTATTCTTAGAAAAATGGTTTTATCTCGATACAATTTTGTTTTATTGAAGTTGTATATGAAGAAACTTCATGCTTCATGTCCTACTACAGAGCATGGTTGTGTGAAAAACCACTGAGAACAGAGCTCAAAATAACTTCCCTCAGTCTGCATCAATATATGTGGAACCTGTCACAATTTACTGGACTAAGTTTTCAAATTTACTAGTTTTCTAGGTAACTTGCTGCAGAAGTACTGAACTGTAAGGAACCATAAAAAGTTGTGTGACAACCCATCATGAAAGTCATATTGAAAGAGCAACTGAAAAAAAATCATTCTTTCTTTTAAGAAGAAGACGAGGTTTGGATTCATACTAGAAAAATTAAGCATTATGTACAACCATCTCAGTTGAGGATACTCATTATGACACCCAAACATTACAGTATTATGATGGCAACCTTTTTACCTATCTCATTACCCCATGCCTTCTGCAACAACTGCAATGACCGGCACCCCTATTGTATTAATAGAACATTTACAATTACTCTTACATTGTGAGAGAAGATCATAACATTTCTCTCCTTCCACGCATTTTAGAAGCACACTATGTACATAAAGTGTAGTTTTGTTCTCTCCTTTTTTTTTTCTCCCCATTGTTAAGACTGTAGCAGCAGCTTTATCAAGAACACGAAAAACAATGACTAGTCAAGATCTTCTCCTACAGGTGGGAAAGATAATCATCACAGCAAAGTATCTGAATCTAGTATCTCCATATTCAAACCCATGCAGCTTATCTATCACTTGCCATGTCGAGTTCATTCTGTCATGAGAATCAGCCCTGCTCCAAACAAAGAATCTCAGTCTGAGAAATGCCACCAACCAAGGTACAAAGTCATTTCTGTGATAACTTTCTCTCCTCTGACCATTTCTAGCTCTATGGCGCAGCTTTTTCCACACCCTCTCATTATTCTTTTACTCTCTTTCCCATATGGTTTCCATGGCAAGTGATGGACAACCTTTTACATCGGTAGCATTCTCTAGCCAACTATCTTCCTATAAGTCTGATGTAGGACTCATTATACAATTACCTGTTGGGCCTACATGTCCAGCTCAAGTGGGCCGCATTGGATAAATCCCAATGGGCTATGCTCAAGGAAGCATGGAGACATTTCTAGACACGGACACTGTTACGGATACGGACACGGCAATTTTCTAAAATATAGGACACAAACACGGCATTGGATGAGAGGATTTTTTCAATATATACATACATGTAGATATACTGGATGAATTAAAATTCTTTAAAAAACGGAACGGAATTATATATTTATGTACAAAAGTATAATATCATATGAATATCAAAGTATGTGTTTGTGAGTGTAATGGAAACAGTACGAAGTAAACAATGAAACGCCACACTTTTTTCCAGTAAAAGTAGAGTTTCAGAGTATATACATGAGTTCTCATTACCCAACTAACCAATTTATTAGGCTTTAATATGTTTCGTGATATATAATTCAGCTTAGATTTTACATTTTGATTCTTTTAAACAGATCCATTTGCGTCTTTAATCAGATCTCAGCTTAATGTTACATTTCCTCAATGACAAGACATACACAATGACTAGCATATGAAAAAAACAGTGGATGTATATTCAGAATCTACACAGTGAAACGGAAATTGCAGCAGCTGCTGCTGCACTAACGTGTGCAGGGAGTGTCCGAGCAGTGTCTAACTGTGTCCGGGCTGCAAAAAATGACCAAAATGGTCAAGACACGTCTTGGCTGTGTCCAAAACGTTTTGGGCCTTGTCCAAGAAGTGCTCGTGTCCAAAACTGTGTCCGACATAGACACGGGGGCTTCCTAGAAGTGTCCGTGCTTCCTAGGCTATGTTGCTTCTGCGTAAAAGGATTATATATCCCTCCTTCGCGCACGAGACGGTAGGCAGCCGAGAGAGAATAATCTAAGTCACTATCACATGTATGTCTTTGTTGATGTTACTTCTTTGTCACACCTTCATTTATAGCACCTCCAAATTAATGTCTTCAGTTAGATCTATCTGATCCAGTGGATTCTATATTGTTGGATCTAGGGCTCTAGACGGGGGTGAATAGAGCTTCCAAAATTCTCACAAGATAAGTTAGACCTTCAAATTATATCAATCAAAACCAATAGCTTAAGAGCAATTTGAAGTCTTAACTAAGCAAGCATAGCAAGGATGAGAGAAATTGAAACATGCAATTGGACAATGTGGTTTAGAGTGGTTCCACTCTCCAAACTAGGAGAGAGTCAATTCACTACCTAGAGAGCTCAGCCTCTAAAACTTTGCAATCTGTGTATATTTATATTCATTCATAAGAGATACAAGGAGACCACCATACATCCAAGGACTTACATATTCAAGACAAGATTCTTCCACCTACACAAGGACTTACCTACTTGATCAAGATGTCTTCAGCTTTCAACAAGGACTTACCCACACTTGCATCAAGTCTTTGGCCTTGAAGGAAATTATACTCTTCTTGAATCTTGACCTTGCCCTTCTCCTCACCTAGAGAAGATCTTCATCTCTTCTTCAACCTTGAAAAAGAACGACAACAGCTTCACCTTCACTCGGAGTAGCTTGCTTCACCTTTGCTTCTTTGAAAAAAAAGGGTAGGGAAGATGGAATGGAATGAGAACTTCACAAGCACAAGGAAGTAGCTCTCTTACAACTGGCCTAACTCACTCATAATCACGAAATGCCTTGTAAATGAGAGAGAGAAAGGGGCTCAAGGAGTTGCAACACACTCAACTATAGCAAGGACTTAGAATAACATGAATGAGCAAACTTGGAATGAACTCCAAGGGGTTATATTTATAGATGGGGGTATTCCCTTGAGTGTGGGATCACTTAAAAGCGAAATATAGCCGCTTTCCAAATTAAAACGGATCACTCGGAGTAGCTTGGCCTTGCCCTTCTCCTCACCTAGAGAAGATCTTCATCTCTTCTTCAACCTTGAAGAAGAACGGCAACAACTTCACTTTCACTCGGAGTAGCTTGCTTCACCTTTGCTTCTTTGAAAAAAGGGATAGGGAAGATGGAATGGAATGAGAACTTCACAAGCACAAGGAAGTAGCTCTCTTACAACTGGCCTAACTCACTCATAATCACGAAATGCTTTGTAAATGAGAGAGAGAAAGGGGCTCAAGGAGTTGCAACACACTCAACTATAACAAGGACTTAGAATAGCATGAATGAGCAAACTTGGAATGAACTCCAAGGGGTTATATTTATAGTTGGGGGTGTTCCCTTGAGTGTGGGATCACTTAAAAGCGAAATATAGCCGTTTTCGAAGTTAAAACGGATATATTCACGCTCAAAACAACTCACCAATGGTTATAATCATTTTTTCTGCGTTTTCCGTACCCAGTACATTCGGTCGATTTTTAATAAATATAACTCGACCAATCCACTAAGTGACAAAGTCAATTTTCAAACTATCGGTCGAGTTTGTTCTGGGGAACTCGATCGATGAGTCAAAATCAGTTTTGCTTAGTTGATTGATCGGTCGAGTTTTGTGAGTGTGCAACTCGACCGATTGCTCTCTCCAGAAAATCCATCACTGTATCGGTCGAGTTTTCCAATCGACAGATAAACAGCTTGTGACAAATTTTCTAAATTGACATTTGAGTGATCAAACGTTGGAATTGAGTGTCCCTGATTTTTTATCATCTTAGTTACAAGTCATATCATCAATACAAGTGATTACAAAAATCATCTAAGGCCATTTGGAGTGATTTCTCAAAAACGCGCACTTGCATTGCTTTTGACTTGAACTTGAATAAGCTAGGGTTTGTGTAATTTGATCCTTTTCATGTACCTAAAGCCTAAAATCAATCTTGAACAAACATATTAGATACATAGGAATGGAATTGTTAAGTTATTATCAAAATATGGGCAATGTATAACTCTCAAGTCAACATATATCAGTTAGTGTCTCCTCCCACTGATCCTCCCACTGATCATCTCACTGATCCAATGGAGCTTAACATTCCTCTTGAAACCTATTCAATTACTAAGTTTTCCAATGTCTATCGTCGATGCCTAAAGTAGAATCCATAACTGAAGTCCTGCCTATCGTCCATTTTTAAAGATTCAACACCCTATGTTGCGTTTTAGAAAGATATACGCTCTTGTACTCATCACTCCATTTCTCGTACGTGTTGTCTTTCAAAACTTTCTCGCAATGCTAAAACCATTTTTCCAACATTTTGACTCCATCCAGATTCTGAAAACTACCATGAGGCTCTCGAACACCCTGGTTGGAGTGTTGCTTAAAGAAATGACAAGTTCGCATCAGAATGGAACTTGGGATCTTGTTCCGCCACCCCCAAGTAAGAACAATGTAGAATGTTGTTGGATCTTCTTCTTTAATATCAATTCTTACAGATCGATTGAATGCCACAAAGCCCATCTGCTTGAGACCAGAATATGGTGTGGACTATTTGAGACCTTCTCACTAGTCACTTGTATTGCCTCTATTCGACTTTTTATCTCCTTAGCAACTAAATAAGATTGGTATCTATATCAGATTGACATAAAAAATTCCTTTGCTCATGGTCAGCTAGAGGAGGTCTATATGTAGCAACCACCAGGATTCACCATCCAGGGGAGTGTTCTCATGTTTTTGTCTCAAGTGCTCTTACGGCCATAAGTAGTCGCCTCGAGCATGGTTCAACAAGCCTAGTGGTGTCCTTTCCTCTCTGGGTTTTTCCATATCTTCCAATGATCATGGTCTCTTTTTTCCAAAACAACATCAGGAATCATCATTTTAGTTGTTTGTGTGGATGATATCATCATTATTGGCGGTGACACTATGTACATTTTAGCTTTGAAAGAATCTCTCAAATCACATTTCCACATAAAGGACCTTAATTATCTTTGCCATTTTTGGGGTATTGAAGTTTTACGCTCCAAGAGTGGCATCTAACTCACACATCGGATGTATGTCCCAAATCTTCTTGTTGATTCGGGAATGCTTGAATTCAAGCATGTTTTCTCTTCAATGGACTACCACGCCAAAGTCACATCTGAGAGGGTCTTTTCATGATCCTAAACAATAAGGGCTACCTAACCATCATTCGTTCATACATTGCCTTTGAAGTCACTGTGGTTAGTCAAAACATGGATAGCCTCTTATCAGTCATTGGAACCTAGTATAGAGGATTCTATAATATCTGAAAGGTGCCTCGAGAAGAGGTCTTCTCTACAAGAGGCCTCCTCCAGATATTTCCCTAACATGCTATATTGATGCCAATTGATCTGGGGACATCAATGATAAGAGATCCACATCTAATTACTGTGTTCTCTTGAGAAACCATCCCATCAACAAGTGAAGTAAGAAGCAATCAGTTGTTGCTCATTCTAGCACTACAAAAGAGTATTGGGGCATGGACCATGCTTGCTATGAGATCCAAATGTGTGACATCAATTCTCCATGAAATGTATCATCTTTTGCAATCCTTAAATGTGACAATTAAGCTGAAATCCATATAGCAAACTTTATGTTTCACGAGCCCACTAAACACATAGCAGTTGACTTCCATTCTGTACGTGATCTGATCCATGCCAAAAAGATTGTCACTTCAATGTACATACTAGAGAACTGACTGATGACATCTTCACCAATCCGCTTTCACCTTCCTAAAGCTGAGAATACATAATGTATACTCTCTAGCTACAAGGGGGAGTGTTAGTGTAATAAGTAATTCTATCTTATTTACTTAATTGGGACTAATGGGCCTCTCTACTTAAACCCATTAATGTAAGTTTGGCTTATCATATTATGTTCCTAATAATAAACGATATGCATTAAACATGTTATAGAAACAAATGTATTGAGTGGTTATGACCAGCCCAACCATGTCGTTGGTATGCCTTCCAATGATTTTTATAGTTGCAAATGTATGTTTGGCACCCATTGGTCGACCTGTGGCCCATCATGTCTGGTTTGGGTAAGTGTTTTTTTCAACTCGTGTTAAGCAAGTCTTCCCAACCTACACCTGCTATGACCCTATCCACAAGTTTCACAAGTCTAGTTGCACATATACGTGCAGTTAAGGATCACTATGAAGATCTATGGCACAAACGAATAGGAGCACATGAGTGAGAAGGGCTTACAGGTTCATGTTCAGTCAAAGAAGAGGTTGATTGCTTATGGAAAGCACACCAGTCTTAGTTCTTATCATTTATGTCAAACAGACAAACAACTACAAGTGCTTTTCAAGAAGAGGTCAAAGGTGAAGTTAAAGAAATTCTACATTGGCTTTGTGATGTCACAAACAAATAGTTGTTGGCGTTGAAAAAGATCGATATTGAGAAGAACGTTTCTAATATGTTGACCAAGGTTGTGACACATGACAAGCTGGAGCTCTACAAAGAGCTTAGTGACATCAATTTTACAATGATGATAGTCTCCCTTTTGGGATGGATGGGGATATTGTTGGACGTACATGTCTATCCCAAGTAGGTCGTCTTGGACAAAGTCTATTAGGGCTTTATTGTTATTGTGTACATGGATTATATACCCCTCCCTCAAGCACGATACGGCAAGGAGATGAGAAAGATTAGTAATTGTCATTGTTCTTATTCAATCGTTGTTCGAGGGTATTGTATTGTTGTTCATAAAGGGAAGAAGAAAAATGAAAAGAAGAGATAAGAAAGAAAGGGAATAAGAAAGGAAGCAAGGCAAGGCTACCATGGCTATCAGTTGTCTTCTTCAGTTCTCTATTGTTATTGCTCTTCGGGGTAGCGGGTGGCTCCTCAAAAAGCCTAGTGATGGAGTTGTAGGGATCTCTCTCTACATCAATATTTTCTGTATCTCCCTCCATTTTGATATCTCTGAATTTAGGGTTAAAAACTCAAGAAAAATATTGCACGAACTTGCTTCATAGTGCATTACTTGTCGGTCAACCTTGTGCTTTTCCCTCATACTCTATTGCACGTTAAACTTGGTATCCACTTTCTATCTGTTTGCAATTAATTTTTAGGTTTATTTTTTCATCTGTAACACTTTTGTAATTACCCCTTGCATCCACACTAACTGTATCGCATTAACATACATGCATATCCCCAACATTTCCATACTCTTGTTGTAAAACTTGAGGTGCTTATACTTCTCCCCAGAAAGAGGAGAAATTAAAAGGACAAGTGAAGTTGTATTTTCCTTCCCCCAGTGGAGTATAAATGGGTCATACTTTCCTTATCCAGTACTTAATTTGGGATACTCCCCAATGGACCCCTACCCAGCGCAAACTGATATCAATTTGTCTCATAATAATGCAAGTCAAAGCATATTACAGTTCTACACCATAATCAGACAAATTGATAATGTAGCATGCATAAAAAACGAGTTTACCACTTCTTTACCACCAAAAATTCACTTCACACGATAAAGTAACACTGCCTATTTGCCTTATTTTGTGGGGTTTAGATGTAGGGACCCAACCCCATATTCCTGTTCATAGAGATGGCCACTAAGGATGGCGTAAAACAATAACTCAAGGATGACAGTTCTAGATAAGATTTGTGCATTTCAAGTATATTGAGGGAGAAAACATATGCTTGTATCCATTTCAAAGTACATATCCTGTCATGGTGAGAAACAGTCTCCCTTGGCTAGTAGAATATCCTACAATATGCCAAATCAGTTGGACATGTCATAATCAAATGCATCCCATTTACTAGGTGGAAACAAATACAATAGTAGGGTCTCTCATCAATCATGGGAGGCGCAACCAGGGAATGAGGTTTCGACTAAATCGTCGAAATTTCGTCAAAAATTTCAATTTCAACGCCATCTGCTACGAAATCTTGCAACCATATCGCTATATCGAAATCATCAAAAAATTTTGCCCAAAATTTGAAATTTTCCCAGGGAACAGGAAAGTCTCCTTTCCTCCCAAATGAAGGACCCCCCACCTATCCCCATATCAAATTTTACTGCATAAAACGATGCGTTTAGGTGTAAAGATCATCCCTGTGAAATTTCATGGCTTAATTCGTTGATTTTGGCATCGAAATGGGCATTGTTGCGTTTATCAAAAAAAAATTCGAAATTTCAATAAATTTTGGTTTCCATGCTATCGAAACGGCATCGAAATCGGATACCTCATTCCTTGGGCTCAACCCCTATGGAAACCCTCCACTGGTTATTCACAACGCTTAACCATCTAGTGTACAACGGAGCTTCCGCAAGGAGCTAAACCTTTTCAAGGATGGGATTCCCCACAAAATAAATGAAACAATTTTGAGTCATTTCAAATTACATGTTGCTTCCAAACCGGCCATGCAGCTAAAGAATCAGATACGAGGGGAGGTTGACAGGTGTGAGAAGTCCTGGAATAGGGAGGAGGAAAGGATGAAAAGAAACAATTGTGAAGAGAGAGCAATGTTGGGAATAGGATGGCCCATGCCTAATTGGATTTGGACTTGAGTAGGAGTTGGTTCGTGCTACCAATCCTAATAAGAGTCAAATCTAAAAGGGAAAGAAGATGGTTTCCCATGTGCAACATTGGGTTGGACTCGGAGTTAGACAAGGATTACTAGTTGCACCAAATAGAGTCTCTGGGGGGGCATTGAGATCATCCCTCCAGTTGCTTGTTGGTGCCTTTTGTGGTAGAAGAGTCAGATAACAAGAACAACTAGAGAAGCTCTCTTAGTTGAATAAAAGAGGGTCAGGGACTTTGCCTATAAGCAAAGTAGTGGCTGATTGTCAGTGACACATTGGGTGCACTAACAAAGCAGCTCTTTTGGTTGATAAGAGAGGGCCAACGATTTTGCCTTAAAAAAAAGTAGCGGTTGGCGGTTATAGATGTAGTGTTGCCATATTGGCAAAGGTCCAACCCAGTCAGCGGTCACAGCGGCATCAAGCAGTCTCCAGCAAAGACAGCAGCCTCGTGAGGAGATCAAGTAAAGAGGGAGGTTTTGTACACACTGGGTGTGATTCTCTTTTTCCTCATCTTTGCTCTCATGCGGGGAGGGCTAATTTGGATTTAGGGGTAATAAAATCCAGACAGTGTGAGTTTTAATCTTAATTACATAGTGCTTGTTGGTCGGTATTGTTCTATGGTTTTTATCTCCTTGTCTTAGAGAGAGTTTTCCACGTTAAATCTGGTGTTTCTTCTTTGGGTTTATACATTTGTCGGTACGCGATAAGTTTTCATCACATTCGGGACCGTATCGGTCTAACATCTCCAACAAGTGGTATCAGAGCGCAGGCTGCAGATACTACTAGTCCAGATGGGGAAGGATGAAGATGTGACGATGATAAAGTTGACAAGCACAAATTGACAGATTTGGAAACCCAAGATGAAGGATATTTTCTATTGTAAAGATCTGTACGATCCAATAGAGGGACAAAAGTCAGAGTACGTCTGATGCAACAGGAAAAAATTAAACAGGAAGACTGTTGGAAGAGATCGAAAGTGGCTCGACATTTTCATGTTCCATTATGTCTCAGAAAAGACCAATGCCAAAAATTTGTGGGAGAAGCTCAAAAAGTTATATGAGTAGAAGACTGCCACAAATAAAGCTTTCTTGATTAGAAAGTTGGTGAACCTCAAGTACCGGGACAGTACAAGCATCGTCGAGCATAAATGAATTCCAAAGCCTTGTAAATCAATTGGGGTCCATGAACATGGTTCTTGATTATGAATTCCAGACTCTTACTTCTGGGATCACTACATGACAGTTGGGAGACGCTCGTAGGGACAGTCAGCAATTCTGCACAGAAAGGCAAGTGGACACTTAAACAGGTGAAAAGCGGTCTACTGAAAGAAGAGACTCGACGACGAGACTCAAGCGACAGCGGATCAGAGGTGCACTTCACAGAGAGTAGAGGCTTTGATAGAGCGAGAGATTGTGGCAGATGCAAGAGTCGCAGTGAGTCCCAAAACCGCGAGAAGTCTCGTGGTAGATCCAAGTCGAAGAGTAGTAGAGGGTGCTTCCATTACGGTAAACCAGGTCATTTCAAAAGGGATTGCAAGGTTTGAAAAAAGAAACATGGGTTTGAAGTCAAAGACAAGCAAGATGACGACAAGAATACTGCAGCGGCAATCACAGATGATAGGGACGATGATGGCGATGTGGTCTTAACAGTCCAAGAGCAGTGTTCGCATGCTTAGGATGATGATTCTGAGTGGGTGGTGGATATCGCAGCTTCTTATCATGCTTCACCGAGTAAGAAATTCTTCACTTCATATAGTATAGGAGACTTCGGGGGGTGAACATGGGAAATTCCAGTTTCTCTAGAATTATCAGAATTGGAGACATTTGTGTTCAAACAAGTGTCGGTTGCACACTCACACTGAAGGATGTTCATCACGTTCTAGATTTGCGGTTGAGTTTGATATCTGGTTCATTCTTTGATAGAGAAGGTTGTCATCTAGATTTTAGTGGTGGGAAATACAAGATCGCCGAAGGGGCTTTGGTTCTTATACGGGGCAAATTGCGTCGCACATTGTACAAGACCCAGCTTAAGGTACTCAAAGGTGGTCGTATATATGCAGTTGAGGATCACCAGACAGATCTATGGCACAGACGGCTAGGACACATGAGTAGGAAAGGCTTGAAGCTTCTATCAAAGCAGAGATTGACTCCTTGTGGCAAGGACCCTGGTTGGTCTCAGTTCACATGATGCATGTCAGACAGGAAAGCATCGAAGTGTTTCTTTTAAGACAAGATCAAAGGTGAAGCCACAGCTTCTGCAGCTGGTTCATTCGGATGTCTACGGTCCATTTAAGATGACTTCACTGGGTGACAATAGGTATTTTGTCATATTCATTGATGATGCATCTAGGAAGGTGTGGGCCTACTTGCTAAAGACCAAGGATCAGGTCTTTCAGTGTTCTCAGAAATTTAATGCCATGGTGGAGCGCGAGACAAAGAAAAAGCTAAAGTGTCTCTGCACGGACAATGGATGAGATTACACCTCCAGGGAGTTCCAGAATTACTGCGCGTTACACGGAATACGACATGAAAGGACAGAGCCCGGTACACCACAACACAATGGTACAACTGAGAGGATGAACCGTACCATAGTGGAGAAAGTTAGATGCATGTTGAAGACTGAAAAGTTGCCAAAAAAAATTCTGGGCGAGGCAGTGTGTACTGCATGCTATCTGATTAATCGATCTCCATCAGTTCCTTTGGGTTTTGATATACCTGAGAAGGTATGGACAGGAAAGGATGCATCCTATGCTCATTTGCGAGTATTTGGGTGCAAGGCTCTTATGCAAAAGGTGGTCGTATATATGTAGTTGAGGGTTACCAGACAGAGCAGGAAAGGCTTAAAGCTTCTATCAAAGCAGAGATTGATTCCTTGTGGAAAGGACCATGGTTGGTCTCAGTTCATGTGATGCATGTCAGACAGGAAAGCATCGACGTGTTTTTTTTAAGACAAGATCAAAGGTTAAGTCACAGCTTCTGCAGCTGGTTCATTCGGATGTCTACGATCCATTTAAGATGACTTTACTGGGTGACAATAGGTATTTTGTCACATTCATTGATGATGCATCTAGGAAGGTGTCGGCCTACTTGCTAAAGACTAAGGATCAGGTCTTTCGGTGTTCTCAGAAATTTCATGCCATGGTGGAGCACGAGAAAAAGCTAAAGTGTCTCCGCATGGACAATGGAGGAGAGTACACCTCCAGGGAGTTCCAAAATTACTGCGCGCTACACGGAATATGGCATGAAAGGACAGAGTCTGGCACACCACAACACAATGGTACAACTGAGAGGATGAACCGTACAATAGTGGAGAAAGTTAGATGCATGTTGAAGACTGCAAAGTTGCCAAAGACATTCTGGGGCGAAGCAGTGTGTATTGTCTGCTATCTAATTAATCGACCTTCATCAGTTCCTTTGAGTTTTGATATACCTGAGAAGGTATGGACAGGCAAGGATGCATCCTATGCTCATCTGCCAATATTTGGGTGCAAGACTTATGCAAATGTTCCAAAGAAAAAGAGGTAAAAGTTGGATGATAAAGTGGTGTCATGTATCTTTCTTGACTATGAAGATCATCAGTTTGGCTACAAGTTATGAGATCCTGTAAAAGGGCCTTGAGCAGACAGAGATGTGACTTTCTGTGAGAGTCAGACAGTTACAGAGCCTGAGTGATGATGCAGAAGCTGCAGGATTAGGTGATAGTTCTTCTGATGATGAGTATGAGGATGCTTCAGCTTCTTCAGAGGTGCATTCTTCAGATGACGAAGAAGAGTAGCAAGATCACCCTGAGCAACAGAGTGAGAGCACGTCAAGTGATCTTATTCCAGACGCGCAGTTGAGTGATTCAGATCCACAGTTAGAGACTTCAGAGCAGGGGGAGCAAGATAATCACCAGGCAGAGTCCTCAGAGCAGCAGTTGAGGAGGCCTGACATAGTTCGTCATCTTCATCCAGATATCTAACATCTCAGTATATTCTCGTTACTGATCAGGGGGAGTCAGAAATTTATCATGAGGTACAAACTTATAGAGATAAAGTGCATTGGCATCAGGCAATGTAGGAGAATTGTAGAAGAATGATACCTATGAGCTTGTAGCGCTTCCCAAGGGCCGGAAAGCACTAAAGAACAAGTGGGTTTATAGGATGAAGAGAGATGACAGTAGCAAGGATCAAGCTTCTAATGAGGAGCTGCATGGATATGGGGAGCATCATCAGAGGGTTTATGAACCTTGATATGTAAGGTCAGAAATAAGGTTTTCATCCAGGATGGCTCGACTTACCAGTCAGGGGGAGCCAACAAAGTTCCAGGTGTGGGCATGGAGAGAGAAGAGGCACTTTCAGGATACTTCTTCTGAGTTGTTTGGGAACAGAGTGAAGTCAGGATTGGACTTCAAGAAGATGAATGAAAACGACAGGATGTTGACATGTCTGATAAGAATGGATCCATCATATGTAGTAATGGGGTTCACAAGCTACTCCAGATGATTGTTGAAGACATCTCCCTCATGGGCTGGAGGGGGAGATTGTTGGGAATAGGAAAAGGATCCGGCCCATGCCTAACTTGATTTGGACTTTAGTAGAAGTAGGTTTGTGCTACCAATCCTAATAAGAGTCAAATCTAAAAGGGAAAGAAGATGGTTCTCTATGTACAACATAGACTTGAACTCGGAGTTGGACAAAGATTCCTAGTTGCATCCACATGCCATGGAGACCAATAAATAGAGGCCTTGGGGGGGCATTAAGATCATCCATTCAGTTGCTTGTTGGTGCTTTTTATGGCAGAAGAGTTGGAGAACAAAAACAACTAGAGGAGCTCTCTTGGTTGAATTAGAGAGGTTCACTGACTTTGCCTTGAAGCGAAGTAGCGGCTAACAGTCAGTGACACATTCGGTGCACTACAGAGCAGCTCTCTTGGTTGATAAGAGAGGGCCAACGACTTTTCCTTGAAGAAAATTAGCGGTTGGCGGTTACAGACGTAGTGTTGTCATAGTGGCAACGGTCCGACCCAGTCAGTGGTCACAGTAGCATCAAGCAGTCCCCAGCAACGACAGCGGCCTCGTGAGGAGATTAAGTAAAGAGGGAGGTTTTGTACACACTGGGTGTGATTCTTTTTTTCATCTTTATTCTCGTGTGGGGAGAGCTACCTGGATTTAGGGGTAATTAAATCCAGGCAGTGTGAGTTGTAATCTCAATTACATAGTGCTTGTTGCCTTGTTGGCCGGTATTGCCTCGGGGTTTTTCACTCCTCTTAGGGAAAGTTTTCCACGTTAAATCTAGTGTTTCTTCTTTGGGTTTATACGCTTGTTGGTAACGCTTCCACAATAAGTTTTTTCACATCCGGGACCGTATTGGTATAACATCCCCAACAAGCAAAGTTGTTGGTAACAAAATTCGGAAGAATTCAGGTTGAATGCAGATTTTTTCCATAGAAAGGAATGTTGCATTGTCGGTGGTGGCTAGGAATAGCAATGGTAGTCGGAGAGGAGGTTGGGGGATGAGAAGGAAAGTGAACTCAATTCATGAGGTAGAACTCATAGCCATCCACTATGAATGGAATTAGCGTGGGAAGAAGGGTGAAGTAATATTGCCGATAGCATCACTACAGAGAGGTCTACTGCAACAGACGTTGTGGACTGCACTGGCTGCATGGACACAAGGTCCAAATGCCGCTAAGGAGAGACTGGGATGTGAAGATTACCAAAATCAACTGGAAAACAAACAAGGCAGATGACTTGGCATAATTGCACAATTTTGCTGACTATACTTATAGTCAGATCCCTACGGACATTCAATAATGAGTAATAGATAACATATGTAATGACAGCAGTGTTTCCATGCATTTTTTATTCTTGTAATTTTCTTAGTGTCCACATGAGAAGAATGGTGTGAATAGAAGTCTTTGGCTCCCCACCCCCCCCCAAAAAAAAGAACAAGTACATGTTGCTTCATATCTAGGTAAATATATTTCTCTCGTTCTGCACTTTTGGCACTCAGCAAATTGCCCACACCTAAGAATTCACTAAATTTTGCTTTACTGACACCTATTTTTTGTTACTCGATATAATGAAATCTGGAAAGAGGTATTGATGCACCACTAGACGAATTAGGAGTGGGGGATAGATTTATATTTCTCTCCTTATGCACTCAACAAATTGCCCACACTTAGAATGCAGATGTTTCTAGTTTTTGTAACTCTAATAATGCAATATGGAAAGAAAGAGAAATTGATAGCTACTATAAATTTAGGAGTAGAGGGGGTCGGGGTGGCAATCGGGTTTGCCGGTTTAGCTTTACAGGGTTTTGTTTTGGATTATTTTAGGTGAATATTTTTTAGCAAGGTCCTAAACTTGCAAAAGATGGATTTTTAGGTAGAAACCCTTGACCCTAACCCAACTTGCAAATTTTTTGGGTCTACAGGGTAATGGCCCATAAATCCCGATACAAGAGAACAATTTAAAAAAACATGCTATGCTTTGTCTAACAATTGAAAATGACCAAGTGTAATCAACAAATTTCAATGTAAACAAACTTACAATGTGATTGAAAACGCACATAAAGCTTATTGTAGTTTGTTAGAGAGTTAAAACATGAATTTACAATATAATTGCATAGTAAATCATATGAACCAATACAAAACAATGTTGGAATTGTCAAAATAAACTGCATGAGTTATATATTAGTGATTTAGTAGGCTGTTGGGTGTCTTAAACTTTAGCATTTGTTATTTTCTTTGAATATAATTGTGAATTTTGGGTCAACTTGACTCTAAAGTTCAAGCCCGGGCCCGACCCTTAATTAATTTATCGCGTTCTTATGATTCGTGTTAATTTCGGATCAGATCGAGAAACCTTAGACCCTAACCCGTTTAAAGATATAGGGTTCGAGCTGGGTCCATCAAGTCGGGTCTTGTTTTGCCAGTCCTAGGGGGGAGATAGAACTTTGACTGTATTTTGATGGATACTATAAGTTACAGTGTTATAGGGTGGTGGTGAATTCAATTGTTACATTTGTTAGTTATTATGTGCCCCTGCATTACTTTCTTCAAGCACTTTGCTATCAAGTTTCGGAGACTACTATTTCGGTCACTTAATACAAAGGCGACACGGGAAATTTGCCCTGATTTCTAAGACTAGACATCATAAATATAATAAGTTATTCCGTGAAAAACAAATGTTAGGCAAATTTGAGCCATGAAATCTGAGACTAGATAAAGAAAAGAACTTCCATTCTTACTTCTAAATAAATGGTTCTCCAAACTGCCTTTCACCAAGCACTCATACACCAACAGCCGGTGTTCACCTTCCGAGCAGTACCCAATGAGTTTCACTAGATTGCGGTGGTGGAGTTGACCAAGGTAAAGAACCTCTGTCTGCAACAACAAAAAGTGCAGGTTAAAATTAGCTACACTATGATACCAGCAAACAAGAAATCCAAACAATTCAGAATCAAAGACAGGTCTTTATCTTACTTACCAGCCACTCCTGGTGGCCTTGGAAGCCCTCGGGTTTCAGCTTTTTAACAGCCACAACCATGCCGGAGCCAGGCTTCACAGGGGTGAGGCTCTGCTCGTCGACCCATCCTTTGTAAACGTAGCCAAACCCGCCTTCTCCAATGAGATTCTCGACCTTGAAGTTTCCAGTGGCCTTCTTGAGCTCGTTGAAGGTGAATGCCTTGAGATTAGAAGAAGACAGGATGTCTCTCTCATTCCTGGGTGTTGGAAGGCTCTCGCTATAGTAGGAAGATACTGTAAAGCTTGAAGGGTTTGTGGATGACGTTTGTGTGGAATTGTTCCAGGATGAGTCGGTTCTGGTGGTTGCCTTTGAGTGATCTGATACAAAGGGGAAACGGGAATCGGGAAACAAGTGAAGGTCAGAAATAACTCGAGATTTATAGCCATCCATAGAGCAGCTAGTTCATTAGTTATA
Source organism: Alisma plantago-aquatica (assembly GCA_963693085.1). Taxonomy (NCBI): domain Eukaryota; kingdom Viridiplantae; phylum Streptophyta; class Magnoliopsida; order Alismatales; family Alismataceae; genus Alisma; species Alisma plantago-aquatica. The sequence continues at coordinate 375,526,672 of OY856410.1, read as the reverse complement.
ACCATAAGAAAGGAAATTAACCAAATACTCAAATCGCAACGGCTAAGACTTGAAAGGTATTGGAAAATGGAAAAATTCAACCGTGGGCATTACAATTCAGTCGATGTTTGAGTTTCAATCCAGCAGCTAAGATTATTCAGCAAGTGATAGGTGGGTCTGTATCTGTTAGTTAGCAAACTCGGATCACAGTTTAGTTGGCTCACTTTCTATTTGGAAGGCGGAGGGATTCGTTCATCTCCACAAAGTAAGAGGCAAGCCCAACAGATTATAACTTGAAAAGTCTGTTTTAGTCAGTTAAGTCGAAAGAGTTCAAAATGTTGTATCCAACACATGAAAGATTGACGGCCGATAAAGAACAGAGCATAAGTGAGCTAGTGCTGGTTTTTTAGTTTTTACATGTCAGCTAATTCGGGAAAGTTTCAGGGTAGTGCAGGAATCAATATTAAGACTAGCCGGTTAATCAGTTCAGGTTCTTAAGAACCTGACATGAACAAAATTATTCCACAGAATAACAGAAAAAACGCACCATGCAAAACTGGAAAAGGAATTCGGGTAGCCGAAAGACATATACTCGAGAAAACTGAGAAAGGTTCATGCTATCAGGAAAAAGTAGAGGGAGTTGCCCTTACCCGGATTCCGTTTGGGCGTCTTCGGACCCGCAGCACGGGAAGAAGCAAGCCTCATACAGTTTCCCATGGTCGAAGAGAGCAAAACTTAAAGAACCGTCACCACCGCCGAGACGCCACTTCCAGAACACGCATATGCGGCGGACGCAAGATCAGAAGGAAGAAGTAGGAAAGCCCCCCTTGTATTTCAGTTAGCAGAGCTAAGACAAGCTCAGAGCTTCGACGCTTCTGGCTTCTCCCAGTCTTTACCCCACAAATCCTTCCTTCCTCTGCCACCTGCTTTCGCTTTCAGGTACGAGAACGGGAAGGAAGAAGGAAGGCGCAAGGTAGCTGCTACTGTACCGAACACGGTCGAGACATACGGTCCCTGGGAAAGGGGGGCGGACAGGGAAGCCGCTTTGAAATGGTCCCCAGATCATTAAACAGTGACTTCCACGGTTGACTCCCGGTAGTCCCCATCCCATTTGTACTCTTGGATAATGAAGTGGGAAGCCGACGAAGACGACGACCAGGCTTGGTCATGGGACCGCCTTCGCTCGACTGGGATCAAAGGAAAACGCCCTCGGGAAATGACTGAGCTGATGAGTCATCAACTCATCACCCCGCTCTAGGCCGCCGTGCCTGTGACGCCACCACCAGCCACGTGGGTCTATTCTTGTACCATTTTCTAATGTATATTCTTTGGCCGCTCAATATCGGTTTTCCATCTTCAACATTGGCTAGGATGAGCGCAGTGAGGAGTATGGGTAAGAACAAATTGTATACGACAACCCAATATGACAGTGGATACTTATTACAAAACTACTCTAATAAATACAATTCATAAAACATGAACATTTTCAAATTTCCTCTCCGATCCACATTCAGACTCTAAAGCTATATTCTACGAGAGGTTGAATCTGTATTTACAAGAACTCCTTTGTCATTATCCATACCGTAGTCGGTAATATCTTATCATCATTTTATTGGTTCAAGTTGTTGTTGACTTGAGAGTTATACATTGCACATATTTTGATAATAATTTAACCATTACATTCCTATGTACTTAATATGTTTGTTCAAGATTGATTTCAGACTTTAGGTACATGAAAAGGATCAAATTATACAAACCCTAGCTTGTTCAAGTTCAAGTCAAATGCAATGCAAGTGTGCGTTTTGGGAAATCACTTCAAATGACCTTAGATGATTTTTGTAATCACTTGTATTGATGATATGACTTGTAACTAAGATGAGAAAAAATCAGGGACACTTAATTCTAAGGTTTAATCACTCAAATGTCAAATTAGAAAATTTGTCACAGGATGTATATCGGTCGAGTTGGAAACTCGACCGATCCTGTGATGGATTTTTTGAAGATGACCCATCGGTCGAATTGCACACTCACAAAACTCAACCGACCGACTCACTCATCAAAACTAATTTTGGCTCATCGGTCGAGTTTCCCAAAACAAACTTGATTGATAGTTTGAAAATTGACTTTATCATTTAGTGGATCGATCGAGTTACCTTTGTTGAAACTCGACCGAATGTACTGTACGAAAAATGCAAAAAAATGATTATAATCGTTGGTGATTATAATCGTTGGTGAGTTGTTTTGGGTTCCCAGAACAAACTCGACTGATGGTCGGGCTGGAGCAAACTTAAGATAGATTTGACTGACTATTCTCCCTCTCAACTAGAGGAAAGTCGACCGATCCAACCTCCAGCTCCTCTAAGCTCTCAACCCTAGCCTCGGCCTTCCTTTCCCTAGCCCTAATTCGACCTAGCTCGACTTCCCTTGACCTTTTCCCTTGCTTACCTAGGTTTGTGGATGAGTTTTGGTAGTGATTATTTAGCTTTTTCTCTCTCCCTCCTCTCTTTTTTGTCTCTATGGCATCCAATAGGAGGAAGAGGGACGCTCCTGCTAATGCACCTTCATCTTCATCCAACTTCTGCTTGATTCTATTTGATGACACGTTCTTTGTCTCAAATGGGGCTCTAAATAGGTATAAGGAGCTCCTTCCTAGGAACCCTTTCCCTTTTCGTGCCCTTTTTAGGCCTTGACCACGAAGACAAGAGGTCATAGATCAAATAGCATAGTTGCTTTATGATCACCATCTCTCAACCTTGGGTGTTGAACCACATGTGCTATAACAACTCCATCACAAGCACCAAAGCAGTTCACGAATTCTACACAAATTTGCGTTGGAATTACGACACCCTCATACCCCCCACCTAATACTCAAGTAGTCCTCACATCTATGATAGCCCAAAAAAAAATTTCAAGTCTCTGAGGATACCCTGAACATCTTCTTTTTGGGTACTGAAGTGACTGACACCTGACGTAAGGACGATCCAGAGTATTTTGACTTAGTTGAGTCTGGGGCCTTCTACAAGCAATATGATCTTACTCTCCCTGATATATATAAGTACTTGAAGAAGCCTCAATTCCCATTTAGAAAGAAGTGTACACTTCCCTTCTTTGCCTTGGACCTCAAGATACACATCCTTACCCTAGTCGTTAACTACAATATTCACACCAAGAAGAATCAGACTGAGATTGCAGAAACCATTGCGGTAATCATGTATTGTCTCTTAAAGAGCATCAGAGTCAAGTGGTCAAGATATGTTATCCATCATATGACATGCTTTGACTCAGGCAAGAACACCCGTGACACCCACCCTCCCTACCCAACCCTGATATGTGGTCTATTTCATCTTGCCACTAGTAAATCTCTTTTCCATGACCTTCACTATAAACATTCCCGGAAAGGAATTTGCATCAGTGAGACCACTCTTCAGAAGTAAGTGTCTATCCTATCCTCTACCACACCTGGTGCCTCTACCCGAGCACCTCCACCACCTCAGCCTACTTGACCTGCTCGTGCCTCATTCCATGTATCTAACAAAACCTTTATGGGCTACATGATGCATCAACAGGCATACAACCTTCAAGTTCAGGAGTATCTGTGTGACACCTCGTCACGCTAAATGAGATTACTCAAAACACAAAACACAATCAACTACTAATTAATCACATAGTAAAAAATGTGGAGTAATTAAAATCAATTCCAACAATGTAAATGAACTCTAGAACATTTACATAAAGGTCCATCATTCCATTCTCATATATTGTAACAAATATTCACATACGGGTCCAAAGACCTCAGTCACATCCTGCATACAAAAGATAGTTCACATGTACATGCCATATATTTAGAAACGGTGGCATACTACCAAAATCTAGTGTCGATACAAGTATATCATCTAAAAAAACACATTCCATACTTGGACCTGAGAGTACAGGGACGACATTAGGACTCTACTACTAACATCTACAACTAACCAACCTTCTAAATCTATTGATCACCAGGTTGGTTCTCTTCCACAGCGCGACCTCGGCCTCGTTGCCCACGACCACCTTAAAAAATTGTGGTGACCCACGGGTGAGACCCAATCCCAGTGAGAGATATAACTCTCTCTAACATATATTGATTATAACATATTGATTGACAGTAAATGAACTGAGTAGATATAGTAATGAATAAGAAATTTAAGTAGATTGAATAGGTTAAGCATACTAGGCCATTAAGCAAATTAACTTGACAATAAGTATAATTACTCAAAGGTCATATGATATCATCTTGTAAACACTGAGTAGTATAAAGACAAGTTAAAGACTAATCAAACAATGTGAGACGTATATTACCATAGCCAGTATACTACGTGGCTTATGTCACTTCTTTTATTACATTTCCCTGAGAGATTTGAGAAATACTACTCAAGTCCCAACTGACCACTACTAAGTCGAAATCAGTGTCATACAAGATCTAGGAAGAGCCAGACTCCTAAGATCTTCTCTGCCCCCGGTCAATACGGGTCCGCCACAATGACACATAAGGTCAAGCTGCTAACAGTCTAGTCTGTCCTTGGTACAAGTCACAACACTAGTGAAAGGAGGTGGGTACGCATACCCTACCATCTGAGGTACAACCACAATTGTCCTCCAATCTCATCATATATATATATATATATAATCACCGAGATATGACCGTAGCCATTCTCAAACTGAGGGCTAGGTATGACCATTGTCATCCTCCCTAACACTTGAATTCAGGATGTCAAGCATCCCACATACTCATCAGTATGCGCTTGATAAATGTATATTTATCCATTTTATTTGTATATTTTTTTATATTTGTTTAGGATTGTTTTGTCATTTATTCTCTTAATTTCATAATTAGTTTTGTTATTTTATATTTTTCTCTTTAATTGGAGTTTTAATTCTATTTTCTTGGGTTTTGTAGGAAAATCACACAATTTGCAGCAGTCCAGAAATTCGTATATACCCTCCACCAAAAGTGACATAACTCTTACATTCAAACTCCAAATTGAGTGTACAAGTATTCATTGGAAAGGGAATTTAATTTCCTAAAATAAAGTCCTATTATTTGGACCGTTTCTGTGCTTTTAACGGGAGAGAAATACGTTCGAAGTCGCTGCTGCGAGAATCTGCATTAAAGGGAGTTACATGGTCAAGATAATTAAAGACAACAAACTTTCAATTTGACCAGATCCAGAAAATTCGAAAATTGGTCTCCCTCTCTTTTTTCCCTCTTTTTTTGATGGCAGCCTACCCCCTACTCCTCCTATAAAAGGAGAGACTTTTCACTTGTAAAAGCATTCCATTCTTCATTCCATTTCATCGGATTTTTAGTTTGTATTTCTTCTGGTCTTGTTATGTTTGAGTAAATTTCTCTGGGGAATGGAAGTAGCCCCTTAGCCCGGTTCTATTCAATATAATCAATTATATTTCTCCATCGAACAAATGTCTTCTCTCTGTTTCTTTGTGGTTATTTGGATGATCTGATATATTCTTATCGAGTGATATGACCGTGGATCTCTGTAAGAATGAAACAATAGTCCCTTAATTGTGATTATCATCTTTTCGTCTATTTAATCTTTGTTGTAATCCTTGGTGACGTGACCACCTGATCCTTGGGTTTGAATGCCGGTTTGAATTCACATGCTTTTTGATATGACCGTGGATAATGGTATGTTGGACGGTTGGGCAATGATCTGTGAACGCCGGGACCAACGGGTTCACGGGAAGTCTGACCCTTGTGAGTTTGTCCGTAAGGACATGTAAACACAAGGTCCTGATTTGATCCATGGAGTTTAGAATTTGATTAGTTGAATAGGAACGTGGTTTTGGTGGTGATCTTCCGTACCCCAGATCTTTATTTCTTTGCTTAGTTAAATTTTATTTCAGCACTTTTATTTTTGTTCTTAGTATTAACAACTCTCTCAAATCGGAATTTAATTTTTTGTACTTGCAATCGGATTTGGATTTCGACTTTTCCTTTCCGCCGTCCCTTGGATCGATACCTATCTATACTAAGTTGACTTGTTGTTCACAACAAGTTGACAACCGGGTTAGAAGGTTAAACTCTAGGACTTTTCCTAGTGATTGTTGCGTGTACAACGACGCGCATCAATTTGGCGCCGTTGCCGGGGACGACACAGTTGTTTTTCAGATCTGGTTTCCTGTATATCTTGTATATTCCTTGTTCATATTCTCTAACTTTCATAACTTTAGTCTTTTTTATAATTTCTTTTAGATTTTTGTAATTTCTTTTTACCTTCCGAGCAAAATTCCGGAAGTGTATCTCCTCTTTCTGCTGAGTTTCCATTCCAGCAGTACTGCTTTCTAGTTATTTTTTTTGTAATTTTAGTTTATTGTATAATTTTTTTTTAGAATTATAATTTTTAGTTCTCTTTGTAATTTTTGACTAACCTTTTATCTCATAATTTTTCTTCTCTCATTCATTGATTGACATATCTTTCAGGAACTTTTCTTTTCAAATGGAGTGGACATCCCAATATCCCCCACAATGTTATTATTGTAGTTTTTACCACCATGCATCTCTTGCCTGTCCGACTCTACCCCATGATTATAATAGCACCCCTTTTAATTGCGAGCCCTTTCATCCTGGTGGATACAATGTGAATCCACATTTTTCTGAGAACCATTATGGGGAACCTATCTATCCATATTCTAATGGGGGATATGATCAACAAAATTTTGTGGGGTGTAACCAAAAAAACATTGGGGGTTATGAACATGTTTATGAAAACCAATGTAATCCTCAACAAGAAGAGAGACTTAGGGCCCTAGAGAAGATAGCTTTAGACGTAGAAAAAAAACTAAAAGCTAACCAAGCCTTCTTAACTACCCTGCTAGAAGCCCAAACTCAAAATATAGATTGTTCAAATATGATTCCTCATGATTTGGTGACACCTTATAATATTGAATCTTCCTACCAAGATGGACGCAATGGAAATTACAATCCACCATCTTATGGAGATTATTATGAGGAGCAATGCCACCCAAAACAATATGAGGAGTATTATGGACAAGGACACTATGGGGAGTGTGGTGAGGGTGACCAAAATTTTGGGGTGTATAAATCCTATGGTGAAATGCAAATTGATCTTGATCCGGAAGAGAGACTTAAGGCCCTAGAAAAGATGGTAGCAGAAGCACAAGCAAAACTTGAATCCAGTCAAGGCATGTTAGCTACCTTTCTAGAGGATCAATCACAAACTCCCCCTATAGAGCTTGAGCAACCCAAGATGGTTCTTCCTGACGATGACAATGATGATCCTTATTTTGTGTCATATATGTCAGATCCTGAAGAAATAGAACAAACCATGGAGCCATATTTTGTGTGTGATGAGGACGTTGGTATCCCTATCTTTCCTTTAGAGACTCTTTTACTTGAATATGAAATGTCAAAGAAGGAGAGTCATTATGAAGATCCAACAACTCCTCCAATCCACAACATAAATATGAATGATACCATAGACCAATATCCTTCTTTTGAGTCTATTTTGAATAATCAACATCTAATTCCCTTTATGATTATTCCCAAGCCATCACAGCCAATTTCCATCCCACACATGGCTGATCTAGAAGGGGAGATACCACCGTTGGAAGAAGCCCACTCACCCCCTTCTATTGTTTTTAAGGAAGTCGTCCTCATCCCTCTTGAATCCTTGGGGACCTCTTGTACAAAAGCATTAGAGCCATATGTTATATCAACAATGAAACTTACCAAACCCAATGTTGATGACATTATTTTTGAGGAGAAGCAAAACAATTTTGTAAATAATTTAAAATCTTTTGTATCAATTCTCTCATATGCAGGTCGTTATGATGGTGGAAAACCTGCGCCAAATCCTCCACTCTATCCTACTCTAGCGACTTTACTGGTTGGGTACCCACCAAACTCCCCAAATCCACATCCATCTTCAACACTTCCCCTTCTATTGATGGAAGATCTTTGGATCCTATTGGAGGGAATGCGAGGTGAAAGAAAATATGAGCACCACACTGAGCTTCTACAATTACCCTATCATAGGGTACACTATGAAGCTCCTCAGATAAAGGTCCCAGCCCTCATACACATCCCCTTCAAATGGACATTTTTTGAGCTACCAGGGCCACCTGGAGAACCCTCGCTCTTCTCTTCCCTCCATCTCGGATTTTGATTTTGCTCGGGACGAGCAAAAATCTAAGTCCGGGGTGGAGGTGGGTGGTATGTTTCTATTCCACCCCCTTATCTTTTTTTTTCTGCATTATTTCTACTTTTTTTTTGTTTTGCGTATAGTTGCTTTGTGCATGGCCATTATCTAGCCGGTCATGTTTTTATTTCTTTTGTTATAAAATGGCCTTTATCTAGTCGGCCAATATGAATAGATGTTTATCATTGTACCCCTTTGAATTTAGTAAATGTTTTGCAAAAATTGTTACAAATTGCCATGTCTGAAACCACCATGTCACCTAGGACCCCAAAATAACACCACTCCTTGGAAAAGTTGGCAAGCCGTATGGAATCAATCAAAACCAAACACAAATTTTCTCTATTTTTAAACTGTTGATTAACTTGATATAAATCTTGTATAATGCGATTGACATGAATGTTCTTTCTGATGTAATGACACTTTCAAAAAAAAAATGTGTGAAGTTATAAGCACAAGGACACCTTTTGTTTCCCCCTTATTTTCTTTCTAAAAAAGAGAAGCAAAGAATCACCACCAGACAAAAATCAAGTCTGGGGTGGCATGCTTCCCATATAAAAAATTCCATACCCCACAAAGGGGCATACCATCAAAAGATGCCAAAAGTGCACATGAAAAAAAAAATTGTGACCAATGTAGCCACAACTCCACAAATTTAAATCCCAAGTCGAATAGAGGAGGGAAAAAAAAATTCATCACTTCCTTCCTTGTTTTCACACCCCCAAATTTCATCTTGTTCTTGTGCAACAACTCACATAAAAAAAAATATACAATAATAAAAATAAGAGTGTCAAAGCAGAAGTAAGATGAAGCATGTTTTTCGACAAAATCTTGATTTAGAAACAAGATATGATATTTGTTTTTAATAGAGAATATAGAATTTTGTGTTTTGTGGTTTTAAGAGATTGGGTTGCTTGGCCAAATTTGGAGGTAAGAAATAAAGTGATGTTACAAGGGTGAGGATAGACACGTTGTTAGTATAAATTGGAATAATTTGTGATTTTATTTGTTTGAGGACAAACAAAGATTCAAGTCCGGGGTATTTTGATAAATGTATATTTATCCATTTTATTTGTATATTTTTTATATTTGTTTAGGATTGTTTTGTAATTTATTCTCTTAATTTCATAATTAGTTTTGTTATTTTATATTTTTCTCTTTAATTGGAGTTTTAATTCTATTTTCTTGGGTTTTGTAGGAAAATCACACAATTTGCAGCAGTCCAGAAATTCGTATATACCCTCCACCAAAAGTGACATAACTCTTACATTCAAACTCCAAATTGAGTGTACAAGTATTCATTGGAAAGGGAATTTAATTTCCTAAAATAAAGTCCTATTATTTGGACCGTTTCTGTGCTTTTAACGGGAGAGAAATACGTTCGAAGTCGCTGCTGCGAGAATCTGCATTAAAGGGAGTTACATGGTCAAGATAATTAAAGACAACAAACTTTCAATTTGACCAGATCCAGAAAATTCGAAAATTGGTCTCCCTCTCTTTTTTCCCTCTTTTTTTGATGGCAGCCTACCCCCTACTCCTCCTATAAAAGGAGAGACTTTTCACTTGTAAAAGCATTCCATTCTTCATTCCATTTCATCGGATTTTTAGTTTGTATTTCTTCTGGTCTTGTTATGTTTGAGTAAATTTCTCTGGGGAATGGAAGTAGCCCCTTAGCCCGGTTCTATTCAATATAATCAATTATATTTCTCCATCGAACAAATGTCTTCTCTCTGTTTCTTTGTGGTTATTTGGATGATCTGATATATTCTTATCGAGTGATATGACCGTGGATCTCTGTAAGAATGAAACAATAGTCCCTTAATTGTGATTATCATCTTTTCGTCTATTTAATCTTTGTTGTAATCCTTGGTGACGTGACCACCTGATCCTTGGGTTTGAACGCCGGTTTGAATTCACATGCTTTTTGATATGACCGTGGATAATGGTATGTTGGACGGTTGGGCAATGATCTGTGAACGCCGGGACCAACGGGTTCACGGGAAGTCTGACCCTTGTGAGTTTGTCCGTAAGAACATGTAAACACAAGGTCCTGATTTGATCCATGGAGTTTAGAATTTGATTAGTTGAATAGGAACGTGGTTTTGGTGGTGATCTTCCGTACCCCAGATCTTTATTTCTTTGCTTAGTTAAATTTTATTTCAGCACTTTTATTTTTGTTCTTAGTATTAACAACTCTCTCAAATCGGAATTTAATTTTTTGTACTTGCAATCGGATTTGGATTTTGACTTTTCCTTTCCGCCGTCCCTTGGATCGATACCTATCTATACTAAGTTGACTTGTTGTTCACAACAAGTTGACAACCGGGTTAGAAGGTTAAACTCTAGGACTTTTCCTAGTGATTGTTGCGTGTACAACGACGCGCATCAGCGCTCTGAGTATCCCTTAGGAATACTCATTTCACTATCTGGAAATTTCTGACACTCATATAAATCTATGGCAGAGGGCACTACATGATTAAAGTTTCACTTAATTAGTTATGCCAGTTGGGAGAATTAAGGCTAAATCATACAAATGGACATTCAAGCCATAATTCTTTTCTAACAAGAGTATATGTATAACAACTTCAAAAGATATAAAACATTTAAGATATAAATCTTAATCACATTACCACATGCTATCATTCATTGCAAATTAATGGACCACACTTATCATCATACTTTTACAAGATATCAATATCTTATCACAAGTTCCAGGGTTTTAACCCTTATTGGAACATGAAGAGGATTTCACCTCAATCATGGCTTCAAACATGCCCAAAGGTCATTAAGACCATCACATTATTCATAGTAAGGTTATCATCATCATTGCATGCCTTAAACAAGGCTCAAAAGATCATTAGCACATATGTGTCCATAGATATTAACATGGCAAGGCACTATGATATTCAAATAGTACTACAATGTGGTTTCAACACAAGAAGAGTGTAATTCATTATCACATTAATCATTCAAGATGTCTAATTATAACCAATCAACATCATATAATTACATTAAGGTTAGGTATAACGAGCTAGATCACATGGGAGTTACACATCCACTTATTATAGTGATTTATCAAATATAACTATATAATGGCAAAGGTAAGACTATAAATTAATGGTATTGAACCATCAAAATATCATCACTAAGACCAACAAATAATACCATGTGATTTATTCTAATCCATTGGATGTTGAAGCATCCAATATTATTCATTGGATCAAGTTCATTGTTCAAGGTTATCAATTAAAGTATAGGTCTAACCATTAGATCAATTGAACCAAGGAACCATTAGTTTAAGGTTTAGTCAAATCTACAATTACATTCTTAACTCATTATATATGATGATGACCTGATCCACCATTAATTGTGATCATTAGGTCACCATTGGTTGTTAGATCAGTAATACATTCAGTTAATACCATCAAATATTAAGCTAATGTCATCATCGATTGATAACATCATTAGAATACTTAGTAGATGATAATTAAATGTCTAATTGAGCCAAAACCTGACCTAAGGGGGTGACCATAGGTTGTCACCATAAATTTGACGCCCTTGATCATGAACATCAGTTGCCAAGATAGCAACACCACTGGTTATTGAATGGTATGACCATCAGTTGTGTGATAGGGAAAGCATTAGCTTGAAAACCCTAATTTGAACCATCAATTATTTTGTTCTTAGCACCATAATTTGATGCTATCAACCTGTCCTAGATCATGTTACACCTTAGAAAGTTCATACACATGTTTACAAGTTCATATAGAACTGGAACAAAATAGGGAACACCACAAAAATTCGTAATTCTAAACAAACATGATTTCTTTATGCTTAGATCATCAGATTAAAGCATAAACATGAACTAACAAGCTTCTAGTAAGCAATATAAGTGAAGAATGCTATATAACTTGTCGCTATAGATAGTTTAGATCCCAAACAGCAATAATCTCAAGCAAATAGGGCAAGAAAACCTTGGGTTTAGATCTGAACTTGGCCAAATAGGTACTTCTCTCCACAAAGAAGCAAAATCCTAGAAAAAGAAATAAGAAGGATAGATTTTTGAGTTCTAGAGCCACTTTCACCATGGAACAGTAAGGTTCTAACCTGGAGGAAGGTCTAAGGAAGGGGAAGAGCAAGAGAAATGGAGAAGGAAGGAAGAAAACAACTTGCATTGGTCGAAATCCCTAGAAGATGACCTTGGAAACCCTAGGTAGGGCTAGATGGAGCTCTAGGAGACCTTCTTCTCCAAAAAGAGGTTGTCTTCTACCTTAGAACACTTGGTTCCTCATAAAAATAGAGTGGAGTCATTTCTCCAGGTTAGAGGAAAGAGAAAGCAAGCATAGTTTCATACTTGGGCAAGGAAGAGGTAAATATAGCCCATGGATAAGGATGGAATCAAGCATGAGGTGTTAAAGTAGCTTCCCCATGTGTCTATGGCCTTAAACTATTAAGAACATACAAGCACACACACAAGAAGATCCCCCACCATCCATATAGACTTGCTTAGCTTTCCTTTGTCGAATTTCCCAGACAATCAAATAATTCATTAGTTGATAGCTACTAAAGGTAGCTCATCCATGAAGGGGTAAACCCTAAAATACCCATGAGGAAAACACCTTCAAACCATGGCTCAAATAGGATCCCCGTGGCTCAAAACACTCAAAAATGATAATATAACATATAAGGAACATAATGTATGTGACAAAGTGCAAAGAAAACCCCTCAATTGGGTAAATCGCATAAAAGTCCAAAATGTACAAAAAATTGCATAACTTGCTCAAACAATGTCCAAATTGGACCAAATTTGAAACTTAAGCTTGTATTATGATTTCAAAACATATAAAAAGGTTATATTAGGGTTATAAGAATTAAATTATGGTAATTAAGCTTATTAAACTCATTAAGAAAGTTCATGGACCTTACAACTATAAACCCCTAACAAGGATTTCGCCCCAACATCCTACGCAAAAAGAGATGGATATTTTCTATGCATCCCATTCTCTAGTTTACATGTGGATTCCTCTATGCCATGATGATTCCACAAAACAAATACTAGTATTATATCTTTTCTCTTCAGCTTTTTCATCCTTCTATCCAGGATCAACACAAGACCCTCACTACCAGAAAAATGGTCTTTAACTACAAAAAAAAAATTGTAGCAAAAACCCCATATTTTGTAACTAAAGGCTTTAAGTACATATTACCTTACACATACAAATTTTAGTATATGCTCATATAGCTAAATCCTTTAACTATATTTTTCAAATATGTAGTTAGATAATCCATTCACTACAAATTCATATGTATCCGGAAGCGTAGCTAGATATTGTCCTTACATATTTAAATGTAAGTATAATTATAGCTAAATGTATGACTAAAATTGCATATATAGTCAGTATGTAGCAAAAGGATGAAGTTAATACATTTTATGTGTAGTTAATGTGTAGGGAAAGACAGTAGTTACTATATGTGTGTGTGTGTGTGTGTATATATATATATATATATATATATATATATATATATATATATAGAGAGAGAGAGAGAGAGAGAGAGAGAGAGAGAGAGAGTTGGATTATGCATCTACCTATATTTGTAGTGTCATTTATTACACATACATATATGCATGGTTAGATTATTCATATATTCTGTAATTTGTCAGTACATAATCTCTTTTAGTAATAAAATAATAGTAGTTAGACCAATTTGTGCCCATTATGCCAACAATCTTACTTTAATTTAAACTGAAACGTCAAATGTACATGGGGAGGATGTATACCTTTCCCCTATTACACAAGGTGTACAAAAAAAGTATATACATATATTAATGATTCATTGAAGTCTGCATGCATCTTGGCAAAAGAGTATGTATCTTTCTCAATCAATGTATTTATTATCTTTTCCTTTAGTATGATGAGTTGTCAATTATAGTTGCATACCAATCACCTTTGCAGACACGTCATGTTCATTATGATATGCTAGGGAACATAACCTCTAAGCTAGCATTGTTCCTTTTTTTTAGTGGGTGCATTTGCAATAGCAGTAGTCAAGAATGCAATTGGCATCGACTGAGAAACATCAACATATCCTTGATAGCCTTCAAACATGGGTTCGACATTTTTGTAAGGACACTTGAATCATAATCTGTAGCAATCCAATGCTTTCTTGATGAGATGTGCGCTAGTGTTATTCTTACCACATGTTGAATACAACTGTAGGATGAGAGAGCATAACATGTAAAGTACTTCTCTTAGTATTTATTCAAAGAAGGAAAAAAATAGAAACAAACAAAAGACTTTGTTTTGAAAGGGATCTATAGAAAAATGACCGAAAAGTATATAATTTATAGCTATGTAATAAAATACGCCCTAACAAATGTTCAAGAGTAACATGATATTGGTTCCAATATGAAAAAAGTCAGTAGTTGCTACTCACCACTAGATAGCCAGAGGGCGCTTGCGCGCTGCTACTCCTACTCCACCACCGGGTTTGTAGTAGTTGAGGCTGCCTTACCTATCATTAAACTGTAGTCTTCGTAGTATCTGATTTGTGGAACCTTTCATATGCCCAAATAAACAAAAAGTAACATAAGAACACACTTACATGGAATTTGTCAGTTTCTATGCAAAATATTGCTCCACCAAAATCTAGTTCTTGTTACCACAACTTTCAAAGCTATTAAATTTCATTTTTTATCCTTCGTCTAGGGAAGTATCTACATGTAGCAGGAAACATGTGTTATTCCAAAGGGTTGAGGTTAGCATGACTTTAGATAGCAAGTTATCTGTAGTCTCCACTTGAGGATCTAATCAAGTACCATGGGGAAACTAATGGTCAAACAATCTTGATTAGATTCCTCGGAGCACATTATAACAACTCTTGAAGAAGCACATGATACTGAGGCCCTGAAGAACAACACTATGGCTCTGAATGAAGATCCAAGTAGGTTTGAGAATGAAACGGTGGATCTTCCGAACAATATTAAACAGTATGCCCAATTTCAGTCTATTCTTCACCCTCTTTACTCTCTTCCTCTTCTTCTACTAATTTCATATATAAAGATAAGAAAAATACCTTCAACAAATGTTTCCAACCTTAGACTTTATGTCTCAAATGTGTCTATCAAAACTCAGTCTGGTCTCAAAAATAAAAAGTAAGTTAGGTCATGACTAACTCCAGAATGCGTAAGGAGTCACAACATGCAACCTCCATCTCCTTTTTAGAATTGGAAAAAAAATAGGAGTAGGCTACCAGTAGATGAGAGTCAATAGGTCGGTCTAGAGAAATGAGTCAATGGAAAATTTTTACCAACACTACGCTTGAATCTAGATAACAAGAACCACCTAAAATAGTTAGATCATACTTTCGAATTCATTATGAATGATAAGCCTAGAGCTGGTGATTTTCTTTCCATCATGCACTTAGCATTTGTATTTTGCTAATTGTATCTTGAACATGAAGGAGATAGTTAATAGTTTGAACATCATACTTGGCCAAGTACGATAATTCAATCCCCGCCACCTGGAAAAACTAGTCACAGGTCAAGAAATAAGCTCTTCCCACTCTGGTTTTCAATACAATAGAAACACGACTTGTAAGAGAATTCTTTCTATTGATACTTGATACTAAAATAGGATGCAACAAAGAAGTATAAAAGTGTATCTATATTTCTGCATGCTTTGAACATTCATGAGGAACCAACTACAAGCTTAATAGTACTGAAAGCACAATTGATATAGTCACACACCAAACTAAGGTTCATACGTGGAATAACTTTGAGCCACAATAACCCTCCAAGTTTTAGAATCCAAGACCCAATCACAACCTACCCCTGCTAAAGGAGCCACGTAAAGTGGAAAAATAATAGAACGATGTAAGAAGTCTCTACTGCTGTACTATAGAAAATTAAACATGATTTGCTATGACGAGTCACTAACCTTTGCCATCCACTCATTATATGAAGTAATGGTTGTTTTACAACAAAGGGAGAAGTTGTGCAACTAATACTAAATGGCAAACATTACTAATTATAGGTGAAAAACAATATGAAAATGCTATAAAAACTACCATTGGTCGTCAATATCATGTCATCCTTGTCATTAGCATTGTGAACCTAGAAAAAGCATGTACAACTAGCATGTAAGCACACATGTCTAAGGAGATGGTGCTAATTGAAGAAATTATTTCCACAACCAATAAAAAAAGCTTGATTATGGAAGAATCTGAATATGAAGTTTCATCTCCAGCCAAAAAAATCTAAATTGAAGGCACAAACTGTACAGATTCCAGAAAATTATTATGTCCAACAAGTATTCCATATAGTACTGACGTCCATATATGTATTAGATATAGTTGTATTCTGCTTCATATCATGATAGCTAGATCAGTGGCTTTGCTTCTCAATTTACAAAACTAGTGGGTTGTCTGACCAAATGATGCAGGCCTGGATTGGATACCTGTATAATCACATACATAGAGAAAAATTAGAATCTGCAGCATTCCCAAAGAAACTGGGAATCGTCAATAGTGAAATTCTCAATAGAAATCCAAATAGATATTAATAATTTTCTTTTATCTTTAATTCCAAACTATCAAAACTAATGTTACAAAACATGCCCATGTGCTTCACATATTATCCTCAGTATCTACATTGTTGTTCTTGGGATCTAATTTATGTCTTGGTGTATGGTAATCCAACAAGTTTATCACATATGCCTATGCAGGATTGATGCTTCCACACACAGTATTTGAGAACTATGAATTCTTGTCCCTGTATCAATCATTTATCTATTGCAATTTTCCATAAGAATTTCAAACGTAGTGATAGCACAAACTATTTAGATTAATATAATTTTAACATACATTATTTGATATTTTAAAAATGATAAAGAATTTAAGTTTACCTGATATATAATAAATATAACACAAAAACACCAAATGTTGATACCTTTGTTGCAAATATCTAATCGGAATGTCATCTGGATACTCAATTACTGATAACATTCATCTTCATTGCAAACCCAGCCAAGTGTCTGGGCAAACTCAATGTAAACTGAATTGACAACATGGTTTCCAAGCCATTTTTCTTCTTGGCACCCTCGAAAAAGACGTTAACACCTTTTCCATGAGAGTGAGGTCCATTTCAAGTTAAACTCGTATTGTAGTTGGGTTTTTTAATGCTAACTAGTAAAGCCATCAAAAAAGCATAACCTCATTAAGTATCTAGATTTTAGCTAAATATGAATAGTTTTGTTTATCTATAAAAGAATTCTCTCTTCACTGGTGCTAGGTCCACTTAGTATTATAATGTTTTAAACTAGATTCTTTTGATTTTCGTTTATTGTTAACTTTTCTTTAATGCTTTGATCCCCCTTCCCTTTACAAGTTAGTTACGTACTCACATTTCTAGCTTGAGTTAGTATGTAGATGTATTGCAGTAACTAGCGCTAGATACTCCTACAAATTAAAGCGCTAGACCCTCTTATAAAATATGTATTAAACTTGATCTTCGTAATTATGAATAATGCTAACAGACATATGTAGCCATACCAAAATTCTGTGGTATCTAGGAGAACCCATGGGTGAAACAAGTCCCTAAGAACTACATAAATACAAACAGAGAAGCAAAACTAGGCACCTCAAAGACCTAAGCAAACACCTGTATTTCCTTTGGTTCAATTGTTTTACCCTGAAGTTAAATTGTATACTTTCCATCATATTCGGTGCCTAAATCATTAAGAGAAGCTGCACAATCCGGGTGAAATCGAAGCATTCAGCCAATGTGCTACTGGAAAGAGTCAACCTAACTCTTGATCCTTGAAGTATCAGGTACAATCTACCTAATCTCTTAATCATGCAAGGGAAATTGAAAATGAAAAAATAAATGTGTAAGCAGCAGTAGCAATTCCACTTCGGTAGTAGTGACTTCATCACAACAGAACATATTATCGTCATATGTTGTCATCCACATCAGCAGTAGTAATTCTAGCAACTTTGAAGCATCCTCTTTACAATTTTTGTAAGGTTTTCTTCACATATAAATTTAAGAGATCATAATATTTTGCACTGGTATGTACCAGGAAGTATGTTCAAAATATTGGTTAGACTTCTGTATTTAAGAAGAATATATTATAATAATTAATCTATGACGTTACTTGATTTAGCAATTGGCTTCCCATTCTCAGGTTCAATGGACCAACCACTTCTATATTCATGATAGGGATGGTTCTTATAGCAGTAAAAACTTACAAAAGTAATAATATCAAATATGTGATAAAGGTTAAGTATTTTTAATGACCAAGGAAGATGACCTTAGGAATATCAACTGCCAGACTGTAGGAAGAAAGAAACTTAAAAACTTGCCTAAAATATAGCATAAAAAAAGAGTTATGTTCACAAGTCATAGTACATTGCACCCCAGAATAAATATACTATCATGACAAAATATACATTCATGAAATACATATCCTGATAAAGCTAACTGTAGTTAGATAACTAAAAGCTAACTCTAATTTTTATTGTACCATATTGGAATAATTGAATTCCAAGACAATATCATATGATAGTCAACAAGAAAAACATTCAAAGAATGTTCAAGTAGCACAATGGTTTCCTATTGATCTGACATGCAAATCAATTGTCCAGGCATAAGTGTTGTTCTTGAAGTAGTAAGATTAAAAAAAACTTATATTATGTACATAACGTTTTTATGTGTTAGTGATGAAATTTGAAAACAATGAGTATCCAGGACCTTCCATAATCAAAATTTTAAATTGCCATGCTATCAACTATATTAAATTAGATCATAGTGGTTCGACTAAGTTAAATATGATGCCACCTGACAATCTACTTCGGTTTGAGTGATTTATAAACCAAAGGATCAGTTCATTTTGTGGTTTCAATTCACAATAAACTATGCCCATCCCATAATACAAACATAATTTACCTAGACGTTATTTGTTGACAATTTCAAGACTATCTTGGTGTCATTCAACAATTCATAGTTCATGGAGTTTGCAGATTCTGTGAATAAAATTCAGAACACTTGTGTTCATACTTGGGAAAATATATGTGTGCAAAGTAATTCATGTATATCCTTGAACTAAACATGTAGATATTTCTACATATTGCAAAGAGTGAAGTCAGCTACTATGATGACTAGGAGTCAAACAAGAAGGATGGATGAGAACCGTGATGAAATCATTATGTTCATTAATAATTTATAGTAGGAATGTATGTTGACAATGTGCAGATGACTCATTTTCAATGGAACATGACAGTTTATTTATTCATGTATTACTAAACATAGTCTATCAGTTCTGAACACAACAAGTAACAAGATGATTGGCATGGCTTTTCATGTTTACAATCTTAGTTAACAATGCATTTAATAAATTATTTGTCTCTACCGTGTCTGTATTAAAACTGAGTTGTGTCACTGTGCACTCATAGACATTGTTTGACTCATAGATGTTGTTTGAAATTATTTTTATCCTCTTCATTGGGGAGAACTTTATAATAAAAGGTTCATCCTTTCAAAAAGAAAATGATTCTGTCTAGTGAGTTCCACTACCGAAGCTGTTATAGTGGTCAGTGTTTAAAACCATGGGATGTTGTCTAGAAGAGCTAATCTTTTGAACTATCCACCTAAATCACCTTGTGACAAACTCACTCAACATAAGGAAACGTCAAAGATACAACAATGGATAATTATCACACAGAACAAAATATGTTGTAATATAAAACAATAGTTAAAAGAACAGAACATAGTAATAATAGATATTTCAAGACTTGTAACACCATAGATCACCTTGATGGTGTATTACTCAAAGAATATGCCATTGTTTTCTCTTCCATAGATCATCTTTTGGAATATCTTCCAAGTTTCATGAAATTCATCATTTTCTTTTTGGATGAAGCAGGTAATGTACCTTCTCATTTAGGTTAACTCAGCAATAGGATAAAACTTCTTTGGAAGTTCATTCTTATTTCCTCCCATGTGACAATCACTGTCTTTGAAGAGTACCACTTCTTCACCTTATTCCAAACAGAGAAGGGGAGCATGATGAGATGAATAGAGTATTCATAAGTGGCTATATGATTTTTGAAAGTAGAGAAATTTAAAAAAAAACATGTGTTTGTACAATTTTATTTTCAAACCCATAGAACGTGAGGAGAAATACAAGAAGTGTAGGTGGGATTGAGAACTTTTGCCCTAGCATCTGATCCACCCTAGTGACAATTGGAGAAGTGTAATTGTTAGGCATAAAGTTGTCATGAACCGGTTTGGGATGTGAAGGCGGATCAAGTGGTACATCCTCAGGGCAATGTCCTTCACCATCTACCATCTCAAACTCTTGATGTTGATGTCATCTTCATCCTATGTCAGGGTCTGGTAGGAGCAAGTCAGTTGAATAAGAATGGTGCACCATCATGCAACACTTCACATACACAAGGCACAAGTAAAAGATGTAGGTGTGTATTGTTGTGAAACTTAGCTTAAGGCATATACATGCATGTATTGTAACCAGAATTGAAAAAACCATGCATGACTATCTTATGGAGAAGTGTAGCATTGAAATTTTAAAACAAGAAGTGTTGAAAGCAGGAAAAGAAGATGTATAGAACAATTTCAGTTCATTGGATATGTTGATCTTCTTAGGGAGCCTCTTGTCATCTTCCCACATCTAGTTTGACATATGGAGACACAAAATGGAGATACTCCAGCAGATGGATCCAAGTCCTCTTGAAAGCATTGGCCTCACAATCCCTTTTGTTTCCAAATTTCTGATTGGAAGGGTAGAACCAACTCACACATCCAGGGATCGTCTTTTCTGGTTGCGAGGCATAACAGATTACAGAGATAACTCCTATACATATTGACACACACAAAAGTATATGATCTATCATTATGTTTGCATAAGAAGCAACTAGAAGAAAGTAGTATACCTCTTTTCCTTGAATAATCTGAAATTGGAAGTTTGTTATGACAGGCTTCGACATATGCAACATATATATCTTTGGAGCTTTACACATTCTAATCCACTTAAAAGAACTAGATTCACTCCTCTGTGCAATCTCAATAATTTGTTTTTTGTGGAAGCATTAAGGTCTCTAGTATAGGTTTGGCCTAAGGCCAGAGAGCTAGATTACTGGCTGAAATGATCACGAAGATGAAACAAACATGGCACATGTTTTTTACTAGCTGGAATATCAGTGAGTGATATTCATAATGTTTGTGATTAATCTCATAGACAAGCTTGTCTATAAATATATGATGAAAACAATAAAAAATAATGATCAGGAGAAAACCTCTTTCAAATATTGGAACTTCACATGTGTAAGGGACTATTATCAGTCACGTTAGTAGTTTGACTTAAACACAGGTATATCATAACATGTTCATAGGTGTTGGTGATCACAAAAGACATTTCCCTATAGATTCCTATGAAATATTTACGTATAGATATAAATGGGAAAACTAATACAAAGAATTGTTATCTGGCAACATTATATGCTAAGTAGAAGGTAGAACTAGGCTTTGAAAGAAAGATAAATTGAAATCAAACTTGAAAAATGAATAAAACTCACGAGCAAAATGTGTATGTGTATGAAAAGTATGTTATGAGCATGTGTTCTTATACAAAAGCCATATGTTGTTCTTACAAGCTCACCAAATATGAGTCTAACTTAAGTTTGTTATATATCACGTGTGGCCTTGCAGAGAACAAGGGAGATGAGATATTTATCAAGATCTTGCAAATATATAGAATCTGAGGAAAGAAGACACCTCATGGAACGATGCTTAGTGCTAAACATTAAGATACAAGATGGATGTTAAGAAGAACTCATTTCTGAATGCAGCAAGGGATCCCCTTGAGGTGTTAATCATAATCTCATGTTGAGGAGGATACTGGAAAGATTGAATTTGCACTAGATACACTTCGTCAAGACCAAACACCTATAAAGAAAATGTAGGGCCTTCACTGTTAAATTAAATAGCACTACAGATCAAAAACAAAAATAGAAATCACCTTAAGTATAAAGAATTATGTATGAAGGCAATATCATATAAATTCTCATCATCTTCACTCTCGTAGCATCATCCCCAAGCCTCTATAGATCAAGACAAATATACAATAGCACCTTTCATTGCATGATCTGATGAACTTCAAGAACAAAGAACAAACTATAGGATGTATGAATCTATACAATAGTAGAAGTAAAGAGCATCTTTTTTAGGAAAAAAATCCAAATTCTATGAGGTATTCCTGATAGGGTAGCATAATCAAGCAGAGTACAACAAAATAGGAATCTGATCAGGTATTAGAAAGACAAACTAAAGGATCAGATCAGTAGGTCCATCATTGCATCATTGCATTTGTGTTGCACTAAGACCAAAAAAATGACAAAGAAGATTTGTCAATTCAAGAAATAATACTTCTACTAACCAAGAACACAAGAAATAATCAAAGGCAAAAAGATTTGATTATAAAATATTGACCATGTGAAGTATCAGTTGAATGGACTCGTGAGGCTCAATAAAAATCAACTAATAGAAAAACATCAGTATCCCCATCTAATAGAAAGGCTCATATCGACTGACATCATACATCATTTGCTCAAGCATTTTGGTTTAAGTAGACAAAATAAACAAGTGAAGTATCATTTTAAGACACCTGGATCCAAAATGAAACTCTAGTAAAAATAACTATGTCAAGTCTCAGTTTCAAACAGCTAACTCCCATAGATCTCAGAAGGATACAAGGAGGGTTTAAATATGAAAAAATGATATACCTAAACTGAAAATGCATCTGGAAACTTGGTGCCCTAAATAAAAAATAACTAAAAAGATCCAACAAACTTCTGGTTCAACACTGGAGATTTTAGAAACAAGATCAACTATTAAAATAAGGACTCATCCATTGCAAAAAGAAATCACAGGAAAGAACAACTTAGAGCCATGTTTATTTTGCTATATAAAGCATAACCAGAAGCAGAAGCAATCTAGAATAACCAAGATTTCATATAGGGAAGATGGTCTCTCCCAAAGAGGGAAGATAGTCTCTCCCAAAGTCAATTTTGGATGTAATTCTTATGTCTACACTCAAGCTTTTCTAGGGTGCTTAACAAGATCTACAATAACATGCATGAGTTCATACAGAAAGTAGCACAATAAAAATAGGGCATACCAAACTAAAATCAGTAGTTTGATATCACTTTAGTGGGTTTGAACTTGGTATCTTCTAAGTAGATTGCAGATTCTACAAAATGCAAAGTGCATTATCTATGGAAAGCTACAATGGACTAGAAAGATTTTTCTGAAGGAGACGGTGGGAGCTGGGAACTGAAAGAAAGTATTTTGGTTGCAGTGATAAAAAATTAGTTTTACCTACCAGTAATACACTATTTAGTATCTAGTGGATTGCTAGCCAGTATATTCTGACATGAACCATGATGTACTCATTCAAGTATGGCTTAGTGTTTTGTGTGTCTGCAAATAAGGAAGTGATAAATAATATTTCCTATAATGTTTTTTGATATCAGGGTCCTAATTTCATTATAAAAGGGAGAATGTATGATCCCACATGAATCAAATTATTTCCCTTCGGGTCTCTATCAATTATTTCCCTTGATGTGCTAAAGCTAATTACATTAGCCTAGTGTTTGATTTCATTACATAAAACAATTTATATACAGGGAAAAATGCTAGAAAAATAGAACATCTTCTGCCTAGTATCCACTCCCCTAACAAAAGGATCAAAAGAAACAACCAACAGCTACGAAACCCCCTTTACAAATTAGCAACAAACAATAAACAATTCCAAAAAAAAAATTTTGTCATAATGCCAAATTTGTTAATTATTTCAAGCTTCCCATTAGCTCTTTGAGAAAGTGTTGGTAAGGGAAATGTTGTAAAAACTTGAGGTATAGTTTAGGCCCTTATACAGAACTTACTTATCACAGGAACAAAGAGAAAAGACAAAATCTGGACAGACTAAATAAGCTTTAGTCATGTAGCGGCCATTATGTGGTCACAATAATTAAGGTGAGCTCCTTAAAGCAAGTAGAATAGCATTATATGGTACCAAATTGATACCTGAGTTGCAATTTCACTAGTAGAGTCTGAACTTCCCTATGTGTGGCTCTGGATAGTACAGTGCCAAACTAATATTTGCATCTTCACCCATGGAAAGATAGATAAGAAGGACCATGAGGTTTCCACACAACTTTATGCTGATTTTATCTAGGCTTATGGGTCAGGGAGACTGATTTATTTATTATCGAGGAAATCCATCATGCATGTGCAGTATCGGGGCAGAACGGGACATGAACAACATAGAGGGAAGAGGTCAGCTTGTCATGAGAAAAAATGATATAACATGTACCTTTTGTTCTTATGATTCATACATGGGGAGGCATCGCTTCCACTAGACATCATTGGAGAAATCATGTTTGCCTTTGCACTGATGTGCTTTGCAACCAAACTACTCACTGAATGGAGTTTTGATTGATGAACCATTGTTGATTCCAAGGGAGTAAATGAATATTCTAGAAGGCAGTGAAAGGGCACTGATGAGAACGATCAGTGAGGGAAAACAACAGTCACCATGAAATCCTCTAGTCACGCATATCGGCGACCAGCACCACCCTCAGAGGCACTGATGGATCATCACTCTGCCACCGTCACTGGAGACGAATTCACCACCTCCATGAGCGACACACACTGGATTTCCAAATTATACACCTCATGCGATTGCCCGCCAACACTGAAGAAGCCATGCCCTTCTATGTCCACTACTCCAACCTACATGAGGAGGCTCATGAAGGGAGAACTCCTCAACGTCCTTACCGATGAGGTTGAGAGGATGTTCAGGAGGATGTAGCCGACGTCACCAGCTGCGGCATCACATCCAGTGACTGACTCATCCGGTTCTGCCATATTTCCTCCGTTGTCAGCTTCTTTAGTGGCGAGTCCAGTGACAGGATAAGTACGAGATCAATAAGCACTAGAGGATGGGAACACTGCTATAGTGTGATAATGAGGAAAGATTAGTAGGAGGACAACATTGTGTGTTCTAGGGGTGCAGGTGACTACTGATGCAACCAAATGGGGGGAATGTGGGAAGGAGTGTTTCCGTGTGCGTGATGGAAAGAAAGGGGTTTCATTTTTAAAAAACACGGGTTGAATCCCGCGGATGCCTTTTAGAATGAAAAAAGAGAGCAAATGGTTATTTTAAATGTAGCTTGTTTTGTAGTTATTAGTTCAACCCATTGTTAGCTATACTTGCTTTGTTTGCACTTGTAAAAATTTATAAAGAGAAGTATCCTTTAACTACATACAAAGTACATGTCATCAAATTAAATGTAGTTAGATCATAGTTTTCTCGTAGTGCCTCAACATAGGTATATCCTCATCTAACTCAACCTCTACTGGTTGGATTGTCTGGTCAGTACCCGGATGACATTTCCTCAACATAGAGATGTGAAAGACATTATGCAATCTATGTAGCTCTGGTGGTAGCTCCAACTTATATGCTACCTTTCCAATACAAGGTAGGATAGGGTATGGTCCCATAAATCTAGGTGCCAACTTACCCTTATTTCCAAACCTCAGCACACCTTTCCAAGGAGAAACCTTAAGATATACTCTATCTCCCACTTAGAACTCAAGTGGCCTGCATCAGTTATCTACATAATATTTCTGCATGATCTGGGTTGCTTTCACCTGTTGTTGTATCACTTTAATCTTTTCTATAATTTGTTGTACTAGCTCAAGACCCAAAAGTTGATATTCACATGTCTCATACCAGCAAAGAGGAGACTGACATCGTCTCCCATACATAGCCTCATAAGGAGCCATATCTATGCTTCTTTGATAGCTATTGTTGTACGCAAACTCTATCAAAGTTAGATGTACATCCCAACCACTAAGAAATTGCAGCACACATGCCCTCATGAGATCCTCTAAAGTTTGAATAGTCCTTTCAGACTGGCCATCAGTCTGCGGATGAAAAGCTATGATGAATCTCAGTTGTGTTCCCATTGTTGAATGCAGACGCTCCCAAAAATGACTTGTAAACTGTAGACCTCTATCAGAAACTATAGTCACTGGAATGCCATGCAGACGGACAACCTCATCAACATATATTTGTGCCAATTTCCCTATTGTAAACATCATCTTAACTGGAAGAAAATGAGTTGACTTAGTTAATCTGTCTACTATCACCCATATGGAATCATGACCACTGTCTGTCATAGGAAGACCAACCACAAATTCCATAGTAATATGATCCCATTTCCACTGTGGTATTGGCAAGGGTTGGAATGTCCCTACAGGCTTCTGGTACTTAGCCTTCACCCACTGACAAACTAGACATTTGGCAATGAACTCTTCCACATCACGCTTTAGACCTGGCCACCAATACATGTCTTTCCAGTTTTGGTACATCTTGGTACTTCTAGGATGCATTACATACATGGAGGAGTGAGCCTTCTCAAGTACCATCTTCCTCAAGCCATCAACATCAGGAACTATTGTCCTATTATGGTAATAAGATGTACCATCATCTGCCTCATGAAAGCCATCATACGTTTCACTGTCAATCCCTGATCAAATATTTTGTATCACATTATCATTTTTTTGTGCATCATGAATATGCTATCTCAAGGTAGGTTTCACTTGTAACTGTGCCAACAATCCTGCCAGCAAGGAAACTTCTAGATGTACATTCATCAGGTGAAGAGACACTAGCATATCTCTCTTATGGCACATCAAGGAATTGAATTGTGCATTATCTATCACTGATAATGAAGATGACTTTCTACTCAATGCATCAGCTACCACATTTTCTTTCCCTGGATGGTAGTCTATTGTGCAATCATAACCCTTAATAAGCTCCATTCATCTCCTCTGCCTCATATTTAGCTCCTATTTTGAGAAGATATACTGTAGATTCTTGTGGTCAGTGAAGACCTGACACTTTTCTCCATAAAGATAGTGTCTCCAATACTTTAAGGCATGGACCACCGCTGCAAGCTCCAGATCATGTGTTGGGTAATTCTCCTCATGTTTCTTAAGTTGTCATGAAGCAAAAGAAATCACATTTTTATCCTGCATCAACACACATCCCAACCCATTCTTTGAAGCATCACAAAAGACAATATATCCTTTCCCTTGCTCTGGAAGTACTAACACCGGTGCACTAGTCAATTTTTCTTTCAATTGCTGGAAAGAATGTTGACACCTGTCATTCTAAGCAAAATGAACATCCTTCGTAGTTAACCTAGTTAGGGGTAACACTATAGAACTGAAGTCTTTGATAAACCTCATGTAGTAACCTGCCAGACCTAGGAAACTATGGATCTCTATCGGTGTCTTTGGTTGTTCCCATTCTAGTGTATATTCCACTTTCTTGGGATCAACACAAACTCCTTTTGTAGATATAACATGGCCCAAAAAAGGCACTTCAAATAACCAAAATTCACACTTGCTGAACTTAGCATATAGTTGATGTTGCCTCAACAAATTCAATGCCTGGAAAAGATGTTACTCATGTTGTTGACTATCCTTAGAGTATATCAGGATATCATCTATGAACATGACCACACACTGATCAAGATAAGTTCTAAACACCCTATTCATCAGATCCATAAAAGTTGCAATGCATTGGTTAGCCCAAATGACATAACCAAAAACTCATAATGACCATACCTAGTCCTAAAAGATGACTTGGGTATGCCATCAACCTTAATTCTCAACTGATGGTAACCTGACCTCAGGTCTGTCTTTGAAAACACAGTGGCACCTCTCAACTGGTCAAAAAGATCATCAATCCTCGACAAAATATACTTATTCTTTATTGTCACCTTGTTCAACTCTCTATAGTCTATACATAATCTCATTGAACAATCCTTCTTTTTAACAAACAACACAGGAGCACCCCAAGGAGAAGTGCTTGGCCTGATAAAACCCTTCTCTAACAGTTATTGTAACTATTTCTTTAACTCATGCATCTCTATTGGTGCCATTCTGTATGCTGACTATGCTATGGGTTGTGTTCCATGAACAATATTGATCTCAAACTCAATCTCTCTAGGAGGGGGAATGCTAGGAAATTCCTCAGGAAAGACATCCTCAAATTCTCGCACCACTGGTACTTCCTGGATACTAGGACCTCCTACCTTGGTATCCACAACATGAACTAAGAAAGACTCACATCATTGTCTCATCAACCACTCTGATGTCATAGATGACATCAAACATGTAGGAAGAATCTTCCTATCACCCTGGAAAATCCACTGTACATCTCCATCATGGAATGTCGCCACCTTAGTACTACAGTCCAAGACTACCTTGTATTTTTCTAAGGTATCCAATCCTAGGATTACATCAAAACAATGCATGTCAAGTGGCAAAAGATCCACTTGAATGTTGTGTCCAGAAAACGAAAGAACACAAGAAGGGCACACTTCCCACAACTCGACGGAATCAACCAAAGGAGTGTCTAGCTGCAGGCTATCAGATCTAAGACTAACATGTAGATAACAACTACCTATCATCTCTCTAGTGATAAAAGAGTGTGTCATAACCAGATCTGCTAACACAGATACAAAACAAGAAGCACACAAATCCGAATGAAATAATTCCATCTAACCTATCACGACTTGTGGATTGACCACTGCTTCTGGCTGGGTTATGACATAGAACCTTATTGTCGCCTATTATCGTCCACACCCTCTGCTTGCCTGTCCCGAGGATTCTGTATGGGATGTCTGACCACACCCTCTACTACTACTACTACTACTACTACTACTATCAAACTATCATTGTTGTGATCCCTATTGATTCTGCCTTGGCTGCTGAGTCACCTCCTCAACCTTCATAGGGAAATTCCATCTAATATGCCCTGTCTGTCCACATTGATGACACACTCGGTTATCACTCTGTGGTCTAAACGGCCATGTAACTGAGACTGATGATGAACTGTGAGCTCCTGTCGGTGGAAAACTGTGACCTCTACCCGTACTCAGGGTCTGCTGTGACGGTGCATGTGATCTTGGTTCAGTGAAAGTTGACCTTGGTTGCGACGACGGTGGGAAAAACATTGGCTTCTTAAAGCCTCCATATGATTGCCCTTAAAACTATATAGGTCACTTCTTAGCATTAGCTTCATGCTTCTCTATGGCAGACCTCTCAATCCTCTAGACAGATTCCATAAAGGTGGAAAACCTTTCCCTGTTCTCCAAGGCTAATGTTGTAGTAGTCAACTACGTACTCAGACCCTTCTCAAATCTCTGGATCCTTTCCTTGTCTGCTGCTGCCATGTGCGGCAAGAACCTCAGAAATTCCATAAACTTTTATTCATACTCATTGATAGTCATATCTCCCTAATGAATCTTCTCAACTGAGATATTTTCTCATCTAGGTAGGTCTCTAGAAAATATCAGCTAACACATTCCCTCTAAAACTCCTCCCATCCTATCACAACTCCTGGCCTTTTCTCCTCTTCTATGGCCCACCAGTGGCCAGCACTACCCTTCAACAAGTATACTGCATGCTTAACTTTGTCTTCTTCAGTGATGCTTAGGATTTTGAACGCCTTTTCCAGCTCAATCAACCACATGTCAGTGTCTGCTGGATTAGAAGTACATGCATATTCAATCGCCCCAACACGTCTAAGACGTTCAAATATCTTCCTGACACCTTGGGACTCCACATTAGAGGTGGTTGCCCTAGCTTGAGGTGCTGTCGCTCTGCCAATGATATGTGTAATTGTGGCCATCATCTATCTAAACATAGACTGAAACTCAGGATTGGCCATCATTGTCGGGTCTAGATGAGGCATTGCGGGCTGCTCTGCCCCTTCTTCTAGCACTCTCTCATCGCGTGCCTTCCTCCTAGCACCTCCTCCTGGTGCAACATAGCTACTGTCAATGCGTTCTTCATGTCCTCCAGACATATCTGCATAAGCATAAACTATGATTAGATATGTTGGATACATAAGAATAGACTCAAACCTAAGTCCTATGTCCATGTAGATTCAGTAAACCTAGAGCTCTGATACCAACTTAACTATGACACCTCGTCATGCTAAACAAGCTTACTCAAAACACAAAACACAATCAACTACTAATTAATCACATAGTAAAAAATGCGGAGTAATTAAAACCAATTCCAACAATGTAAATGAACTCTAGAACATTTACATAAAGGTCCATCATTCCATTCTCATATATTGTAACAAATATTCACATATGGGTCCAAAGATGAAACGACCGTCTCGCAAAAATAGGATTAACTAATGCGGAAGCGAATTATTTGTAGCGGATTACTGAAAATCACTGAAAATTTAAAACTTTTTGCAAAGAGATCCATTCACAGGAAAACTCTTTAACCATGAACCAAAGTATTCCAAATTCATCCTGGTTCACAAGTACACAACCTGTACCATTCCTTTTCAAGGATTACAACATTGACTGCCCTGTTAACAAATATACACAGGCAGTATAAAAACTTTGAGGCACTAAGCCAAAAATCAGATTGATACATTTAAAACTCCGAGGACCTGAGAGTACAGAGACGAAACATAAGACTACTATCTATATGACTAGACAGACAATATTTCCACCTGAGATTTTATTGTTGTCCCTGCTGTTGCTACTGTTCTTTCCCTGTTCTAGGGTTTCTGCTCTGCCTTCCATGCATACCTAAAAAATATTTCCCACGGGGGTGAGACAATTGAAAATTGCCCCAGCGAGAGATATAACTCTCCGCCAAAAACATTGTTATTGCAGTTTATCAAATTAAAACTGAGTAGGGGTTACTTTTACATTATCAGGCAGAATTATTCATCATAGAACAGAATAAGATAATCTCCATTCTCAAGGAGGTCATTGCATCTACCCATGGTAGATAAGTAATTCATCTGTCTACTTTGCAGAGAATATAAAGAAACATAATTAACATTTATCTACTAAGGAATGCACAAAGAAGTACAACATCAGCCAATGAATCTCCGTATTCAATCCTTAAGCAAACATGCTATACGACTGATTACATTTTACAATCACACTTATGCTTTGAGGAGATGAGATATACAGCTCATACTCCAACTGACCATTACGAAATCGCCTCGGTACCATACATAGGTCATCAAAAGACCCGGATTCTTATGACCTCATCTATCTCGGTCAGTACGAGACCACATGTAGGACATCTCATGTCTCTGCTAACTAGCTAGCCAGGGTATTCTGGCACCTTCGCTACAGAGTTACAGCGTCAATTGCACTCTCATCGCCAATCGAGAGATTTCTTGTTTATCTCCTCGATCTGACATTAAGTATCATTGGGAGATTCATGACACATCCATCCCGACATATTCATGAAGGATTGAGAGGTTTCTTGTTTACCTTCCAACAATCTCTTCAAGAGGACGTAAGGATATTTTCGCCCATTTACCCCCACATATTCAAAATATGTGCTCCGCCTTTTGCCGCGGGCACCCGTTTCACCATCACCTATTCCTGACGATGATGGATCTATGGTCATAGCAATACATGAATAGATTTCACTTGATTTATTAAGTACATTCTCATATTCTTTTAGCATCAGCCAAGTTCTCAAACATAACTTATTACAACAATGCTATAAAGAGACATGTACTACTTTTATCAGATATTTATCAGTCTTTCAAAGACCCTGGGAACTCAGTCCCTCATTTCAATACTGGGAATTATCATCCCTTCAATTTCTCATCACCATAATCATATGGTTCTGGGTATTCAAACCCTTAACTCATCATTAAGCATTATTATACCTTTTTTAGGTAATTATCACCTTCAGGTCATCTGACCAAGGAATTCATGATACTTGTTACACAAGCATCACACCTGGCTCACAAGACCATGAAATATCTTGTCACCTCTCACTAGGTAACAACTTACTCATGTGACTCATAAAAGTCCATGCATATTGCTTCTTTTACTAAGCAACAACAACATTAAGGCACATAATGCCAATCAACATTTATTATATAAATGTCACAGCTCACACTAGCTATATACATCATCTCATAATATCTGTATGGTTATTAGGCATGATAACAGTCATACAAGATATTCATCACATCATGTGATGTGATAGTAACACCATTATTCCTCTACCAGGAATTAGGGTTTACTATCAAATAGGGCTTTTCATTCCCTTTACCCAAATTAGGGTTAGGGTTCCCCATTTCTCATTAATAAAGAGTTCATGATCTCATTATCTATCCAACCCTTAATACATTATTCCATACCTCTGGGGCATTCAAGGATATCATATTTGATTATTCTAGAACATTACTTTCATCATATAACATTAATGATCATCAATTCAAGGTATGAGTTCATTTCTCATCCTTATCATGGTATGATTATATCATACACATTATTTGGGCTTAACCCCATTCTCAAGGTACATTAATTAACACTCATCAAGGTGTAACAACTCATTACATTTCATTGTAATAGTTTCATAACACACTTCATATGTTTCTTACCCAATTATATTGTATTTGAAGTACATCAAGGCATATAAACCCTGAAATGTTGAATGTGATAACTATCATATTTTGATTTATCACTTTCTCATCATTTCAAACTCTGTTGAGTTATCCATCTTATCTTATATTAAGGTATTTCCCTCTTAATACATTCCATCACCAATCTCTTACCTTTAGCATATAATGTAAAGGCCACACATTAGAATTGTACAGCTATCTCACATGATATGGACTTATCTTAGTTTAAGGCATGACTTTATTATAAAGTTGCTTATAAACAATCACAATGATACACCCTCAACTAGGGTTTATCATCACATATCTTATGTATCCTTCATCCAATTATATTGGACTTATAATCATATCAAGGTATACGATCATATGAGGTCACTTTCAAATCACCTCTAAATCAAGCATAGAGCACCACGGCCGTGCAACCAAGAACGGCCGTGCGAGGGGAAGCTACCACGGCCATGCTACCTTGCATGGTCGTGCAAAGGGAGTTCACCTCATGAATCATATTCAAGTATGAATTCTATTCTCTCATTAGGGATTAGGGTTTCACATACCATCTCCCTTCTTTAGAATAGGGATTGCATGTAGCATCACCCTTCATTAGGGTTTCATATCACATTGCCCATAATTAGGGTTTATGTTCATGATTAGGGTTTCATGATCTCTCTACTTAAGGATCATACCCTTAAAGACCACATGAATCATATTCTTATAGGAATTCATGCTGTCATCATCTCAACTTGATTAGGTCATATCAACCCTTCAATCGAGTTCATACAACAATGATTAACATAGTATATCAAGTCATTGATCCTATAAGCAATTAGGGTTCATCCCTTAATTGGCACTAACCACTTAGGTACTAATAGGGTTTCAACCTTTGTACCTTCATTGACTATCATTACCAATCAGCATTGGATCAATGGATCATTCACCATCTTGATTCTCAAGAGATTCAATCACATTGGACCTCCATTACATAAGTATCCAATTGAATTAGGGTTTCCAATGTTGATTCCTTCAATCATTGAATTCATGGAATCAATCATCAATTGGACCTATCCTCATACTTCAATTGATTTTAATAGGTCAACCTTCAAATTATTTGACCCTCAACTGACCCTCAATTGATCATCAATTAGGGTTTGATTCAATTGAATTAGGGTTTGGAATTGATGATTCAACAACACTAATCAATGTAAGACTAGTTGCTTTGAAACCATTGAACCATCATCCAAATTGGGTATGACCTGACCCCAAACGGTCTTGAGGTCGTTTGGATGACCTCAAAACGGTCTTGAGACCGTTTGCCCATCATATCACTCAAATCTAAGCATTCCAATTGGAGTTTGGTTCATTGGATTGATCACCAAATCAACATTGCATTGTATATCAGCTTAGTACCTTTAGACCTTCAAACACCTAACCATACTCCACCCTAGACCTCCAAACGGTCTTGGGTGACCACCAAACGGTCTTGAGACCGTTTGGATGAGCTCCAAACGGTCTTGAGACCGTTTGGCTCATCCAACCTTTGGACTTTAGTGAAAAATCATCATGGATTGGTCTATCGAGTTGATCAACAAATCAGCATTGAGTTGCAGTATAATTTGGTACCTTTGGACCTTCAATTGATCAACTATACTTGACCCCAGACCTCCAAACGGTCTTGGGGGATCCCCAAACGGTCTTGAACCCGTTTGGATGATCCCCAAATGGTCTTTATCCCGTTTGGGCTAATCAACCCAAAATCTCAACTTAACTCATTGGAATTGCAGCACTGTTTTCAATTAGGGTTTGCCTAATTGAATAGCCTTAAACTCACGATTCCTTGGGAGTTAACCCCTAAAAGTTGGAGAGTCATTAACCAACATAATTATGAACAGGAATCCCAAACGGTCAACGCTTTGTCAACTCACTCAAACGGTCTTGAACCCGTTTTCCCAAGCAGGTCAAGTTAATCAGGTTGAAAACCAGCACTTAATCTAATTAGGTTTTCCTAATTGATTAGCCTTCAACCTATGATTCCTTTGGAGTTAACCCCTAAAATTTGGAGGGTCATTAACCAACATCATTATGGACAGGAATCCCAAACGGTCAATGCTTGTTCAACCATCGCAAACGGTCTTGAACCCGTTTTCCCAAGCAGGTCAAGTTATTCAGGTTGAAAATCAGCACTTAATTCAATTCAATTTGTCTAATTGATTGGCTTTCAACCTATGATTCCTTTGTAGTTAACCCCTAAAATTTTGAGGGTCATTAGCCTACATAATTGGGAACGATATTCCCAAACTGTAAACGCTTGGTCAACTCCTTCAAACGGGTTTGAACCCGTTTTCCACCAAATGGTTTGCAACCCGTTTGGTCACCAAACGGTTTTGGTGAAACCGTTTGGTCCCAACTTTTGAGATCGTTTTCTCCTAAGATATTTGGTGAGGTGCTTGCTTATGATGATGTCATCATCAGCTTCCTTCGTGCACCCAAGAACAGCAACCGTTCTTGATGGAATTTGCAGCAAAGAAACAAAAGTGTATAAAATTGAAGAAATCAATCAACAAAGCATAGAAGATTGATGCAATAGCAATGTTTGAGGGTTTAAGTTATAAAACCCGCCTCCAATTGAGCTCCAAATCTACAAGATCACGCCATCAATGGTGGATGAAGCTCTAGAAACTCCCCCTAGGCTCGTCCTCAAGCTTTTGATTGCAAAAGTTGGCTAGGGTTGAAGAGGAGATCGAGATAAGAAGGAATCCATAATTTATTTTCGATTTCCACCATGAAATCATGAAGAACGAGGGTCAAGAAGCTTACCAACAGGTTGGGGCTCGTCCTCCTGTTGCTCCTAAGTCCCCTTGAGCTCATCCCAAGCAAAGGAAGAAGAAAGGGCCGAAAAAGCCTTTCAATTCATTTGGAAAAGGCACTTTTATAAGGAAATTGATGAGAGAGAAAATGCCTTATAAAAATCCAATTAATCCAAAAATTATGGCCGCCTCTTCCCCCTCAATTCCATGGATACGAGGAAACTTCCTTAGCCTTTTATTCCCCTTCATTATCCTCAATTTAAAGAAAAGCAAATTAAGCACCTTAATGCTTATTATATTAATATCCCATATGTGAGTGGAAATTACTTTTCTTTATTATAAGGTGAGTGGAATTTCACCAACTTAAGATATTTTCGTTCCTTATCTTAGCAAAGGAACGTCAATCCTTATTCAAAATCAACCCAAAACATTTTGGTTGAAAGCTCTTCAATTATTTTTATTCATTTTTGCCCTAAATCGAATTAGGGTTTCAATTAGGCATTATTCTTGATTATTTTAATGTCAAGATTCTCTCTCCTCCAACTTAGTTCAAATGAGGAGTCCCTCTCATTTTCT
This sequence comes from Alisma plantago-aquatica, assembly GCA_963693085.1. Classification (NCBI taxonomy): domain Eukaryota; kingdom Viridiplantae; phylum Streptophyta; class Magnoliopsida; order Alismatales; family Alismataceae; genus Alisma; species Alisma plantago-aquatica. The sequence continues at coordinate 375,490,546 of OY856410.1, read as the reverse complement.
TTGCTATACATGATGCCAAGAAACATTAAGGACCTTATTGAAGTGGTAATTTGCATATTGAACCCTAGATTTTGGGTAACTTGCACTTTACTCCAAAACTAGGTTTTAATGCACAACATTGTCCAACAAGCTCTATCTTGGTGTCCAGGATTGTAGAAACCATACTACTACATCATATTCATCCTTATGATATCTCAACATCAGAGGAACATCTTATCATGTGCAATTTGCAAGTTAACCCCTCAACTTGGATAATTTGCACTTTAGTCCAAAATAAGAAATCATTGCTTCAACATTGTTCAAACAGGACCAAACTTGAAACATAAGTTCCCCATGAGCCCTAATTACTTTTCACAAGATGAGATTAAACATATAATAATTTTTCTTAATCAAAACACTTAGGGTTAAAGCATAACTCAGGTCAGGGGTGTTACAAATTATAAACCCCTAACAAGGATTTCGTCCCCGAAATCCCAGATAATGGGATCATAAATTATTCATTCATCATATCATCATGTCTCTACATAACACCTCATTGTTATGGAGACATCATAGAGCTTTGATCAACACAAAGTTCCTTCTCACAATATTCTCATAGAGTCAATTGAGATCTTATCTTAAAGACATATTTAGTTGTTATGTTTATGCAAAGCATAAACCCCTAACATATGATGTTCATATCATTTTATATAATAAGACTGATTTCATAGTTGACCACTCCAGGTAGCTAATCTAAACCATCTGATAATTCTTAGATACCAGAATCCATTACCCTGGTATCAGTCACATGTGTTGAAAACACATCATATTCTCATCTTTCTTTTATCATAATTACAACTTTATTGAACAGGGATCACCTCCCTTGTTCTCTTTCTCATCATATGAGGGTCATACTTTTACTTCCTCATATACACATACTGATCTGAATTCCTATCAGATCCTTCTTTCTTGTACTTAAGGTATGATACATTTATCCATACCATATTTCTTATTTCATGATACTCATTAGATTGTATCAGAATGATTGCTTGATCAGGGCAATCAAAAAGATATCAATCTAAGAGTTTCCATACTCACTTTATCATCAATAGTTGTAAACCTGATCAGGGTTTACAAGTACTGAGATCAAGTAGTATGCACTTACATGCTATCATATTTCTTGTTTTTCATATTATCATAACATAAGATTTAACATCCCTGGATTTTATCCAGGCATCTCTTCTATACCTCTTCCTCTTTCATAGAGGTAAGATCAATATAGAACATTTAAAAGAATACTTGAACATAATTCAAATTCTAATTCTCATCATTTCTTCCCTATATGACAACTAATAGGGAAAACCAAATCAACAGTCCTCCTTTTTATAACAAAAGGGGTTTAGTGTACTCAACATGTACACATTTATAACATACATTGTCCTCACATCATGGTCTTATTAGTCTTATTACTGATGCAAAAACTAAGCCATGGAATTTCACAGGTGAAAGGTTAAGACCTTTACACTTACTTAGGGGCTGCTGCCCTGGTACACTAGGCATTTATTGCACTATTTGTACCAAAAACCTTGGCTTTTTAGAACCATTAGGCAAATGACTCTAAAATTATAGAGATCATCACCTACTTCTCAGCTTATTGCCCCTTCTTGGGCACTGCCATCACATATTTATTATATGTCTAAGCTCATGGCAGAGTCTACTTTCTTGCCATAAGTTAATCTTTTCCATATTTTCCCTTGTTCCAACATGACTAAGTCATTTAGGAACTCATTTTAAGATCAAGCTTTCTGTATTAAGGACTGATTACCTAGGTTATAAGCCTAGCATCCAGTCCACTCATATGCATTACTGTTGCCCTAATCTACCCAATAAGAGCATGATCATAGGATTCTCTATCCTGATCAGGTCTTAATGGGGATTCTCAGGAACTCATTCTATTCTTGCATGATCCCTTGCACCTCTTCTTGGTGAAACAACATTGCCCTTAGCAATGTGTTCCTTGTGCTCTCCATTCATTTTAAACTTTACCCTTTCTCTGCACAAGCAGAAATCATTATAGGGTATACTGGAGGACACTAACACAGACTCAACAACTTAGTCCTATGTCTCTGTAGACTCAGCGAACCTAGAGCTCTGATACCACTAATTGAAACGACCGTCTCGCAAAAACAGGATTAACTAATGCGGAAGCGAATTATTTGCAGTGGATTACTGAAAATCACTGAAAATTTAAAACTTTTTGCAAAGAGATCCATTCACAGGAAAACTCTTTAACCATGAACCAAAGTATTCCAAATTCATCCTGGTTCACAAGTACACAACCTGTACCATTCCTTTTCAAGGATTACAACATTGACTGGCCTGTAAACAAATATACACAGGCAGTATAAAAACTTCGAGGCACTAAGCCAAAACTTAGATTGATACATTTAAAACTCCGAGGACCTGAGAGTACAGAGACGACACATAAGACTACTATCTATATGACTAGACAGACAATATTTCCACCTGAGATTTTATTGCTGTCCCTGCTGTTGCTGCTGCTCTTTCCCTGTTCTAGGGTTTCTGCTCTGCCTTCCATGCATACCTAAAAAATGTTTCCCACGGGGGTGAGACAATTGAAAATTGCCCCAGCGAGAGATATAACTCTCCGCCAAAAACATTGTTATTGAAGTTTATCAAATTAAAACTGAGTAGGGGTTACTTTTACATTATCAGGCAGAATTATTCATCATAGAACAGAATAAGATAATCTCCATTCTCAAGGAGGTCATTGCATCTACCCATGGTAGATAAGTAATTCATCTGTCTACTTTGCAGAGAATATAAAGAAACATAATTAACATTTATCTACTAAGGAATGCACAAAGAAGTACAACATCAGCCAATGAATCTCCGTATTCAATCCTTAAGCAAACATGCTATACGGCTGATTACATTTTACAATCACACTTATGCTCTGAGGAGATGAGATATACCGCTCATACTCCAACCGACCATTATGAAATCGCCTCAGTACCATACATAGGTCATCAAAAGACCCGGATTCTTATGACCTCATCTGTCTCGGTCTGTACGAGACCACATGTAGGACATCTCATGTCTCTGCTAACTAGCTAGCCAGGGTATTCTGGCACCTTCGCTACAGAGTTACAGCGTCAACTGCACTCTCATCGCCAATCGAGAGATTTCTTGTTTATCTCCTCGATCCGACATTAAGTATCATTGGGAGATTCATGATACATGCATCCCGACATATTCATGAAGGATTGAGAGGTTTCTTGTTTACCTTCCAACAATCTCTTCAAGAGGACGTAAGGATATTTTCACCCATTTACCCCCACATATTCAAAATATGTGCTCCGAGTTTTGCCGCGGGCACCCGTTTCACCATCACCTATTCTTGAAGATGATGGATCTATGGTCAGAGCACTACATGAATAGATTTCACTTGATTTATTAAGTACATTCTCATATTCTTTTAGCATCAGCCAAGTTCTCAAACATAACTTATTACAACAATGCTATAAAGAGACATGTACTACTTTATCAGATATTTATCAGTCTTTCAAAGACCCTAGGAACTCAATCCCTCATTTCAATACTGGGAATTATCATCCCTTCACTTTCTCATCACCATAATTTTATGGTTCTGGGTATTCAAACCCTTAACTCATCATTGAGCATTATTATACCTTTTTCAGGTAACTATCACCTTCAGGTCATCTGACCAAGGCATTCATGATACTTGTTACACAAGCATCACACCTGGCTCACAAGGCCATGAAATATCTTGTCACCTCTCACTAGGTAACAACTTACTCATGTGACTCATAAAAGTCCATGCATATTGCTTCTTTTACTAAGCAACAACAACATTAAGGCACATAATGCCAATCAACATTTATTATATAAATGTCACAGCTCACACTAGCTATATACATCATCTCATAATATCTGTATGGTTATTAGGCATGATAACAGTCATACAAGATATTCATCACATCATGTGATGTGATAGTAACACCATTATTCCTCTACCAGGAATTAGGGTTTACTATCAAATATGGCTTTTCATTCCCTTTACCCAAATTAGGGTTAGGGTTCCCCATTTCTCATTAATAAAGAGTTCATGATCTCATTATCTGTCCAACCCTTAATACATTATTCCATACCTCTGGGGCATTCAAGGATATCATATTTGATTATTCTAGAACATTACTTTCATCATATAGCATTAATGATCATCAATTCAAGGTATGAGTTCATTTCTCATCCTTATCATGGTATGATTATATCATACACATTATTTGGGCTTAACCCCATTCTCAAGGTACATTAATTAACACTCATCAAGGTGTAGCAACTCATTACATTTCATTGTAATAGTTTCATAACACACTTCATATGTTTCTTACCCAATTATATTGTATTTGAAGTACATCAAGGCATATAAACCCTGAAATGCTGAATGTGATAACTATCATATCTTGATTTATCACTTTCTCATCATTTCAAACTCTGTTGAGTTATCCATCTTATCTTGTATTAAGGTATTTCCCTCTTAATACATTCCATCACTAATCTCTTACCTTTAGCATATAATGCAAAGGCCACACATTAGAATTTTACATCTATCTCACATGATATGGACTTATCTTAGTTTAAGGCATGACTTTATTATAAAGTTGCTTATAAACAATCACAATGATACACCCTCAACTAGGGTTTCTCATCACATATCTTATGTATCCTTCATCCAATTATATTGGACTTATAATCATATCAAGGTATACGATCATATGAGGTCACTTTCAAATCACCTCTAAATCAAGCATAGAGCACCACGGCCGTGCAACCAAGAACGGCTGTGCGAGGGGAAGCTACCACGGGCGTGCTACCTTGCATGGTCGTGCAAAGGGAGTTCACCTCATGAATCATATTCAAGTATGAATTATATTCTCTCATTAGGGATTAGGGTTTCACATACCATCTCCCTTCTTTAGAATAGGGATTGCATATAGCATCACCCTTCATTAGGGTTTCATATCACATTGCCCATAATTAGGGTTTATGTTCATGATTAGGGTTTCATGATCTCTCTACTTAAGGATCATACCCTTAAACACCACATGAATCATATTCTTATAGGAATTCATGCTGTCATCATCTCAACTTGATTAGGTCATATCAACCCTTCAATCGAGTTCAGACAACAATGATTAACATAGTATATCAAGTCATTGATCCTATAAGCAATTAGGGTTCATCCCTTAATTGGCACTAACCACTTAGGTACTAATAGGGTTTCAACCTTTGTACCTTCATTGACTATCATTACTAATCAGCATTGGATCAATGGATCATTCACCATCTTGATTCTCGAGAGATTCAATCACATTGGACCTCCATTACATAAGTATCCAATTGAATTAGGGTTTCCAATGTTGATTCCTTCAATCATTGAATTCATGGAATCAATCATCAATTGGACCTATCCTCATACTTCAATTGAGTTTAATAGGTAAACCTTCAAATGATTTGACCCTCAATTGACCCTCAATTGATCATCAATTAGGGTTTGATTCAATTGAATTAGGGTTTGGAATCGATGATTCAACAACACTAATCAATGTAAGACTAGTTGCTTTGAAACCATTGAACCATCATCCAAATTGGGTATGACCTGACCCCAAACGGCCTTGAGGTCGTTTGGATGACCTCAAAACGGTCTTGAGACCGTTTGCCCATCATATCACTCAAATATAAGCATTCCAATTGGAGTTTGGTTCATTGGATTGATCACCAAATCAACATTGCATTGTATATCAACTTAGTACCTTTAGACCTTCAAACACCTAACCATACTCAACCCTAGACCTCCAAACGGTCTTGGGTGACCACCAAACGGTCTTGAGACCGTTTGGATGAGCTCCAAACGGTCTTGAGACCGTTTGGCTCATCCAACCTTTGGACTTTAGTGAAAAATCATCATGGATTGGTCTATCGAGTTGATCAACAAATCAGCATTGAGTTGCAGTATAATTTGGTACCTTTGGACCTTCAATTGATCAACTATACTTGACCCCAGACCTCCAAACGGTCTTGGGGTGATCCCCAAACGGTCTTGAACCCGTTTGGATGATCCCCATGAAAACTACTAGAGGGGGGGTGAATAGAGTTTTATAAAGATTTTAATAATAATTTAAACTCAAACAACCACAATGAAGATATTGGACAAGGAGACACAGGGTTTAGAGTGGTTCCAACTATAGCAAATACTATAGCCGTCAGTCCACTACCCGGTTGCTTACCCAACCGGGATTTGAAAAGAAATTTATTTTATTACCTCGCAAGGACTTTACATAAAATACAATTTCTTTTCCCAAACCCTTCGAGCAGCCTTCACCTAGAAGTAATCGCCCAACCTTGAAGCAGCCTTCCCTTGAAGTAGATGCACCAACTCCCGTTGCACCAGCCTTCTGAAGTAGCTTCCCTTGCGATAGCCTTCTTGAAGTAGCTTGAAGTCCCCTTCTCCACCTAAGAAGTCAACCCTCTCCAATCCGCAGCCTCCAACCCTAGGAGTAGCAAGGAGAGTACAAATAATAAAAAGGAACAAGAAAGAAAAAGGAAATTACAACTTATCCTTTAAGCCCAAGGCTTGATACGCCTAGATCAAGCGTATAGATCTCCTAACCAAGTGTGTGAACTTGTGATTGCTGTGGGTAGGAGATTCTAGCCTATAGGACACGAAATTGAGCTAAGGAGAAAGTATGCCAATGATCACAGTGCTCAAATTGCTTGCAATAGATTGCTCAAGTATGCTCAAGTGTATTCTCAAGTGTAACAAGTGAATTCTAGTGTCCTATGGCTTGTCCTATTTATAGGAATGGCCTAAGTATGCTTAAGGACGTTCTAGACAACTTCTAGGGGTTTCTAAGTGCTTAACTAGCCGTTAGGTATAATGTTGTTGCTTTAACAACGACTAATTAATTTATTCTGCAGTTGCTGTCAGAGACCATCTCGGTCGACAAATGGTCAACCGAGACACCTACTCGGTCGAACTTTTGTCGACCGACAGGCTCTCTGGAACAAGTGATTTGCAACGTCTTTGTTCAACTACCAACTAACTTGTCTGTTGTGTCTAACAACTACTTTGGATCTTTCTCGGTCGAGAAGATTGTCGACCGAGAGTGTCTCGGTCGAGGAGTTTGTCGACCGAGAATGATCCTGTTTCAAGATTTCAATTTAGGCACTAATTATATGTGTGAGTGTGCATAAATGATCCTATTTAAATGGGATGACATGTCTAACTATGGTGTTTGGCTAGGGAAAATCTAACGCTTGATTTACATGCAATTCTAAGTACTTGTACATTATATATTTGTACAAGTTTTTACAACAATGATTACATTGCATGAAAATATAAACATTTTAGCTTGTGGATTTTCCCTAGTTGCTTTGCCATTCATCTTAGTCCTGCACACTCAAGTAGCTCGTTAGATTAATAAGAATGAAATGTTTGTCATAATCAAAACAAAGGGATTTATAGATGTCCATTTAGCCAACAATCTCCCCCTTTTTGAAGATGACAAACATTTCCAAAATATAAATAAAGGAAATATAAAACATATGAGTTTCATACCTTTAGATTACCTTATGTAGCTTTTTCTCTTGTGTATAAAGTGTGTGCTTATTATTCCCCATGAATTATGGAACATGAAATCCAGATCATTTGGGAATATAGCAACTTTCAATGTAAAGCCAAGAGTTTATTTATGAAACTCATTAATTGAGTTTTACATAATTTCTAAATTTTAGTTTTATATTTATCTCTCCCCCTTTGTCATTTCAAAAAGATAACCGTTTAAGAATAAAAACTCCCCCTTAATTAGATATCCCATCAAATCTAATGAAAAGAAAAGATGTCCATTTAAAAGCCAAAAATGTAAGCAAGAGTTTTTGTTTAAGTAGCACAAATGTCAAAGAAAACATCCTCCAAAGGAGTGATAAGTAATTGCTTCCTAATGTTGTTAAAATGATCTAGTGGAAGCGGTTTTGTAAAAATATCAGCCAATTGATCTTCCGTATCAACATGATGAAGGGAAACGTGATTTTTTGAGATGTGATTCCTTAAAAAATGATGACGGATTTCAATATGTTTAGCTCGGCTGTGTAAAATAGGATTGTGTGCTAAGTTAATGGCACTCGTGTTGTCACAAAAAATAGGTGTAGATGTCAGATTAAAACCATAATCGCTTAACACCTGTTGCATATAAAGCACTTGAGCACAACAAGACCCGGCTGCCATATATTCAACTTCAGTTGTAGATAGGGCAACCGTATTTTGTTTCTTGCTGAACCAAGATACTAAAGCTCTCCCTAATAAGAAACAGCCACCACTAGTACTCTTGCGATCAAGTCGACAACCAGCATAATCCGCATCAGTATAAGCTTTAAAATCTAAGGATTTTCCTTTTGGATACCATAAACCAAAGCAAGTAGTACCGGCTAGATAACGAAGAATTCGTTTGACTGCTAGAAAATGAGAATGCATAGGTTGTGATTGAAATCGAGCACAAAGACCAACAAAAAACATAATGTCCGGTCTAGAAGCCGTTAAGTAAAGCAAACTACCAATCATGGCTCTATATAAGGAATCATCAATAGGTTCCCCATTTTCATCCTTATCAATTTTGACAGAAGTAGCCATAGGAGTAGTAGCATGTTTGCATTGATCCATCCCAAAACGTTTTAAGAGTTCTTTAGTATATTTTTCTTGGCTTATGAAAATTCCTGCAGGTGTTTGCTTAATTTGAAAACCAAGAAAGAAAGTTAGTTCACCCATGAGGCTCATTTCAAATTCTTTTTGCATAATATCACTAAATTGTGTGCATAATGAATCATTTGAAGCTCCAAAAATAATGTCATCAACATATATTTGCACAACTAGGAAATCAGATGTATATGTTTTGAAAAATAAAGTAGAATATGAGTTTCCAATAGAAAAGCCATTATCAGAAAGATATGTTTTGAGCCTTTCATACCAATTCCTAGGTGCTTGTTTTAAACCAAAAAGTGCTTTCTTAAGTTTATAAACATAGTCACCTTTTTCCGGTATTTCAAAGCCAGGTGGTTGGGCAACATAAACTTCTTCTTGAATGATGCCATTTAGAAAAGCACTTTTGACATCCATTTGATAGAGCTTAATGTTTTTATGGGCAGCAATAGCTAGTAACATTCTAATAGCTTCAAGTCTAGCTACGGGAGCATATGTTTCATCAAAATCTATTCCTTCTTGTTGATTATAACCTTGTGCTACTAACCGAGCTTTATTCCTTATGACTTCTCCTGCCTCATTAAGTTTATTCCTAAAAACCCATTTAGTTCCTATGATAGTTTTATCTTGTGGTTTAGGAACTAAATCCCATACATCATTTTTAGTGAATTGATTCAATTCTTCTTGCATGGCTATTATCCAATAATCATCCTTAAGAGCTTCGGATATCTTCTTAGGTTCAATGATGGAAACAAAAGCCATGTTTGCAACATCTTTGAAGGAAGACCGAGTTTTGACCTTATCATTTGGATCTCCAATAATCAGTTCTTGGGGATGATCCTTGATAAGCCTAGGTGTAGGTTGTGTTTCAACTTGGGGATTGGATGTAGTAACTTTCTCACTATCATTTGGTATGGTTAAATTTTCGAATTGATTAGTGAGATCAGTGATTTCTAGATTTTCAGATTTTGACTCCTCATGAAAAGAAACATGAATGGATTCCTCAACTTTTCTAGAGATAGTGTTATATACTCTAAAAGCTTTGCTAGAAGTGGAATATCCCAAAAAGAATGCTTTGTGTGATTTAGAATCAAACTTGTCTCTATCATCTTTGGTATTTAAAATGTAGCATGTGGAGCCAAAGGTATGAAAATAGTCAACTCTTGGTTTCTTAGAATGTATGAGTTCATATGGAGTTTTCTTTAAATAAGAGTGAATAGTTACTCTGTTTAGCACATAGCATGCAGTGTTTACAGCTTCAGCCCAAAAGGTTTTGGGTGTGTTATGTTCAAGCATCATAGTTCTAGCCATTTCTTGTAGTGATCGATTTTTCCTTTCAACTATACCATTTTGCTATGGGGTGCGTGGAGCAGAAAAATTATGAGTGTATCCTTGAGATGTACAAAACTCTTCAAATGTATGATTTTCAAATTCCCCACCATGATCACTTCTAATGGTACAGATTTTATTTTGTAAGAGATTTTCAATCTTTGAACAAAATTGCATAAAAACATGAATAGTATCATCTTTAGTTGCAATAAAATGTACCCATGTATATCTACTATAATCATCAACAATCACAAAGCAGTATCTCTTACCACCAATTGATTCTGTCCTCATTGGTCCAAATAGATCCATATGAATTAATTCTAATGATCTACTGGTGCTAAGTACATGTTTTGATTTGAAAGATGTTTTGGTTTGCTTTCCCATTGTGCATGGTTCACAGTTTTCACTTTGATCAAAAGATAAAGTAGGCAATCCACGAACAAGATCATATTTCACTAATTTTTTGATAACATGTGAACTAGCATGTCCTAGCTTTTTATGCCATATTTGTAAGGTATTGTCATTTGCAAGCAAGCATTTTCCTACTACTGTTTTCATAGAGTTAGGTTTAAGAATATAAAGATTACCAACTCTATTTCCTTCATAAACAACATTTGTAGTATTTTCTATTAGTAACTTGCAGCAGGTTTTGTTAAATAACACATCATAACCACTATCACATAATTGGCTAACACTTATTAAGTTATGGTGCAAACCATCAACAAGTAGAACATTCTTAATTTCAAGGTTTGTACCAACATTACCTATTCCAACGATTTTGCCCTTACCATTGTCTCCAAAAGTGACTGTTCCACTTTTCTTTTCTTCAAAAGTTTGGAATGCATCCTTGTTTCCGGTCATATGTTTGGAACATCCACTGTCAACCACCCATTCCTCTTGAGAATCTTCATTGTCTTCTCTTGCCATTAGACATTCCACCTCTTCTCCGCTTTCACTCTCACTTGACTCATCCCATGCAGCTTTATAGGCTTTTTCTCCTTTCTTCTTGTGTGAGCTTTTCTTTCCCTTCTTTGCTTTGGGACAATCATTTTTGAAATGCCCTTTCTTTCCACATTCAAAGCACCTAGGAGGGGTAGAAGAACTAGAAATTTTGTTAGTTTTAAACCTTTTGTATTTCTTACCGTTGACGATCAAGGCTTCTTCTCCTTCTTCTTCACTTGACTCCTCACTTTCTTGTGTGACGACTTTTGAGGCTTTGAGAGCCACATCCTTCTTCTTCCCATTTTGACGTTCACGTTCTCTTCTTTCTTCCTCTTCTAGATCTGCTTCACGAGCTTCTAAATTGCCGATGAGTTGCTCCATTTTGAGTCGAGTGAGGTCGTTTTCTTCTTCAATGGTTGTCACCTTTGGCTTGTATTTTGGAGGAAGTGATCGAAGGATTTTTGAGACTTGAAGTTCCTCAAGGACAGGTTTTCCTAGGGCACTTAAACCATTAACAATGATAGAGAATTTTGAAAACATTTCACTAATAGATTCATTTGGATCCATACGAAAATGTTCAAGCTTCGTTTTTAGCAAGCTAATTTTAGAATTTTTAACTTGGACTGTACCCTCATAGGTTATGGACAGTCTATGCCAAATATCATAAGCTGTATCACAATTTGATATTCTATTAAATTCTCCTACCGAAATAGAACAATATAATATACTTACAGCTTTTGCATTCATTTGGGCTAGTTTTACCGTGTTTGCATCCCATTCCGCAAATTCATTTTGAGGGAGCATGTATGGAGTAGACACCATTCTCCATAGATCCCAGTTGATTCCTTGGAAATAGAATTGCATCCTTCTCTTCCAATATTGGTAGTTTGTCCCATCAAACGCTGGGGGTCTAGCAACAAGTGTCCCTTCAATGTTGAGGTTGTTGAGCACTCCATACCCCATTTCTTCAAGACCTTGTTAGGGTTCCTTGAAGCCTTGCTATGATACCAATTGAAAACTACTAGAGGGGGGTGAATAGAGTTTTATAAAGATTTTAATAATAATTTAAACTCAAACAACCACAATGAAGATATTGGACAAGGAGACACATGGTTTAGAGTGGTTCCAACTATAGCAAATACTATAGCCGTCAGTCCACTACCCGGTTGCTTACCCAACCGGGATTTGAAAAGAAATTTATTTTATTACCTCGCAAGGACTTTACATAAAATACAATTTCTTTTCCCAAACCCTTCAAGCAGCCTTCACCTAGAAGTAATCGCCCAACCTTGAAGCAACCTTCCCTTGAAGTAGATGCACCAACTCCCGTTGCACCAGCCTTCTGAAGTAGCTTCCCTTGCGATAGCCTTCTTGAAGTAGCTTGAAGTCCCCTTCTCCACCTGAGAAGTCAACCCTCTCCAATCCGCAACCTCCAACCCTAGGAGTAGCAAGGAGAGTACAAATAATAAAAAGGAACAAGAAAGAAAAAGGAAATTACAACTTATCCTTTAAGCCCAAGGCTTGATATGCCTAGATCAAGCGTATAGATCTCCTAACCAAGTGTGTGAACTTGTGATTGCTGTGGGTAGGAGATTCTAGCCTATAGGACACGAAATTGAGCTAAGGAGAAAGTATGCCAATGATCACAGTGCTCAAATTGCTTGCAATAGATTGCTCAAGTATGCTCAAGTGTATTCTCAAGTGTAACAAGTGAATTCTAGTGTCCTATGGCTTGTCCTATTTATAGGAATGGCCTAAGTATGCTTAAGGACGTTCTAGACAACTTCTAGGGGTTTCTAAGTGCTTAACTAGCCGTTAGGTACAAAGTTGTTGCTTTAACAACGGCTAATTAATTTATTCTGTAGTTGCTGTCAGAGACCATCTCGGTCGACAAATGGTCGACCGAGACACCTACTCGGTCGAACTTTTGTCGACTGACAGGCTCTCTGGAACAAGTGATTTGCAACGTCTTTCTTCAACTGCCAACTAACTTGTCTGTTGTGTCTAACGGCTACTTTGGATCTTTCTCGGTCGAGAAGATTGTCGACCGAGAGTGTCTCGGTCGAGGAGTTTGTCGACCGAGAATGATCCTGTTTCAAGATTTCAATTTAGGCACTAATTATATGTGTGAGTGTGCATAAATGATCCTATTTAAATGGGATGACATGTCTAACTATGGTGTTTGGCTAGGGAAAATCTAACGCTTGATTTACATGCAATTCTAAGTACTTGTACATTATATATTTGTACAAGTTTTTACAACAATGATTACATTGCATGAAAATATAAACATTTTAGCTTGTGGATTTTCCCTAGTTGCTTTGCCATTCATCTTAGTCCTGCACACTCAAGTAGCTCGTTAGATTAATAAGAATGAAATGTTTGTCATAATCAAAACAAAGGGATTTATAGATGTCCATTTAGCCAACACCCCAAACGGTCTTGAACCCGTTTGGGCTAATCAACCCAAAATCTCAACTTAACTCATTGGAATTTCAGCACTGTTTTCAATTAGGGTTTGCCTAATTGAATAGCCTTCAACTCACGATTCCTTGGGAGTTAACCCCTAAGTCACTAGTGAAAGGAGGCAGGTACGCATACCCTACCATATGAGGTACAACCACAGTTGTCCTCCAATCTCATCATCATATATATATAATCATCGAGACACGACCATAGCTGTTCTCAAACTGAGGCCTAGGTATGACCACTGTTATTCTCCCTAACACTTAAATTCAGGATGTCAAGCACCCCACATACTCATCAGTATGCTCTCCACGTATCCCTTATGAATACTCATTTCACTATCTAGCAATTTCTGACACTCGGATAGATCTATGGCACAGGGCACTACATGATTAGAGTTTCACTTAATTAGTTATCCCAATTGGGTGAATTAAGGCTAAATCATACAAATGGATATTCAAACCCTAATTATTTTCTAACAAGAGTATATGTATAACAACTTCAAAAGATATAAAACATTTAAGATATAAATCTTAATCACATTACCACATGCTATCATTTGTTGCAAATTAATGGACCACACTTATCATCATACTTTTACAAGATACCAATATCTTATTACAAGTTTTGGGGTTTTACCCTTATTGGAACATGAAGAGGATTTCACCTAAATCATGGCTTCAAATATGCCCAAAGGTCATTAAGACTATCACATTATTCATAGTAAGGTTATCATCATCATTCCATGCCTTAAACAAGGCTCAAAAGATCATTAGCACATATGTGTCCATAGATATTAACATGGCAAGGCACTTTGATATTCAAATAGTACTACAATGTGGTATCAACACAAGAAGAGTGTAACTCATTATCACATTAATCATTTAAGAGGTCTGATTATAACCAATCAACATCATATAATTACACTAAGGTTAGGTATAACAAGCTAGATCACATGGGAGTTGCACATCCACTTATTATAGTGATTTATCAAATATAACTATATAATGGAAAATGTAGGACTACAAATTAATGGTATTGAACCATCGAAATATCATCACTAGGATCCACAAATAATACCATGTGATTTATTCTAATCCATTGGATGATTAAGCATCCAATATTATTCATTGGATCAGGTTCATTGTTCAAGGTTATCAATTGAAGTATAAGTCTAACCTTAGATCAATTGAACCAAGGAACCATTATTTTGAGGTTTAGTCAAATCTACAATTACATTATTAACTCATCATATATGATGATAAACTGATCCACCATTAATTGTGATCATTAGGTTGCCATTGGTTGTTGGATCAGTAATACATTCAGTTGACCCCATCAAATATTTAGCTAATGTCATCATCGATTGATAACATCATCAGAATACTTAGTAGATGATAATTAAACATCTAATTGAGACAAAACTTGACCTAAGGGGGTGACCATAGGTTGTCACCATAAATTTAACACCCTTGATCATGATCATCAGTTGCCAAGATAGCAACACCATTGGTTATTGAATGGTATGACCATTAGTTGTGTGATAGGGAAGGAAATAGCTTGAAAACCCTAATTTGAACCATCAATTATTTTGTGCTTAGCACCATAGGTTTATGCTATCAACCTGTCCCAAATCATGTTACACCTTAGAAAGGTTGTACACATATTTACAAGTTCATATAGAACTGGAACAAAATAGGGAACACCAAAAAAATTTGTAATTCTAAACAAGCATGGTTTCTTTATGCTTGGATCATCACATTAAAGCATAAACATGAACTACCAAGATTCTAGTAAGCAATATAAGTGAAGAATGTTATATAACTCGCCTCTATAGAGTAGGTCAGATCCCAAAAAGTAAGAATATCAAGCAAATAGGGCAGGAAAACCTTGGATTCATATCTGAACTTGGCCAAATAGGTACTTCTCTCCACAAAGAAGCAAAATCCTAGAAAAAGAAACAAGAAGGATAGATTTTTTAGTTCTAGAGACACTTTCACCATGGAACAACAAGGTTTTGACCTGGAGGAAGGTCTAAGGAAGTATAAGAGCAAGAGAAATGGAGAAGGAAGGGAGAAAACAACTTGCCTTGGTCGAAATCCCTAGAAGATGACCTTGGAAACCCTAGGTAGGGCTAGATGGAGCTCTAGGAGACCTTCTTCTCCAAAAAGAGGTTGTATTCTACCTTAGAGCACTTGGTTCCATAGAAAAATAGTGGAGTCATTGCTTCAGGTTAGAGGAAAGAGAAATCTAGCATAGTTTCATACTTTAGAAAGGAAGAGGTAAATATAGCCCATGGATAAGGATGGAAGCAAGCATGAGGTGTAAAAGTAGCTTCCCCATGTGTCTATGGCCTTAAACTATTAAGAATATACAAGCACACACACAAGAAGATCCCCCACCATCCATATAGACCTGCTTAGCTTTCCTTTGTCGAATTTCCCAACCAATCAAATAATTCATTAGTTGATAGCTACTAAAGGTAGCTCATCCATGAAGGGGTAAACCCTAAAATACCCTTGAGGAAAATACCTTCAAACCATGGCTCAACTAGGAGCCCCATGGATCAAAACACTCAATAATAATATAACATATAAGGAACATAATGTCTGTGACAAATTACAAAGAAAACCGCTCAATTGGATAAATTGCAGAAAAGTCCAAAATATATAGAAAATTGTATAAGTTGCTCAAACAGTGTCCAAATTGGACCAAATTTGAAACTTAAGCTTGTCTTTTCAAAACATATAAAAGGTTAGATTAGGGTTCTAAGCATTGAATTATGGTAATTAAGATTATTCAACTCATTTAGCAAGTTCAAGGGCCTTACAATCTGCATCAGGACGTATGTTCCATCATCTCTAACATGAACATGTCCTGTGCACACCCCTACCCTACCTAACAACCCTATATAGAAGGTGACTATGCATATTTTGCTTATGATCACTTTTACCATACCCCTCTACCTGGACCTTCCGCTGTTGCACCCCCTGCTGCTACTAGATCTACCCCTAGTGTTCTGCCTCTGCCAGCTGGTCCCTTGGCCACTCTGCTTGCTAGCCTTGGTAGTTCTGCTCCTTCCTTCCCATAAGTCAATGAACTCCATGCTCTTGGTATGTCTTGGAATGAGAAGAATACACGTTGGCCCGGTCTTAGTTTTGGTCCCTCTGTTGATGAAGAGATGTTGGACCGGGCTGATGAGGAGGCTGCTGATGAGGAAGCTGATGAGGATGATGGTGATTCTTCTAATGTTGGCTCTGATGGCTTCACTTGTGACTCTAGTGATCAAGGTGATGTTACTGCACCTTCAGACAAAGATGATGACTATGACCCTGGAGCCTCTAATGTTGATGATGCTATAGATGATGTAGACATAGATGACCTAGATGTTTAGTTATTCTAGTTTTAGTCTAGTTGTTGATCATATGTATCTTTCTAGGCTATTTTGTATTCAATACATCTGGGCACATGTTATGAGCTGTCCTATTTTATCATCTAGCTTTCATCGGTTTGGTTTGTAGTTGTTTTCTAAGAACTTGCTTTCTGGGTTGTAATCTTAATCCTTTTCACAGTTACTCTTTGATTTACCATATCTCATGAGTTGGTGCCATGTTTTACCATATTTTGATTATGACTAAGATTGTTTGTTTCTCTCGTCTATGTTTAATGTATGCTTTGAGATTGCATGTTGTGCATGTATACTTGGTTGTGCTTGGAGAAGACCTATTCTATGCTCTTCTATCCCCCTTCCTTTTTGATAATGTCAAAAGGGGGAGAGAAGTTCAATGTTTTAAAGCTCAACCATATTATTTTTATTTCCTATGTGATCCTTTTCTTGTTCATTATATACTTTATCATGTGACTTGCTAAAGGACCATATAGTATATATGTCATGTTGCTTTGTGTAGATAGACTAACTATGCAGGTTAGAGTAAGCATAGATTGAGGGGGAGAAATTCACATTGTTCACATCATGAATCCCCCTGCAATCACAAGGCAAAGGTATAACTTCCATATCCGTTTCAATATGATTGAGGAATGGTTTGTCATTGTCAAAAAAGGGGAGAATGTAGACTTGAGAGTTATACATTGACCATATTTTGATAATGAATTAACCATTCTATTCCTATCTATTTAATATATTTGTTCAAGATTGATTTCAGGCTTTAGGTATATGAAAAGGATCAAATTATACAAGCTCTAGCTTGTTCAAGTTCAAGTCATATGCAATGCAAGTGTGTGCTTTGGGAAATCACTTCAAATGACCTTAGATGATTTTTGTAATCACTTGTATTAATGATATGACTTATAAATAAGACGAGAAAAAATCAAGGATACTTAATTCCAAGGTTTAATCACTCAAATATCAAATTAGAAAATTTGTCACAGGCTGTTTATCAGTTGAGTTGGAAACTTGACCTATCCTATGATGGATTTTCTAAAGATGACCCATGATCGAGTTGCGGACTCATATAAATTGATCGACTGACTCACTGAGAAAAAAAAATTTTGGCTCATTTTTCGAGTTTCCCAAAACAAACTCGGCCGATAGTTTGAAAATTGGCTTTGTCATTTAGTGGATCGGTCGAGTTACCTTTATTGAAACTTGACCAAATGTACTGTACGGAAAACACAGGTAAAATGATTATAACCATTGGTGAGTTGTTTTGGGCAAAAATAGATCTGTTGCATCTTGGAAAACAACTATTTTTTCGACCCTAAGTGATCCCACACTCAAGGGAACACCCCCAACTATAAATATGACCCCTTAGAGTTCACTCCAAGTTAGCTCATTCATGCTATTTTAAGCCCTTACTATAGTTAAGAGTGTTGCAACTCCTTGAGCCCCTTTCTCTCTCTAGTTTACTCTTCATTTCATGATTATGAGTGCCTTTTCCAGTTGTAAGAGAGCTACTTCCTTGTGCTTGTAAAGCTCTAATTCCATTCCATCTTCCTTACCCCATTCCTCCATGAAGCAAAGGTGAAGCAAGCTATTCTGAGTGAAGGTGGAGCTATTGTTGTTCTTCTTCAAGGTTGAAGAAGAGGTGAAGATCTTCTCTAGGTGAAGGAGAAGTCAAAGGATGAAGATCCAAGAAGAGTGGGTAAACCCTTGAAGGCTTAAGACTTGTGCAAGAGTAGGTAAGACCTTGGAAAAAGGCTGAAGATTCTTGGAAAAGTGGGTAAGTCCTCGGTAAGGTGGAAGACTCTTTGTGTTTGGATGGGTAAGTCCTTTGGTTGTCTTGTGTTGTAACTCTTATTGGTGAATATATATAGAAAAGCACTTGCAAAGTCCTAGAGGCTGACCTCTCTAGGTAGTGGACTGACTCTCTCCTAGTTTGGAGAGTGGAACCACTCTAAACGACCTTGTCAAGTGCTTGCTATCAATTCCTCTCATCCTTGCTATGCTTGTTAGTTAGGACTTCAAATTTCACTTAAGTTATTGGTTTTGTTTGATATAATTTGAAGGTCTAATCTATCTTGTGAGAATTTTTGAAGCTCTATTCACCCCCATAGAGCTCTAGATCCAACAGTTGTTACTTATGCCTTTTTGTCCAAAGACTCAATCTTTTTTGACAAATTATTACTACATAATCATCGTCCAATAAATTGATGTAAGTGGACTCTCCCTGCAACAACAATCTTTTATTTGTTCTCCACAAGCTAACCATGCACAAGACTTGTTTATGCTCTTATTGAAAGTCTCATATTATTCATGTCAGCTATGAGTATCAAGTTATTCTTCGGCGTCGACTCATGATCCTATTGTACCCTGGTGGTGAACGATGCTCACTTTTCAACATTGTAGACCTCAACTCCTTCAAAGACAATGTTTGACAATAACGCCTACGACCTGACCACAAGTTCCTTCATGTCGTATTTTGTGATACTCTTTTTGACATTGTCTCTCTCTAGGTTAAAGGTATTGAAGGAAGCTCTGGAGACCTCCATGGAGAACAATCTGATTGTCTTTACTCCCAACGTCTAGCTAGTATCTTGTTATATGATGGTGGTGGCAAAAACATAGTGCTGACTTCACTAGAGTTGCTACTCTGATATGCATCCTTTCAAACACTTTAAAGCAGGACGAGTAGCCTCATACATTGTTGCACAAAAGGTTCTTAAACATCGAACAGCTTGTGAGACAAATCAAGCTTTTACATTTATCTTTCATGACATTGGTGTTCTTGATGATGATGCAATATCTCTTCTACAAAACCTTCAACACGCATCTAATAGGAACCTTGTGATGTTGTCATCTACTTCTAATAGTTTTATTTTAGATCTAAAATTTCACTATTCAAAAAGTATTGCAACCCAATTTGTTATTCACACTTCCATAAAGACATTTTCATAACTTTATTTTGATGTACTTTTTCATTATATAATTATGGATTATAACCCCCCCTTCCAAAAGAAAACCTAAGGGCACACGAACTCCCAGATATAGCTCCCAAAAATAGTTTAGTAATGACAGCGTCCAACAATTGATTCTTCCTGGGCATAATTTTACTACAGAGTAAAATGTAAAGGTACTCAGTTAACATTCATTTAGAGATGGTCCCCAAGTTTCCATTGTTAGTTCTGTAACGTCAGCCAAATTAAGTGCTCCAATATAGAATCAAGTCCTATGACCAAATTTATTTCCCTTAACTTGCTTGTTTTTTCCCAATAGATAGGATGTAGACATCACACCGTGAATCCACAAGGAGAAGATTTCACCTTGCTTCGGTGCATTACCAAGTCAAATTTATTACTTATGCTTCAATCAGCGGAGAGTGCTACTAATGAAGACAACTAGTAAGTGCCCTTAACTTGCATGTTTATTCCATAGCTCATTTACAAACAAATCAAAATCTTGTTAGATTCCTATAGAAAGTTTACTTATGTTACATTTACCACTAGATCATGATCAAAGTGAGATAATGGTAAACATAATCTAAGATTCCTAAGCTTCGTTAGGACGCATAGAATTTTACCTATGCTATTTATAACTATAGTCATGACAAAGTGAGATAGTGGTAAAATTATAGGGAGTTTGCCTATGCTATTTTTACATCTATAATCATGATCAAAATGAAGTAACGGTCAACATAAATCAATTCTTTGGCTACTTTTGTAGATATAATAAATAGAGTGCTCATGCAGTTCACGGATTAATCCATAGTCGTCTTGAGTGATGACATTGGATGTTCAGCAAAACAAGATGCATTTGTGTGTATATTTACATCTTCTTTGCCAACACCACCAATATGTAAAATTAAACAAATTTGATTTGTGTCTTTCACATATGGCATTCTTAGGCCATGTGATTTTTGGTGAATATTTTTTTATAGATCCAAAGAAGATGGAGTCTATACTCAAGCGTATGCAGCCTAAAACTCTTACTAGAGTCTGAAGTTTTCTAGGTTCGGTCGGATATTACGGGAGATTTATATAGAATTTTAGCATTATTGCTACTCCACTTACTAGGTTGACTAGATAAGAGACAAAGTTCATCTCGTGAAATGCTTATGAGAAACATGTTTTACTTCTATAAAAAAGAAGTTTCCTTAAGCACTTGTTCTGACTTTTCCAGAAAAGGCTAGAAATTTAATAATTTTTTGTGGGCATCTAAGAGAGGCCTAGGATGTGTACTTATGTAGACCGAAAAGGTGATATCTTATGATTCTAGACAGTGAAAGAAGCATGAAGAGAACTACATAATGCATGATCTTGAGTTAGAGGCATAGGAACATGATTTGATGACATGGTAGCACTATCTTTACAGTGATTTGTATCAGATATTGACTTAGCAAAAAGGTTTTTAATGTAGGGTTTTATGGCCTCAGAGTAGGCAGCGGAAACAAAATTTTACTAGCCATTAACCCATGGCAAGAGATTGCATCAACGACTGTGTAATGGGAAGGATGGTTTTAGTGAGATATACCTAGTCTTGGGGATTTCCCAGCGACAATACCTCGTAGCCATGTGCGGTCTTCAACGCCATGTCTTGGATGGTGTCTGTGCAGCTCCTGGTCTTCACCATGGACTCTGGCCTCCACTGCAGACTGTGGCTGACGTGTCCTTCTGAGTGGAAGACATCTCCCACCTCTGTAGATAGTCCACACGGACCACCTGGAACTCCTGTCATTCTACAAGGAGTGGCAGGAAGGAGATGACCCTCCTATTGGTATACTAACACCAACCTGCTCTCCCAAACTCAGATTGCTTTTCTACAGTTGTCTTTCCCTCACTATGCCTCCCTAGTCAGGTAGTACTTGCTTGGGCTCTCTCCGTTACCAGAACCAGAAAAGACAACAAATTTGTAGAGCAACTGATGTTCTAAGTTGTGTGTTCTGAGAAGCCCCCAGTACCCTTGTGATATCCTAGATTTTTAGGATTTTATAACCTTCCTCAATATAGATGGACTAATAATGAATAATGGGATCCAAAAATTTAGATGATAATGAAGATCATATTTGGAGTTTATGAACACTTAATGATGAGTTTTAAAGTATAATACTGAAGGTCAAGACATTAGGTGGCCAAATAGCTCTAAATATACTCTAGGAATCATCTTTTTGCATTGTGCTTTTTGAGTCGCCAAGCCATGTATTGAGGTGTCTAATAAGATTTCCTTATTAACTTACTTGATCTAATGAGAAGTGTTTGAGGTGATCTTGACCTAATCATATAGTCTTTGGATTAATACTTTCAAGGAACGTATTATGTGTACAAACAATAATGATTGCGGCCCAATATGGGTCGTTCCCTGTGATCTGGCAATTGAGACTTCGTCTCCAAGCTCCAAATCTTGCGGAGCAAAAGATTTTGACTTCATTGCATCTAAATCACATCTGGTAGGCCGGGATCAACCCACCCAATCCTTCAGTTCCGTAAGACCAGGAACTACCCAACAACATCCCATATACTTCCTAGAGCTGAGAGACAGACGAGATTATACATCCAGCCATCCCTTTCTTTCTCCATCGTCACAAGCAACAACAGACCCTAGATATAGATGAACTCTCTCAGGTGCCTGAATTTGGCTGGGTTATCCCCTGGCTTAGCCATTGTCATTATCTGAGAGATCCTGATGCAAGCAGAAGAGTCGCAAAGATCTTTTCCCCTACCTCTTTACCCTGCTGTGACGGCGCCAGGTCCAGATGGAAGGAAGGAAGCTTGAAGACAAAAGAAGGAAGGAGTCTAAGGGGAGGTTCCATGACCTTGTATCCTTGATGCCTCGACTCCACAGGGTGAACCAAGATGGTTGCTTCATCTCTGGGCGAGGACGCCACTTCCGTTGTGTATTCCTCACTGCCTATTTCCCTCACGACGGCAGTGTTAGAACAAGAATGAGCCGATTTACAAGTTGATGGCAGGTCTGTTGTTTGTTAGGAGCTAGGAGATCGAGCCTGCCTTATCTCCTTGATGCCGTGCAAGTTGAAGAGGGCCTTTCACCTATGATTTGTGGGAGGATCACCGTTGGAGATGCCATCTGCAGTGGCTACTTCAAGAAGAAGACCCTTCCCAGCCGCCCTTGATAGCCGGTGATGGCCGATCGCCACACGCAAGCACTTGGTGCCCATCAGGGTCTCTCGGGGGGGGGGGGAGGCTCGAACCCATGCTTCCTCTATCCGTGACCCTCAGACAGAGCGACTCCCTGATCTGGAGTGACTCTCAGGCATGGTAGACATCGCCTGTGAGAAGAGGAGGGGGAAGTCGCGCCCAACCAGAGGACGAGTCCTACATCAGGTTTCAAGGAATAGAGAGAGAGAGAGACCCGGATCGAGGAGGAGGATAGAGGAGACGATCCCTCACTGGAGCTCTACTCCACGATGGAGGCGTTGGGCAAAAGTTCACGCCCAGGCGTCGAGCGGAGATGCGAAGAAAAGAGAGAAAGAGGGTGGCTCCAAACCGGGTCCAACCCGAGTCAAAAATCAGGTGGTTCAACCGTGAACCCAGATGACCAAGGAAAAAGGAGCTGCGCCTCTCACATGCCACGTGGCGACAGTTGATTGGCCGGATGAGGTAAAAATCTCAGAAATTTCCCTGATCTTACAGAATTCATAATAAATAGCATGCCTATCAGAAAAATACAAGTAAGGTATCGAAATTCTCAGAAAAATGCGTAGAACAATATGGAAGCAGAATATTAGGCTTTTGATGCTTTGATAGTAGTAATATCATGTATAATATGTAATGCTTAGTTCATAAGCAATAAATATTAAATGATGATATAATATTATGGAAAAATGTCAGTAATTCTATAATAATGTTTATAATGCATATGATGTCAGATGTGGTCATGATGATGCACGAAAGTATATAATTTGATTAATATGGATAATTAGGGCTAATAACACTAAAGATAATGCAATTAATGCATACATGCTCAATAAATGATGAGATTTACAGAAAACCCTCATATCTGTAACTGGAATATAATATATAAATCTTAGATCAGTTATATGCATAGAATTCATGTTATATGAAGATAACCCTTAATACATGGGTTGTAACCCTAAATTGAATAATGTATATAAACTAGGGTTAATATGTGCACAAAAAGGATATGGAACCTAATGTTCAGATAATGAGCCATAATCTAGAAAATGACATCATTAAGATAATTCTAAGACAAGAATGCAAGTAATGATGAGAATATCCTAATGAGTTAAGAAAACCCTAAAATGGATGCGATTAGGGTTAAGATGAGATGTAAGATGATAAGAACCTGATGATAGTATATGGTCTTGTCTTGATCAGGTGCTGACCAGATTATTTAGATGATCATGGATATGTGAGGAATCTCTGAACTCAGGTACGTGGATATAATTATATGACTAGATTTGCTGGATGTTAAATATATGTACTTGCTTGTTTGTACTTGAAATACATTGTTGGATGTAGATCTATATGTATTGTCATTTCCGCCTTGAATAATAAGAACACTAAAGAAAGAAAATGGAATGTAGTTACTGATGGTTCATTAATCTCCCTATTAGAGAGGGAAAGTATTAATGTTGACTAGCACCTCCCTAATGGTACAAGGTACGCGGGGAGATCCCTAATGGTACAAAGTACACAGGGAGAGGGCCCAATAATTTATGTTTGTGCTAAGTCCACCATAGTAATACATGTCCATTGAAATATGGTTAATAACTTGGGTTTACCTGATTTTTCTGCCTTAAGTAATGCTTTCATTTTATTTCTTCTTCTTCAAGTATTTTAAATTTACCAGCATAGTATAGTATCTTTCAACCACGTACCAACTTTATGTTGATTCGTTGTTTCACGTATGTTTTAGGTTCAGAGCTAGCGTGGGATAAAGGATGTGAAGTGAGCACTGTTCAGGTTGTACCTATTGTGTAGATCCTAATTTAGCATACATGTTCTTAGACTGTAGAATTTTCATTCAATATGTAATTGTAAATCATGTTGTAATAACTCACTTGTATAAATATACATGTTGAATGCTGAGAAATGTTATGGTTGTATGTTCATGCATGCATATTATGCTTCCACATCGCTCTCTGATATGATTGGATGATGTTTTCGAATTCTGATATCTCATTCCCAAAAGGGTTTGGAGAAATCGAAATCCGAGGACGTCACAGTTGGTATCAGAGCATGAACAATAGCTACACCTAACAATTGCTCACCATGAAACATTAAACCTAAATCTCACCTTTCACTTTAAACCTTAAAACTTAGTAAGTTGTTCTATTGGAATAAGGTTTGACTTAGCCTCTAAGTTAGAACCTAGATGTTCGAGGACTAGGTTTAGACAAGTGTAAGAAACCCTTTCCATATAGAGCTCATATGTATTGGGTAGCTACACTAGTCTACATCTCGTTCTCACCATTTCACTAGGTGACATGACACTAGACTATCTACTGTGTGTGGGACACTCAATTTTTTGCTGATTTGGTTTTGTTTTCCAATCGGCTCGAGCCTCGACAATTTTCTCTGACATCTTCTTTCTCGGAGAAAAACTATATAATATTTTATTATATATATATATGTAAATATAAAAATGTGTCCCTCACACTGGAGAGTAGTTAGTGTTCATGCAATCTAAGTGAAAGGGAGTGACATCAGTCTAGAAGAGAGAATAGATCTAGATTAGATGTCTAGAGCCTCATAAGGTTATGTGATAGATATATAGATAAAAGAAAGATGAAGGAAATAAGTATATGGAATCTTACCTAAGTTTGATCTCTGATGGTATAAGTTTCCTTATAAAGGTTTAAGTTGTATACTTGTTGAATTTATGCAAAATCTTGATGATGAAAGTACATTCCTTTTTCTTACTTAAGATGAGCTAAGTTAAGATATAGGTTGAATATGCATGAGTCTCAAGCTCTTTTACAAGGAGGACCTCTAATGTTAGGACGAGATAAGTGGTGAACTCTAGAGAGAGTGAGACCCACATGGAGAAGGTCATAGGGCCTAATCTCCAATATATATGAAATATGAGATATATGTGAAATGATGTGTCCTAAGCTTGGTTACTCCTGAGTAGATGAGTTGAGTCCTTTTGTATGATTCTATCCTATATGTTAGAATTGGGTTAAAAAAATGATGGGTAGGTGACTCATAATGAGAAAGTCAATCCTTTTAATTGAATTAGGTCTTAGCTTGAGTGACATATGTTTTTGAATCTCATCATTAGCTGCAAGTGAGGTGATATAGGAACTGTGATTCTAAGAGTAAAATGCGTTGTGCATAAGATACTCATAAATGTTGTTCCTTCCACTTCTCTTTCTCTATATATATGATGCTAGAAACCTCACTTGAGCTATTTGGATGGTTATATTTGAAGAGTCACTTAGATAAGCTTTACCCATTCTATATTCCCTTCCTATATCATACATGTTGTATCCAAATTTGAAATCATGATAAGATTTTCTTGGTATATTCTCTTTCCCAATATCTCATACATGAAGGATGTAAGTTTGAAATAATGAGCTTGAAATAAAGATATCTTGGGATCATAGATACATGATCACCAAAATATAGTTCTTAACCTCAATATTTCTCAATCTATGCTTCTAACTTTGAGGATAAATCTCACACAATAGGGTGAAACCCTAATAGGTAAATATGAAAATAATCCCCTCTAATGTTGAAGTACTAGTATGATGTTGATCATAAACCACACTAAAGTTGTTAAGCCTGATAATTCTGATAAATGATGGCATGAAACTTAACATCACCGTATGATTAATAGGGTGAATAATGAAGCCTTGAGTAGTACCTTCTTAACTTCATTTATGAGTAAAACCATTATCCTTAAGGGGATATGGGGATGTAAATCCTAAGAGAGAAAGGAAAATTTGTTTTATGATATGACTAAGACATTAAATGATGCTTCAACCTATATAAGGTGGGGTGGTTAAACCTCCTATGCTCTAATACCTAAGTTGATAACTAAAGGTACATCTAGAACTATGATATCCTTGATACCAAGAAGTAATGACTATATGAAGTTGGGCTCCCTAATATCACCTTAATATGATGTTAGTTGAATTTTGGGGATGAATCCACTTAAGGTGGGGTGAATGTGATATCCTAGATTTTTAGGATTTTATAACCTTCCTCAATATAGATGGACTAATAATGAATAATGGGATCCAAAAACTTAGATGATAATGAAGATCATATTTGGAGTTTATGAACACTTAATGATGAGTTTTAAAGTATAATACTGAAGGTCAAGACATTAGTTGGCCAAATAACTCTAAATATACTCTAGGAATAATCTTTTTGCTTTGTGCTTTTTGAGTCACCAAGCCATGTATTGAGGTGTCTAATAAGATTTCCTTATTAACTTACTTGATCTAATGAGAAGTGTTTGAGGTGATCTTGACCTAATCATATAGTCTTTGGATTAATACTTTCAAGGAACATATTATGTGTACAAACAACAATGATTGTGGCCCAATATGGGTCGTTCCCTGTGATATGGCAATTGAGACTTCGTCTCCAAGCTCCAAATCTTGCAGAGCAAAAGATTTTGACTTTGTTGCATCTAAATCACATCTGGTAGGCCGGGATCAACCCACCTAATCCTTCAGTTTCGTAAGACTAGGAACTACCCAACAACATCCCATATACTTCCTAGAGCTAAGAGACAGACGAGATTATACACCCAGCCATCCCTTTCTTTCTCCATCATCGCAAGCAACAACATACCCTAGATATAGATGAACTCTCTCAGGTGCCTGAATTTGGCTGGGTTATCCCCTGGCTTAGCCATTGCCATTATTTGAGAGATCCTGATGCAAGCAGAAGAGTCGCAAAGATCTTTTCCCCTACCTCTTTACCCTGCTGTGACGATGCCAGGTCCAGATGGAAGGAAGGAAGCTTGAAGACAGAAGAAGGAAGGAGTCTAAGGGGAGGTTCCATGACCTTATATCCTTGATGCCTCGACTCCACAGGGTGAACCAAGATGGTTGCTTCATCTCTGGGTGAGGACGCCACTTCCGTTGTGTATTCCTCACTGCCTATTTCCCTCACAACGACAACGTTAGAACAAGAATGAGCCGATTTACAAGTTGATGGCAGGTATGTTGTTTGTTAGGAGCTAGGAGATCGAGCCTGCCTTATCTCCTTGATGTCGTGCAAGTTGAAGAGGGCCTTTCACCTGTGATTTTTGGGAGGATCACCACTAGAGATGCCATCTGCGGCGGCTACTTCAAGCAGAAGACCCTTCCCAGCCGCCCTCGATAGCCGGTGATGGCCGATCGCCATACGCAAGCACTTGGTGCCCATCAGGGTCTCTCGGGGGGGGGGGGCTCGAACCCATGCTTCCTCTAGCCGCAACCCTCAGAAACGGCGACTCCCTGATCTGGAGTTATTCTCGGGCATGGTAGACATCACCTGTGAGAAGAGGAGGGGGAAGTCTAGCCCAACCAGAGGACGAGTCCTGCATCGGGTTTCAAGGAATAGAGAGAGAGAGACCCGGACCGAGGAGGAGGATAGAGGAGACGATCCCTCGCTGGAGCTCTACTCCACGACGGCGGCGTTGGGCGGAAGCTCACGCCCAGGCGTCGAGTGGAGACGCGAAGAAAAGAGAGAAAGAGGGTGGCTCCAAACCGGGTCCAACCCGAGTCAAAAATCGGCTGGTTCAACTATGAACCCAGATGACCAAGGAAAAAGGAGCTGCACCTCTCACATGCCACGTGGCGACGGCCGATTGGCCGGATGAGGTAAAAATCTCAGAAATTCCCCTGATCTTACAGAATTCATAATAAATAGCATGCCTATCAGAAAAATACAAGTAAGGTACCAAAATTCTCAGAAAAATGTGTAGAACAATATGGAAGCAGAATATTAGGCTTTTGATGCTTTGATAGTAGTGATATTATGTAAGATATGTAATGCTTAGTTCATAAGTAATAAATATTAAATGATGATATAAAATTATGGAAAAATGTCAGTAATTCTATAATAATGTTTATAATGCATATGATGTCAGATGTGGTCATGATGATGCACGAAAGTATATAATTTGATTAATATGGATAATTAGGGCTAATAACACTAAAGATAATGCAATTAACGCATACATGCTCAATAAATGATGAGATTTACAGAAAACCCTCATATCTGTAATTGGAATATAATATATAAATCTTAGATCAGTTATATGCATAGAATTCATGTTATATGAAGATAACCCTTAATACATGGGTTGTAACCCTAAATTGAATAATGTATATAAACTAGGGTTAATATGTGCACAAAAAGGATATGGAACCTAATGTTCAGATAATGAGCCATAATCTAGAAAATGACATCATTAAGATAATTCTAAGACAAGAATGCAAGTAATGATGAGAATATCCTAATGAGTTAAGAAAACCCTAAAATGGATGCGATTAGGGTTAAGATGAGATGTAAGATGATAAGAACCTGATGATAGTATATGGTCTTGTCTTGATCAGGTGCTGACCAGATTATTTAGATGATCATGGATATGTGAGGAATCTCTGAACTTAGGTACATGGATATAATTATATGACTAGATTTTCTGGATGTTAAATATATGTACTTGCTTGTTTGTACTTGAAATACATTGTTGGATGTAGATCTATATGTATTGTCATTTCCGCCTTGAACAATAAGAACACTAAAGAAAGAAAATGGAATGTAGTTACTGATGGTTCATTAATCTCCCTATTAGAGAGGGAAAGTATTAATGTTGACTAGCACCTCCCTAATGGTACAAGGTACGTGGGGAGATCCCTAATGTTACAAGGTACGTGGGGATAGGGCCCAATAATTTATGTTTGTGCTAAGTCCACCATAGTAATACATGTCCATTGAAATATGGTTAATAACTTGGGTTTACCTGATTTTTCTGCCTTAAGTAATGCTTTCATTTTCTTTCTTCTTCTTCAAGTATTTTAAATATACCAGCATAGTATAGTATCTTTCAACCACGTACCAACTTTATGTTGATTCGTTGTTTCATGTATGTTTTAGGTTCAGAGCTAGCATGGGATAAAAGATGTGAAGTGAGCACTGTTCAGGTTGTACCTATTGTGTAGATCCTAGCTTAGCATACATGTTGTTAGACTGTAGAATTTTCATTCAATATGTAATTGTAAATCATGTTGTAATAACTCATTTGTATAAATATACATGTTGAATGCTGAGAAATGTTATGGTTGTATGTTCATGTATGCGTATTATGCTTCCGCATCGCTCTCTGATATGATTGGATGATGTTTTTGGATTCTGATATCTCATTCCCAATAGGGTTTGGAGAAATCAAAATCCGGGGACGTCACAACCCTTCTATTTATAGTAGAGGGAATGGTCAGGGTTCCCAGTCTGTTCGGGAGTAGAAGGATCCGGAAATTCCATGAATAGTTTGTACTGTGGTAGGCGAACCAGTCAGTTCACATGTGAACTGGTCGATTCAGACTGTGAGCCGATCAGTTCACCCAGTGAACCAGTTGATTCACTTCCCAGACTTGCCTACAATTGACTTTTTCCTCAATTGTCTTCAATTAATTCAAAGATTAATCCTTATTCTAATCAAATTGAACAAGTGAAATGTGAAAGTTTTCCTCCAACCTAGCAAATCCCAATTTCCTCAGTTGGAAGGACTGTGATATGCCCGATTCACCAAGTGAACCAGTCGATTGGCTCACACCAGCCGATCGGCTCACCTGGGTGAATCAGTCGGTTGGCAGTCCTGACATTGCCAATGCATTCTCCAATCAACTTGACACTCTAACCAGCTAGTTCAAAGCTTGAACTTGATAGTTCTAAGTCCAATCAGTCAATTGTATGTTTAATTGAGTACCTAAACACCTTTAGTGTCAATCTTAACATCATTCATGGAAAATCTCCTCTTCCAGGGGTATCCTATGTGTGTGACCCTACAGGTTCCAATTTACGTTGGCAGTGAATGTTCATAACAACTTATGACATCACAAGCAATCAACGGAATCCAGTAACTCATCATTGCTACCCAAGT
This sequence comes from Alisma plantago-aquatica, assembly GCA_963693085.1. Classification (NCBI taxonomy): domain Eukaryota; kingdom Viridiplantae; phylum Streptophyta; class Magnoliopsida; order Alismatales; family Alismataceae; genus Alisma; species Alisma plantago-aquatica. The sequence continues at coordinate 375,459,554 of OY856410.1, read as the reverse complement.
AACTTAGAAAGTTAGAGAACAACTTCAACCTACAATCTATGATTAGTGTTACCATGATCGTATAGTTCCTTTGTCTCTGACATTTGGATTGAACTCGAGGCATGGAACATCATCCTCTTCAACATTCAATCCATATTCCTTGAACTAGAGCAGACTGTCTGAGATGCATGTGAGTTCACATATCATATATTGAATTACATGAGTATGGCCATACAATTCTCAGTCTCGCTTATCAACGGGCCCTAGATATCATACTCCTTGTGGGAAGGACAAACCCCATCTCTATCACTCACAGTCTATCCCCATGTGTCAAAGTCACCCAACTATCACCTTTATAACACCCATGTTTCATGAATGTGTTTGATGATGTCAAAGTGTACCCAACGACATGTGACGAGTGCAGTGATTTTAGGTCTAAGAACCACTATCACCACTATCACTATGAGAGATGATTGTGACTACCATTCCAAGGTATCCATGTATCACTGTCATGGTGGGTCTGTCGGATATACTGTTCTCTAACATATATCTGTGTGCTTGACTTGATATCATATATCATGAGTAATGAGACTCTATCATCAGTCAATACACACTCTAGTCTTATGTATTATTGTTGTCTATTTTGCTTCCACAGTAATATCCGACTACATACATAACAATAATGTATGTACTCTTATCATACATATGGTCTCATTGTTCAGGTCCTTAACCTAAAGACATATGTCATCGAGTCACATCATTCTTTAGACATCTATAATGTATGTGTCATCATCTCATGAGTGAGACAAACATAATAGATGGAATTACCTTTATCATTATCAAATCAAGTATTATATGCCTCATTGCAATCATCATATGATTATCTCTCTGGGCATACTATACCAACAAACTCCCACTTTCACTTAGAGACAATCACCCACGAATCATATTCCAAGTGATTTTAACACAAGTGCTTTTATAGCGGGTAAGCAACATTTGCTTCAACTCGGTATATTGCATGTTTCACATCCCCCAGCTGGTATGAGATTGAAGTGTCATAATATACTATATGAAATTCCTTTGCCTAACCAGTAGCTTCATGTCACAATATTACTACTAAGACACCAATGGTAGGAACCTCCAATAAGTCCATCCATATGAACTTCTAGATGCATACATTATCTTTTATAGTATTCGTAACACTAAGGTACTTGACTTCTTATTGTAGAATTAATCAATTGTCTTATGTTGGAACATTTCCAACTAACAATTCTTATTCCAAGGTCAAACACAAATTTGTCATTTCGGAAGCTTGCATCGGTGTAACTCTTTACACTCAACTCTTCCTTATTGCCATAACTAAAGAACTATTCCTTTTAGTACTTCACAAGTACATAAAGATGTCCTTGATGGTATTATAGTAACTCTTACTGGAGTTTGACAGATATCCATTCGTCATGTCCAATACATATGAGATAACTGGATATTTATATCATCTAGTCATACAAGATGATGATTTCATATCTTCTTGTCATGTCCAATACATACAACATGATGAGTTCGTATATTCTTGTCATGTCCAATACATACAAGATAATTAATTCATATTTTCTTGTCATGTCCAATACATACAAGATAACGAGATGAGTTCATATGTGATAGATCCAATTGCAAATGCATATGGAATCTATCCATGTGTTCCTTATTCTTCATAAGATTGGGACACTTGGCTCTTGAGAGACTAACTCCATGGAACATGGGCACATTTTATCTCACCATGCTGAACTCATTCAACATCTAGCCAAAGTATGCTCTCTTTCCTAAGACAAGAAGCCCCGATGATCTATCTCTATAGATCTTGATTCCTATCACATAGGATGTTTCTCTAAAAACCTTTTAGGATGTACTTCGTTGCCAAATTTTGTAGTATAAGGATGATACTCCCCATCAATATGTGGAATAAATATATGCTCCCACTAAATTATTGTAATCAAACATTACATCTTCATTCTGACTCAAGTCAAACTCTTTGACTATCTTGTCAAATTGAAGATCCAGTTCTTAGGTGCTTGCTTCAATCCAAAGATTGATCCATGAAGCTTTATAGACTTTATTTGCATTATTGGATTTATAAAACCTTTAGGTTGTGTTACATACACATCATGCACAATATTCCACTTAAGGAATGCAGTTTTAACATCCATATGGCACATCTCATAGTCATATTAAGATACAATGGCAATCATTATCTAGATGGATTTATTCATGGTAACGACTGAAAAAATTTCACCATGTTTAACACCTCGAACTTGTTAGAAACTCTTTTCAACCAAATTATCCTCCATGTCAGTCTTCTTCTGGAAGACCCAAAAGTACCCTATGGGTTTTAACCCTTTAGGTGGATCAACTAAGGTCATACTTTGTTGATGTACATGGAGTCCATCTTGGATTTCATGGCTTCAAGCCCTATCTCAGTTTCTGTCTCTCATTAGCTTCTAGGTAAACTGTTGACTCATCATATGATCAACTCACCGCCTTCTTGTCCATAAGATATCATATATCATTCAAGCTCTAGGTGTGTTCTGCCAAAACCATGAGTTATGTGTGTTACTTAAGGAACTTTGATATTCCACAACATTTTGTGATTCTCTTTATTCCCAGTGTTAAGCATGTGCCCAAAAGGAAATTTGAAGTTTTAACTAGTAATCACACTCTGACTTATCAAGGTGTGATTCCTTATTTTTGATACACTTCTCAAGATACACTATCATTGTGTTTCAGATGGAGTCCATCATGATACATTATCATGATCTTCCAGAGGGTTCTCAAACTCTTGGTTCATAGTATTTCCATATCGATCATATCAAAATTTAGTACTTATACCAAGTTTGTTATGTACTTAATTTATGATCTCCTTGAACACTTCAAGAGATTCATGTTTGCATTTCACTAAATACAAACTATCATATCTACTGAGGTCACTAGTAAATATATTGAAGTACTATTGATTACCTTTAGCATTTATTCTAAAAGGTCTATATACATCAATATGTATAATCCTTAATAGAATAATCGTTCTCCCACTACATCTAGTGAAGAACCTTTGTCATTTTACACAATGAATGACATGAACATGCCTCTATTGGTTCAATAACCAAAATGAGTCTAGTTAACCATCATATGGATTTCTAGAAATGCAATTCTCATTTATGCACTCTAGATGGCATCGCTATAGGCATTCAAGTTTGATTTATTTATGCCATTCATTATATGTGTCATACACATTTGTCTCTTAAACTATCAAGTATAGTTAGTGAGACATAGACATTTCCATCAAAGATCATATCTTTAAAATGAAATATTAGTCCGTTACATTCTTGTCCATACAAGATGCATGACGTTTTCATTGATGGCAGATGTATAATAGCAATTCACTAATTCTATTATATGTCCATGAATGTCATATTGTAACTGTAATGGTAGTAACTCTTGCTCCGCATAGTTTCTAACTTACTTCTTCTTAGGTCCTAAAGTAGATATCTCTATCTCTTTCATCTTCCCGAAATCCTGTATAAAGAGGTTATTTTCCTTTCCAATGTCAAATATGTGACACTGGTGGCACTTTCTTTCCTTATCTTTATAAGTGAAAAAGACATATTCCATTTTACACTTACCCCTTCTCCATTTCTTGAGTGATGAAGATTTGGACCTTATCTTGGCTTTAGAACACTTCTTGACCTTGCTTTAGTCAATGAACTTTACTCTGTTGATCATTATGACAAATTTGTCCTTTCTTCATTCATGCTTTGGCATCAACATGTCAAGCCCTTTAGACAATGGTTTGGCCAAGTTTCTCAACATTTGATAAACATGATATATGATTCACACAACAATTTATAGAATCATATGTTTGGTCAACTCTTGACCTATAAGAAATCACAGTTAATCTATATGCACAATCATATTGAGCATATGAGATTATACTTGATCTCCATCTGTCTGATTATACTCAAGCATCACTTTGAATACATTATACCTTTCATGCTTTACATGATTCTCAAGATGTATAACCATCTTAAGAATGTCCATGCTTCAATCTATTTATGCAACTCATAGTTCATATAGCTCAGCATAATGTTATGGATGTCTTAGGCATCATTGGCATACTTCAAGTAAGCATCCAATTTTAGCCTTAGGCGCATTTGGAGTGGTTCAACTGGCTCTGGTCTTTCAAGGACTTTAGAGTTTACACTCACCATTGAAAACACTTCTCAAAAGTCCCAAACCAGATTTGAAGTTTATCGGTTTATGAACTGATCACAACGATAATGTATTTGTATTTGTCATTTGGATTCTACAAAAGAATTTTGCAACTTTTCAAAACATTTTTGATTTGTTTGATTTGATAAATTTGACGATATTAATTAGGACTTTAATTAATTATCTCTCCCACTATTTTGTTCAAAATGATAATCCTCATATATCGATTCAGAAGATTGCAGTGTACAATCTTCTAGTGGCCAAGATCCATATTTCATCAAATTATGAGTCAGCTTTGGATGATCACCCACAACTTGACTATTTAGGTAGGCCATCATGCCAATTGCATCATATGCAACTCTTGGATAGATGATATGCACAACTCTTTGCCATAATCATCTTCATGCCTTTGGGCTTGGGCTCTCCAAGTCACCAGTTAAGTCTGACCCAAAAGTTGACACGATAGATATGCACCATGCTTTGTGCAAATCTACTTATCTACCATCACTCTTTCACGATATGGAAGGCGTACTATGATTTGTGCAAATCTATGCTGGGTCAATCAAGCTTTTCATGTGTGCCACTTATGGAAAGCATCTAAGAATTTAATATTGTATTTGAGGGATTTCATATAAGTACATATACATATCCAATCACCACATTATTATAGTACGTATCATATACATGCTATAACCACAACAAGAAAACATGCAATATTGATAAAAGCGATGATTATGGCCATCCTATTGTAATTCCTTGGAGCCACAAGGAATTATGGTCATCTAAGGTCTACATCATATGCAACCTATTGTTGATGTAGATCTTTGTGCTTGAACCATTCCGAGTTGATTGGCTCATCCTATGACATGATCTGCTTGCCTCCTGGCTGGTTGGTTAGTCAGTCTGGCCTCTGATGTCTGGACTCCTCCAACAAGAGGTTGAGCCATTAGCCGGTCGGTTCGGCTCCTTCGCAATCCTCCTCGGTCCTCTAGGAGGTCGGCTCATTTGGTGATGAGCGTCTTCTACTTTGATGTAACAGAAAATAAACTATCCTACTTTTACATAATCTTTGGGAAAAGAGCGGATCAATGGTAGATTAGAAAGGATCTCGAGTTATCTCGAGTTACATGTGGAATAGAAAGTAGAGGCTCAATATGTAAACTGAGATGCAAACAACCATAACCAACCAAGCACACATAGGGTTCATAGGCCATAACCATGCTACACATCAACCATCAAAATCATTTTAGGGTGACGCGTATCAATTGCATATATACCATATCATATATGTATTTTAGTTTGTGGTCGTATGTGGTATTTATTTGGATATGCACATTAGTCATTTTAAATATTCACACCATATCCAATAAATAAATGACGATAAAACCAAAATCCGATCATATCGATTTATCCCAAAACACAATACGTTCACATGACTCTGATACCATTGTAGGGTTTTATGGCCTCAGAGTAGGCAGTAGAAACAAAATTTTGCTAGCCATTAACCCATGACAGGAGATCACATCAATGACTATGTAATGAGAAGGATGGTTTTAGCGATATATACCTGGTCCTAGGGCTTTCCTAATGACAATACCTCGCAACCATGTGCGGTCATCAATGCCATGTCTTGGACAGTGTCTATGTAGCTCCTGGTCTTCACCATGGAATCTGGCCTCCACCATGGACTGTGGCTGACATGTCCTCCTAAGTGACAAACATCTCCTGCCTCTATAGATAGTCTACACGGACCACCTGGAACTCCTTCTATTCTAGAAGAATTGGTAGGAAGGAGACGTCCCTCCTATTGGTGTACTAGCACCAACCTGCTCTCCCGAACTCAAACTAATTTTCTACAATTGTCTTTCCCTCATTGTGCCTCACTAGTCGGGTAGCACTTTCTCAGGCTCTCTCAGTTACTAGAACCAAAGAGGACAAAAACTTTGCAGAGCAACTGATGTTCTGAGTTGTGTGTTCTGAGAAGCCCCCAATACCCCTCTATTTTTAGTCGAGGGCAGGGTCAGGGTTCCCAATCTATTAGGGAGTAGAAGGATCCAGAAATTCTATGAATAGTTTATATTTCGACAGGCAAACTGGTTGATTCACAAGTGAACCAGTCAGTTGGGAGTGTGAGTTGATCGGTTCACCCAGTGAACCGGTCATTTCACTTTCCAGACTTGCCTACAATTGACTTTCCTCATTCGTTTTCGATTAATTGAAAGATTAATCCTTATTCCAATCGAATTGAACAAGTGAAACGTGAAAGTCTTCCTCCAACCAAGAAAATCCCAATTTCCTTGGTTGGAAGGACTGTGAGCTGCCCAGTTCACCAAGTGAACCACTCAGTTGGCTCACACCAATCGATCGGCTCACCTAGGTGAACTGGTCGGTTGGCAGTCCTAACATTGCCAATGTAGTCTCCAATCAACCTGACACTCTGACCAACTAGGTCCACACTTGAACTTGATAGTTCTAAGTCTGATCAGTCAATTGTATGTTTAATTGAGTACCTAAACAACTTTAGTCTCAATCTAACCATCATTCATGGACTATCTCCTCTTCTAGGGGTATCCTATGTGTGTGACCCTGCAGGTTGCAATTACGTTGGTAGTGAATGTTCATAACAACTTATGACATCACAAGAAATGAGAGGAATCTAGTAACTCGTCATTGCTACCCAAGTAACTCAAAAAGTTGGAGAACAACTTCAACCTACAATCTATGATTAGTGTTACCATGATCGTATAGTTCCTTTGTCTCTGACATTTGGATTGAACTCGAGGCATGGAACGTCATCCTCTTCAACATTCAATCCATGTTCCTTGAACTAGAGCATACTATTTGAGATGCATGTGATTTCACATATCATATATTGAATCACATGAGTATGGCCATAAAATTCTCAGTCTCTCTTATCAAGGGGCCCTGGATATTATACTCCTTGTAGGAGGGACAAATCCCATTCTATCACTCACAGTCTATCCCCATGTGTCAAAGTTACCTAACTATCACCTTTATAACACCCATGTTTCAAGAATGTGTTTGATGATGACAAAGTGTACCCAACTACATGTGACGAGTGCAGTGATTTCAGGCCTAAGAACCACTATCATCATTGTGAGAGATGATTGTGACTACCATTCCATGGTATCCATGTATCACTCTCACGGTGGATCTGTCCGATATACTATTCTCTAACATATATCTGTGTGCTTGACTTGATATCATATATCATGACTAATGAGACTCTGTCATGAATCAACACACACTCTAGACTTATGTATTACTGTTGTCTATTTTGCTTCCATAGTAACATCCGACTAGGGACATAACAAGAATGTATGTACTCTTATCATACATATGGTATCATTGTTCAGGTCCTTAACCTGAAGACATATGTCATCGAGTCACATCATTCTTTAGACATCTATCATGTATGTGCCATCATCTCATGAGTGAGAAAAACATAATAGACGAAATTACCTTGATCATTATGAAATCAAGTATCATATGCCTCATTGCAATCATCATATGATTGGTTCTCTGGGCATACTATACCAACATTTAATGCATCTTCCCACCAAAAGATCATAATATGAGGTAGAAGTTGTAGTTAGATCTGATTAAACATTATGAATGACTAATGATTATCACCTAGCTAAGTACAATGTACTAGATGATGCCTTAGAAAAGAATTCATTGTCATCTACAACTGAGAAGATGTAACTTGTATGCATGGACATATGATGTCTCTTATATGCAAGGATAGAGACATGTTGTTTAGTTAGGGAGTTGAATATTGAGTTTCATGTATCTCTACAAGAGAGTTTGATTACATCAATGCAAGTGAAACCTACCTTTATGATATGGTCAAAGAGTTACAACATGAAGATGAACATATTAGTTAGAATATCGTAGAGGTGAGACAAGACAAGTGTTTAGAATTCAAATTTTCTTATGACGATTTTCTACATGTAGAATAGAGTATGTGTTTTTTATCATAAAGACATGAGGCATAAAATCTTATAAAATGTTCATTCTTGTATGTATGTTGTGCATTCATGCAATTATAAGTTGATAGAATTTTGAAAGATATGTATTGGTGGCTAGGTTTAAGAAAGTTGTAGCTAAGTTTGTTGTATAATATGTAGTTTGCCAACTTGTCAAGGCCTAACATTAGAAGATAGATGGTTAAGTTCATATGTTTCATATACCATATTAGAAGTGTAATCACATTGCCATGTACATTGTCAAGGGATTTCATAGATAGCATTGTTCCAAGCATCAATTTCAAATTTAGATATATAATTTGGAATCATTTGATAGATGTTATGGGTACAAGGATGAACTTCAATACAATTTTTCACTCACAAACAGATGGTTAGTTTGAAAGGACCACCTAAATGCCTGTTGATATTCTTAGATATGTTCTTTATAGTTTAGACACTAATACAGAAACAACATTCAGTGTCGCTTTTCTGGGCGTCGGTTATTAAGATAATCCGACGCCTATATTAGTCAACGTCGGATATTTAGGGAAACCGACGTCTATCGTCAAAGACCAGCCAGACACATGTACCACTTTCTATTCAGCGTCGGCTGGATATACCAAACCGACGCCTAAAATCGCCCGTGAAATCCAAATTTTGAGCGAAAAAAATTTGCGTCACATACAACGTCGATGTTTTCAGTAATCACCGACGCCTATACTAGAAGGATATTTTTGCAAAAAGTTCCGCTTTTGGTGTCAGTCAATTCTTTGATAACCGACACTGATAATATTTCCCGCCAAATAAGATTGTCTAATTTGGACGTCAGTTTTTTCTTATCAACCGACACTGTTTGCTATGGTGTCGGTTTTTTGGAATGACTGACGCCGATTGTTTACTAATTAGCACCCCGCAAAGCAGACTCTTCCCCTTTCTCTGTTTCACTACAATCTAGCGTCGATTTTAGGTTTGGCAATTCCGGTGAGCAAGCACCCGCCGCCGCCGCTGCGCCTTCCCCCTTCTTGGCGATTCCGGTGAGCAAGCACCTGCCGCCGCCGCCGCTCCTTCCCCCTATTTTCTTTGGCAATTCTAGTGCCGACACTGTCTCCTGGTCACCACCGACACGTCTCCTGGTCGCCCGACCGCTCACCGTCGCCGGCGCTTTGCTCTCTCCTCACCGGCGCTCTGCTCCTGGTCGCCCGCTCACCTGGTACCCTTCTTTTTCCTCTTCCTGCTTAGACAATAGAGTTTCTCCGACTTGCTCCTTGCTCCTGCTCCTGGCCCCCTACCCCTCTTCCTGCTTTTTCCTTCTCTTCTCATTTTTAATTGAGTTGTACATGCATCAAAATCGTTCCTACTTCATATAAGCTCTGTATACTGCTGCACCCATTTACATCCTTATGTATGAACTGCTGCACCTACATTACATATTTATCATTTGCACATACATTGATGCTCTACTATGAACTCAACCACTAATATTTACTGATACATTATACTTGTACCTATACATACATTCATACCTTAGTTTTTCTTGTATTGTTATGCATTCAACTAATGTATTATCTATGTAGATGTACTTTGTAGTTTGCAATACATATAACGGTATAATGTACATATCATGTACTGCCTACTACTAATGTTATGCGTTCAACTAATGTATTATCTATGCACATTATATACTATGTTTCAGGAATTAATTGATCATCTACTGCTACCCGCCGTCTCCCTACCCGTCGCTTGCTCACCTGCTTTCCTGCCTACTCGCCTACCCTCCGTGCCCTCTCTCCCTGCTGACGCTCAAACAGAGGTAATTGATCTAGCTTGCTTACATTCCTTGTAGTGCCATCTTTTATGTGCTATGACCCACTAGTCACATTTAGAGTATTAAAATGATGCAACTTGTACTCTTGTTAAATTTGAATTTATAAATCCTATGAAATGATATTACCCCACAAAATCAGTAGTCACTATTATGTCTTGTACACTCTAGAATCAAGATCCAATACTCTTATGCCCATTCTAGTGGATTATTATGACCTATGATGACCTAACATGAAACCATTCTCTTAATGATATGATTTTGTTGGCCTAGAAACCCGTCCAAGATTTACTCATTAGGAGTAAATCTTGGATAGTGCCTGGTTTGGGACTGTTCTTGAACACCTAATCTCACTTAGGATGTAAGTGTATAATGTGTATTGGGTTTTCGAGAAAATTTCAGCAGCATTTCCCCATTTGTTCTCTAAGTACATATGTACTTAGAGAACAACGGGGAAATGCTGTCGAAATTTTCTCAAAAACCCAATACACATTATACACTTACTAGTTAGATTAGGTGTTCAAGGATGGGATAGGTGGTACACATTTATTATATATAAGAATGACATCACATGTATTTGTTAACCGTAGACCCTAATCTTGTCCTAATATATACTTATTTTCTCTTTGATCATAGAATGGATAGATCATGGATGTCCATTTGCAATCACTGCACCCCAGAGTTTATATCTGGTCTTGATCAGTTTATTAGATTTGCCGAGGAACATAGGAAAGAACCTGGAGATAGGTTGTACTGTCCATGTAGACATTACGGTAACAACTTGAAAGTCAGCACTGGTGACGAAATCAAAAGTCATGTCATGTGCAACAGGATTGTACAAGGCTATATAGAATGGCACTGGCATGGAGAGATTTCAAACTCAAAATCAGTGGATGTCGATAGCAGTGCTTGGGTGGAAGAAGAAATTGCCTCCAATGACATAGATGTGAACGAACCAGTTCCAGTAGACATCGTTGATGCGATGCTGGATAGTTGTAGGGTAGATCACACTGATCCACCTCCTATGTTTACAGACATTATGCATGATGCTGAGATACCGTTATACACAGGCTGTGCTAAGTTTACAAAGCTTAGCGCTGTGTTGAGATTGTATCAGTTGAAAGCTAACAATAGATGGAGTGATAAAAGCTTCACTTCATTGTTGACTTTGTTGAAAGAAATGCTTCGTGAAGGAAACGAGCTGCCAATCTCAACATACCGGGTAAAGAAATTGTTGTGCCCAATGGGAATGGAGGCCAAGAAGATACACGCATGCTCGAATGATTGTGTATTATTTCAAAAGGACTATGTGGATTTGAAAGATTGGCCAAAATGTGGTGCGTCACGGTATAAATTGACGACTTCGGGGGAGTCCAAAACTGGTTCTCCTGCCAAGGTGATGTGGTATCTACCTATAATATCACAGTTTCAACACTTGTTTGCAAATCTGAAAGATGCGAAGAATTTGAGGTGGCATGCAGATGTTAAGAAAAATAATGATGGGATCCTATGACATGCGTCTGATTCCCCACAGTGGAAGAAGATTGATCTATTGTACCCCAAATTTGGTGAAGAAGATAGGAATCTAAGACTTGGGCTTTGTACAGATGGGATGAATCCGTACAGGACATTGAGCAGCCAACATAGCACTTGGCCAGTCATGCTTGTTATATACAATCTTCCTCCTTGTCTGTGTATGAAAAATAAGTACGTTATGCTGTCGTTGTTGATATCGGGCCCTAAACAACCCGGAAATGATATCGATGTTTATCTTGAACCTCTGATTGATGACTTAAAGAAACTTTGGGCTGAAGGTGTGATGACCTATGATGCTTCAAGAAGAGAGACATTTCATTTGCACGCTATGTTGTTTTGCACTATTAATGACTTTCCAACATACATGAATTTGTCTGGATATAGTGTCAAAGGAGCTAAAGTGTGTCCTATATGTGAAGAAAACACTGATTCAATGAGACTAAAACATGGCGGCAAGACTGTATATCTTGGTCATCGAAGGTTTCTTTCAAAATTCCATCCATATCGTAGGAAGCGCAAAGCATTCAATGGATGTAATGATGAACAGAGTGCACCTAAACCTATACTAGGGGATGTTGTTTATGAAAGAGTAAAAGACATTGTCAATGAATTTGGTAAGAAATCACAATGTAGTATGGCCGCACAGAGTGACAATTCTTCATTCAAGAAGAAGTCAATATTTTGGGATCTTCCTTATTGGAGTTCTTTGACAGTCAGACATTGTATCGATGTAATGCACGTGAGAAAAATGTCTGTGATAGCATCATTGGTACTCTATTAAATATACCAAGTAAGACTAAAGATGGGATAAAATCCAGACTGGACCTACGTGAAATGGGAATAAGGTCAGAATTAACAGAATTACATGAAATGGGTAATAAAAGAACATACTTACCTCCCGCTTGTTACACATTGTCTAGAAAGGAGAAGAAAGCTTTTTGTGAATGCTTGGTAAATGTTAAGGTGCCACAGGGTTACTCATCTAACATCCATAGATTGGTATCAATGAAAGATCTGAAGTTGATAGGTCTTAAATCTCATGATTGTCACACTCTAATGCAACAAATATTGCCCGTGGCAATTCGATCTATATTGCCGAAGCATGTAAGATTTGCAATCACCAGACTTTGTTTCTTTTTCAATAGTCTATGCAGTAAAGTTATTGACCCTGATACTCTCGATAATTTGCAAAGAGAAGTGGTTGTTACCCTATGTCATCTTGAGATGTATTTCCCTCCTTCGTTCTTTGATATCATGGTACATCTTGTTGTCCACTTGACTAGGGAAGTGAAAATGTTGGGACTAGTTTTCTTGCATTGGATGTATCCCTTTGAATGATACATGAGCATTTTTAAAGGTGATGTTCGAAACCGTTATCGGCCTGAAGGGAGTATTATTGAAGGTTATGTGGCGAGAGAGGTTATGGATTTTTCCAATGACTTTCTGAGTGGTAATAACACTCCTGTTAATGACAAGAATATTGAGGAGGGCAAAGGAATTTTGGGATCATGGGTGAAAGTAATCAGCCATGAGTAGTTGGAACAAGGTCACTTGTATATTTTACACAACATGGATGAAGTGAGTGTTTATATCGAGGAACATACCAATTTCATCAAGAGAAAACATCCTCGAGCAAGTTCAATGTGGCTTGCTAGAGAGCATAACAAGACTTTTACTAAGTGGTTTGAAGATAAAGTCTTAAATCAACTATCTCAAACACCAAATGATATTACGAAAACTATCAAATGCCTCACCTTTAAACCAAAACCAAATATTATGTCTTATGAAGGGTTTGAAATTAATGTGTTCACATATTACACAAAGCGCCAACATGATAAGAGTGTCGTCCAAAACAGTGGGGTCACTCTTCAAGCGTCGACTATGTATTTTGCAAGTGCAAAGGATAAGAGTCCACGTGAAGCTAAAATGTCATATTACAGTGTCATTGAAGACATATGGGAATTTGACTACATAGATTTCAGAATTCCGCTCTTTAAATGTAATTGGGTTGATAACACCAAAGGAGTTATAGTGAATGAATTGGGTTTCACTTTAGTGAACTTTGAAAAGATTGGCGAGAAGGGTGAACCATTCATATTGGCATCACATGTGAAACAAATATTCTATATCGATGATCCTGCAAATGATAAATGGTCAGTTGTTCTTCATCGTAAAAGATAGTTCATTGAAGATCCTATAGATGAAGAAGAGTACTATGATAAATATGATGACTCCAGTCCATTCTCAGTTGGGTTGCCAACTCCACAAAATATTGAAGCTAATGATGACTTATATGTGAGCGGAGATCACAATGAAGGATTGTTAATTGATAAAAGATCACAATTTTAGAGGCATGCATGTTTATATTTTTTTATTGAAGCTAAATGTTTGTTTTTTTAATATTAATATCATTTTATGATTTGATGTTTCATTATCTTCTAGTTAATACAAATGCTAAACGTTGTGGGAGGGTGGACCAATCTCACCTGAGATTACATACACAATGCTGAGAATAGGTTCTTGATTGATTCCAATTCTAGACATTGATCAGTGTTTCACTAACTCTACACTAATAATTCTTGTTTGTATTCTCTTTGAAAAATAAATATAGGAAGAAGGAAGCCACACAGCAATGGAACTACTTGGACCCCAAAGACTGGGAGGAGTTTGTTACCCAAAGAAAAACAGATGAATTCAAGGTATTAAGCGCCACTCCCAATTTAATTAATATACATTTTTATGTATTCACCTATTCAAGATTAACCTTTATTGTTACTAACCAAATCAATGTGCTAACTAACTAGGTTATCAGCGATGCTCAATGACAACTACATGTTATGACCACACAATGGGTCCAAGAGGATATGCAGGCATTCACCAAAGACTACAGGCTATGCAGGATGGCCATGACATAGCTATGCAGGATATGTAGGTGTTCGCCAAAGGTTATATAGATATATAGACAGCAAGCCATGACATAGCAAAAGAAGCCACAATGAAGAGAAGCAGGATACAGATACAATACATAAAGTGCAGCACGCACAAGTGCTTCAGATTCATATAGCAATATGACAGACTAACACATATATAGTGCATAACAACAACAGCGCCGAATTTACATACAACACTAGCTTAGTACATATATAGTGGGACTAAGGTGACGATCCCACCTGCTAAAATAGGTTACCGAAAACTACATGTTACGACTGGGAGGTCGTGATTCAGCAACCGTATGCATTAGCAGGAGGACAAATATATTTCACCGTTTGTGGTGAAATCTGTTTGTCCTCCTGCTAATGCGTACGGTTGCTGAATCACGACCTCCCAGTTGTAACATGTAGTTGTCTCTAACCTATTTTAGCAGGTGGGATCATCACCTTAGTCCCACTATATATGTACTAAGCTAGTGTTGTATGTAAATTCGGCACTGCTGTTGTTATGCACTATATATGTATTAGTCTGTCATGTTGTTATATGAATCTGAAACACTTGTGCGTGCTGCACTTTATGTATTTTGTAAATGAATATAGATGTATTTTGTTATATGAATATGAATGTTTATACATATCTGAATGTTTATAGATGTATTTGAATGTTTCTACATGTGTGAATGTGAGAATTGAAATGATGTCTGAATGTATCAATGTATCTACTTGTGTGAAACGTATATTTTTTTGATTTTGCAGGTTTGTGGCCTGTTTGTTGACTGATATCAATGGATGTCGTAAACCTGCAGTTCAGAAAACTGAACTGCAGGTTCTCATCCTGCTGACCAGCCACAACAGACCTACAAACTGATAAGAAAAAAAAAATAAAACATATGTGTCAGTTATTTATAGAACACCGTCATCAAAGGCCTACAGCGTCAGTTTTTGGACAAAAACTGCCGCCGAATGTGACCACGGCCGTGGTGGAAATGGCGTCACTTATTCATATAAAACCGACGCCTATAGGATATATAGCGGCGATTGTTTAGTTGATAACCGACACAGAAAGTGTCCTAGATGGCACCCTTTTTATGGAGCGAACCCTTTTGGCGTCGGCTGACTATATATAACCGACACCTGTCGGTTATATAGGCGTCGGTTATAAAAAACCGAAGCCGAAGAGTTCGACCTTTAGCGGCGCCCACATAGGCATCGCTTGAAAACCATCGCTAAAAGGGGTTAAACAACTGACGCCAAAGGCGTGTTCTATAGTAGTGAGAGGTAGTTGTCATGAATGAGAGCTTAATGAATTTTTCTTATATCAATGGTTATCATGAAATTTATAGCTCCATTTTATTTACATGAAGTAGGAGAGAAGAAATGATTGTGTCTGTGCATAAAAGAGAACCGCAAGCCTTTGTTTGTACATACATGTCAACAAACTCATGTGGACACTCCTTAACTCGAGGATAATCTCTCAAATACACATGGGAATCCTTTTTCATTTTTTGATTGATTCCTCTAAATGAAATTTGCCATGTTTCACTAAGTGAACTCCTTTCTTCTCCATATATGAGACAACAGAAATCATAGAGGGCTAATCCCCTTTGTTCCTTAGGACCCAGGAGTAGTCCAGTATTGCATTGTAATTGATTTCCATAAGTTAATATAGTTACTCCTTTTAATTTTAGAAATAAATCTATGATTTCTTAATGAATTGTTTGTGCTTGATCACAATAGTCAATTACTCAGACCATTACTTGCTTTGGGAGAGAAATTAAGGTTAAAATATGTTATATATTTACATACCTTATGTCGTGCCTCAGAAGAGGGCTTGCAACTATGAAGGGTAGAACCCATAGTTATCGCTAATGCACCTAGTCAAATCCTAAATTTCTACGGGAATGGGATTTGTCTTAGTATAGGTAGTGTACTATGATATGGGAGTAGGTAATACTTGCTACAGGTCCTTAGTCCAGGGTTAAGGGTAAATGCTTGTTAATGAAATGGTATTAATTGCAATGTACCATGGTGAAATTGTAATCGTAAGGAATCCACCAATGTATGATCACAATCCTCTTAATTTAGTTTTCAATTCTTGAAGTTAATTATAATAAAAAAACTAATCACCTTTTCCTTAGGCCAGTTGATTAGGTTATAGTTAGTAGTAGTCTCTAGAGTACATTTCCCTGAGTTCAACATTTGGGCCTCATAGACCTATACTACTCAACGCATAAGATTGTGTTTTGTATGTATAGTTTAGGCGTGTCAAGTTTTTGATGTTGTTGAAATAGAAACTCCAGCACTACGAGTGTTGTGACCGTCCACTCTAGGCTTTTTTTACTTAAAAAATTATTACATATTTTCTTTCATTAAAGTTGTGCTTAAATAAAACATTTTATATCTGAAATCAAATTTACTAGTACTCATTCTCACTCACTACTATTCCATTCTCAAGTACCATTAGACCAGAATCACCAACTACATGGAATCAATTTCATAGGGTATAGGTCTAGAAGAACTTCATCATAGGGTAAGAGAATTTGGGGCTTCAGTGGAAATACTTTTTCATACCCCACCACCACAAGCAGATCAAGCACAGGAAGTGGACGTGAATCCTAATGGTGAAGATTGTGTTGGGGACGAGCTTGAAGAACAGATTGTCTGGAAAATGATCAAGGCATCTTCAACCATAGCACAATTAGGGTCGATTAAGCATCAAGTAGTCAACATGGGAAAATACAATATAGACCTCATGCTGATGACTCTTATTAAATCCCAATCGTTTCATGGCCAAGGTATGAAGGACCCAATGGCGCAGATCAATGGCTTTGTGGAGAGATTTGATATGTTAAAGATCAATAGGGTCCCACCCATAGTTATTTACTTGGAGATGTTCTCCTACTTATTGTCAGACAAGGCAAAATTATGTTTTCTCACTCTTCCTTCCGAATTCATAGAGACATGTGATGAGATGATAGATGCTTTATTTGGGAGGTAGTTCCTTCCACAAGAGACATGGGACTTGGTCAGGTTAATCTACAATTTCAAACAGTATGTTGAGGAAACTTATTCATAAGCTTGGGAGAGATTCCAGAAGATGCTAAGAAAGGTTCCCTATCATGGGATTGACCTTTATGGCTAGGAAAAGACATTTACTATGGGATGCACAAGGGGGAGAGAACTACTCTTGACAACATAAGAGTAGGTTTCTTTCTAAATAATAAATCCACAAGGTGTCACGAGATATTAAAGAATATGACAAAGAATCATTCTTGGGGAGAAGAGCGTGACTCTCCAGCAACTATCAAAAGTGTTGTGGAATTAGAGGAGATCGTCATGTTGAAGGAGAAGATGGACAACCTCACAAAGAGATTTGAGTAGAAATCTGGAACCTTGTTTGGGGGTGAAGGGGAAGAGTACATGTATATGAAGTAGTAGAACAACCGAGGTGGAAAATTTTTTGCATGGAGGAAGGATTCCAAGTTCTCATGGAAAGATCCTAACAATTTTCTGCAAGATCCGTCATAGGTGCAGCACCCAAACAACAACAGGAAAACATGTCTGAGCAATATCAACATGATATGGGTCGTAGCAAGATAGACCAGATTGAAGACATGTTGGGCAGGCTGGTGAATCAGAATGAGGCACTCTTGGACCAAACAAAAAGAGAGAAGCAAAATCAAGGGGCACACATTTGTAGCATAGAAAATCAGATTTCTCAGCTAGCAAGAAGTGGCATTCCTTAAGAAGCCCAACCAACAAAGATTTCTAGGGAACACAGACATTCCATCTGACAATCAACATGTGAAAGTAATGCTTCTTTACAGCGGTAAAGTGTTGATGAAAGACAAAAATTTGGCTCTAGAGAAGAACACCAACACAACTGACATAGGGAAGCTGACAGAGACTATTCCTCTAGAGCAACCACAGGTCACCACAAATAGGAGGAGAGCCCAAAAGAGGATTCAAATGAACATAAAGAGAACAAGTAGAAGTCCTAAATTCCACCCTATTAGTGAAAAATTTGTGATTCTAGTACCATTCCTAATAGCTTAGAGGCCAAGAAGGCTGATCCGTAGTTCAAGAAATTTCTAGAAACATTCAGGAAACTCCATATCAACCTACCGCTAGTAGATGCTCTTGAGAAAATTCCTTCGTATGACATGTTTTTGAAGGATATTATCAACAAGAAGAGGAGGATATATGACTCTGATGTCATGGTATTAAAATAAGAAGTTGGCACACTAATACAAAGAAAACTGCCATAGAAGATTCAGGATCTAGGGTGTTTAAACATGCCATGCTACATTGGCAGGGTGAAGTTTGGAGATACACTTTATGATTCCGGGACATGCATCAATATGATGTTGTTGACTACATTCAACAAATTTGGACTCAAAGAATCCAGGAAGAGAAGCATGACTATTTAGTTGGTAGAAAACTCTATGGTGAGACCGATTGGTATTTGTGAAGATGTACATGTAAAGTTTGATACATTTATTTTTCCACCAGAGTTTGTTGTCATGGAGATGTAGGATGACTATGGCAATGAACTGCTTTTAGGTCAGCCATTCCAAGATACAATAAACATCATTTTAGAAATGGGGGGAGGAAGACTAACATTAAGGATCCAAGATTATTGGTTTGATATTAAGCTACCAGATTATCAACTACTGGACAAGGAAAGTGCACAATGACACATGATGCAACAATGGGGCAAGCCGGTGTCACTATTCTTGGGAAAATCATTTCTAGACATGGCCCATGTCATGAAAAAGGTGGGCAAGGGTACTCTTGTCATTGATATAATGGAGCATATAAAGTAGATTTCTTTGACTAAAGTTGTAAAGTATCATGATAATCCAGAGGAAGAGGAGAATTCAATGATAGTTGTAGATGCAATGACTTCTAAAATGTTGCAGACATATCCACATATACCATTAGAAGCATGGCTCAAGAATCTGGTGGATGACTGCACCCGATATCAGTTATTGGATAAGTGTGCAATGTTTCTAAAGACCTTCTTATGATTCTATAGGAGACACTATGAAGACTTGGGACTACCACCGCCACCATTAGTCCCATCTCTATAGTGTCCTCCTGAGTTGGAATTGAAGACACTACCACTGCATATGAAGTACACATTCTTGGCAATGTATAACAAGCTACCAATGATTATTTCAACAACACTGAGTGTGAAAGAGGAAGAACAACTACTCATTGTTCTAAAGAATCACTGGGCCGCATTTGGGTGATCCATGGAGGCATAAAGGGGATATAACCTATTTTATGTCAACAAAAGATCCAGATTGAAGAAGGAGAAAAACATTAGCACTACCTCAGAATGTCTAAACCCGATCATGATAGAGGTGGTAAAGAACGAGGTAGTTAAACTTCTATAAACATGTATAATTTATGCTCTCTCTGATTCCAAATTGGTTAATCCTACACAGGGTGTTCCTAAGAAAGTGGGAATCACAACCACTATGAATTCTTCTAGTGAATTAGTCTCGACTAGGCTAGTGACCGGGTGGAAATTGTGCATTGACTATCATCATTTGAATGTTGCTACTTTAAAAAAAATTCCTACTTCAACTGATAGATCAAATTCTTGAGAGGCTTGTCAACCACTCACTTTTTTGTTTTCTCGTCGGGTATTTGGGGTACAATTAGATTTCTATCGAACATCAGGATCAAGAAAAGTCTACTTTCACATGTCCCTATGGTACTTGCTTATATCACCGGATGCTCTTTGGACATTGTAATGCACCGACAAAGTTTCAAAGATGCAATCTTACAATCTTTTCTGACATGCACCGACAACGTTTCAAATATGCATTGTTACAATCTTTTCTGACATGCACTGACAACGTTTCAAAGATGCATTCTTACAATCTTTTCTGACATGGTGGAACACTATCTTGAGATTTTTATAGATGATTTCTCAGTGTACAGAGAGTCTTTTCAAGACTGCCTTGCCAGTCCGGATAAAGTCTTACAAAAAATGTGAGGGCACTCATCTTATTTTTAACTAGGAGAAATGTCAAATGATTATGAGTGAAGGAATTGTGTTGGGACACAAGGTGTACAACGAAGGTATGGAAGTCGACCTAGTAAAAATAGAGGTGATCTCTAAGATACCTCAACCATCATCAGTGAAGGGAGTTAGGAGATTTTTAGGACATACTAGATTTTATCGGTGATTTATAAAATGTATTTTGAAAATTGCCAAACCATTTTTTGAATTGTTAGAGAAGGATGCGGATTTCAAATTTGATGATTGATATCTCAAAGCTTTTGAGATTTTAAAAGAAAAATTGATTTCCACATCCATGGTGTTGGCTTTGGATTGGAGTCATCCGTTTGAGGTGATGTGTTGTAGTAGGGGCTATTCTAATCCAACATAAGGATCAGGAAATGTTGGTCATTTACTATGCTTCGAGAACACTTAATCATGAAAAACTAAATTACACCACCATATAAAAAGAACTTCTAGTTGTAATATTTGTGTTTGATAAATTTAGACAATATTTGATGGGGGCAAAAGTGATAGTATTGACTGATCATGCAACTGTTAAGTATCTTTTTCAGAAGAAGGATGCTAAAATGAGACTAATAAAATGGATTTTTCTACTAAAGGAGTTTGATATAGAAGTCAAGGATAAGGTTGGAGTAGAAAATCTAGTAGTGGATCACTTGTCTAGGTTAGAGAGAATGGATGAATTGTGCTAGAGGTACCCATGGTTGAGGAGTTCCGTGATGAGCAATGTTTTGCCATAAGGAAGAAGGATCCCTAGTTTGCACGCATAGTAAACTTTTTGGCATGTGGAGAGATATAGGAGAATTGGGGATATCAAGAGAAAAAAATAATCTTCCATTCTTTGAGATTTTATATATGGGACGACCCCATCTAGCTTAAATAGTACAAGGATGGAAGTTTGAGGAAGTATGTTCTAGAGTGTGAGTTTGAGAGAATATTTGCTCATTGTTACTCCTTACATATTGAGACACCATGCTAGTTTTGGGATGGCAGTTAAGGTATTATAGAGTGGTTTTTACTGGCCGCCTTTATTTGAAGATGCTTACAATTATGTGCGAATGTGTGATGCATGTCAACGGGCATGTAATATATCTAGGAGGCACAAAATGCCTCTTAATATGTTTTAGTAGGTAGAGGTCTTTGATGTTGGAGTTTATTTTGTAGGACCTTTTGTGTCTTCGAATTCTAATTTGTATATCTTGCTTGCAGTGAATATGTGTCTAAATGGGTGGAAGTGTTTCCAACCCCAACCAATGATGCACATGTTGTGTGTAAGTTTGTGAAGGATCATATTTTATGCAGGTCTAGGGTTCCTAGAATGATTATCAAGGATGGAGGATCTCATTAAAAAAAGGAAGTTTGGTACTTAATTGAGTATGTATGGTGTGAGGTATAGAGTAGGGATCCCATACCATGCCCAAACTCAAGGCCAAGTTGAGGTATCTAATAGAGAAATTAAGATGATCCTAGAAAAGACCGTCTCCAATATGACAAATTGGATACAATTAATGATGCTCTATGGGCTTATAGGACAACTTTCAAGACACCAATAGGCATGAATCCCTATAGGGTAGTCTACAGATGAGCATGCCATTTTCCTATGGAGCTAGAGCACAAAGCCATGTGCGCTTTGAGGAAACTGAATTTTGATCTTTCTATTGTAGGGAAGAAGCAGAGACTAGAGCTCAATCAATTAGATGAGATTAGGCTAGATGCCTATGAGAGCTTTAGAATATACAAGGAGAGGGCTAGGAAAATGCATGAGCACCACATTCTCCCATAGAGTGTTTCTACTGGGCCAACGAGTTTTACTATTTAATTCTAGGATGAAATTGCATCCTGGGAAGTTGGGGTCCTGGTGGAGTGGACCTTATGATGTCGTTAAGGCATTTCCTACTGGAGCAGTTTAAATCAATGATGGTGCTAATTTTTTTGACAAATGGACCTCAAACATTACTATGAGGGATAGATAGACCATGGAGAGGAAGAGTTGAAGCTCATTGAGCTTTCTTGAGCATTCTAGCATTCAAAGATCGTCGAGCCTAGGACATAAAACAAGGGCACTTTTCAGAGGCAACCCATAGTTTAATTTTAGTTTTATTTATTTCCATCTAAACTTGTTTAGGAGTAACCTTTATATTTGCATTTTGAATTGATTTTGATGTAATTAAGGTACCTTGATGATTCTTTTTTTGTGTGTATCTAGAAACAAAGTCAATGCTACCAACAAACTAGTCGGTGGCATTGACGAAGGGCTAAAAATCAATGGGGATGACATCAAATTTTAGTACCACCAATAGGCGGGTCGGTGTCATTGACTCCTTGATAGACACAGTGCAACAAAAATATATAGAAATTTGGTAGCATTGATGACTTGTGTAGGTGTCACTAACATCTTTGAGAGAAACCAATGATCCATGATCCATACACTGAGAGGACGTTTGATCTCTCCAAAGAAGCACACAAAAATAATACCGCTCGGTGCCACCAACTGCAAAGTCAGTGGCACTGACACAATGATCCAGTAGCAAGCTCAATTCCACTGGTTACCATTGATTGCATGGTCGTTGGCACTGACACAAAGTCACAGTAACCTACAAGAGACAACATGGTACCACCGACATCCTATCGGTGGCATTGACTCTTAAAGAACATAATTTGTTGGACCAACATCAATGATCGAGCTCATCCGCATCCTACGATCAGTAGCACTGATCTAGACTGATGTTTCAAAAGTTGGTACCACTGGCTCTTGTCAGTACCACCAACACAGAGTGATCTGTGGGTTGGTACATCGATGACTCAAAGCCATCACTATCAACAGATGACACTGACAAGCCTACATATAGAGAGAAAAATTGGTACCACCGACTCCACAGGTTGGTGGCACTTACTCGATGCAACATGGAGGTTTAACTCCTATATATGGGGATACAATGGGGGATATCTCTCCACACCTGAAGAATTCCCTTGCACTCCAAAAAGAATCTAGTGCTCCCGACATCCATGGGTTTATCAAGCTCTCTTTATCAATCTTATTTCTCTCTGTAGCATCAATGACTTCAAGATGACAAGTGTCGTTAGTAGGAGCATCTCAACAGAATGTACTAAAGTCATCTAGAATGACTTTTGCAGATGAACACTAGAAGAAGATTTTTACCAGTATGATGTAGAGGGAGATTATACCCACGCAGTATGGTGACCACACCTTCCTCAATGACTGTGGCTTTGTCGAGAGCCTCCACCAAGTCTACCATGGACAAGGAATGGTGGGTGATCACCACTTCTTTGGTGATTGGCCCACCTACCAGGAGACCATATGCAAGTTTCTCACATCACTGGAGGTATTATGAATCCTCGAGCACATGAAAGGTTGGGAAGAAGGGAAGATCAAGTTCAGACTCTACAATGCCACCCACCACCTTACGCTGGTAGAATTTAATGCAATCTATAGATGGTTAGTGGGTCGAGTACGCTTCACCCCCAGTGACTTGGAGTACACCATGGCTTGGAAGTAGATGACAAACCAACTAGAAGGTCTCGCTATCAACTAGAAATAGGCCTCACAATGGACATTGAGCATTCATTCATCCAGATTCTATATTGTTACATAAAAATACAATATTTGCTAGGTCCCACTCAAAGACAAGGAAAACCCAGAAGGTGGACATGTATGTTCTATGGGTGTTTCTCACACTAGGGAGAGAGAAGATCAATATCAGCTCGTTCTTTTTACAGAACATGCTGGCATTGAAGAGGAAAACTTAGAGGAACCCTCTGATTCACTTTGAGAGATTACTCATGCCTTTGGCTCTCCATCTCCACCAAGACCTCTCCAAGGAAACCATCATCAAGTCATCCTCGATGCTCAACTTCAAGCATTTCAAGAGGGATGATCTCATCTTCAAGTATGAAGGGAAGGTGTATGCCTGTTGCACCATCAAATTGTAGATGAAGGAAAGAGCTCTCCCCGACCCCATGTTCTACCTCTGAGAAGTGCAGTTCCTTAGATGACCAATACTGTTGACCTAGAGGTTATCCATTGTCCATATTTTGATAATGACTAAACCATTCCATTCATATGCATCTAATATGTTTGTTCAAGATTGATTTCAGGCTTTAGGTACATAAAAAGGATCAAATTACACAAGCCCTAGCTTGTCCAAGTTCAAGTCAAATGCAATGTAAGTGTGCTAATAAGGAAATCACTTCAAATGACCTTAGAAGAATTTTGTAATCACTTGTATTGATGATATGACTTGAAACTAAGATGAGAAAATATGTGGGGTACTTAATACCAAGTTTTAATCACTTTTTAGCCAAATTATAAAATTGATCACATACTGTTGATCGGTCGAGTTACAATCTCGACCGATCCTATGGATTGATTTTCTGAAGATGACCATCGGTCGAGTTATGCATTCACAGAACTCGACCGACTAACTCACTGACCAAATTCAATTTTATCTGGTCGATCAAGATCCCTAGAACAAACTCAACTGATAGTTTGAAGATTGGGTTTGTCTTTTAGTTGATTGGTCGAGTTACCTTTATTGAAACTCGACCGAATGCACTGTACGGAAAATGCAGAAAAAGTGATTATAACCGTTGGTGACTTGTTTGAGGTGAAAATAGATCTGTGGCTTTGAGGAAAACAACTATATTTCGGCCCTAAGTTTTCCCCAACTCAATAGAGCACCCCCAGCTATAAATAAGACCCCTTGGAGTTCATTCCAAGTTTTCTCTTTCAATACATTCAAGGTCCTTACTATAGTTGAGAGTGATACTACTCCATGAACCCATTTCTCTATCTAGTTTATACATCATTTTGTGATTTTTGAGTGAGTTAGGCATATTGTAAGAGAGCTCCACCCTTGTGCATGTAAATCTCTCATCTTCTCCTACTTCCCTATCCCCTTCCTACATGAAGAAAAGGTGAAGAAAGCTCCATCGAGTGAAGAAGGAGATGTAGCTGGTCCTCTTCAAGGTTGATGAAGAGGTGGTGATCTTCTCTAGGTGAAGGAGAAGGCAAAGACTGAAGATCTAAGAGGAGAAGCAAAGTCCTTCAAGGCGGAAGGCTCGAGCTTGAGTAGGTAAGACCTTGGTGAAGGCTGAAGACTCAAGCTAAGTGGGTAAGCTCCTTGGTAAGGTGGATATCTCCTTGTGGTTGGATGGGTAAGTCCTTTGGTGGTCTTGTGTTGTAATCTCTTTGGTTATAATATAGAGAAAAGCACTTGTAAAGTCCTAGAGGTTGACCTCTCTAGGTAGTGGACTGACTCACTTCTAGTTTGAAGTGTGGAACCACTATACATCCCTTTGTCAAGTGCTTGCTATCAATCTCTCTCATCCTTTCTATGTTTGTTAGACATGACTTCAAATTGACATCTAGCTATTGCTCTAAAATTGATATAATTTGAAGGTCTAATCTGTTTTGTGAGAAATTTTGTAGCTCTATTCACCCCCTCTAGAGCCCTTAGATCCAACAAGTGGTATCAGAGCTAAGGTTCTTCTCCAACAATCTCCCATGAGATGAGAATATGGGCGACAACCTACTTGGTTCTCTCAACCTAGAGGGAGGCTTCTCCATGTGTCCTATGATCTTTGACGACACAAACTTCCTCTATTGAAAGAGATGTATGTAGTTCTATATTCAAGGGATGAACTTTGATATGTGGAAAGGTGATGGTCACACCTTACAAGTAGCCAACCGAAGCTTTAACAACATGGATTGAAGCCACACTCAAAGAGGCTCAACTTAATGCTAAGGTCATTAGCATCCTCTACACAACCCTCACCCCCATGGAGTTCAACTGGATCTCATCTTGGGACACCGCCTATGAGATTTGGGACAAGTTGTGCATCACATATGAAGGCACAAAGCAAGTCAAGAAGGAAAAGATCTACATGTTGAATAGCCTCGTAGAGACTTCAAGATGGGTAAGAAAGAAGGGATTGCAGAGATGTATTCAAGACTTAATGTCATCATCAATGGGCTGGATGCTTTGGGAAACACTTTAGATAGAGGCGTCATCAACTCAAAGATCTTGAGAAATCTTCCAAAGAGATGGGAGTCAAAGGTCACCTCCATTGAAGAAGTGAGGTGCCTTGGTGACATCCCAACTAAAGAGCTAATTGGCAATCTTCAAGCCCATGAGCCTAGGCTTGACAAGCAAGAAGAAGAAGCCAAGAAAGAAGAGAAGGAATCCAAGAAGATCAAAGATAAAGCTTTCAAAGAACAAGTGGAGGCTATCATCCTTCAACAAAAACTTGCTTTCCAGACGTATACCTCCTCCTCTAGTGAAGTTGAAAGCCCTAGTGAGCATGAAGCCAACTACATCAAGAGAAAGCACTTCAAGGGAAAGCAAGCCTCCTCCTCTTCTACTTTGAGATGCTACAAGTGTGGTCAAAAGAGGCACTACAAGAGTGAATTACCAAAGTCAAGAAAGTCACACCACAAGAGAAACTCAAGGAAGGAAGAGGATTATAAGAAGGAGAGCAAACATAAGAGGAAGGACAAGAAGGAGAAGAGGCACAAGAATGCGGCTCATGCAGCTTGGGAAGCTTCATCTTCAAGTAGCTCAAACTCCAAAGAAGACGGAGAGTGCCACCTTGCTCTTATGGCCTCTACAAGTGAAGATATTGGCGAGGTAAGTGAGGTAAGTTTCCTTTAATTGACTAAAGAAGTTATTATTGGAATGCTTATTTCTACCCGTTCATCTTTTGCTAAATGTAAATCTAAAAGAAAACGGTTAGGAAAATTTATTGATAATCTTTATGCTAATATTGAAACTCTTGAATTGAATGAGAAAACCAACCTTGAGAGTCTCGATAATTTGCAAGGGAAATACCTTGATCTTGAGCTCCAATACAATGGAGTTGAAGTTGAGAATGGTATCTACCTTAAGAACATTGAGAATCTTAAGGAAGAAAACCAAAATTGCCTTAAAGAGCTAGATTTGCTTAAAACTTAAAATGTTGAATTTAAATTTCTTATTGATGCTCGTAGAGAAGAGAGAGATGTCTATCTTAAAGAGATTAAAATGCTAAAATCTGAAAATTCTAGGTTGCTTAGTCAAGTAAATGATCTATCCTCTAGACCTTTGTTGCCTAGTGTTAATGTTGCTTCTATCTTTCTTGAAAAGGATTCATACCTTACTAAATCTTTATGTCTTGAGGCTGATCTTATGCATGATAGGGATGACATATTTAGTTTATATTCTACTATTGTTTCTTTGAATGATGATAACCATAGATTGATAGCATCCCTATAGAAATTCCTTAAAGGGAAGAACTTCCTAAATGAAATCTTTGACCATTCTACCAAACAAAGTGGTACTAGTGGTTTGGGATTTGTAGAGGGAGCCTCAAAGGGCATGAGTAAGAACAAAGGTAAGAAAAAGAGCAAGGAGACCTCATTCTTTATAGAAGAGTCTTCGAGAACTAAGAATCATATGATTTATTCTCATTGTAAATGTGATGATCATTATTCTACTTATTGTCCTTACAAGCCTAAGGGGACCAACCCAAAGATGAAATGGGTCCCCAAGATAACTCCGAATCCCAAAGTTTGAGTTGGGAACCGACATTCTCCTTTCTTGCAGGAAAAAGGTAGATGGATTGTTGATAGTGGCTGCACAAAGCACATGACCAGTGACATAAGCCATTTCAACAATTTCACCTGGAAGAAAGGAGGACTAGTCACCTTTGGGGACAACAAGAAAGGTAAAGTCAAAGGTAAGGGTGATGTAGGTGAATCCTTGTGCATCAAGAATGTTCTTTTTGTGGATGGCATATATCACAATTTAATAAGTGTTAGTGAACTTTGTGATAATGGTTACCTTGTGCTTTTTCCTTCTTTTGAATGCTTGATTCTAGATTCCCTAACCTACCAAGTTATATATAAGGGAACTAGAAGTGGTAATCTTTATGTTATTGGTCTTAACTCCATTAAGCCTATTGTTGGTAGATGCCTAGTAGTCAACTCAAATGATATTTCTTTTTGGCACCGCCAGCTTGGTCATGTAAATATGCATAAATTGAAGAAATTGAGCAAATAAGACTTGGTCAAAGGACTTCCTAAATTAGATTTTGAAAAGGATGAGTGTAACATCCCTGACCTGGGTTATGAACTAACCCTAGATGTTTTGCTTAATCATGTGATTAGACACTTATGGTTATATTTTGATATGTAATTAAAGCTTCTGAGGAACATATATTTCCTTTTCTGTCCTTTTTGAACAATGTTGTAATATTGTTTTGATAAATATGGACTTATGTGCAAATTACCCAATTAGAGGGGTTAACTTGCAAATTGCACATGTTAAGATGTTCCTATAGTGTTGAGACATCATAATAATGATTATGATGTGGTGATATGGATTCTCCAAGCCTGGGCACCAAGATGCAGCTTGTAGAGCAATCCTTGTGCTTTAAACCCTAGTTTTGGTGTAAAGTGCAATTTACCCAAAACATAGGGTGCAACATGTAAAATACACTCTTTAGAGTATCTTTCATGACTCTTGGAATCAACTAGAGCAAAGATAATGAGTAGGGTGCCTCATTTGAATAATCAAATAAGAAAGATAACGATTATAATTAAATAATCAAGATGTATGCAAAATGACCTCTTTTATGTATACAATTTAGTAAAATGTTTGGTTTCTTTCCTCTAATCATTGGATGAAGAAGGAGTTTTGCTTAAGTATAGAAGGGAGAGACGTTCCTAAAGAAAGGAGAAGGACCCATATGAGAAATAAGGAAATAATTGTCCTTATCTTGAAAATATACCCAAAGTATATAGGCACATCTGTTTTACAAGGCAAGGGATTGTTTCCCTTCAACCCTTCACTTATCTCTTTGGTTGGACTGACCAAGAAGGAGCTCAGGAGCAGAGGAGAACGTCCAAGCTGAATTGGGTAAGTTTTGATCACCATCTAGCTCGGATTCATGGAGGAAGTCTTGCTACAAGGTTGGTTTGATAGTCTTTCTTACATAGCACTTCTTTCTAGCCATCTTCTCCATCCAATTCTTAAGAAAAGGACCTTGGACGACCTGTGGAGATCAAATCATCATTAAAGGCACAGAGCTTGGAGCTCTGGATCAGACCAAAGGCGGGTTTTATAACTCTAAACCTTATGCTTTGTTCTTGCATCTTATTCTCTTAAAAACGTTGCTTGTTCTTCCTTCTTTAGACACTTCTAAGTGTTCTTGCAACTAAAACCATGAAGAACAAACAATGATCTTGAGGTAGAAGAAAGGGGCGTTAATTCTAATGTTCACTTTAGCAAACGGTCTTGCATCCCTTGGCCAAACGGTTTCACAAGATTGATTGGAGAAAACAGTCTCCAAGACCATTTGGTTGAGTTAACCAAGCATTGACCATTTGGAGATCTGCTGTACACATTATGGACTAATCACCCACCAAGAATCATTAACTTATTCTAAGTAAATCTCAAGTTGAAGGCACTTTAGTCACCCAAACCCTAATTGGGTTCATTCCTGATTCCAATGGAGCAATCATGTTGAAGTTTGGGTTGAGTGACCCAAATGGTCTCAAGACCGTTTGGTGATCACCCAAGACCGTTTGGAGGTCTAGGGTCAAGTGGGGTTGATCAATTGAGGGTCCAATCACATAAAGTTGTTGAATAATTAAAGTTCTGATTTTGTGACCTAATTAGGGTTCAACCCTTAAGTGATTGACTTAGTTTTTGATAAAATAATGGGCAAACAGTCTCAAGACCATTTGGAGGATGTCCAAACGTTCCCAAGACCGTTTGGGGTCAGGTCATGACCCAATTGAGTAATGGTTTAATGGGTTCAACCTCAATTAGACTCATGTTGATGTATGTTGAAGGTTGATCGATTCTAAACCCTAATCCAATTGGTCCCAACCCTAATTGGTGATCAATTGAGGTTCAAGTGAGTGACAATCAGTAAAGGATTAACCTAATTGACCTAATTGATAGATGGCTAACAAGTACAAGAACGTTTGAGAGGTTCAACATTGAAAACCCTAATTCAATTGGAAGTGTTGATACACTTTTTGGTCCATGCGGTTTTGAGGGTGTTTGGACCAAACGGTCTCAAGACCGTTTGGGACCAAATGATCCCAAACCGTTTGGTGGTCATGTGGTTTCAAGAACAAGTTGGTCATGTGGTTTTCAAGATCGATTTGTCCATGCGGTTTCAAGGTCAAAGTTGGCCAAATGGTCAATGGGACCAAACGGTCTTCACCACCTTTAGAGCAAACAGTCTTGATGGTGTACTTGGCCATGCGGTCTTGAAAGTCAAAGGGACCAAACGGTCAACAACTCCATGCGGTTTCAAAACCGTTTGGAGGTTGAAGTGCAAGACCGTTTGGGGTTCAATTATGTTAAGAACGTTTGATGGTTTGAAGGTTAAGATGGTTTAATAGTTGTTTAACCTAAACCCTAAAGATACCTAAAGTCATTAAGGGGTTAAGTAATGAGTGGACTAATGCATGTTATGGTCAAAGGTGAACATTACAAAAGTACCCTTAGTGGGTTAGTGTGACTAGTACCCTTGATCAAGTAAACCCTAATAACCTTAATGGTGATGACTTGATTTATGTTAATCAAGGTTGATTTGACCTAACCTAATCAAGAGTGATGTAAACATCATCTATTAGTAAGAGGAGAGAGAAGACTCCTATTAAGAATTAGAATCAAATAAAATACCTCCAATATGTAAGAATGCACATGATTTGGGTATGATCCTTCATAGTGAGATCATGGAAACCCTAATTATGGTGATTAATGAATCTTAATCTAAAGTGAAGGCATTAAGGATAGTAATTTTCATACATGATGATGGAATGACCTCAATTCACTGTGATGTGAATAGTAAACCCTAATTCTAGGGTAATAACTTGTAATGTGAATAGTAAACCCTAATTGAGGGTGATATGATGAAACAAACAGTAAACCCTAATTCTAGGTTATGCTTTTATGCATGAAACTCCATGATTGAAGTATGAAATAAGGAATCACTATTCCTAATCAAGATAAAGGGGGTTGAACAACCCTTATTGAAATAAATAGGGAAAACCTAGTCTTATTGAAGGTATGATGGTACAACCCTTGAATTGAAAGATTATCTCTGCTTTATAAATTACCTTTGTCAAATATATTGACCATGAAGGTTATTATAAAGAAGTGATCATAGCCAGATAAGGGTTATGATATCATATTCATTGAAAGTATGTTATCAGCTTTATGAATAATGATTTACTATATTGCCTGGGTTAAGAGGCAATATATGAGATAGACAAGCTGTAAGAGCTATGAGTAATAATTATATTGTTTGTTACAATCAAGGTCATGCTACTAAATGACTTATGATGATCTAAGGGTTTGAACACCACTATTCTTGAATCATAGTGATGAGATGGTTAAGAAATGATATTCATGAGATAACTGATGTGAGTAAAACTCGATACATTTAGTATTCTTCTTTCATAAAAGGTGTTTTAATGGTATATGTTTGAAAACATGCTTGATGCTAAAAGAATGCTAAAATATATTTTAATAATCAAGTATAATCATATCATGTAGAGACCTGATCATAGATCCATCATTGTCAGTAGTTTAATGATGGTGAAACAGGTTTTCCTAAGGGAACTCCTAGAGAAAATACTTTTGAGTATGTTGGGGTTATGTACACGAATATCCTTACGTCCTGATGTAGGAATTGATGTAAGATACACTTTTAATCCATCAATCCTTCATTATATGTTTATGCCGGGATGATGTATCACTAATCTCCCGAGGGAATCTTTAATGCCACATCGATGAGAGATAAACAAGAAATCCCTCGATGGCGAAGAGAGTACATAATGCCACTATAGCTCTAATAGTGAAGTTGCCAAAATACCCTGGAAAGCTATTGTAGCAGAGACCCGAGATGTCCTACAAGTTGATCCTCACACTGACTGAGGAAGATGAGGTCATAAGAATCCAACTCTTTTGATGACCTATGTATGGTACCGATGCGATTTTGTAATGGTTGGTTGGAGTATGAGCAGTATACCTCATCTCTGTAGGGCATAATAATGTTTGAAAAGCATAATCAGTCGTGTAGCATAACTGCTTAGGTTGAACTACGAGAAACAATGATTGATGTTACATTGTTTATAATGTCTAGTCAAATACTAGTATACATGTTCTTTACATTCCTTATTGTGATATGTTTTGATATTCAATTAAATATAATTGAAATGATTGCTTAAGTAAATTTAGTCTTACTTAATGTTAATCCTGTTGTGAATGTTTAAAGTTATACTTCTTATTGTTATTCCTTTATTGCAATAACAAAGCTTCTGGCTGAGAGTTATAACTCTCGCTGGGAAAATTATTCAATTGTCTCACCCCCGTGGGATTCAACTTTTTAGGTGGTCGCCGAGGACGAAGGAACCCATCTGAGGGTGAACAACAACAGCAACAGTATCATGGACAGCAGTGAATCTCAGGTGGAGATACTGTCTGTCAAGTCTTGTAGATAGTATGTCCTATGTGTCGTCTCTGTACTCTCAGGTCCTAGGAGTCAGTAGATCTGAGGTTTTTGGTTTAATGCCTCGAGATTTTGTATCTTGCCTTGAACAGATAACAGGGCAATTGATGTATGTAATCACTCGAGATGTGATTTTACAGAGATGTAATGATGAATCATGTTGTAAACAATTTATCTTGTTTTCTTATGAAAGGGTTATATTACTCAAAGATCTTTTTCCAAAATGTTTTAATTTTTAGTGATTTTTGATAATTCCGCTGCTAATCTCTTCCGCATTCGTTGATCTCGTTTTCGTGATTCGATCGTCACAATTAAAGTGGTATTAGATCTCTAGGTTCGCTGAGTCTATAGAGACATAGGATTTAGGATGTTGAGTCTGTTCTAGTATCTTCCAGTATATTTAATAGTGTCTTCTGCTCCTCAGGAGAAGAAGATAAGGTTAAGGATGTCTGGACCACACGAGAAATATGTTGTCGAAAGTAGTGTTGCTGCACCCAGAGAAGGTGCAAGAAACCCAGAGATAGAGCAACCTGTGCCAGAACCACCCCAGTTCAATCCAACTGACATGGGGAACCCAGCCGTCCAGACCATGTTTGGGCAGTTTATGATGGCCATGACACATATAACTGATAGGATGCATATACCTGCACCTAGGGCACCTACCCATCCCAAAGGACAAGGAATCGACAAGACATTTGAATGACTTCGCCGAGTTGGAGCAACTGAGTACTTTGGAACAACTGATCCCGCAGATGCCGACCTATGGTTAACCGAACTAGAGAAGGCCTTTAGAATCCTGAACATCCCAGAAGTTGAGAAGATTAAACATGCTGTGTATCTTCTCAAGGGGAGTGCTGGTCATTGGTGGACCATGGAAGAACAAAAGAGGCCAGGTGTAGAGATTGCATGGGAAGTCTTTCGATGGGAATTTATCAATAGATATTTCCCTAAGACGTTTCTGTATGAGAAAATCTCTCAGTTTGAGAGGTTAAGGCAAGGTCCAATGAACATTAGCGAATACGAGGCTAAGTTCATGGAGTTGTTGTGGTTCTGTCCGCACATGGCTGCTACAGAAGAAGAAAGGATTCAGCGTTTCGAGAAAGGGTTAAATGCTGAGTTGACTACCCCCGTATCTACCCTAGAGAACAGAGAAAGGTTTTCTACCTTCGTGGAGTCTGTTAGAAGGATAGAGAGGTATGTAGCAGAAAAGAGACAGACCCAGAACAAGAGGATGTATCCCCAATTCCAAGGATCTTCATCCAGAAATTTCAAGAAACCTAGGTTTTCTGCACCTACACCACCTAGACCCAGTACTGAGACACAGTGGACATCAAATAGGGGTATAGGACGAAGCCTACCGCTAGAAGGAGCTCGCAGTTCAGCATCTATGTCGGTTACAGGACCACCCAGACCAAAACAACAAAACATGAGTTGTTATATATGTGGAAAGATGGGACATCTGATGAAAGACTGCAGAGCTAGAGAAGTGAGTGTAACTCAACCTCAGAGACAAGGTCAGCAAGGATCCCAAAGTCGACAATTTCCAGGAAATGCTAGAGGACGTGGACAAGCATCCCAAGCGAGATCATCATCACCTAGTCATCGGGCACCGAATCAACCACAGGCAACAACAAGGTTTTATGCAATGAATCCACCTAATGCAGTGATCAACCCTCGGGTTGTGGCAGGTCAGATGGAATTGTTATATTCAGATATGTCTACATCTTGCGTTATATCTATTTTGATTGATCTGGGTGCTACACACTCCTTTATCACTCGAAGAGTGATTCTTGACTGCAACTTGACTATAAGTCATAGAGCAGATAGTTTGTTTCTAGAAACTCCGTTGATGGGGTCTGCTGTGTTGTAAGAGGTATGTTCTCCCTGCGTTCTCTCCTTTTCTGAACATCACATTCAAGTGGATCTTATACCACTTGAGATGCAGGGGTTCGATATAATCCTTGCGATGGATACCTTGGAAAGGTATAAGGTTGTCTTGGATTTCGAATCCAAGAAAGCTGTGTTTGCTGATGGTAGTGATACATGGATCTTTCAAGGAGAGAGAAAGATTCTACCCACCTATCTTGTATCAGCTATGGTTGCCGAGAAGCTAATGAGGCAAGGATGTCATGCATTCTTGGCCCATGTGGTAGATACTACCATGGATAGTCATAACCTTGCCGAAGTTTCTGTAGTCAGGGAATTTGAAGATGTATTTCCTGAAGAACTTCCAAGTGTGCCACTGCCTTGGGAAATTGATTTTGAAATCAATTTGATCCCAGACACACAACCTATAGCACAAACACCATATAGGATGGCACCTGCTGAAATGGCAGAACTCAAGAAACAACTACAAGAGTTGCTTGAGAAAGGTTTCATCCGACTGAGTACTTCACCCTGGGGTGCTCCGGTCCTGTTTGTTAAAAAGAAAGATGGATCAATGCGATTGTGCATTGATTACATACAATTAAATAAAGTAACAATAAAGAACAAGTACCCTCTACCGCAATTTGATGATCTCTTTGACCAGTTGCGTGGTGCAATCGTCTTTTCAAAGATAGACTTGAGGTCAGGATATCATTAACTCCATATTAAGGATAGTGACATACCCAAGTCTGCCTTTAGGACAAGATATGGTCACTATGAGTTCACAGTTATGTCGTTTGGACTAACTAATGCACCAACTGCATTCATGGAACTCATGAATAGAATCTTTCGACCTTTTCTCGATCAGTGTGTTGTTGTCTTTATAGATGACATACAGATCTATAGTAGAGATGTTCAACATCATGAACAACATCTTCGACAAGCTCTAACTTTGCTAAGAGAAAACAAGCTATATGCTAAGTTTAGAAAGTGTGTGTTCTGGTTACTAGAAGTATCTTTCCTTGGACAAGTGATATCTACTTTGGGTATTCGTGTTGACCCTAAAAAGGTGGAATCTGTTCTACAATGGGAGCAACCGAAGACACCGATAGAGATCCGTAGTTTCTTAGCATTGGCTGGTTATTATCGAAGGTTCATTAAGAACTTCAGTTCCATAGCCTTACCCTTGACTAAGTTAACCCGAAAGGATGTTCCTTTTACTTGGAGTGATAAGTGTCAACAATCTTTCCAGCTGTTGAAGGAGAGGTTGACAAGTGCACCTGTGCTTGTGTTACCTGAGCAAGGGAAAGGATATATAGTTTTCTGTGATGCCTCCAAGAATGGACTTGGATGTGTGTTGATGCAGGATAAACAAGTGATTTCTTTTGCTTCCCGACAGCTTAAGAAACACGAGGAGAATTATCTGACACACGATTTAGAGCTAGCTGTTGTGGTTCATGCCTTGAAGATCTGGAGACACTATCTCTATGGAGAGACATTCCTGATTTTCACTGATCATAAGAACCTTAAATATATCTTTTCTCAGCATGAGCTTAATATGATGCAACATCATTGGATGGAGTTAATCAAGGACTATGATTGTACAATTGATTACCATCCAGGGAAAGCCAATGTGGTTGCTGATGCCTTGAGTAGGAAATCAGCAACACCAGCCTTAGATAGAGCACAACTGAATTCCTTAGTATGCTCTAGGAGAGATATGCTTATCTCCTTAAGGAAAGACAATGTACAGCTAAAAGTATCATTGTTAGCCAGGTTGTTAGCTGAGATGAATATAAAACCTACTCTAAGAGAGCAGATCAAGGAGGCACAACAAGTTGATGCTGCAGTTCAACTGATCAGGTCAGAGTATGGTAATGAGAAATGAGATGGTTTCCGTGACTCTGATGATCAAGTAGCCTATTATCATGGTAGGATGATAGTGCCGGATGTGGATAACTTGAGAAAGTTAGTCCTGGAAGAAGATCATTCTTCGATGTATGCTATGCATCTAGGAAGCACCAAGATGTATCGAAACTTGAAAGATATGTATTGGTGGCCTGGAATGAAGAAGGACGTTGCTGAGTTTGTTATGAGGTGTCATGTGTGTCAGCAAGTTAAAGTTGAACACCAGAAGCCTACAGGAACAATGCAACCTTTACCCATACCACAGTGGAAGTGGGATCATGTAACCATGGACTTTGTTGTTGGCCTACCCAGGACAAGCAAAGGGCATGATTCCATTTGGGTAATAGTTGATAGGTTGACAAAGATAGCTCACTTCTTGCCTGTCAAAACAACATGTTCAGCTGAGAGGTTAGCACAGTTGTATGTTGAAGAGATAGTGCGACTGCACGGAATCCCAGTCACTATAGTTTCAGACAGAGGTCCCCAGTTTACAAGTCATTTTTGGGAGCGACTTCACAAAGCTTTAGGTACCCAGTTAAGGTTTAGTACAACCTTTCATCCTCAGACTGATGGACAGTCTGAAACTACTATACAGACCATGGAAGACTTGCTTAGAGCATGTGTTCTTCAATTTACAGGGAGTTGCGATCTGCACTTAAACTTAATAGAGTTTGCCTACAACAATAGCTATCAACATAGCATTGACATGGCACCTTATGAAGCTTTGTATGGTAGACGTTGTAGATCACCCCTATGTTGGTATGAAACTGATGAATATCAACTGTTAGGTCCTGATCTTGTGCAGCAAACCACAAAAAAGATTAAAATAATACAACAACAAATAAAGACTGCACATGATAGGAAGAAATCTTACGCTAATAAGTGTCATAGACCTTTAGAATTCTAGGTTGGAGACAGAGTGTACCTCAAAGTCTCACCTTGGAAGGGAGTTCTGAGGTTTGGAAGGAAAGGGAAGTTAGCTCCTAGGTTTATGGGGCCTTATCGAATCATTGAACGGATTGGAAGGGTAGCCTATAAACTAGAGTTACCACCAGAGTTACAAATATTACACCCTGTGTTCCACATTTCTATGCTGAGGAAATGTCACCCTGACACAGAATCGGTTCTGCAACCTATGGAGGTAGAATTGAATGATGACATATCTTATGAGGAAGGACCAGTGTCAATCCTTGATAAAAGGGTTAAAATGTTGAAAAAGAAAGACATAAGTCTTGTGAAAGTCCTCTGGAATCATCGTGGTGTTGAAGAAGCCACATGGGAACTAGAGGAGGAGATGAGAAGGAAATACCCTGCTCTTTTCTTTTAATATGTTTTGTTGATTTCGGGGACGAAATCCTTGTAAGGGGTGGATAATTTGTAACATCCCTGACCTGGGTTATGAACTAACCCTAGATGTTTTGCTTAATCATGTGATTAGACACTTGTGGTTATCTTTTGATATGTAATTAAAGCTTCTGAGGAACATATATTTCCTTTTCTGTCCTTTTTGAACAATGTTGTAATATTGTTTTGATAAATATGGACTTATGTGCAAATTACCCAATTAGAGGGGTTAACTTGCAAATTGCACATGTTAAGATGTTCCTCTAGTGTTGAGACATCATAAGAATGAATATGATGTGGTGATATGGATTCTCCAAGCCTGGGCACCAAGATGCAGCTTGTAGAGCAATCCTTGTGCTTTAAACCCTAGTTTTGGTGTAAAGTACAATTTACCCAAAACATAGGGTGCAACATGTAAAATACACCCTTTAGAGTATCTTTCATGACTCTTGGCATCAACTAGAGAAAATATAATGAGGAGGGCGCCTCATTTGAATAATAAAATAAGAAAGATAACCATTATAATTAAATAATCAAGATGTATGCAAAATGACCTCTTTTATGTATACAATTTAGTAAAATGTTTGGTTTCTTTCCTCTAATCCTTGGATGAAGAAGGAGTTTTGCATAAGTATAGAAGGGAGAAACGTGCCTAAAGAGAGGAGAAGGACCCATATGAGAAATAAGGAAATAATTGTCATTATCTTGAAAATATACCCAAAGTATATAGGCACATCTCTTTTACAAGGCAAGGGATTGTTTCCCTTCAACCCTTCACTTATCTCTTTGCTTGGACCGACCAAGAAGGAGCTCAGGAGTAGAGGAGAATGACCAAGCTGAATTGGGTAATTTTTGATCACCATCTAGCTCAGATTCATGGAGGAAGTCTTGCTACAAGGTTGGTTTGATAGTCTTTCTTACATAGCTCTTCTTTCTAGCCATCTTCTCCATCCAATTCTTGAGAAAAGGACCTTGGACGACCTGTGGAGCTCAAACCACCATTAAAGGCACAGATCTTGGAGCTCTGGATCAGACCAAAGGTGGGTTTTATA
This sequence comes from Alisma plantago-aquatica, assembly GCA_963693085.1. NCBI lineage: Eukaryota > Viridiplantae > Streptophyta > Magnoliopsida > Alismatales > Alismataceae > Alisma > Alisma plantago-aquatica. The sequence continues at coordinate 375,420,300 of OY856410.1, read as the reverse complement.
ACTCTAAACCTTATGCTTTGTTCTTGCATCTTATTCTCTTAAAAACATTGCTTGTTCTTCCTTCTTTAGACACTTCTAAGTGTTCTTGCAAATAAAACCGTGAAGAACATACCATGATCTTGAGGTAGAAGAAAGGGGCGTTAATTCCAATGTTCACTTTAGCAAATGGTCTTGCACCCCTTGGACAAACGGTTTGCAAAACCGTTTGGAGAAAACGGTTGCAAAACCGTTTGGAGCAAACGGTTGCAAAACCATTTGGAGGGCAAATAGTTTCACAAGATCGATTGGAGAAAATGGTCTCCAAGACCGTTTGGTTGAGTTGACCAAGCGTTGACCATTTGGAGATCTTATATACACATTATGGACTAATCACCCAACAAGAATCATTAACTTATTCCAAGTAAATCTCAAGTTGAAGGAACTTTAGTCACCTAAACCCTAATCGGGTTCATTGCTGATTCCAATGGACCAATCATGTTGAAGTTTGGGTTGAGTGACCGAAACGGTTTCAAAACTGTTTGGGGATCACCCAAACGGTCTCAAGACCATTTGGTGATCACCCAAGACCGTTTGGAGGTCTAGGGTCAAGTGGGTTTGATCAATTGAGGGTCCAATCACATCAAGTTGTTGAATAATTAAAGTTCTGATTTTGTGACCTAATTAGGGTTCAACCCTTAAGTGATTGACTTAGTTTTTGATAAAATAATAGGCAAACGGTCTCAAGACCATTTGGAGTATGTCCAAATGATCCCAAGACTGTTTGGGGTCAGGTCATGACCCAATTGAGTAATGGTTCAATGGGTTCAACCTCAATTAGACTCATGTTGATGTATGTTGAAGGTTGATCGATTCTAAACCCTAATCCAATTGGTCCCAACCCTAATTGGTGATCAATTGAGGTTCAAGTGAGTGACAATCAGAAAAGGATTAACCTAATTGACCTAATTGATAGATGGCTAACAAGTACAAGAACATTTGAGAGGTTCAACATTGAAAACCCTAATTCAATTGGAAGTGTTGATACACTTTTTGGTCCATGCGGTTTTGAGGGTGTTTGGACCAAACGGTCTCAAGTCCGTTTGGGACCAAATGATCCCAAACCGTTTGGTGGTCATGCGGTTTCAAGAACAAGTTGGTCATGCGGTTTTCAAGATCGATTTGTCCATGCGGTTTCAAGGTCAAAGTTGGCCAAACGGCCAAATCTTCACCACCTTTAGAGCAAACAGTCTTGATGGTGTACTTGGCTATGCAGTGTTGAAAGTCAAAGGGACCAAACGGTCAACAACTCCATGCAGTTTCAAAACCGTTTGGAGGTTGAAGTGCAAGACCGTTTGGGGTTCAATTATGTTAATAACGTTTGATGGTTTGAAGCTTAAGATGGTTTAATAGTTGTTTAACCTAAACCCTAAAGATACCTAAAGTCATTAAGGGGTTAAGTAATGAGTGGACTAATGCATGTTATGGTCAAAGGTGAACATTACAAAAGTACCCTTAGTGGGTTAGTGTGACTAGTACCCTTGATCAAGTAAACCCTAATAACCTTAATGGTGATGACTTGATTTATGTTAATCAAGGTTGATTTGACCTAACCTAATCAAGAGTGATGTAAACATCATCTATTAGTAAGAGGAGAGAGAAGACTCCTATTAAGAATGAGAATCAAATAAAATACCTCCAATATGTAAGAATGCACATGATTAGGGTATGATCCTTCATAGTGAGATCATGGAAACCCTAATTATGGTGATTAATGAATCTTAATCTAAAGTGAAGGCATTAAGGATAGTAATTTTCATACATGATGATGGTATGACCTCAATTCACTGTGATGTGAATAGTAAACCCTAATTCTAGGGTAATAACTTGTAATGTGAATAGTAAACCCTAATTGAGGGTGATATGATGAAACAAACAGTAAACCCTAATTCCAGGTTATGCTTTTATGCATGAAACTCCATGATTTAAGTATGAAATAAGGAATCACTATTCCTAATCAAGATAAAGGGGGTTGAACAACCCTAATTGAAATAAATAGGGAAAACCTAGTCTTATTGAAGGTATGATGGTACAACCCTTGAATTGAAAGATTATCTCTGCTTTATAAATTGCCTTTGTCAAATATATTGACCATGCATGTTCTTATAAAGAAGTAATCATAGCAGGTAAGGGTTTTGATATCATATTCATTGAAAGTATGTTATCAACTTTATGAATAATGATTTACTATATTTCCTAGGTTACGAGGCAATATATGAGACATACAAGCTGTAAGAGCTATGAGTAATAATTATATTGTTTGTTACAATCAAGGTCATGTTGTTAAATGACTTATGATGATCTAAGGGTTTGAACACCCCTATTCTTGAATCATAGTGATGAGATGGTTAAGAAATGATATTCATGAGATAACTGATGTGAGTTAAACTCGATACATTTAGTATTCTTCTTTCATAGCAGTTGTTTTAATGGTTTATGTTTGAAAACATGCTTGATGCTAAAAGAATGCTAAAATATATTTAAATAATCAAGTATAATCTTATCATGTAGAGCCCTGATCATAGATCCATCATTGTCAGTAGTTTAATGATGGTGAAACATGTTTTCCTAAGGGAACTCCTGGAGAACATACTTTTGAGTATGTTGGGGTTATGGACGTGAATATCCTTACATCCTGATGTAGGAATTGATGTAAGATATACTTTTAATCCATCAATCCTTCATTATATGTTTATGTCGGGATGATGTATCACTAATCTCCTGAGGGAATCTTTAATGCCTCATCGATGAGAGATAAATAAGAAATCCCTCGATGGCGAAGAGAGTACATAATGCCACTATAGCTCTAATAGCGAAGTTGCCAGAATACCCTAGAAAGCTATTGTAGCAGAGACACAAGATGTCCTGCAAGTTGATCCTCACACTGACTGAGGAAGATGAGGTCATAAGAATCTGGCTCTTTTGATGACCTATGTATGGTACCGATGAGATTTCATAATGGTCAGTTGGAGTATGAGCGGTATACCTCATCTCCGCAGGGCATACTAATGTTTGAAAAGTATAATCAGCAGTGTAGCATAACTGCTTAGGTTGAACTACGAGAAACAATGATTGATGTTACATTATTTATAATGTCTAGTCAAATACTAGTATACATGTTCTTCACATTCCTTATTGTGATATGTTTTTATATTCAATTAAATATAATTGAAATGATTGCTTAAGTAAATGTAGTCTTACTTAATGTTAATCCTGCTGTGAATGTTTAAAGTTATATTGCTTATTGTTATTCCTTTATTGCAATAACAAAGATTCTGGCTGAGAGTTATAACTCTCACTAGGACAATTATTCAATTGTCTCACCCCCATGAGATTCGACTTTTTAGGTGGTCGCCTAGGACGAAGGAACCCATCTGAGGGTGAACAGCAGCAGCAGCAGTATCAGGGACAGCAGTGAATCTCAGGTGGAGATACATTTCTGTCAATTCTTGTAGATAGTATGTCCTATGTGTCATATCTGTACTCTCAGGTCCTAGGAGTCAGTACATATGAGGTTTTTGGTTTAATGCCTCGAGATTTTGTATCTTGCCTTGAATAGATAACATGGCAATTGATGTATGTAATCACTTGAGATGTGATTTTATAGAGATGTAATGATGAATCATGTTGTAAACAATTTATCTTATTTTCTTATGAAAGGGTTATATTACTCAAAGATCTTTTTCCAAAAAGTTTTAATTTTTAGTGATTTTTGATAATTCCGCTGCTAATCGCTTCCACATTTGTTGATCTCGTTTTCGTGATTCGATCATCACAATTAAAGTGGTATCAGAGCTCTAGGTTCGCTGAGTCTACAGAGACATAGGACTTAGGATGTTGAGTATGTTCTAGTATCTTCCAGTATATTTAATAGTGTCTTCTGCTCCTCAGGAGAAGAAGATAAGGTTAAGGATGTCTGGACCACACGAGGAATATGTTACAGAAAGTAGTGTTTCTGCACCCAGAGAAGGTGCAAGAAACCCAGAGATTGAGCAACCTGTGCCAGAACCACCCCAGTTCAATCCAACTGACATGGGGAACCCAACCGTCCAGACCATGTTTGGGCAGTTTATGACTGCCATGACACATATAACTGATAGGATGCCTATACCTGCACCTAGGGCACCTACCCATCCCGAAGGATAAGGAATTGGCAAGACATTTGAACGACTTCACTGAGTTGGAGCAACCGAGTACTTTGGAACAACTGATCCCGTAGATGCTGACCTGTGGTTAACCGAACTAGAGAAGGCCTTTAGAATCCTGAACATTCAGGAAGCTGAGAAGGTTAAACATGCTGTGTATCTTCTCAAGGGGAGTGCTGGTCATTGGTGGACCACGGAAGAACAGAAGAGGCCAGGTGTAGAGATTGCATGGGAAGTCTTCCGACGGGAATTTATCAATAGATATTTCCCTAAGATATTTCTATATGAGAAAATCTCTCAGTTTGAGAGGTTAAGGCAAGGTCCAATGAACATTAGCGAATACGAGCCTAAGTTCATGGAGTTGTTGCAGTTCCGTCTGCACATGGCTGCTACAGAAGAAGAAAGGATTCAGCATTTCGAGAAAGGGTTAAATGCTGAGTTGACTACCCCCGTATCTTCCCTAGAGAATAGAGAAAGGTTTGCTACCTTCGTGGAGTTTGTTAGAAGGATAGAGAGGTATGTAGTAGAAAAGAGACAGACCCAGAACAAGAGGATGTATCCCCAATTCCAAGGATCTTCATCTAGAAATTTCAAGAAACCTAGGTTTTCTGCACCTACACCACCTAGACCCAGTACTGATACACAGTGGACATCGAATAGGGGTAGAGGACGAAGCCTACCGCTAGAAGGAGCTCACAGTTCAGCATCTATGTCGGTTACAGGACCACCCAAACCACAACAACAAAATAGGAGTTGTTATATATGTAGAAAGATGGGACATCTGATGAAAGACTGTAGAGCTAGAGAAGTGTGTGTAACTCAACGTCAGAGACAGGGTCATCAACGATCCCAAAGGCGACAATTTCCAATAAATGATAGAGGACGTGGACAAGCGTCCCAAGCGGGATCATCAGCACCTAGTCATCAGGCACCGAATCAACCACATGAAACATCAAGGTTTTATGCAATGAATCCACCTGATGCAGTGATCAACCCTCGGGTTGTGGCAGGTTAGATGGAATTGTTATATTCAGATATGTCTACATCTTGCGTTATATCTGTTTTGATTGATCTGGGTGCTACACACTCCTTTATCACTCGAAGAATGATTCTTGACTGCAACTTGACTATAAGTCATTGAGCAGATAGTTTGTTGCTAGAATCTCCATTGATGGGGTCTGCTGTGTTGCAGGAGGTATGTTCTCCCTGCGTTCTCTCCTTTTCTGAACTTCACATTCAAGTGGATCTTATACCACTTGAGATGCAGGGATTTGATCCAAAATCATACAAGGCTTTCTTTCTTGGCTATAGCACTACTAGCAGGGCTTATAGAGTTTTTAATGTTGATCTTGCTAAAGTAGAAGAATCTATTAGTGTAAAGTTTATTGAGAGTAACCCCTCTATTCCCAAAGATATTGTTCCAAATAATGATGTTGCAGGTGAAGTAATTCCTATTCTTGAAGAGATCAACATCATTAAAAGGGAAAAGAGGTGGCTACTTAAGAAGAAGACAAAGATGATGAAAAGAAGGATCCAACCCCCAGTTTGCAAAGAATCATCCAAAGGAGCTGATTTTAGGTGATCCATTTGAAAGAGTGAATACGCAGGTTGCATTCAACAAGGAACAAGCAAACATCGCCTTCATCTCATAACTCGAGCCTAAAGATGTCAAGGAAGCTCTTGGGGATGGATAATGGATCCTGGCTATGCAAGAGGAGCTGGAGCAATTTGAAAAGAACAAAGTTTGGACCCTTGTGCCAAGACCAAGTAATAGAAATATCATTGGAACCAAATGGGTATACCACAACAAGCTAGATTAAAGCGGCAAAGTGGTAAGGAACAAAGCAAGGTTAGTTGCTCAAGGCTACAATCAACAGGAAGGTATTGATTTTGATGAAACATATACACCTCTAGCTAGACTTGAGTCCATTCATATGTTGCTTGCCTTTGCTAGTTATAAAAACTTTCTTTTGTATCAAATGGATGTTAAAAGTGCATTTTTGAATGGTACAATTGAGGAGGAAGTGTATGTTGCACAACCTCCGGGCATCGAACATGATAGTCTACCCATCCATGTTTATTTGTTGCAAAAAGCTCTCTATAGACTCAAACAAGCACCAAGGGCTTGGTATGAGAAAGTAAAGAACTTTTTGTTAGATCATGGTTATATCATGGGCAAAGTGGATTCTACCTTGTTTCTAAAACACACTTCTAACCATTTTCTTATCATTCTCATATATATTTTGATGATATCATTTTTGGCAGAACTAACCTTGATCTGTGCAAAGAATTTAGTGATCTTATGCAGAGTGTATTCAAAATGAGTATGATGGGTGAACTCACATTCTTCCTCGGCTTTCAAATCAAACAAACAAAATATGAGAACTTCATCAACCAAGGCAAGTACAGAAGTGAACTACTTGAGCGCTTTGGGATGGAGAACACCAAGCTGATGGACACACCCATGTCAAACACCACCAAACTTGTTAAAGATGAAGAAGGTGAGAAGGTAGATGAGAAGCTCTATAGAGGTATGATTGGAAGTTTACTTTACTTAACTGCCTCTAGAACTGATATAATATTTAGTGTTGGCTTGTGTGCTCACTTTCAATCAAATCATAAGAAATCACATCTTATAGCTGTTAAAAGAATTCTAAGGTACCTAGCTACAATCCCAAATTTGGATTATGGTATCCCAAGTCAAGGGACTTTACTCTTACATCCTATAGTGACGCCGATTATGCAGGGTGCTTGATTGATCGAAAGTGCACAAGTGGCACTTGCTTCCTCCTGGGACCATGCTTGGTGTCTTAGTTATCCAAGAAACAAAGCACGATGGCATTATCAACCACTAAGGTTGAGTACATTGCAACCTAGAGTTGTTGTGCCCATGTCCTATGGATGAAGAAAATGCTCTTAGACTTTAACATTAATTTTGATGCTTCTCCTATCTATTGTGATAATACTAGTGCAATTAACTTGTATTACAATCCTATATTGCATAGTAGAGCTAAACATATATAGGTTCACCATCACTTTCTTTTTGATCACATTGTCAATAAGGATATCTATATCACGCATGTGGACATGAAAAATCTACTGGCAGGCATTTTCACTAAACCTCTAGCTAGAGAGCAATTTAATTTTATTAGATCAAAATTGCTAATAACTGCTTTGAATGAATCTGATATGCCTTCTAGCTAGTTGTCATCTATTCTATATGTTTTGTATCTATCTTGATCATCTTTGCTTTCTAATATGCTTACAATCGGTTTTCCATGTTCATTTTGCCTTGTTTTTCTCTTATTTTTGGGTATTTTTCACAAACGCATGTTTTATTGCAAAATAGTACCCAATGATGACTGATATGTGCCTAAGTATGTTTCATATACATAATGGACTTGAAAAATAAATTTAATTAGCATTAAATGGCTAGAAATTAAGTTTGATGGTTTTAGGTCAGGTTGATAATCGATTGAGTTTTCCCAGGACAAACTCGACCGATCGATGGCCAAGAGCTTTTTAAAAAGGGCTAATTGGTTGAGTTTATGAGTTCACATAACTCGACCGATCGTCGGGCTGGAGCTCACTTAAGTTGGGTTTGGCTGACAATTCTCCTTCTCAACTAGAGAAAAGTAGACCGATTCCACTCTCTCAAGCCCTAAGCTCTCAACCCTCGACCTTCCCTTCCCTGACCTAGCCCTAATTTGACCTAGGAAGACTTTCCTAGACCTTACCCCTACTAAACCTAGGTGTGTGAACATTTTTGGTGGAGTGTTTAGTGCGTTTGATCTCTTCTTCCTCTCCATTACGCCTCCATGGCTTCTAATAGAAGGAAGAGAGCCGCCCCTAGCAGTGCACCATCCTCCTCCTCGTCCTCCCGCTTGATCGCCTTTGATGAGACCTTCTTTGTATCAAATTAGGCTGTTAATCAGTATAAGGACCTTCTTCCATGGATTCCTTTTCCCTTAAGAGCCCTCTTTGAGCCTAGCCCTAGATGCCAAGAGGTCATAGATCAAGTGGCAAGGTTGCTTCAAGTTCACCACCTATCCACCCTGGGTGTGGAACGTGTGTGCTTCCATAACTCCATGACTAGCACGAAAGTCGTTCATGAATTCTACACAAACTTGTGTTGGATTTTATGACACCCTTGTACCCCCTCTTGATACTCAAGTCATCCTTACATCAATGATAGTCGGGAAGAATTTCCAAGTCTCAGAGGACATCCTGAACATTTTTTTTGTCAGGTGCCGATGAGAATGACTCATGGCATAAGGATTATGGTGAGTATTTTGACCTTCTTGACCCTGAGGGTTTCTAAAAGCAATACGATATCACCCTTCCTGATATCCATCATTATGTGAAGAAACCTCAGTTCCCCTATAAGAAGAAGAGTACCCTACCCCCTCTGCCTTAGATCTCAAGAAGCATATACTTTCCCTAGTGGTCAATTGCAACATCCACCCCAAGAAAAATCAAACGGATATTGCAGAGAACACTGTAGTGATAATGTACTGCATCTTAGAGAATATTAGAGTCTAGTGGTCTAGATACATCCTCCACATCATGACTTGCTTCAACTCTGGCAAGAATACTTGTGGCACCCATCCTCAATATCCTGCCTTGATATGTGGTCTTTTACAGGTCGCCACTGAGAAATGTCTCTTCCATGACTTCCATTATAGACCTACCTGAAAGGGAGTATGTATCAGTGTGACCACTATCCAGAAGTATGTGCCTATCCTTTCCTCCACCACACCTGGTACCTCACCCTCTGCCTCTACCTCAGCTGCACCTGCTTCTACCTCTACCCGAGCACCTCCACCTCCTCAGTCTACCCGACCTAACTGTGCCTCATTCCACGTATCCAATGAAGCCCTCATGGATTATATGATACACCAACAAGCATACAACCTCCAAGTTGAGGAGCACCTACATCAAGATTTATGTTCAATCATGTCTACCATGAACTTATCATTTGTGCACCCATACCCTGCCTACTAGCCATGCCGATGTAGTGATTATGCATCCTATGCATACAACCACTTTTACCCTGCCCCTTCACCTGCACCTGCTCCTTCCGCTACTGCTCCCACACCCTCTGCTACTGGTGGACCTGCTCCAGTGATCCTGCCTTTACCTACTAGCCCTTTGGCCACTCTACTTGCCAGTCTTGGCAAATTAGCTCCTTCCTTCCCACAGCCCAACGAGCTCTATGCTCTTGGTATGTCTTGGGATGAGAAGAATTCTCGTTGGCCCAATCATCGCTACATACCTTCTATTGATGAAGAGATGCCAGACCAAGATGATGATGAGACTATTGATGCTGATGAGGATGATGGTGATGGCAAGGATGATGGTGTTGCATCTGATGATGGTGATGGTTATGGTGGTTCTGCTGGTGACTCCGGTGATGAAGGCGATGCTACTATACCTTCAGATAGAGACAATGACTACGAGCCTGATGCTGAGGATGATGATGTTGTTGATATAAATAGCTTAGATGTCTGGATGTTCTTAGTTTATAGTCTAGTTTGTTGATCATATATATCTTTCTAGGCTATTTTGTATTAGAAACATCTGGGCACATGATCTAAGCTGTACTATTTTATCATCTTAGTTTTTATCATTTTCTCTTGTAGTTGTTTTATGAAAACTTGCATTCTAGGTTGTAATCTATATTTTGTGCACTCTTACTCTTTGATCTGTTATATCTTATGAGTTGGTTCCATGTTTCACCATATTGATTATGACTTATCTTGTTTGTTTATCTCGTCTCTGTTTGGTGTATGTTTTGGATATATGCTTGGTTGTGCTTGGACAAGACCTGCTTTTATGCTCTTCTACCCCCCTTCCTTTTTTATAATGTCAAAAGGGGGAGAGAATTTCAATGTTTTGAAGCTCAACCATATTACTTTTATTGCCCATGTGATCCTTTTCTTGTTCATTGTATGCTTTATCATGTGACTTGCTAAAGGACCATGTAGAATGTATGTGTTATATTGCTTTGTGTAGATAGACTATCTATACAGGTTAAAGTAAGCATAGATTGAGGGGGAGCAATTCACATTGTTCAAATCTTGAAACCCCTTACAATTCACAAGGCAAAGGTATAACTTCAATATCTTTTTTAATATGATTGAGGAATGGTTTGTCATTGTCAAAAAGGGGGAGAATGTTGACCTAGGGGCTATACATTGTCCATATTTTGATAATGACTTAACCATTCCAGTCATATGTATCTAATATGTTTGTTCAAGATTGATTTTAGGTTTTAGGTACATAAAAAGGATCAAATTACACAAGCCCTAGCTTGTCCAAGTTCAAGTCAAATGCAATGGAAGTGTTCTAATAAGGAAATCACTTCAAATGACTTTATAAGAATTTTGTAATCACTTGTATTGATGATATGACTTGTAACTAAGATGAGAAAAATATGTGGGACACTTAATACCAAGTTTTAATAACTTTTTAGCCAAATTAGAAAATCGATCACAGGTTGTTGATTGGTCGAGTTACAATCTCGACCGATCCTTTGGATTGATTTTCTGAAGATGGCCATTATTCGAGTTGTGCATTCACATAACTCGACCGACCGAATCATTGATCAAATTTGATTTTGGCTGATCGGTCGAGTTCCCCAGAACAAACTCGACCAATAGTTTGAAAATTGGGTTTGTTTTTAGTTGATCGGTCGAGTTGCCTTTATTGAAACTCGATCGAATGCACTGTACAAAAAATATAGAAAAAGTGATTATAACCATTGGTGACTTGTTTGAGGTGAAAATAGATTCATTGCTTTGAGGAAAATGGCTATATTTAGGCCCTAAGTGTTCCCCAACTCAAGAGAGAACCCCCAACTATAAATAGGACCCCTTGGAGTTCATTCCAAGTTTGCTCTTTCAATACATTCAAGGTCCTTACTATAGTTGAGAGTGCTACTACTCCTTGAACCCCTTTCTCTCTCTATTTTACACTTCATTTCGTGATTTGTGAGTGAGTTAGGAATATTGTAAGAGAGCTTCACCGTTGTGCATGTAAAGCTCTCATCATCTCCTACTTCCCTATCCCCTTCCTACATGAAGAAAAAGTGAAGCAAGCTCCATCGAGTGAAGAAGGAGCTATAGCTAGTCCTCTTCAAGGTTTATGAGGTGGTGATCTTCTCCAGGTGAAGGAGAAGGCAAAGGATAAAGTTCCAAGAGGAGAAGCAATGTCCTTCAAGGTGGAAGACTTGAGCTTGAGTGGGTAAGACCTTGGTGAAGATTGAAGACTCAAGCTAAATGGGTAAGCTCCTTGGTAAGGTGGATATCTCCTTGTGGTTGGATGGGTAAGTCCTTTGGTGGTCTTGTGTTGTAATCTCTTTGGTGATAATATAGAGAAAAGCAATTGCAAAGTCCTAGAGATTGACCTGTCTAGGTAGTGGACTAACTCGCTTCTAGTTTGAAGTGTGGAACCACTCTACATCCCTTTGTCAAGTGCTTGCTATCAATCTCTCTCATCCTTGATATTCTTGTTAGATAGGACTTCAAATTGACATCTAGCCATTGATCTAAAATTGATATAATTTGAAGGTCTAATATGTTTTGTGAGAAATTTTGTAGCTCTATTCACCCCCCTCTAGAGCCCTTAGATCCAACAAGTACATGATGTAGTACTGGTCCTAGAGAATGAGGATGAAGAGGAGGAGTCTGAGTCATAAGAAGAAGAAGAAGAAGAGGAGGAGGAGGAGGACTCCATGTCTTTCACATAAAGGCAGCTTCTACATAGGGTCTCACGCAGATGCACAACATCCAACTCCACAACTTCACCTCCTCCACCGCCCGGAGATTCTTTCTCTATGGAGGGTATGTATGTGATGTTGTAGTATATATGGCAGGGACAACAAAAATAGTTAGTCACCCTAACACAAATACACAGGGTCTAAGATCCACTTTTATACCAACAATAGGAGATCTACGCCAACGAGCATCTTCCCTAGTCAACCAGGAGAACGTGCACACTCACTTGCAGTGTATTGAGCACTACCAGTAGCCACTCTATGACCATTATTGGATCTAGGGCCATTTTGATAGCTACCTGCATCCACCTCCTATGCTAGCAAACCCACCCATGTGCATCGACACCTTCTACCCTCTTGATCTAGAGTTGCCTCTAGAAATATTTCATCCACCGCCACCATTCTGAGCACATGGTACCCCTATTCCACCTCTATGTTTGAATTCTGACTATGAGGACATAGTCAAGTTCAAGCTTGTGGGTGTTGGAATGAATTTATCTTTTTATCTTTTCTTTTATATTAGTTCATTTGTTGTTGCAAGTATAAGATCCACATCTATCTACTATAGTTGTGGATCTTAATCTTCATGATTTCATCTATCATCAAAGAGAAATGTGCTTTGTGCCTCTTCAAGGAAATTTAAAACTTCTAAATGATCACATCTTTTTAAGCTGAATTTACAAAGTCTAAGGCAACACCAACTAGATGAATTGTATGGGTTAGCTAGCTTGAGGACACTTAATATGAATTAAAACCTTAATTTATCCAAGAATTGTGGATGACAATGTGGTTTGATCCCTAACTGACCAAACAAGTAACATGACCTTAAATGTGAGTTTTAGAAAGAAACTCTAAGGTTACCCTGTACACATGTTGATAGGAGAGGGACATTATCATAGTTTCTGAAAGGCATTCTCTTAATCATGTGATTCCACCCACTTTTCATAACATTTCATTCACCACCTTAAGATGATCAGGTAACCTAAATTCTTTCCTCTTGACTGCATTGCATAGCATAATAGGTGTCATGATAGTTAGTCTCTTTATTGCATTAGTATTATATATATATATATATATATATATATATATATATATATATATATATATATGTGCATAACTATTAGCTGCATATTTTTTTTATATAGTTTGCATTCTCTTTTTAGCATTATTCTTTCATCATGCATCTGAATAGATTTATCCATGAATATAGAGTGAAAGGATACACATCCATAAACCTCTCAATAAAAATAAAAATAAAAAATGTTATATGGAAGAAAAGCCAGAGCATAACTCATAACTATGCTAAAATAAGAGGGTAGAGAAAAAGAAAAAAAAAGAAATTCAAAATAAAGAGGGAAAAAAGGATGCCTAGAACTTCAAATTGAATTTTTCTTCAAGGAGTAGTGAAACTATTTACATGTATGCATTCTTTTATTGCATGCTCATTTGTCAAATGAGACTTTCAGTGCATGCATCATTCCACTGCAATAGTAGGCATTAGGATTCCTACATTTTTCATTTCATTCATGTTATAGGTTCATCATATTTTGTTTTTGCATAAACGATTTGGATGTTAATCATGATTGTTGTTCATACCCACCTACTTCATTCCCAATTGCTCTATATGGTAGGAAAAAATATGATAGATCCCCTCCTTCAATTTACATATGGGGAACTACTTCCAACTAGTTTGGTAGATAGACAAGAGCAATATAGATAGGGAATCACATGGTGCAAGTGGATTCCCTCACTATAGAAAAAATACCCATTAGTGTCTTTTATTCCAGTGACTTTTCTAAAAAAAACGCCACTATCTATGTAATGCAGTGGCATTTGTAATTTAAATGCCTCTAAACCATGTATTATGGAGTTTATAGAAAAGACTTACCAATTAAGGCATTTTTATAATTAATTAGTGGCATTTCAAAATTGCCAAATTAAATGAGCGGGCCACAATTAGTAAAATTTTTCTGTTCCCGCGCGGCTTCCCTGACCTACAAAACAGTTCCTCTTCTCCACGCGTTGGGCAGAGACATTTACTCCCGACATTTGCTCTGCTCGCAAAACCCACGAAGTTGACCTTGCTAGCCTTTTCACCCTAATCTGCCAGACCGTGGAAGCTACCTGCTGGAACGCTCTCTGCTCTTCTCCAAGGTACTGGCGACATTGCCAAGGGTTGGAGGGGATGCCGAGGAAGAGATCAGTCTCCCAACTTTCCAGCGAGGACTGCGACGGTTTGCCACCCTGCTGCTTTGGCGTGCGACAGGTAAGTACACCCCATGAAACAATAAACACACATGGTCTTTCCCATCCATTATCGCAATTTCCATTCTATCAAGGTATATATGATAATCAATTTATGAAGATAGTCTTGAAATATGATGATTCTGTTGTTTTATATCCAACAATCACTTCCTTAATCGTTTATATCAAGCCATCGACCATCCTTCTTTGTTAGATTTAAACTTGGTTTATTTTACAGTCTTGAAATATGATGATTCTGTTGTTTTATTTTACAGTGTCGCATTGGTTTTGGTTATGTATACAAGTTTGCTAAATGTTAGTGTATTCATATAAAAATGTGTGTATTGTTGTATTAAATTGTAAGGAAAATGAAGCATCCACTTTTTAAAAGGTGGTCGCTTAGGTTCTCGTGCGATGTCTGCACATCTCCTGTATCTTTGTTTGTAAATCATTAACGCATAGGCAAGTAATGTATCCTTACCTAGGCCACCACCTTTGGTGGGTTGGCGCTCTCTGATGAGAATAGGGGTTCCCACCATTGGGCTAATGAAGGGGAGAGATACTCATCTTTATGTATGTAGGAAGAGGCTAAGGAGAGAATAAGGTTTATGAGATGGTCATTTCTTGTGTAATATTCTAGGATTCGGAAATGTCTAAGGAAGAATAAGACCTTTGTATAATTACTTATAGTATACATGTTTTTTTGGGTGTGGTTTCTTCAATTTTCCTTTGATTGCCATAAACTTGAATGGTCTATATTATTTTGCACTACCAATTGACAAAAACCTTCACCATCCCTGAAAATTAGGGTCTTTAAGCAACAATGAAGCAAGATACCAAGGGCATGCAGACAAGTTGCTATTAACACTAAGCTATGATTGCACAAAATGCAGGGGTTCCATTGTGGAACAACAATATTTTTTTCTCTACCATAGGAAGTCTGGTTTTCCCTCTTGATTTCTATATTGAACGAATTGCATGGCTTGTATGCAGTGATGTTTACATAATGGTTGATTCATGTTTTTTTGGAGTGTACGTCTTATCTCAGTACTGCTTTAATGTAAACACATTGCATTATGGTTACTTCAGTTCCATATCCTAAATCAATTTTTGTCGTTTGATGGCATGTTCTGTTACTCAAGAAGTTTATAGCCAATTATACATATTTACTATATATGTACTCCATGCTCTCGCCTTGGGCCAGGAACCATCAGCTGGCTGGCACACCAGTTCCTCCAAGTTCTAGGTCTTCTACACTCAGATCTTATACAAGTTGTACACTTGTATGGTCCCTGACCAGGTTTCATCAAACTAGATAATGATGTTGTCCGTTCTCTAATGGGTTCATTCCTGTCGATGTTGATAGAAACCATGGGGAATATGTATATGGACTACTTGCTTCACTTTAAAAAATATATTTCTCTATATTTTGTAAATTTATACTACTTTTTTTGAAAATTTATAATATCGTTATATATACTTACAATTGTTAGTACTAATATTTTGTAGTCTCTATTCACCCACAATAGTCACTATGGCCTGGGCGTCTACCCCCCACTCCTTTTCCCTAAAGCAGAAAAGCTGGACATCACCCTAGACGAGCGTACACTTGCACAACTCACCATTCCCAGACATTGGCGTCATCTGGATGGAAGACGCTACACGGCTGGTCAAATGACCTTAAAGTTTGGGAACTCGACAAATGTAATCGAGGTTCAGTATGATGGTGATGACAATCTGGTATCCACAACCAGTTGGCGTGGGTGGATTGGGAGAATGGGAATTGTCCGTACAGACCAGGTTTTGCTTCGTCCGATTGGCGACAATACCATACAGACTTATATACATAACTACAACAACAGTTTGCCTTCTCACCTGAGACGGTATATGCATGAACCAGGCTGTACCATATCCGAGGAGACATCATTCGATGAATTCGGCATGCTTGAGGTGCAATACTTGCCCGTTGGTACCGCCTTGTACCCCATGACCATCAGTTTAGATTCGTCTACCAACGACTCCATCCTCGACACAACATCATCAGCAAAACAGACACGTCACAGTCATAACGGCCGTCACAATTGTTGATGATTTTTTTAACTTTTAAATTAGGAAATAATCAAAAAATGTAATTTGTGTTGTATTACTTAATGAACATTAGTAATCAATCAAGTACTATGAATTTAAGGTACCCAATGTGATCTTGATGATGGCTTGCAAATGTTTTTCTCTGGTGTGGTTTTGAGTGATGTTTTTCTTTGAGGATTGCCTCAAAGTGATGTTCTACTTTTATCCTTATTATAACTATGTTGTTTGTATGACAGACTTACTCATAAATGTTATATTTTTTACTATTTTTAAGAATGGATAATTGTTGGATGGCAGAGGATCACCGAACGAGTAGTAAATACCTTTTATGTTGTTCAATTTTGTTTTAAGTGTCTTCATTTTTGTGTGACTTGATATCCTCAGGATGAGAGAACAGTTAAGTGACATCTTCCAAAATAAGACAACTACAAGGAATGATTAGAACAACATCATTGACTCTTGTACGGGGACTCATTTACCTAGCATTACTCCACAAGGTTGTTGGAAAGCTTTGAACCTGTCATCCAGTAATCACTCCAAATTTTTTTTAGCTTCCCTTCCACCTAATGTTCAAAATGATAGACCAAGGAAATTCAATAACAATGTTGCTAGCTCTGCTGTTACAAGAACACCTTGTGATGGACAAGGTAATCATATCATCACATTTATAGTGCTGCATTTAATGATATATAATTTCTATATATGTTGTATGCTTTATGAATGAATGCTTAGGTCAAAGACATCGACAACGGGTGCCTAATGGCAATGCTTCGGTGTCCAATCATTCAAGAAGAGTAGACAGTAGAGCTGCCAATAGTCAAAATAGCCATGTATTTCATGATCACATGGAGCAAAATGGCCTATCTGATCACCATGATGAGTTGTTAAATGCTACAACAACACCTTCTGATGGGCTAGGTAATCAGTTAATTCATTGCATATATAGTGCTTCCTTTAGTGATATATAATTTCCATTTATGTTGTATCCTTTATGAATGAATGCTCAGATCAAAGACATCGACCACGGGTGCCTAATGGCAATGCTTCGGTGTCCAATCATTCTAGAAGAGTAGAAAGTAGAGCTTCCAATAGCCAAAACAGCCATCCATTTCATGACCACATGGAAAAAAATGACCTCTCTGATCACCATCAAGAGTCGTTGAATGCTACAACAACACCTTCTGATGGGCTAGGTAATCGGTTAATTCATATCATTGCATTCATAATGATGCATCTAAAGATATATAATTTCCATTTATGTTGTATCCTTTATGAATGAATGCTCAGGTCAAAGACATCAACCCCCGGTGCCTACTGTCAATGTTCCCGTGTCCAATCAATCAAGAAGAGTAGAGAGTAGAGCTGACAATAGCCAAAATAGCAATGCATTTCAAGAAACCATGGAGCAAAATGACGTCTCTGATCACCATGATGAGTCGTTGAATGCTACGCCAATGCCCACTGATGGGCTAGGTATTCAGTTTATTCATATCATTGCATTTATAGTGCTGCATCTAATGATATATAAATGAATGCTTAGGTCAAAGACATCGCACACGTGGCCAAACACAATGTTTGCAAGTCTGGAAAAGAAAGCTCGGCGATCAAATTCCCATTGAGATAAATCAATTTGGACAACCAGTGGGTAAAAACCAATGTCACTTATCAAGTTTTTTGACAACCGTTACAAGAGATCCCAATCTTTGTCCATTAAACTATAAGGACTGGAGACAATTTCCAGCAAATAAAAAAGAATCCATATGGAATTTTGTGAAGGTACAATATTAAATTTATTTTTAAATGGTTGAATGAAGCTTTTAATAGATATCCTTATTGTCGGTAGAGTAAATTCATGATGGACATAGAATTAAAGGAGTGGACAATGAAGAGACTGGGAAAGAAATGGAAGGACCACAAGTGGGAGTTACGGAAACTATACTTCGTAGAAGATAGTCCATATACAACAACTTGAACAAGTTGTTCCCCGCGTGGAAACGTCTCAATGGAAATTTCTTGTGGATTACTGGAGGAGCAATAAAGGAAAGGTAATTTTTTGTATCTATTAATTGATATTTAATTTACCTCACAAATAATTACTATGGACAATACTGTAATTTTTTTTCATAGAGGAAGTGTATAACTAACAAGACAAGTAGAAAATTTCAAAAGGTTAGCCACACAACAGGAACCAAGTCATTTTCTTGTCTGAAACATGATGTAAGTTAGTCATATTGTGATCCAATTGGACAATTTGGAGACATCCATTTATATGATGTTAGCAATAACCTTGTTTGAATGATACAGTTGGAGAAGGAAATAGACGGGGAAGTTGATCCCATTGGGTTTTTTGAGAAAACTCATCGTAAGAAAGAAGAGAGCATAGTTGATATTGAATCCGTCAAAATTTTGGTACAAGGATTCCTATCCTATAGTATTATGTTACATTTACTACATGGAAACATTTATATATTTGGTATAAAATTCATCTCCTATGTTCTGTTGTGTGTAGGAAAAATTTTCTGAGGTAGGTGACGAGTTGCGAAGAAACCAACCTGATGTTACTTCAACTGAAATTTATAGGCAGGTTATGGGAGAAGAGAGACCAGGATATGTTCGTGGTTATGGACTTGGACCATCACCTTATGATATCTGGGGCAAGAACCGTAAATCCCGAGTAGCTGATGAAGTGCAAAGGAAGCATTTCCAGGACCAGCTTGAACAACAACGAATGGAATTTGAAGCTAAAATTCAAGAACAAAATGCAAAAATAGAGCAGATACTAGCCTTGTCTAGAGCAAGAAACAGTCAATCAGCACAACATGTACGCACTGGACAGGTATGAATACATTTTATACGAGATGTGTTGTATCAATTATTTTCCATGTTGAATTTTGATGGCCTTATGACAAAGATAAAATAATTGTGCAGATCAGAATGAGACATTCAACAGTTTATAAGGGATAAGTATGTTTGTATTTGTGTAAATTGCACATCATTCTACGTTTATATAATTTTTTTATTTAAATTGTATTTTGTTTATAGGAAGTGTATGTGCTGAGTACCGCAGATGCATATGATAAAGTTTCAATCGGTCGAGTATCTGAGGTTGACCCCTTGAAAATGGTGGGAGGTGCAATTTTAGGTTCATCATGTGTTGGTGTTTATGTAGAGGTTGTGGTGATGGCCAACGAACCTCTAGTCAGACCTTCTGAGCAATATCAATATATGGATCAAGTTATTGGCAATGTCATAGCATGTCCGAAATCACATTTACTTCCAAAGTGAGCATATAGTATTGCTTATAATATGACATAATTGAAAACAAAACTAGTATCTAAAGTCGTTTCCATTTGTTGCAGGTCATGAAGTGTAAAGATAGATAATTGCATTCATGGATACTACGTAGAGAGATGAAAGCTATGGTTGTGTTTCTTTGGTCCAATTTTTTATTAGTACATAACGATCCAGATACTGTTGTTTCATGTCCATTCTCATAGACAATGTTGCCAAATGACAATCCTATTTAGCTATGAGCAGTGTCTTACCTTCTTGTGTGTGACATTTACACAACATATTTTGTTTTGACCTGCTGAATGTGAATGCCTTTTTTTGCTTCCTAAGTCAATAGTTCTCTGTAAATTTTTCTTTCAAGATCAGAGGCCAGTTTTTGGAGACCAGAGGCCATTCTCGAGACCTAAGGTTGTCATATCATCTCTTGTGAAAGGCTTTAGCTCAGCTCTTGTGATTGGCCTTTAATCTCCAAGAACAGAGCTGCTGTTAGGACTCAAAGATGGGATTCCTCACCTTGGAACTGGTCTTACATGCAATCCAACAAAATGGTGCATGCTTACATGTTCTTGATGTATTGCAACCTAGACAACATTGGTTTCCAATTTTACTTTGGGTTGTTTTAAGGATTCCTGGATAAGGTATATTTCACTACTTCACTTTTGCTTTTTTTTTAGTTGAAGGGGATAGTGAATCTGTTCTGGAAACTCTTCTTGCTTATCAGGGGATAGTGAATCTATTCCTGGTGGCCATGTTAGTATAGATTTGAAGACCTGAAGCCTCCTGCTGATCTACATAGTCAACTTGCATGTTTTGCTGTTAGTTGTTTATTACATGTGAATGACTGGTGATGGTGTCAATGATGCATCTGCTCTGAAAATGGCAGACATTGGTATTGCCATGGGAATTGCTGGAACTGAGGTAAGTATATTCGCTATATGTCAATTTGTATATCTATCTTCTTGTCTTTTAGTAATTATTATCGAGAATGATTGTTTCTTCTCTTTTTATGTGTCAGTCCAGGTTACCAAGGAGGCTTCAGACATGGTTCTTGCTGATGATAACTTTAGTACAATAGTTATTGCAGTTGGCGAAGGGAGATCTATCTATAACAACATGAAGGCCTTCACCAGGTTCTGCTCTTATTAATCATTATATGCTTTCTTAACTTACTAAAAATCTTTCAACTTATTATGTATAGACTATAGTTTTATGAGAACCCTGGACAACATTGAGTTTGATAACCATCTTTTGCTTTTTACATAATTGTCAAGATTGTCAGCTTTGCACCCTTTCTATCATGTGCTAAGTTGTGTGCTTAGATAAATGTCTACAGATTTGCTGCATGAAAAACTCTATTCAACTGATATAATGTGAATGGTACAGTTGAAATTATCACCATTGTCGAACTTATTAGGAAAGGTGAGGAGGTGGGTTCTTCTGAGGCTGCCCTTCTTGCTAAGCTCGGCATCAGGCCCTTCTCATATGGACTGGTTGTGCTATCAGTTTATGAAAGTGGATCTGTGTTCATCCCTGAGGTCCTTCACCTTACTGAAGATGACCTTATTGATAAATTTGGCAATGGTGCTATCTTCCCTGATACTATCTTAACAACATGCTAGTGCTGTAAGTGTTTTTGTCTTACATTTGCATGCAAGTGCTCAACATTTTTCTCACTTCATTGTAGGATCCTAGCAAGTTTGCAGTTGTTGCTGCCCCTGCTGCTGCTTCAGGCTATGCAGCTGCACCTACTGCTTCTGCTGCCAATGTGGAAGAGAAGAAGGAAGAACCTGCTGAGGAATCTGATGACCATATGGCCATAATGCTATCACTACAGCTGAGAAGAAGGATGAACCTTCATTGGAGTGTAGCTGGTCTACTCTTGTAGAAGCTCACGACTACTTAGAATGCTAGAATGGAGTTGTATGTTTTTGTAAGAAAATGAGTTTGTATTCCTTTGGGGTGTCTCCAAGTGTAAAATGAGTTATTATCCAGTTAGTGTTCATGTCTACAATATATACCATATATAGTCATATGTGATGCTGTTGTATTCAATACAAAGGGCAAGGTAAAATGTCCTCCCCATGTAATTGTCATTTGATTATAAATAAAAAAGTTCAATACTTCTGGAATGTGTTCGGCTTCAATTGGCATTCAATTAGAAAACTTGATCATGAACTTCAAATTGACTGACTAAAATCCATAAAAAATTAGTAATGCAGAACTAGTATGTCATTAGTGGCTTTTTTCATAAGCCACTACATTCAATCAAAACCGTTTTATACAACAACATTATACAAAACAGTGGCATTTGTATAAAATCCAAATGATGGATAGTGGCTTTTCTATAAATGCCAAATGATGGTTTAGTGGCCTTTATGTGGTATTTATTCGAAGCCACTAAAGACAAACATTTTGTGGCTTTTACAACTTAAGCCACTATCTTCCTAGTGGCATTGGCGCTAGAGGCATTGTTTTAAATGTCAACAAAGGCCGCTTAACCTGTTTAATGGCTTTTTTTTCCAGTGGCATTTCTGAAAGGCCGCTGATGTGAATGTTTGTTGTAGTGCCTATTGACTATGATATTAATTTATCTATTAATTGGTTTCATTGATTTAAGGGTGGTTGTCTTTAATGAACATTTTTGGTCACTGTAGAGTAGTTATTTGCTCAATGGTTGGTAAGGGCCGGTTCGAGACCGTTAGGTGGGGATATTTGAGAAATGTGGTTCATATTATTTCTCCTCTTGTTGACTTATCTCAAACATATCCAAAGATAGTGTTTCTTGAGGGTGAGCAAACATTTAAGCTTAGGGGATATTGATGTACTGAGTTCTATTCATTTTTCAAAGGATATTTTCCATGTATTTCATGCATTATTGCTCATTTTGTATTGATGCATTGTTAATCATTATTAGCTTGTGAAACATTATTACATCAAATACAAAGTATTTTCACCAAATTATGTAAATTTATCATATTTTATTTGGACTTATGTTTTTTTTCCTTATTTCCGATAATTTGAGCACTCACAAGGTAGCTCCCTACTATCGACATTAAAGTCAATGGTATCAACTTGAGGCGAAAATCCAACAGGGAAGTTAAAGAAATCTCGATGCAACCGAGATACTACTCGGTGCTACCGAGACTGGGTTTAAGGCCATCAAAATAGTAAGTCGATGCAACGAATTTATGATCCAGAGAGCATCAATAGTCGAGGTTTATCAACTATGTGCTATAGATAGCCAAGCCGATAGTACCTACTTTTATAAGCAGAAGAAGTCAGAACTTGTAAAATGGAAACTTAGTGCTATCGACCCAACTTTCAGTAGTACTACATTTAGTGAGAGGTTCAATTCAACCGATGACTCAGTGCCACCAACATTCACTCGTTGGTGCCAAATTTTCCGGATTAGTGTAGATTAAAGATCGATCCAGATCTGATGGTCAGGACTTAATGATAGCCTGAGTCCCACTTATAACCTAAGGAGAGTTGGGATACACCTAGGTATGACGTTCTATTCTATTACATCCAAGAACAAAATTAGAATAAGAGGAGACAAAGGAGACTACATACAAGACAATTCAGACACCTTCAGAGAGTAGATTTGCAGTCGGAATGCTGCATATTGAGATGTTCACCAGAGGGAATCTTCCAGTTCGATTTCTCTAAGGGTTTACATTTGTTTTCAATGTTTAACACATTTTCTATTTTATCCTCCATGTATGAGATGATATATATCATGCAGGGCTAATCCTCTTTATTCCTTAGGACCCTGGAGTAGACTGATATTGCATTACAAATGATTTCCATGAGTTAATATAATTATTTCTTTTAATTCTGGAAATATAATGAATTTCCTATGCTTGATCACCATAGTCAATTACTCGGACCATTAATTACTTTAGGATAGGGATTAAGGGTCGAAAAGGTCGTAGATTTACATAGCTTTTATCGTGCTTCAGGAGAGGGATTACAACTATGAAGATACAAACCAGAGGTATTTTATCGTGCCTCGGGAGAGGGATTACAATTATGAAGATACAAACTAGAGGTATCACTAATACACCTAGATAATTTTTAAATCACTGTAAGAGTGGGATTTGTCTTAATATAGGTAGTGTATTACACTATGGGAGTAGGTAATGCTTGCTACAGGTCCTTAGTTTAGGGTTAAGGTTAAGGACTTGTTAATAAAATGAATTAATTGCAATGTATACGGTGGTGAAACTACAATCCTAAGGAATGCACCAATTTATGATCAAAACCCTCTAAATTTAGTTTTCAATTCATGCAATTAGTTATAATCAAACAACCAATCACCTTTTCCTTAGGCTTAGCTGATTAAGTTATAGTTAGTAGTATATCTGTAGTATGTTTTCTTGAGTTCAACATTCGGGCCTCATAGGCCTATACTACTCGATCATACACTTGTGTTTTACATGCCTAGTTTAGGCGTGCCAATCCCAAAAAACTTACTAGGGGTGATGCTAGTGGGAGAAAAGCAAAGTGGAATGTACTAGTGTACAAAAAAATGCTCAATTAGAAAATGAAGATATGGTCTATCTATGATCTCACACTGGCAAATGCTACCAAAATAGGTCCTTCAAGTACATCTACCTCTTCATCCACTAAAGTATCTTACAACAATCTCATCTTGTTCCAACGGGTCTACCAGTATACATTCAACAATCTGAGACCCCAAACAAACAAGACAAAAGACACAACCAAAATTGTGTTTTACATGGAAAAATCCTAATTCCAACTCGACAAAATAGAAGGAAAATAATATGGAGCAAATTTTCAAGGTTATAACTCATCACCCACTCAATGATCTTGGTGATGCATGTTCATCCACAACATGCTTGGATAATAGATGAATCTCTCCGATAGCAGTAGTTCCCCCATGATCCTACTCACACCTCCATGACGCCTACTCAAAACAAACACCAATGAGAGATCTTGTAAGTCATATACAAAATCTATAAAGGAATATACCATGCATATTGTGGATATTCCCCAACTCCTACATCATTACATACATCCTACTCATCCATGACGGGGTCCTCCTCACGCCATTCATGCCATTTGTATGAATAAGACAATAACATCATAATTTTCTACCACAACTAAAATCAACTCAATTGGACAATGAACGACTATGAAAATGAAAAAAAACCCATCGGATCACAATCGGAGTGTGCATCTAGGTCATATTCAACCTCTAGACTATGAAGAATGCCAGGAAGTCAAAAATCATATTTTTTTCCATTGATGTCTAAAATGGCTAAATTAAAGTGCATAAAAGAAACCTTTACCTTCCCTGAGCGAGGGTAGCTGAAATTTGCACAAAGCACCTCAAAAATAGGTGGCCTAGAAGCCTCGCCTCCTCTAAGAGGGAGAATCTCTATGCACCACCGCGATCGGCTATTGGAATGTTGCATTCCACTAGACCATAGAATCTCCTCTCTCCTTGTTGGGATCATTGCCATTGTTTGCTCAGATCTACTTTCTATACATTGTTGCAAGTCAAGTAGGGGAGAAATAGGAAGGGTGTTTAATCATTGCCCCATTTCCCCTCTTTTACATACAATTTTTTTGCAAAAAATTATAAAGAAATACCTAGATTTTGGATATAATCTCTAGAAAATCACAAAAAAGTATAGAAAAATAAAAAATACAAATAGAATACCAAAAAATAGAAATATAGAATTATAAAAATTTTATTAAAAAACATGAACTATGTGTTTTTGAAAGAATATAATTATTGGATCTGACTATGACCGCCATGATCTTGGTCTATGATCTAAAACTGGACCAACCCTTTTCATCATTTTTCTATCTTTTAGGGTCCCAGACTATGACCTAGAACTAAACCAACTCTATTTTACTATCTTCCAATCTTTTAGGATCCCAGACTATGACCTAAAATTGGACCAACCATATGTGCTACTTTTTGAATCCTTTTCGGGTCCCTAATTATGACCTAAAATTAAGCCAACTAAAGCTTCCTTTACACATATACATAGGGTCCCAACTTGTGACCTTGAAACTATACCAAGAGTTCCCTTCCACTCAAGTATTTTGAATGACCCAAGATCACACCCAAAGCACCAACTTTTCTTTCATGCACACATCCTTCAACAATCTTGGATCATGACCTAAAAATGTACTGAATTGCCAACACCGCTTTATGACCTTGAGTTATAGCTCAAATATTCAAATCTCAAGATTGAGAAATAGAGAGTCAAAGATAATCTCTCATTGATGCTCTATGGGATGGATGATAAACCAGTAAGGGAGCATGTCATAGAGACCAACTTTTGTTGGATAATTGTATAAACAACCAACCTTAGCTCAATTAGATGCCTTAAAGGAAATAGATAGCTGATCAATACAATCATTGGACATAAGGCCACCTTAAATCTAAGAGCTTGTCTAACAATCAATCACCAATCTCAATGACTCAACCCTATCTAAGAAAGGCAAAATGCCCATATTACACCTTTTAAGAGTTATGGTCCTAACTTTAAACTATTTCACTATTAACAATAATAATGCTAATAATAATAATTATTATAATCATGAAAACTAAAGTTGTGTAGAAATAAGGAGGATTACTCTTTTTATCAAAGATCTTCTTACAGGAAGAGTAAATGTTGATATTTTCATGATTCATCGAATCATGATCTCAATTACTTTTGACAAACCACAAATCCTATCTGCTTTTTCACATTTACCTTTTCCTCACGACATCATGAGTTAGTGAGAGAATCAGACATACACTAGTTTAAGAATTAAAGCAATGATGAGAGTCACTTTTGTGGCCATTAAACCTCTTGAGGCTCATCAAAACTGTAGGGGAACAAATGATTGGCTAGATACATGTAATTGCTTAAGTTGAAGACTATATTTATTCTAGAAAATTCATTTATGCCCAATGTTTGTTCACTCATCCTTAGAAGAAAAAGCGTCATTTGTATTTTTCATCCTCCATAAGTTTTGCCTAAATATCTTTGATGAGTCCAACCTTTTTGGCCTTTCGTGACCAAAAATGGAGTTTAGACTTGACTCAAGCCTGTGATTCTCACTCTTATCTTTTACCTTGCCTTGAGAGGGGCCAATTTTTGACACCCCATTTTTATTCACTTGATAAAAATTCATGATTAATACAAATTCTCTGGCTAATGATAGATTACATTCAAAATTCCACCCATTTTGCCTATTTATTCATTTTCTTCACAATTTTCCATATTTTTCTACATATCTAATTCACCCACTTGCATCCAGTTTGGGGCTTCTGTGAAGGAACATTCTTTTCAGACCTAAAGGACAATTTTCTCATCAATCTACTTTGTACAAGCTCTTTTTCATAAACTTTTGAATTGAATTCTCTGAAATAAAAATACTCTTCAGTTCATGGATGTTCAATTGTTTTTTCAGTAAAATTTGATTGATAATCTAGAATTATCTTTACCCACATTTACTTTATTTTTTTGGAAAACACTCCTACAATTTTTGGAAAATAGTAAAACTTATTTTCAACCAACCGGAACTCGACAGATCTGAGTTATCTACCATGTGCCACGTGGAATATCACCTCAATTTGTGCACCCTTCCTGGATGGCATATCAGGGTGATCCTCTGCCTACGCTTGAAGGTTCAGTCTAGAACCATAAATCTTAACACCCACCTATAGATACCCTCCCCATATTAACTATTTTTCGGGCCCTTTAAACCTCCTAAAGCAAGAGGGTTGAACTATCTCGCTCTTTTATTTTTACATTACTCATGATCAAAAGATCCTTCCTCTGATACATCATGTCCTGTTAGCATCTATAGAAATAGTAACCTTCTATAAATGTTACACCAAACTACTACAACTACTATATCTGATTTGTTTAACTGCTACATCTAATATGTTCAAATATTATAACTAATATACTCTATTGCTGTGTTGTTATTTTCATTAGCCTTATTTTTTAATCACCCTCTAATCCCTAGTGACCTGTGAGGGATCTCCGCTATGGAAGGTCCTAAGGTGATAGGACCTCAATCCGCCTAAAAGTAGGACTTTTAGGACAATGGTGGGAAGGAAAAAGACACTACCTTCTCTAAAAGTCTTTCCACCAATAAAACCATTTCATTTGATTTTTTTCTATTTCTTTCTTTGATTTCGAT
The DNA here is from genome assembly GCA_963693085.1 of Alisma plantago-aquatica. Classification (NCBI taxonomy): domain Eukaryota; kingdom Viridiplantae; phylum Streptophyta; class Magnoliopsida; order Alismatales; family Alismataceae; genus Alisma; species Alisma plantago-aquatica. The sequence continues at coordinate 375,392,541 of OY856410.1, read as the reverse complement.
TATTACCCTTCACAATACAAAAAAGTGACTTGCTACTGCTTTACCCGACGAGATCATGATGCCAATCCTTCCCAGTGGCAAAGCTAGGAATTTTTTCTAAGGAGAGTACCACATGAATATAAATATAGATAAATATGTGAATATAATAATGTAAAAAATGATATAAGATCAATGTTGATAAACATTTATAATGTTTTCAAATAATAGAAGAAGCATAAGATAATCATACCAAGTGTTCTAGACTTGACCATGACGACTAGACAATCCTTAAAATCGTTTTATGATTATCTCATTGATAATTGAAGAAAACATTTCCTTTTCAATGTAAGGAAAAAGAAAATCATTAACCAATTATCCTCCATCTTATTACACTTGTTTCTTTATGATCTTCATAGCTAAAAAACCTCTTTCTACTTATGTTGTCGCAATGGGTAGAAGTAGTGATAGCTTTATAAATTTGAATACTAGAGGAAAATCTTTATCGTTCTTCAACTCCATTAGTTTTAGTGCAAGATTGTCAATTTCTTTCAGATGTGATAAGTTAGAACTCTAGACATCTGGAATATAAGTACCAAGTTGCATATCAAGCTTCTCAAGATCAACCTAGATAAATCAAAAGGATAAAACTTTGCAAGTTGAATCAATTTCTATTTGTTAAAAGAGCTAAACTTATCACTCGGATCAAGACAGAAAACATCTAGAAGTAACTCTATATTAGTATCACTAAAACAATCATTCAACTTTGTTAGAATCCAATCAATTAGGGTGTTCAAAGTCTCAAACCGATAATGATGTAGATCTGTAACCTTTTCAAAATTTCTTCTTGATCTCCCATGTGGTACAAATACTTCATCCATGTTAGGAATGTCTATCTTGTGCTTAATGTAAAATTCAACTATTGTGTGAATAAAGATCTCCCATTGGTCAACTTCTATTCTCAAAGAATGTAGTTGTTCCTAAGATAACTTTACTAATGTCACATCATTCACAATATTTTGATCTTTCCTTTGCAAAGATTGTGATAACTCATGTGTTTTACCAAGATCAAGTTTTACCAGATGTAATAGAAAGATAAACTCAAATCGTTGAATTTGATTACAAGATACACTTGCAAGACCTCTTTCTTTTGCATCTTTGCCATCATCCAGAATAATATCTGAGATAGAATCAATGGAAGGAAATAAATGGATAAAATCCAGTAAAGATGTGTAGTGAGAACATCGTGTTTCAATTGATCTTTTAATACCAAGCTCTTAATTTAATCATGTGCCTATTTTGATTTCTCCACAATTTAATTCAACATTCATACTTTCCATTTATTTTACTCAAAGAGCATCACATCCCTTACATGAGCGACCTACGATGTTCAAAATATTTGAAATTGACTAAAAGAATGATGCTACAAGTGCATGTCTTTATGCTACTGCAACAAGAGCTAACTAAAGCTGATGAGAAAAACAACGAATATAGTAAGAAGAACTATTTTCTCTCAGAATTTGACTTTTCAATCCATTAAATTCTCCATTCGTGTTACTTACTCCATCGTGTACTTACCCTCGTAATTGTGAAATACTAAGTTTTGTTGCACAAAAAAAGGAATCAATATATAACATACTCAAGAGAAATAGAAGATGTATCAGTTACATGTATAATTCCAGCAAAAGGCTCAATAACCGCTCCTTATGCATTGACATATCACAACACAATAGCCATTTGTTCTTTCATGGAAGCATCTCGTGCTTCATCAACTAAAATAGTAAACTCACCAGTTCCCCATTTCTTTTACTATTTGATCTCTGATTTCAATGGAAATTACATGGATAAGATCTTTTTGTATATCAGGAGAAGTTAACTTTAAATTTCTAGGAGCATTCTCTAAAATAACTTTGTTAATATTCTCATTGTGGGAAGAAAGAAACTACAACAACTCTAGAAAGTTACCTCTATTCAATGAATCCGAACCTTCATTGTGGCCACAAAAAGCTAATCCTTGATTTAAAAGATATCGAACACAATCAATTGATGCCTCCAATCATGTACGATATTCTCTTTTAACTTCTTCATCTTGTTTAGCCAATGCAACATCAATATTTTGATCTTTATTCATTAGGCAAATAAGCATTATTTGAGCTTTGTTGTGAGCACTTGAGGAATTATCAACATACTTTTCAAAACCTTTTTTCTCCTTCCAATTCGTGTATCCTCTACTAAAAAAATCAAAATTATGACAAGTTTATGGAAAGAGATAACAATAGAGGCAATATGCAACCTTTTTTTCTTCTTCTGTGCTATACTCTAGCCAAATAGGATAGTCATAAAACCGCAATGGATTAAATCGACGATTTTTTGTTCAAAACAGTGTTAAGAGAAAATTATGAGCTTTACTTTGACGAGGATCATTTTGTAAGTAAGATCGACATTTGGCGTCTCAAATATTAACAGAATAACTTGTTATATTTGGCCTCAATCCTGGATCAAAAATTAATTCTTGTGGATTCAGTTCAACTTGTTGAATGTTTGATGGACTCAACACATGTACTTCATGCTTTTGAATAAGATTCTCATTGGTGTTTGTTTCATGTAGTTGCTTTCTCTTGAGACATATCTCCATTATAATTAAGTTGTTGTAATATTATACGTTTGCATTTGAGAAAATTATACATTCTATATTTTAGATATTTTATACACTCAAAAAATTGCACTAATTAAATTTAATTATAATATAACAATAATCAGAAGAAATATAAATGATACCTCAAGATGGAATTTTTTTACCTTTGGATTTTACCAAACGAAGAAGGAAATTGGGGCAAGACCTCCAAATTCGAATGCAATAGAAAATAGCGGAGAAGCATTCTGTACAACTAGGAGACGCAATGAATTTGCACTTATCTAACTATAGAGAAGCAACCAATACCGGGAGCAAGAGTTTTCTAGAGAGTATGTGATGGTCGGAAAGTAGATGAGAAGAGAAGTATCCAGTTTCGCAGCAACGGCATGTGCCGCTGTGCGTGGGCGCCTACGGACCTGTGGTTGCGCGGTTGTCTTCCCAGACGAGAAAGACGAAGCTCTCTCCCATAGGTTGTGCGACAGTTCTCTACGAACAAGAAGAATGACGGGCATCCAGTCTTCTCTTAGTAGTGAGTCTAGAACTCTGGGTTTGACTTCTGTACTATTTTACTTGGTTCCCATAATCCTTTTTTTGTTTCTTAATTATCGCTTCTCCTACAAAACCTTCATCTTCAAGCCTTTTGAAACGTTGTGTTGTACACGGTGGTTTTTTGTGAGGCAAAAAAATCTAAATGGCACATTTGTCAATTTTAATTACCTAAATGACACGTTTTTGAACTTATTGCCCAAAATGGCACATTTTGGAGCAATACGTCCCCTGCGGGGACGCATTGCTCTCTCGCGAGGCAATGCGTCCCGGCGGGGGACGCATTGATATCACAAGAGGGCAATGCGTCCCGATCCGTGACGCATTGCTCTGTTGTGGGACCAATGCGTCCCCCGCCGGGACGCATTGCTGGAATGCATCCCAACAGGAGACGCATTGGTCCTACAACAGAACAATGTGTCCCGAACCGGGACGCATTGCCCTCCTGTGGGACCAATGCGTCTCCTGGCGGGACGCATTGCTCAATGAGTCTCCATGCAGGACGCATTGGAGCAATGCGTCCCCATGCAGGACGCATTACTTTTTTTAATCATATTTTTACAGTCACTGATATTGTTTCATGGTTATTGATATGTATATTAATAATATTGATTATATTTATACATTTATAATTCGTTCATTTGTATTTGGATGTCTATAATATACTCAATTATTATAAATTTATCAATTTCAATAGGTCGTAACATGCATATAGAATATATAAGTGTATTGCAACCAACATTGGTTGGTTCCTAATTGATTATATAATACGAACTTAATCCAAAAAAATGAGATAGCAATTAAAAACAAGGTTAAAATATGAACCAACATGACGAGAAAATAATACACAACAAAACAATATGATAGATCCACAACAACATGATCCAAAATGAATCAATGTGATATCATAATATGATAGATCCACATACAATAGATGTCCTCACAAAGGCATACATACAAAACTGTACAATATATAAAAAAACTAAGTATGTCGTCCTCGCCCACGACGTCCTCGCCCACGTCCCTCTACATCAGGATCCTCTGTACCGATGTCATCTGGAGACGGCTGAACTGGGGACAACTGTGTAGGAGGCTGCTGGCGAGCATCAGGGAAGAAATGAAAAGGTAGAGGTGGGGTGAGGGGTCTAGGAAAACCAGGATATGATGCATCAAGTGGGGTGCATCCTGAGAAATCAAACGGAGTAGGTGAATATGTGACATATGATGGTGGTCGGCTGTCGGGAATAATTGCTGGTAGGAATGGAGTGTATGGAGCAGAAGAAGAACTTGCTCCATGGTATGATGGTGGTTGAGGTGGGGTGATGAATGAGGAATATGAAGCAGCTCTTGAAAAATATGGCCCTGTCGGTCCCCATGACATGAACTGAGAAGTGGGAGTGGGAGTGGGCTCAACAGTAGGAGTAGGAGTAGGAGTAGGAGTAGGAGTAGAAGTAGGAGTAGGAGTGGGCTCAGGGGCTGTGGTATGAGTGGGTATGGGATCCCACGACCGAGCATAGTCTGGAAGACTATCAAAGTAACTCCCCTGGATGTTATAGATGCTGTCTCTGATCTGTGTAGGGGCGTGCTCTACTGCCGCTCGGATCGCCACCTGTGTTTGTACCTGTAAAATAAAGTATGTACACATAATAAAGACCAATTACATATATTAAAAATAACAAAGATAAATGATAACAATTTGTAAAAGAAAATAATAATGATACTCACAAATTCCTGCTGACGATAACTTTGCGGGTAGTATATGCTTGGAGGCATAGCTGGAGGGGGCACGATGTATTGTGGATGATACCATGCATAGTGAACCTGAGGACTGTAGACTGTATCAGCTGGTGGAGCGGGAACTAAACTCTCACGTCTGTTGTTCCACATCTGCACCTCCTGCCTATAATGAAGCATCCAATCCTCAGCCGCATGACCCTCCCATCTATCCGGCTAAGCTTCAGCAGCTCAAGAGTAGGTTGTACTTGAACAAAGCCGAACTGTCCAAGTACTCTGTCGGGAAAGTGCCACTCCACTATTGTGTAGCACAACAGAGGCACTCGTGCCAACCAAATGTCACTACCATCTCTACAAATGACAGACAATCTCTCGAGAACATCAGTAGTGTATGGAGTCAACTCTATCTGTTATTCATATAGACAACGTGTATCATATAAAATAGAGTAAATTGCAAATAAATAAAACATATACCATACAACAAAGGTAAGTAAGTTATACCTGTGAGGGCAAAATCTGATCAAATGTTGAATCGTAAAACTGAATTGTTCCCCTGATAGTTTGAATCCTTTGGACAAAGGTAGGCCACCTATTAAATTGACAAACTAAATTTAGACAAACACTACATAATATTTGGACAAATATAAAAATTAATTGTGTAGATCTTTAACCTGTAGCCCAAGGGAACAACTTCTGGCCAATCATTCCAGCGCATTCTAATTATACCTGGGCGTCCAATTCCCAACCTCTCCCAACACCACAGCTGTAATAGGCACACACAACCTGATAGATGGGCAGTTCTCCTGGACCGGGTGGTTGCCTTATACAACTCCCTATATAAGAAAGCTGGAGTTGCATCACCCCAAGATAGAGTGCCACAACATTCAAAATCGGACACAAGAAGGAGATACCTAACATGAACTCTATCCCCTGTACTATCTGGGATAAGGTAACTACCTAAGAAATATAAGAGATATGCCCTAGTATGCCTTGTCCTCATTTCTACTTGTTGTTCTATATTACCCGCGGTAAGATCCATATCCTTGAAGGTCTCACGCAACCAAATCAAGGAGATATGCCCCTTAGTCATCCCATCTGGTGCATCTCCTAAGAAATTCTCACAAAGGTGAGTCCATGAAGAAAATTGCCCCTCATCTACACCTAAAGGATATGAAGCTATAACCGGTGGGCCATCAATCCTCAGGCCTAAAAGAACTGCAACATCCTGAAGAGTGACACTCATCTCAAAAGGGGAAAGCCTAAAAGTATTGCTAGACTTGTCCCACCTGTTAACTAATGCAGTGATTAAAGTAGGGTCAAGGTGGATACATGGTAGCCTATGAACAAGCCCAAAACCAGCTATGGAAATATTGTCTAAAACATCCTGGTCAATAATAGGCCATTGTGCCAACATAATGTGGTGCTGGGAGAGTCGGTAGGTTTCTTGTCTAGGAGCCATATCTATGAAAAGTGAAAATATTACATTAAATGAAAAGTGCAAATATTACATTAAATGAAAAAAACAAATATTACATTAAATGAAAAGTAAAAAAATTACATTAAATGAAAAGTGCAAATAGTGTACAACATTTAAGATTGTCAAGATTCTTCATTAGATAAGATGAAATTACAACATGAATTACATGAACAAACAATATAAAAATACAACATGAACTACATGAAATTACTGCATTTGATTCAGTATCTCATCTAGAGGTTCATAAAATGGCCACACTTGATGTACCACTCGATGTATCTCTGGATGTGATACAGCTAACTGGTTATTTACTTGTTCGTTGATTGGCATTGCTTTCTATTTTGTGTGATCCCAATACCAACCAGGTAGCTCAAGAAGTTCTTCATACATGTGAAACATTTGCTTTAAAAATTGCCAATGAAATTTTGCTTGTTCTTTTGTCACTATAAATCCTAACTTGTTGTGCAACAAATCTGGTACGTCATTCCAGTCATCATCCAATAGAGTTTGATGAGACATTTTTCCCTGTAGGCACTTCGTAGCTATTATTTGGATTAACTCTACGGACATGTGAAATGTCCATGTCCTTCGATGAGCCATCTATAGAAAAACCATTATAAATTCATTGTTTTAGTGAAATTGAAATTGCAAACATTACATGACTTTAGTGAAATTGAAATTACAAACATTACATGACTTTAGTGAAATTGAAATTACAAGCATTACATGAATTTAGTGAAATTGAAAAGTGCAAATATTACATGACTTGAGTCAATTGAAATTGCAAACATTACATAACCAACCATCATATGAAATTAGGACAAGTGCGTCTATTATGGCCCTTTCTGTCACACTTATGACAGTGATATGCATACTAATTTGGATCAACATCCATAGTTGAATGTCTTCTCTTTTTCTTTGGTCTTCCAGCTTGCCTTCGTTTCCTAGGGGGTAATAAGGGATAAATACCTCTACTTTCATCAAATTGAGGCCAATACCTCTTGTCAGGAATGCCACGAAATTCAGTTATGTATGCATTTAGATAAGCCTCGTTTGTATAATATGCACTCACAAGTGCATCAAGATCCCAATTGACAGAGTCTGCAGCTACCCAAACATGAGAGCATGGAAAATGCCATTGTTGTGGAAAACCACAGCTGCATTGACTGCCACCATTTGGACGCACTATTACTTGAAATTTATAACCATCCATGTCACCAACAAGCCATTCATCATTATTCACACGGATGTGTATTGTCAAGTTTTTTGCATCCTCTCGAACATTATAAAGCTTATCATGAACCTTAAAGGGCCATTTAAATCTATCTTGTGCACGTTTATTTGCGAGATTACGCCTATACAGCCACATGGTCACAGAGCGATAGTATGTGGCAACAATTAACGCTTGTATTGGCAAACCTCTAACACCTTTTAAGACTCCATTACACCCTTCAACATGATTGGTAGTCAATGACCCATACCTGCAACCTCTGTCATATGCGAGAGCCCAATGTACTGGATTTTGGCCTAATAAATACGACATCGTTGCTGGTTCTATGGTTTCTATAACAGTCATATGACGATCAAATTCATGTGTATCAGTTGTGGATCCCACCTTCCACATAAGGTCCCTCAACTCCTTGGACTTGAACTGCTTATGGAAGTTCTCCCGAAGATGTCGAAGACAATAACGATGTTGAGCCCAATAGAATTTTGATTGAAGGGCTGGAAAAATCCCACTCATTCGATCAGAAATAATACACAAGTCTGTACGTCGTGGAATGATTGGAATACAAGTTTGTAGAGAACCAAAGAACCACTCCCAGGAATCCTTATTTTCTTTCTCAACAACAGCAAAAGCAAGTGGAAATAGACCATTATCATCATCTATGCCACATGCAAGGAGAAGTATGCCAGTATATTTTCCTGTTAAAAATGTGCCATCAACAGTAAGAACAGGCCTACAATAGGCCCAACCCCTCACAGCTGGACCAAATGCCCAAAACACCCGCTTGAATCTACGAGTGCCTTCAGTTTGAAGGGTATAATCATCAATAAGGTGGGCATATATAGTTCTTGGAATATATTGTGTCAGAGAAATCATGAACGGCAACAAACTATGATATGATGATTCCCAGTCTTCAAATATTTTACAAACAACCTTCCTCCTCGCTAGATATGCCTTCTTGTAAGATATATTGAGCCTTAGTTCAGCATTCACCTTGTCACGAATTTCTCGTGTCGACATATCCAATCGTGATACTAGGATTGGCATTATCATTCGAGCAATATAAGATGCTGTGACTTGGTGATGATCATGATTCATAGCAGTTAATTCACAATTGTGGCCTGCTTTACAACATTTTATCTTCCACATGCCACCTGCTTTTTTGGACTGGCAAGCGGTCAATCTCCAAGGACATCGTTCATCATGGATACAAGCAAGTTTAAGATGACGATTATTTGAGCGTAATGTACGGTACTGGACATTCTTTTGTACCGACTATTTTTGGAGTGTCTCAACCAGTACAACTTTAGATGCAAATAAAGCACCCTCATATATAACAACACTGGAAGGATTGTAATTGAGACAAAATTCATGACAAAAATCTTCCACCCAGTCATCATCTTGAAAAGCTTCATAGTTGGAATCAATGTGTTCATGTTGGGGCCATTGGTTGTCAAATATGGATGGAATATAACTCAATGCTGCAATAGAGTCAGGGAATGGATGTGTGTGCTCATCATCGATTTCAGTCAATGACTCATCCTCAGGTGGTTCACTGTTATTACCACCTTCAATGTCACTATTGTTATCACCTTCATGATCACTATCATTATCAACTTCATGATCAATATCATTATCTCCCTCCTCAACCTCAACACCAATATTCTCAGTAGTAAGATTTTGAGAAAATTCAGGTGGTTGACTCCACTCAGCAGTTAAATTGCTAAGACTGAATTGAGGTGTAGGACTGAATTGTGGTGGTTGACTCCATTCAGTAGTTAAATGACTTTGACAGAATTGAGGTGGTTGACTCCGAGAGAATTGAGATTGAAATTGATTCAATAGACTCATTAAACAAGGTTGTTGGTGGATATATGTTTTTTCTAGAAACACATCAATATAGGCATCAGCTGAAAGTGATAACAAGGTTCTGTATGCATCATCATCATCAACTTGTATGAGCATATGATTTTCTCCAGGGAAAAGATAGGATATTTTGATAGAGAAGTGGTTGGGATTGATGTCAAGTGTTGTATAGATATATGATTTTAGTTCAGATAGGGTATTAATAAGTGAAATGTTTATGGGTCTAACAGATCGACTAGAATAAGACCCATCAGAGAGAAATTGCCCATCATATCGCATCTTCACAATTCGTGAATTTGAACTAGATGCCATGTTCCTATATTTTAGAATATTATATTAACATCAGAAAAAATTCATATTTTATGACATTATATCAACATAAATTAATATTTTAGAGCAGTGACATCAATTTGGAATTAAATTTATTGGACTACTTTTTCTATAACATTAAAAGTGAACAACAATTAAGAACAACAATTTTGCTATTTTTTTAGTAAAATTAACTAACATTTCATAACAACAATTTTGCTAATTTTTTAGTAACAATTTTTTAGTAACACAAACATTTCAAAATAAAAATTTTGCAATTTTGAACAATAAATTTTCAGGTATTAAGTAGCCTTCAATTGTCATTTTCTACATCATTATTTCAGTAATGTGCAATTAAAGAGTAACAATACAATTATTTTAGTTGTAATATTTCATACTAAAGTTAAGTTCATATTTTGAAAATTAAAATTTTGGTAGAATAAATACCTGAAATGGAGAGTTATGTGTTGACAATCGAAGAATAGAAGAAGAGAAAGAAGAAGCTCCAAATAGTCTCCGAGCAGTAGAAGATATCAGCTCCAAGATCGCCCGAAATAAGCTAGAAATCACCAAAAGCAATTGAAATCCGAGAAAAAGCTCCAAAGCAATGTGAGTATAGAGCTAGATGAAGGAAATGAAGAATGGTGTGAGTTTGGGGGGTTGTTTTCGGCCAATATATATAGGGGAGCAATGCGTCCCGGTTGGGGACGCATTGCGCCCACGTGGCACCGCCCGGCGTCGCACGGCGGCCCCTACGGTAAAATAGCCGTTGCCGTGGGAGAAATGCGTCCCCGTCCCGGACGCATTGCCCGCGTGGTAATTTCTAGCCGTTGTGCGCGTCGCGGGGCGTGACACATTGGTCCCACAAAGGGCAATGCGTCCCGAGCTGTGACGCATTGCACTCCTGTGGGGTCAATGCGTCCCCTGCTGGGACGCATTGCTCTCCCGCGAGGCAATGCGTCCCGGCGGGGGACGCATTGGTCCCACAAGAGGGCAATGCGTCCCGGCAATGCGTCCCAACATGGGACGTATTGCTCAAAAAATGTGTCATTTTGGACAATAAGTTCAAGAACGTGCCATTTAGGTAATTAAAATTGACAAATGTACCATTTATGTTTTTTTGCCTTTTTGTGAAGACAAGTTAGACACCGTTGTGCTGTGCACGACACTTATCCTTTCGGAACCAGGAAGCCGAGAAGACGTGTTCTCTCGGAACCAACATTTTTTATAAAAAGACGACCTTTTATGAATGTAATCATCTAATAGGATTTAAGAGGATAATGTCATCGTTTGTCTGTCCGTTTCACAGAGTCCATGCCCAATCTTACGGCTGAAAAGGGGGGCACTCTCACAGGATGTTAATAAAATTGCAAAATCTACCACATAATTTTACTTATTTCGTCGGGAATAGGTAGGACTTGTGTTCTCCCGTGCCCACATGTGACTACGCCACTTATCCTTCTTCCCTCATAACAAGATAGATAGAGCCAATATCTGAATTTAGTTTTAATTTATGTTCCAAACATCCATCTTTTACCATGCGACTGCTGAACGAAGTTTCACTACCCAATAGATACGATTTTCTTTGTATATCCTCTCCTCGCTTTTTTGGGCAAGGTGCGATAGGTAGAATTCTCTATAATTATATTTTTCTGATTTAAAACATCTAAAATTCATAATAATATGAGGAACCAAATGAAGTTAAATATTGATCAACACTTTATAATAGTACTCGATATGATTTGCCATTCTCTCAAACGTTAGGTCCTTTTGTAGGGAATAAATTGAGGGGGGACAGTCCGACCCAATATGCAATCCAGTTGGGGTTACATCTCAAAACTAATTGACAATGTGAGGAGTAGCCCAATATCTTATATTTGAGCACACATCTCCACAAGCCAGCAATGTGGTATTAAATTCATTCACACATGACTTAGCAATCTCCCCCTCATGTGTGAGCTCATAAACTCCCCCTCGAAAGGCCATTAACGACACCACACCACATAGGCCCAGAGGTACAACCTGATAGTGTATTTCACAAAGGTACAAGCAAAGCCCCAAGTCCAAACCAGGCTCTGATGCCACTTGTAGGAGAGAAATTGAGGGAGGACGGTCCAACCCAATATGCAATCCAGTTAGGGTTCCATCCCAAAATCAATTGGCAATGGGTGGAGTAGCCCAATGTCTTATATTTGGGCACACATCTCCACAAGACAACAATGTCATGACTTAGTACGATTTAGTAAAAAGTAATATTTCTCTTCTATTAAATTTAATGAACTTAATTTCATTATCAAAACTTGGGTTCTAACTTTATCAAACCTACATCTAGGATTTGTTTCCAACTCAACCTTACTCACGGAGATGGCATCAGCCAGACCTCACAATAGCCAAGTTAAACTAGAGATCGCCTTTATAGCTCAATATATGAAGGGAAGAATCCCCCATACGACAAGTTAGAATTAATTTGTCGCAAGTGTGATAGACACATTGAGCCTTTGAGCGCCTCACCAAAAAAAAGTATGCTAACCCAATCCAGTAACTTTCTAGACATCCAATACACATCAGTTAATACAAGATGATTAGCTGGGAGTTAGGATGCTAATGCGAATATCGTTGTAAACCTAGTAAGTACTTGTCATTTGGTTCATGCTGCTTAGCCTAAATTACAATGTAAATTCACAAAGAAAAAGGACACTGTAGATTCCACCAACAAGCTGGCCCTCAAAGTACGGGTGGTGGTACGGTAAGGACCCCTTTAGAACTAAAAAAAAAATAGCGAGATATAACGTGTTATGGAAGTACTAAGGAAAACATGTGAAACATACTTGAAATACAACTCCCGTCGGCAACTAATTTATAAAAGAATCCAAAAGCAAACGTAGAAATTACATGGTTTTCTTCCATCCAGTAAGACTTGTTTTCTCAATTCAAACAACTACACTACAGTTCTCATATTAACATTATCAACATCGAACTTTAGAATCCTACAATGTCAAACTGAACATGACGATTTTCCTACCTATAGAAACTCAGTAATATATAAAATATGAGTTAAAAGCTTCTCATCCAAGGCGCCTCACCCAAAATTGTAAGCGGCGTCGCGGGTATAGTCGCGGGCTAGCGTCAAAGATCACGGATCAGAAAGTAGTCATGTCCTCTTCCCAAAATGGTCCCCAGGTTCCATTACTAGTCCCACAACATCAGGGGGAGATCAAGCACAAGACAAAAGCTTGTCCTATTCTAGGAAATTCTTTTCCCCTTGACTTGCCTCCTATTCTCCCGTTCCGACGAGCCTTTTCCACTGGGCCACTAACCCCACCATGTGCCTCGCTTTCTCGACCTGTTCATGGATCAAAATCCCAAGGGTGGGGGCACCTCATCGCATTTGGGTGACTTTGTGTCACTGCGCATTACTTGGTATTATGAGAAACGCGTATTGTAGAGTTGCGTGAGTGGGTAGATGGGATTGATTTTGGATACATGCAAGTTGTACGACTGTGAGCTCCATGTCTCACTATCCTTTTTGTTCTTTGAATTTTGTGACGAATGAAATCGGTTTGAGTTTACAAGAACTCGTCTTGATGAGGCGGACAGCGAATTGAAGCTTGACGTTAGACCGTGTTGAAACTTATTGGATGGAACGGTCGGACACAAGGGGCTGAATGAAGGCAGACTATCACCTTCATTGGACCTGATGAGAATAACATCTTACACACACTTGGTGAACTAAAACTTGACATTGGACCGTGTCACAAGTGGTTAAAGGAAGTGAGTTCATCAAGCCTGATGAGAGTAAAATCTTTGGCACAGGCTAAATGCACCTTTCCAGCGTAAAGATGAACTTTTAAAAATCCACACTGGCTAGCATATATATATTACTAATGCTAACACGATGAAATATTGCAATATGTTAGCTACAATGTTAATCAGATGAATTCTTGTTGAAATTCTGCCTCTTTCACCACACAAATCACCTTCTCAGGCTTGGCAACCTACTTTGGTTAGATTGACTAATAGGTCAGCCTAATGACGCATCACATATCTCAACGAACCTAGTCAACTTACTCTCATCAATGCCTCTCTCTCAGGTGTCTCCTCATACTTTATTAGTTATATTCCAATCCTAGGTGTCTCCTCATACTTTATTAGTTATATTCCAATCCTAGAATATTGAATGTTTCATAGATTGAATGAGACGCCAATTTTTATGGGGAACCACAAAAGATGAGAGAAAATAAACATTGTGAATTGGTCTATTTTATGTCAATTATAACATATGGGGGATGTGACGTTATCAATGTTGTATTACATTCTCATTGTATGTCAATAAGGTTATAGCCTCTATTGCTGAAAACAATATCCACACATGATTTGACTATTTTAAAATGGAATACTACAATAAGAAAAGCCCATGGCACACAATTAAGAACGTAAACAATATTCTAACATCTACCTTTATAAGGGGCCTATATTCATTAATTTACTAGTTAATGTATTTTAAGGGAGTTACATTCTAAGTTGTGAAATTTTTATAAGTGAGGTTTGATTATGTTTTCTCACATATTATATATCACCATTTTAAGAGGTTCTTATTACTTCTATTTTTACATGTACTTTACTTTCTTTGTTAAGAGCCTTATTATATCATTACTAATGTTTTCTATTTGTTCTTATTCATGATTTTTTCCTCCCAACCCCTTAGGTGAAGGAAAATGAAGATTTGACCTTGTAGGCTTTGAATCTAAACAACTGTATTTGACTTCTCTTGGATATAAAGTTGATATGGCCATGTTTTTACTAAGAGTCATTTTTAGGGGGCTCTTTGGTGGCTCGATTTTAGATCTCGAGTCTTGCGTGATAAAGAGAGTTGCGCGATTTGTAGAACAGGGGAAGAGTATGCACTCCCCCCTCATTGCCCCCCATCACCCCCTCTTTACAAATGTCTCAAGTCATAAGGTCCAATACCCACGTGTGCATTGGACTTTTTTTTAAAGTAACGTGGGTATTGGACCTTATGACTTGAGACATTTGTAATATTTAGATTTTTACTGTAACGCCCCTCCAAGTACATACATGATAATGGAAGCAAACCCTATGTTGTCTATTACATGGGTCACTTGGCTTGGAGGAACATTACAAAACATTATATACAATAGCAACAAGATAAATGAAACACCATACATTTATTAGAAATATTGATTCATACATTATTTTTTGGAAGGGAAAAACATAAATTGTCTCATCTTGATCTCAAGCCTAATACATGTATACTAAACAAATCTAAAGCATGAAATGATAAACTAAACTAGATAATCTATGGAGTGTTAGATGGCACCCCGCCAAGCTAAAGTCTCCTTTGATGATAGCTACTCTAAAGGGCTCGCTACAGTTCTCCTTTGCTCCTTGGTCTAGGGACATCTCATCCCATGACCATGCGAAAATAAAGACATACATCAGTAAGCGACACTATACACATAAAAAGAAAAGAAAGTACATACAATTGACATGAGAGAAAATCTTGACATGAATTTGACTTAAGCATTCTTGAAATTAATTTCTTGGCATAAATAAGAATTAAATAAGTAAAATATACACTCTCTATGACTTGTCCACTTAAGAACCCATAGTTGGCACAAATGCCCATGATTTGATTAAAAAGCCCATAACGACCCCTTAAGGTCCATGTCTGGCTATGAAAGCCCATAATTGGCACAAATGCCCATAACGACCCCTTGAGGTTCATGATGGCAATGGCATATAAAACTTAATCAAATTCATATAACATGATTCTTAAATTGAACATTAAATCTTTAACATAATGAGATATCTCCCTCATGATCTTAATATTACATGATTTACATAATATTTCTTCAATGACTTAACCATTGCATGATCATATCATTAAATTAATGAGCATCTGTGATAAATATAGAAAACAATAGGCAATACTATAATTTGAGACATGATCGTTATCTTAATTTCATTCATTTACTTGGAATTAAAGCATAATCATAAATCATACATAACATCAACTCATCCACAACACATATGCATAGTGTCATGATCCGCTTACTTGGAGCAAAGAAAATCCTAGCTTAGTCCTTTTGATCTTGGTCAAACCCTAAGTTCCTGAAATTATATGATTTACATTATTCATCACTTTAAACACAATCCTAAACCCTAATTTGGGTCTTTTAAGGAAAACATGTCAGAGACGATGGAATTAGGGTTTGAAAACTAGAAAATAGGTTCCTCTTTGAAAATCCATGCCAATGACTATTTTCCATTTTTTTGATAAACTATTGATTTACTACAAATTTTTAGATAACTAGCCAATCAGAAATCAAGAAAAATCGATAATTTACATTATAGGACCAAAACTTGACCAGAGGGCCCCTTGCTCGCCTGACCCAAAGGGGGGACGGCGCCTGGACAGTGGGACCCTCTTGAATGAGCGTGTGCAATGCTTGCTAAAAAGGCAAAGGACGATCATGCCCCTAGAAGCGTGACTGAAAGGAAAAGCCAAACAAGGGTGAAATCAAGAAAATAACACCCCATATCTTCCTCCTCCAGGGAGAAGACGAAGCACACTGCCAAGGCTTAATTTTGAAGATCCAGATCATGAATTCAAGTCATGCCGATGACAACCAAGTAACCCACAATCCTCTACATCTCTGTAGGAACCCGAAGAGCCCAACTGTGGGTCTCACGGTGGTCAGGGGTTTAGGAAAGCTCCATCACAGGGGAAGAACAAGGGAGAAATTCAGAGGACGAAACCATCAATCCATAGCGTGAGAGTATAAACCAAATCTCATGAAATGATATTCGGGGAAAGGCGAAGCCAAAGAATCAATTTTAGTGATTAGAGAAGCATACAGTAATCAGGACGATGGATCGTCGATGAGTACACCAACAACAATTATAAGATACAACGATTGGGACCATTGCAGGGCCAATGGGATTAAGGATAAGAAAGAAGGAGGGCCATGGATACTTGGGTATCATTTTGGTCAGAGACGTCGTCGATGACTGGTTCGATGCCAAGGCCAGCAGAACTGTAACACAAATAGGTTGGGGCTGTCCAAGGCATAGGAGAAGAAATTGATAGGAGAGGATGAAGCAACGTGGTTCGACTGACATTTCTGGTCCCTTACTTATAGGTCAAATGTATGGAGGCATCCTCTGTGATAAAGGGATTGTGAGGGGAGTCCAGCCCTAGAAGGGCATTTCATAAATAGGGTAAAACACCCCAGCAAACTTGGGATGTTTAAGCTCGCATTGAGGTCCGATTCCATCTGTGACGAGATCTTGAACAACCAGACTTTGTAGAGGAAAGACGGAGCTAGAAGGAGAGTCAAGGCTTGATTTCCTACTCTCAGTCTCCTACTCAAGGTAGGAGATGAACCCATAGCCGTACGATGGAAAATCCAACATATGAGGGACTGTCTGCATACTGATATAAGTGAACTTAGTCTGCGTGACACCCACTTTGGACGAGAAACCGATGAATAATAAGTGTGACATTATAAAATATGAGAACTATGAAAAATCGACCTACTCAAATTAAATGTTATCATATCCATGGTTTAAACTATATGCCAACTTTACAAAATAAAATTGAGGGGATAAACAAAGTCCAATTGACTTCTAAATTTAACCATAGGTTAATAAAAAGGTCTAGAATCTTCTCATACAATTAGATTTATGTTTTTTTTACTTTTTATCATCAAATGCATATATGCCATTATATAAATGTATATCTTATTAAAAGATGAGATTAATGGAATTATCCCTTCCTTACTGAGTTGGTTGAGCCAAAATTCAATATTGATGGAATATTTCATTATATTTGAGTAATTGACATCAATTATGTTCAAAATTTTCACTAAAGACCATAAACTTGTTTTAGTTACAAATTTGGGATGTTACATTTGTTGGATTTTACATGGTCGGAGTAGGCAGCGGAAACTAAAAATTTTACTTGACCATAAACCCATAACTAGCAGATCGCATCAACATCTATGTAATGGGAATGATGATTTTAGCGAGATATACCTAGTCCTGAGGCTTGCTCAATGACAATACCTCACAGCTAGTGCAGTCTTTAACCACCTGTCTTCGATAGTGTCTGTGCAGCTCCTGGTCTTGACCCAGACTACAGTTGACTATCGTCCTCCTGAGCGACAAAAGTCTCCCATCTCTATAGATAGTACACATAGACTACTGGGAACTCTAGTTGTCCTAAAGGACAAACTAGAAGGAGTCATCCCCTTCTATCAACGTACTAGTCATCGACACACTCTCCCATAACTAGTTGCTTTTCTGTCGTTGTTTTTCCCTCACTGTTCCTCCCTGGATGGGTAGAACTTGCTTGGGCTTCCTCGGTTACCACAACTAGAGAGGACAACAACTTTACAGAGCAACTGGTGTTTTGATTTGTGTCTCTTGAGAAGCCACATGTACCCCTCTATTTATAGTAGAGGGCAGTGGCAGAGTTCCCAGTCTGTGCGGGAGTAGAAGGGTATGGAATTTTCATGAATAATTTGCACTGCGATAGGCGAACCCAGCCATTTTATAAATGAAATGGTCATTTGACAAGGTGAGTCGATCGATTCATTAGTGAACCTAGTTCACTTAGTGAACCAATCATTTCACTTCCTAGACTTGCCCACAATTGACTTTCCTTATTCATTTCTAATTAACACAAATATTAATTCTCATCCCAATCAAATTGAATAAGTGAAATGAAAAACCTTTTTCTCACAAACTAGGAAAATTCAACACTGCTCGTTTGGACAAATGAACCGATCAGTTCACCAGAGTAAACTGGTCATCTCACTGACCATGAGCCGATCGGTTCACCCAGTGAACCGGTCGGTTAGTGGTCCAAGTTGTGTATAACATAATCAATTTGGTTCTCAATCAATCTAACACTCAAATCAGTTGGTTCAACACTTGAACTTGATGATTCTGAGTCAAGTCTATTGATTGAATGTTTGATTGAGTACCTAAACACTTTAGTAATCAATCTAAACATCATTCATGGATAAACTCCTCTTCCAGGTTAATCCTTTGTGTGTGACCCTATAGGTCCCATTTCATGTTGGTAGTGAATGTCCATAACAAGTTTATGACATTACATGCAATGAGTGGTACCTAGTCGTACATCATTTCTACCCAGTGAAAAGGAAAGTTGGAGCACAAATTTCAATCCTATATTCTATGAATTGTGTTTTAGTGAATGTATAATTCCTTTATATTTGATATCCTGAATTAACTCAAGGCATGGAGTTGTCATCCTTTCACCATTCATTCATGTTTCTTGAACTAGAGCAAACTTTATGATATATGTGTGACATCAATATCAAATATTGATTCACATGTGCATGCACATGCCTTTCTCAGTCTTGCTTATCAAGTGGCCTAGACATCATACTCCCTTAGGAGGGACAAATCCCATATCTATCACCCATAGTCTGTGTCATGCATCAAAGCCACCCAATCATCACCTTTATAACAACCCATGTTTCATGAATGGGTTTGATGATGTCAAAGTGTACCCAATCACATTCGACGAGTGTAGTGATTTCAGGTCTAAGAATCACAATCACCACCATCACTATGAGAGATGACTCTGACTACCATGTTATGGTTCCATATGTCACTCTCATGGTGGGTCTGTCTGATACACTATTCTCCAACATGTATCTGTTTGCTTGGTTTGATATCATATATCATGACTAATGAGACACTGTCATCAATGAACACACACTCTAGTCTTGATGTGTCATTGATGTCTATCAACCTTCCGCAATTACACCTGACTAGGAACATAAACAAGAATGTAAATACTCTTAGCATCCGTATGATGTCACTGTTCATGTCCTCAACCTGATGACATACATCATTGAGTATTTTCATTCTTTAGACACTCATTCTGCTCCATCTTTTATCTCATAATCGATTGATATAGAACAAATTGGAAGCTTGCCTTTGATACTTATCAAATCAATCATGACATATGCCAATCCAACCATCATATGATTGGCTCTCAGGGCATACATACCAACAACATTTACATCCTATATTTTCCTTATTATGAAACATAACTCATATATTGAATAATGGTATCTTCATCCTCTGCAAAATGTTTGGTGTGCTTTTGTCATATGTTTGTTTACACTTGTTTAATTGAGTAATGAGTGATGCCCCTTTTAAGTCTCATTAATTATACGAATGTTGCTAAAGTATGGAAAAGTTTGAGTCATTGTGAGATGCCAACCTTAAAATCTCATTATTGGGCTCAAGATTAGAGTTTGAGGGATCCTAAGTAAACACATTTCAACACTATGGAAGTTTTGAGAATAAAAACTTTTACAAGCATTTGTTTTTCAAGAAAATTATTAAAAAAAATGAAAAAACTTTAACAAACGTCTATGATGTGGGTAGTTTCATTATTTATTTATCTAACATCATCCATTAAAATGAAATTACAGACACCTTCAAAATGTAAAGAAAAAATTGGTAAATTCTTACAACTCACTTGTAATCTATAACCTAAAGTATACATTGACTAACTAGGTTAAATTAAATGAATTCCACATGAAGTGTATAAATTCTACATAAATTATCCATAATGTTCAATATTCAACATTAACTAAATCAATAATCAGTCAAAATAATTAATTTTAATATGATTTTTTGCTTTCAATTTAGTTTTTGGGTTGGTTGCACAAATCACTCACAAGAATACTATCAAATGAAGGCTCTTTATTTTACCATATATATTAATTAATTAATTAATTAATTAATTAATACATTCTCCAGTATGACATGCTAATTTTTTGGGGAGTAGGTAAAGTATTACTATCATGTCAAAAAAAGGAAGTATAAAGGGTGAACACCTCATATACTATACACGTTGGCCTACACTATAAAATCCAAATTGTATGGGGATCATAATATTGACCCCCTCACCATCTTGGGATTGTCTTTAACCACCCAACCCAGATGGGAAGAAAAAATATCAAAAAGCATAAAAGAATCAATGTCACCCCTCCTATGGATCCTGACATTGTGTTCCTTCCAGATAAGGAAGAAAAGACTAGTAAAACAAACACATACAAGGGTTATAAGACCCTTATCATGTTTGGTCTTCTCCACTACCTACTCTCCAAAAGAGTTGGAGGGGGTTCCCCCAACCCATCTTCAACCACAACCTACACAAGAGGTATTTTGTGTAGATGAAAAAGATATGATCATGTGTTTCATCCGCACTGTTACATAGAAAACACACATGTTGGACTCCCAAGACCCACCCTTAGAACCGATATCTAGTAGGGATTTTCCTGAGAATGATCTTGTATGCACAACAACTCCATTTGGGGATAGGCCCCTAGCTCCATAATAGGGTGTACCATGGGACATGTGGTATATGGAAGTTTTGAAGGGACCAAGGCTTCAAATGATCATCCCACATTCTAGTTCATGTTAATCTTTAAGTAATTCCCCTCCACCTCTAGCCACCGTATGCACATTGCTCTCCAGGTCCTAGATACATGGGCATTTTTTCTAGCACCCATATCATCTCCATATCGACTCTACATCCACCTGGTCCAACATGACTCAGGGTTTCTCAGAAAGTTGTCAATCCTCTTGAAAGTAGCAATGCTGGATATGTCAACAATGTTTGGTATGTTCAAGCCCCCTTCCTCAAATCTTCTTGTAACCATTTTCTAAGCCGCAACATGGAACTTACCACCCCAAATGAACGAATTAGTGATGCTATGAAATTTCTCCAGCATAAATAGACGTATATCAACTTGCTTATGCTAGAATCAAACCAAGTGGCTAAGACCAATCTAGAAAGGATGAGTCTCCCTACCAAGGACATTCTAATACATGTCCATCTTGCCACCTTATCTTCGAGAGAGTCCACACACACATATAAGTCCCTATCTTTTGCTTTACCCCCACACAAAGGAATACCGAGGTACCTTGTGGGGAACTGACCTTCTTTATAGAAGAATTATATTCACTAAGATAAAGTTCTTCTTAAAATTATTTAGACATACCACATATTATTAAACCATACTCATACATTTGTATTTAGTCCATGTAAGTATTCTTTTTCCTTTCTTATCTCATGAGAAATATTTTTTTCCACTTCTTTGTTTATTGAATTACTCCTCAATTTATTCATCTTAGACACCTTAACTTGTTCCTACATTTTCACATGGAATTGTATTTGTTATAAATGAATGGATTATGAAAACTTTAGTTCAAATAGTAATAAATTTTTTGAAGGTAGAGTTTAAACAATTGTTACTTCTTCTAAACTTGTATCATTTTCTCATTCACTTATTTCACTCTCAAATGTGTTTCTCCAAAAGTGGTGCTTCTACAGAGGCGGTTCTCTCAATAATAAAAAAAATATGTTTCTCCATGGGAAACCACAAGACTCTCTACTTCATCCCACTCTCTTAGTGCGAGCTCAAATCATAAATTACAACTAAATTAGGCTATGAGCTATGATTGAAACTGGTATTACTACTATCATCACAAGGGGTATCACCTTACTTTAAAGTAGGAGTGTGATAAACTTGATCCATGATTATCTTTGTTGGTGCATCTTTTAAAGGAGGTCCACAACTATTATTTCATTTCAAGTTATGAGAAATTTTTTCACACACCACTCTTTCTTCATCATGTTCTGAATGTAAGATTTTCATCCTGCCATGCATAAAACTACATGTATTCTACTTCAACCACCTCAATTATCATGCTACATTAACTCTCCACCACAAATTTTTTCCATCCTCACCCCAAGCTTTCCCTATCACAAGACATATAGTTGCAATGTCTGCCTCTACCACATGTAGAACTTTCAACTTTTATCCCCACTTACAAAACTAAGTTCCATTCATATCAATAGATACAATTTCTTCAGTAGCACTAATCAAGTAGACAACCATATCCATGTTGATCTTCATCCACTCGCTCTTTTGGTGGTTCCCATTGAGTAGGTATAATCATATGAGCTCTACGTATCTCTTTCTTCATACTCAAGGCCTTGGTCCAGGTAGTGACAAAATCTTGATGTGAAACTATTTTACACTTCATTACTTCTTATCAATGACCACATGTTGTGACTTAGCCTAATTTTTAGCATGAACTTATAAGATTTACTTTTGTTCTTCAACTTTGTTCATGTTTTTTCATAACAAAGTGGCTAGAGGTTAACTAAGATATCTGTTACCTTGAGATCAAAGATAAGTGCTCCCATAGTTTTTTCTACCTCAGTCTCTAGTAGTAGAGATGGTGGATTATATGTGTTCTCTACACACACAACAAGTGTCATCAACAATGAGATGTATTTTTCTCCCCTATAGTGGGGAAAAATTTCTTCATGTCCCACAACCCACATAAACATGCTTAAACTTGTAGGTACCCCCACTGCATACACTTTGTTTGAAGGGCATCTCATCTTTTTCCATCTAGATCCCTCCCTTGGAAATTTATATACCATTGAAGTCAAGAATGATATACTTTAAATTATCTTCCATTCCCCATCATCCTTCACACTATTCACCATAGGAATTGGGAGGTGATGAGTTACTTGGATGATCTCACATAGTAGGTACTTCTTCAGTTGCTAATGTCCATGTTTCCCTTTAGATCCACCATGCTCACTAATCTCAAGTCCTCCAACTCCTCTTCAATGTATGTTGGTTCCACTGCTCTTAGCTTATTCTTGACTTGAACTAAATTGTCACTCCATGCATTAGGGTTTTCTATATTCATCATGACCCTATAACAACACTTAATCTATGATTACACTTAAGATACTATTGTGTTTCAAGCCTAAAATGTGGAAATTTGAATATGGTGAAGATTGGATTCACTGGAGGGCCAAGGTTTGAACCATGGTCCCTAGGATCCTATTATGTCTTAATTGGACTACTTCTCAGTTTATAAATAGGTCCCTAGGAAAAAAATGAAGAATTCAATATTTTGTGCTCATTTTAACATGAATGATAATTTTGGTTATTAATAAACGAATTATAACATCATATATGAATTTTCAAAAAGAATAAAGTTATATTGTGACCTAATTAATCAATTAAGTAATTTGTCTATTCTTTAGTAAAAACCAAGTTTCATATATCAAATAAACTTGTTTCGACCTTTACATTGAATCAATGTTAGATAATGGATAAATTAAGATTATTTCAAAGCCTAGGATCATTTGAAGATCAGACCTAGCATAGCAAAATACTTGTCTAGAATGAAATTTTAGTTAGTATAAAATAAAAGGCGAAGTGGAGACAGAGCCGAATAGAAACCATCTAGGAAAACCAAACAAAACCACGGACAGGGTGCTCTACTTCCTAGCCTAGACTCTATGATTATTCATGAAGAATGACAGTCACATTCCTCAGATTCCTTTATCCCTCTATGTGTCTCATCACCACAACTTATGCATATCGTTGGCTCAAGAGGTTGAGACAAACTCAACCAACCTCAAATTTTTGTTATCTCCTCAAGATGTTATAATTACCAAATCTCCAATTATCCTAACCCTTAGCGCACACCATCATCACCACTCCTCACAACCTAGATCCTATATAAGGTTAGGGCAAGAAGCCACATGATCACCACATTTCAAAAGAATACTCAATCTGTTGAGAAATATTTGCAACAAAACACATGAGGTCCACCTGCATATTTGACCACATCAACATTGTCCCCATGACTCAGGGTGCCCTAGACCAAATAACTTGGAATAGAGCACCATAGAGATCCTACATAGGGTTCACAACCCTTGGATGGACATAGAGAAATACCAAATGTTTCCTCTAATATTTGGCCCCTACAACTCAGAGTGGCAAGTTGAGATACCATCTTCGGATGCCACATAACTTGTGAGTGAATTAGTAGATTTTCCTAGGTTCCAACAACCTTGCCAAAGCTTCATATAACTAGGACCTAATGTGAAATTCCCCTTTGATCTTCTTCATCATCCCTATACATACCTAGATAACACCTCCATTGATCATATCAGGGAAAAGTGAGAGCACCTCAAAACTCTGCAAGTTGACTGAAGATACCCCAACCTTCAAGCATGGAACTCAACATGAGTAACCTAGAGTTAATCCCCAATTTACCATGGGTTGTTGCAGCTACCAAGAATTGGTGGAGGAATAATCCTCATGTATCTTTTACCTCCTTACCCTAGTCTGCATGACTAGCCCTAGTCACTATGAAGGAGTATAGGAGTCTTTTATCCCTTTTGAAACTTGGACGGAACATGTATCTCAAGTATATGGAAAATGGGGTCATTTCCCATGGTCCTGAGTTGTCCCCGAGATATTTAGATATAATGAAAAATAATGACGTGGGATTTTCAAATTGATCAATGTATGTGTCTATTGATATAAATGTATGAAATATATGGTAGATTGGAATAAAGGAAAACTATATTTCAAATTAATAAAAAAAGCATTCATAATCCAAATAAAATAGTTTCAAAGATTTATTATACATCTAGTACTAAAACAATATTTTGATGCATGGATATAAGGTGATGACTGTATGTAAACCCTAATTTTGCTAATTAAGAAGTTGAACCTCTTAATACATTTACCTTGTGATATAATTTAATCTTGATGAATGATAATGAAACATCATGATAATTTCAAGTTTAGGGTTACGTTGATGTGTATCTATGGTTTCTAAGTCTGTAGACCTTTTAAATGAAAAACTCAAGATTTAGGAACCTAACCCTAATATAACCCTAAACCATGACTCTACCTTAATACATGTATCTTATGGATGCAACTTAGTATTATTCATAATTTAATATATATTTATTGCTTGGATATACACTATGATTATTTGGAGTATTTATTGCATGGCTTCTTCATAAAAATACATGGTTATTTTATGTATAATAAGTTATATTGACACTAGATTATTTTTTGATGGTTTCTCAATGTTTCATCATATCTTAAATTGATTGAATGTTTATTTCAATTCCAGTTCATCTATAATGACCCATGTATATCACATAAGATATTAAGAACCCAATATTAAACCTACCACTGATCATTCATGTAAGTACAATTATGGACATAAGGATGAATACATCTGAGGTGGCATGACAAATATGGGGTATAATTGTAAACTGAGAATATAATTTCAAATGTGCAAGAAACTAATTATTAAGTAATATATGTTGTTATCCATATGTGCATACATTATGTTTGTAGCCTTGTACATATTATAGACATGTATCGATAGTGTATATGTTTGTAGGCTTTTAGGTTACCTGATTTACTTATAGATTGAAGATATGGGGATCCTGATGAATGCATCAAATATTATTAAGCTAAAGTCACCAAAGGATTAGATAGGTAGTCAGCGTTAATGCTTCCTCTAATGTAGTATATTACCTTTCAAAAGTTGATGCAATTCCTTTGAGGACAATTTATCTTCCATTTATCATGAAACAATGTCAAGTTTCAAAATTATTGATTATTGTTGGTTGTTCCTTAAATTTGGATCCTAGAAATTTGTATGATGATTCTTGGCCTCTCGATCTACCTTCAATGGGGGTAATTGGGGAAGGGGACATCAAATTCATATCAGGCCCATATCTTACATATAACTTGTAATAATTATAGTATCAAATACTTTATACATTCATAAAGGAATTATTAGGGCATTTTCCAAAGATAATGGTGTCTAGAAAGGATCATAACTCAAGGCTTGGACAGATTTTCCTCAGCAACACAAGTTGATTAATGAGGAATCCCATGCCACTTGGCCAAAGTCATAGGTTCTATCCTAAAATAAATTACATCTAGGTCTTTTCATCTTAAGTCTCATCCTCCTCTCATATCTTTTCTTCATAAGATCTATAGTTCACTACTCCCATCATCTAAAGTTTGGATTTCACTAAGAAGTATGACTAAGGAATCCACCACCAATTAAACTACATATATTGTTAGTTAGAGACATAAACATGAAAGGTGTTATATATAATAAATGCAAATCTTGTAAGAGTAAGCCATAGGAAGACCTATTGATGGGTTGTGATAACTCAGTCATCTACAAAGACGTAATTGGGTTGAAAGAGAGATAAGACCTAATCAAGTAGATTTTAATCCTTAATCCGAACCAATAACCCTAATATTGACTGTATATGAAAAGTGAAGGAATATAATACCCCTACACAAGGAAACCCTAAATGAGAATAAGAGGAAATCGAAATGACCTTGGGTAAGACATTTTAGCTACCAATGCTAGGTACCAATGATTTCCCATTCATGTAAGTGTGCCGGGTACACAAAGTCATGAAGGTGCTTAAGGTACACATATATGATTATATATAGACACACATAATATAAGAAACCAATTTTTATATAATAATATATGTAAGACACACAAACACACTTCTAAGAAATGGTGTTCAGATTTGTTTCTCATCCGTTGTGAAGGAAAGGGCCTACAAATGAGTAATAGTTTGAAACCTATGGGGTCAGATGCGTGTTTAGAGAGCCTAACCTCATAACAAAAATGAAGAGGAGACCCTAGGACGGGCTTCCCAAAAATATATGAGTTGGGCTGCCTATTTTTTGGGTTTTGAAAGTTGACATAACACCGAACGTCCTAAAGGGACCTAAAGTATTGGATGGTATGTCTATAATACATGTAATCCCCTATCGGCTAGTCAGAACTCGAAAGAGGTGTGCTTTTCTATAGTAGTTTCCACACCTAAATCACATGAGACTTTAGTTAGAGAAATTCCAAGATAATCTGGAAATGATAAGTTAGTGTGCTAAAAGGAGTTCTATGTCAGAACCCCTTACACTATACGAGATTACTCAAAACATAAAGCACAATTGATCACTAGTTAATCACATACCCAAAAATATGGGTAAATTAAAACCGATTTTAACATCAGCATCAACTCAGAAACATTTTTATAAGAGCCCAACATCTTTCTTATATCCATACTATGCCAAGAATTTGATACAAATTGTTCTATCGCCTTAGACACAACATATATACATAGGAGAACAATATTTGTATATCCAAACAACAAACATTAACATGCTAACACAATTTTGATGTGTTTAAAACACCATATACAAACTTTTCCTGCATGGACCTGAGAGTACATGGACGACTCTAGGACACACTAGACATCTAGTCAACTTTCTCAAAGATTCATTACTATAGCTCCTCTTTGCTGCCACAAGTTTGTTTTCATCACTTCCAATTACCTAAAAAGATGTGGCAAACCATAAGGGTGAGACCCAATCCCAGTAAGAGATATAACCTCCAACAACGCTTATTGATTACAACATTTTAAATAGTAGATAACTGAGAAGTTGGAGTATATAATAATCAATTGAATAGATTGAATAGTTCAAGTATGCTAAACATATTTAGAAATTAATCTTAGCAACAAGTAAGATCATCAATGCATATATAGATAACAAATAAATCCATTTCTTTGGATAGATATCTACTCAAATATCATGAAATCACACCTAGTAACAATCATTATCATTAATCTATCTATCATCATATTCCTTACTAACAGTACAAGCAATCTAGTAGCTTAAGCATCCCTGGCATCATGAATATGTCTAGTAACATAACATGGCTATCAATATTGGCATCTCAAATAAAGGAAACATATCTATATCATAAGTAGAACTAAGATCATAACACAATGAACTACATAGGCATGATTAGCAGTTTAAGCATTTCTAATTACATAGGCATGGCTAGCAATATTAAACATAGCTAGCAACAATATCTTAACCATCAATGTCAATATATTTGACAGGATATGCATGTTTACAACATGAGCATAACTAAAACATAAGCATATCTACTATCTCTTATTTTACTATACACGATCTCAGTGAAAAGAAAGCAAACAAGGGTTATCATCCAATATGAAGTGTTGTATATAACCCTAAATAGATATGCTAGATGGTTGTCTTACATCTTTTATTACACACTGGGGAATTTGAATCATACCATTTAAAGTCCAACCGACCCCTGCAAAGGGCTATTCAGTTTTGTACAAGATCTAGGAGTGTCGATATCCTAAGATCTCTTCCCCTCAGTCAGTACAAGTAAAAGGCAATGACATATCAGTCAAAGCTACCACCACAGTGACATATAGTCCTATAACTAGCCCACCTTGGTATAGGCCACGAGCTAGCATCTATGGTATTAAAACCCAATCAATGAGGTACAACCACAATTGTCCTCTAATCAAATCATGTTATAATCATTGAGACATGACCATATCCATTCTCAATAACATCATATGTATGAGGCATGACCATAGCCAACCTCCACAATCTTCATTGTGGATGACAAGGATATATCCTCAACCTACCACCCCCACATACGCAATAGTATGTGCTCTGTGTTTCCCTTACGAATACTCATTTCACCATCTAGCAAGTTCTGATATTGAAGATGGCTCTACAGAACAAGGCACATCATGATTAGAGTTGCACTTGATTAGTTATGCCAATTGGGTGAATTAAGGCTACATCAAATAAGTGGACGTACAAACCCTAATTCACTTCTATCAAGCATATAAATATCAAAACTTGAAAAGATATAAAACATATGAAACATAATTTCTCATCTCATCATCACATGGTACTATTCACTTTCCATTCATGAGACTGCACTAGTCATAATACTATCACAAGATATAAATCCTTTTCACAATATCACAGGGTATCAACCCTTATCAACACAAGAAGATTACACCTCATTCAGGGCTCAACCATGCCCAAAGGTCATTAAGACCATCATATTGTCACATGATATAAATCCTTTTCAGAATATCACAGGGTATCAACCCTTATCAACACAAGAGGATTACACCTCATTCAGGGCTCAACCATGCCCAAAGGTCATTAAGACCATCATACTATTCCCTATAGGATCATCATTATCTTTGCATGCCTTGTAGTAAGGCTCAACAACATCACTTACGTATAATACACCGTATCAGCACAATATTGCATTAATAAGCTAGGAGATATTCATAAACAATCATTGTAGGGTTATATTAACATTAAGAACATTTCTTTATCACATCAACATGTAAGGAATATAGATATGATTAACCCTCATCATATTCATAATGCACATGTTTAACATTAGAAAGTATCAACCATGTGGCTATGATAACCCCCAATTAACAAATTATGGTTATGATCATATTAGGGAGGTTATTCCACAATCATTCCATCATATAAGAATTTTAAACATGAATACTCATATTTATCTATTTCCATTAGAGTTAGGTTCAACAAGATAAATTATATTAATGTTAGTAATCAACACTCATACCCAAACCCTAACTCTCATCATCCCCATTGGATCATGGATGCATAAGGTGAAGCATCGCCATCACATTCCATACTATTCTCAAGTATTAACCCACACATAAATCAAGGTGTAACCATCATTTTATAGCATACTAAGGTTTCAACTACAATAACAGAGTACTCCATGATTGTATTAGTCATTCAAGGACTATTCATACCCAATTACCATCATTTAGTTATATTAAAGCTAGGTATAATGAGCTATACCTCATTAGGGTTACATATCAAGACAATATGGTTATCACCCCT
The DNA here is from genome assembly GCA_963693085.1 of Alisma plantago-aquatica. Classification (NCBI taxonomy): domain Eukaryota; kingdom Viridiplantae; phylum Streptophyta; class Magnoliopsida; order Alismatales; family Alismataceae; genus Alisma; species Alisma plantago-aquatica. The sequence goes on along the minus strand of OY856410.1, from coordinate 375,362,080 downwards.
TCTATTCATATGAGTGAATAGGTATGACTACCTTATCAAGGGTAACCCTCCATTTGTTCCATCATCATTCAACCCATATCACCATACCACAATGTCACCCAGAACCATTGAATGTTTAAAAGGTAAGACCATTGATTGTTTGCATAAGTAAAAACCTTGGATAAAACACCTATGAAGTCCTCAATTTGTTCTCTAGAAAGAGTCACCATATAACCCTGGACATCCCTTTATTAACAACATAAAAAGTTCCATTGAGAGAAGGGTAAAACCCACAATCGACTGTTCATCTAAAACAAGCCATCTATTGTCAACAAGTAAGCTCCTTAAGTTGATCATATAAAGGAAACCCTATAAATCACATTATTAGGACCAACATATTAAATTAGCCATAATTCCCCTTTATTGGAGGAATAAACATTAGATCTCGACCATTGGGTCAAGTTCATATGTTAAAACCATCAATTGTAGTATAGGTATGACCATTGCATCAAGTGACCCAAGAAACCATAGGTCTAAGGCTTAATTGATGCTACAACTATATGATTAACTCACCATAGGTTGTGGAGACCTGATCCACTATCATTAGTGACCATTAAGTCACCATAGGTTGTTAGATCAACACTATATTCATTAATCATCATCAAATATTAAGCTAATGTCATCATTGATTGATAACATTATTAGGGTACTTAATGGTTGATCATTAAACTTCTAATTGATCCAAAACCTGACCTAAGGGGGTGACCATAGGTTGTCACCATCATTTCACACCTTTGATCCTGACCATCAATCGTCATGAAGACAATGCCATAGGGTTGTTGCACATCATCGGGTCATGGGTTTATAAAAGAAATCAGCTTAAAACCCTAAAATTAACCATTGGTTGATAGGTGCTTAGCACCATAGGTTGTCAAATCAACCTGATAAAAGTTATATTATACCTTAGGAATAACGTACACATGATCACAAATTCATCTAGAACTGAAATCAGAAAAGGGAATATTATAAAAATTGAAATCCAAGTCAAGCATAGCTTTTTAGTGAACGAATCATCATTTTGAAGCAAGCACATGATCTAGAAAGTTATGGTAAGAAATGAACGTGGAGCAAGTTATAAAACTTTCCTATAATGAGAAGATGAAACCCCAAACAAAAGAAAACTCAAGAAGGTAGGGTAGAAATCGAAGTATAAGCTATGAACTCGTCCATCTAGCACCTTCCTTCATCAAATGAGCAAACCCTAAGCATAAGGAGCAAGAAAGGTAGGGTTTTAAAGCTTTAGAGCAATTTCTACCATGGAACAACAAGGTTCCAACCTGGATATAGGTAGGAGGAAGGATAACAATGAAATAAACGGAGTAAAGAAGGGGATTCTTACTCTTTTAGGTCAAGATCACTAGAAGGAAGCTTTTCAAACCCTAAAAGGAAGTCAATTGCAATCCCAGATTCTTTTTCCAAGAAGATCCCCTCTTTCTTCTTCCCTGGAAAGGAAATTTGCAGAAGCAAAGAGGGAGGATTATGTTTGTATAAGGAGGAAAGTGGTGGAGAGAAAGTGGCTCGTTTTGTTGCTTAGGGATAAGTATATGAAACTTTAAAATAAAGAAAAAGAAAAAGTTGATGTTCTAGTATCTTTCCAAGTGTCTGTTGCCTTAAATCATTAAGAATATACAAGCACACACACAAGAAACTCCCCCACCATCCATAGAGACATGAATATCACTTAATTCTTGAATTTCCAAGCAAGTTGATAGCTACTAAAGGTAGCTCATCCATGAAGGGGTAAACCCTAAAATACCCTTGGAGAAAACACCTTCAAAACAAGGATTAAATAGGCGCCTCTTGGATAAAAAATGTCAAGAATGATGAGAGAATATCCAAGGGACATAATGCAAGTGAAAAATTTCAAAGAAAACCTCGCAATTGGGTAAATTGTAGAAAAGTCCAAAATGTGCATAAAATTTCATAACTTGCTCAAACAGTGTCCAAATTGGACCAAATTTGAAAATTAAGCTTGTCTTATGATTTTAAAGAATATAAAAAAGTTAGATTAGGGTTATAAGAATTAAATTCTGATAATTAATCTTATTCAACTCATTAAGCAAGTTTAGGGGCCTTACATTCTATGACTACGAATCTAAGCCTTAGAGATTCCTTATTTAGGATAAGTCATAAGGAAAAACGTTTTGGTGATATGAGTGACCCTTATTATGAAGTTAAGGATAAATAATGATAGATATAAAGTAATGTTTATAACATCTCAGTTACCCTATAGAGGGTAGAACCATAAGTCAACCATAGGGTCAAGAAGGGATGCTTAACGAGCTACATGAGACATAGGAGTCCATGATGTGATCATGCTTTAAGTACACAAGGCTCATGGGGTCTATAGAAATCCACCCATGAGTACATAAGTCTGGAGGGGTAAGGTGAATAGTTGCTCCATGTGCACATGAGTCCCAAGGGGTCTATAGAAATCCACCCATGAGTACATAAGTCTGGAGGGGTAAGGTGAATAGTTGCTCCATGTGCACATGAGTCCCAAGGGGTCAAGAGAAAGGCACTTCATAAGTACATGAGGCCCTTGGTGCCAGGAGAGGATCACTCCAAAGATACCTATCACTATAGAGACCTAAAGGGAAGGATTAAGGCCAATGAAACATGTGATATAGATAGAAAGAGTACATGAATATATGTAATAATGATTTAAATAAAATCCTAAGGGAGTTTGCACACAAAATCAATATATATAAGAAAAACACTTTTCCCTTAGGTCAATGGAATTTAAGAAAACCCATTGGAGTTAGAAGGTATCAATGCTTTAGATTCACTATTGAGGATGAATCAACCTAATTTTAGAACTATAAGATAATCACTAGTATAGTAATGGTCTATAGCGTCAGTTTTTTAAAGCCTATAGTGTCACTTTTCATCCGACACCTAAGTGGCCGTCGCTAGAGAAATTGCTCTATAGGATCGGTTTTTTTAACCAAAGAAAACCGACCTTATATAGTAAAACCGACCCAAGAGGTTGTCAAAAACTAACCCCAAACAAGAAAAGAAACTATACCTGAACCCTATAAGGTTGGTTTTTCTAAATAACCGACCCTAGAGATCCTCTGTAAGGATGGTTATATTATGAAAACTGACTCAATAGAGTCTACATTGAGCTTGTAACCAGACCCTATAAGGTCGATTATTGTTAATAAATGACCCTAGAGATGCTCTATAATGACTGTTATATGAAGAAAATTGACTCAATAGAGTCTATAGACTGAGCTTGCTGATAACCAGACCCTATAAGGTCGGTTTTTCTTAATAAATGACCCTAAAGATGCTCTGTAAGGACAGTTATATGAAGAAAACTGACTCAATAGAGTCTACAGCCGTGTTGGGATATGGTAGAACAGCCGTGCCGTATCCCAACATAGCCGTGCTATGCGGCACGACCGTTCTACGCTGCAACACGGCCGTGCTACGTGGCATGACTGAGATACCTATAAGGTTGGTTTTTTAAGATAACCGACCCTATAGGGTACAATTTTTTTTAAAAAAGAATCTATAGAAATAGAACAGAAGAACAAGAAGAACTAGGATATCAGAGAGGGGAGCATTGATGCTCAACCATCACCATTCCAAACCACACATTCATAACAAATATGATTCATATATTCAGTTGAGTTACACATAATCACATCATAATTTACAAAATGATAGATTGCAAGTCTGAGATGATATTAAATGTTAGATACAAAAGTAAATATGAAAGAGTACTAAAACCTCATACATAAATGGAGCTGACATATTTAATCTAATGCTATATTGACTTCATTTAGAAAAGCATCTGACCACTCTTCTCGGAATTCATTTAAGTCCTCACGTGTGTAAGGCTGAGTTGTAAAGATCTATAACAGAAAATGCACATGCTAATATTTTATAAAATGACTACAATCACTTGTAAATTTATGATGTTATTCTTTATTACCTGATCTATAGTTTGAATTTCATGTGATGCTTGTTTGACAATAGCTTGCATATATTTCATTACATAGTAGCCACAAGCCCAATCATTATTTTGTATAGGACACTACAAATAACAAATTATACTTAATGTTAGTAAACTACTATAAACAGGATTTGGGATAAGACTATAAGAGTTAAAAATTAATACATATAAGACTAAGTAGTTGTCAAAGTAGCTACCTTGACATTTTTCAAAGTCAATGTCTTTGATTTTGTGGGTATTTATCCTCCAGCTTCATGAAAAGCCTTTATACCCCTATCAATTAAATGATAGTTGGTAAAATAGAAATTCTAAATAGAAATATCATGTTGAAGCATTGACTAAGTTTATGCTTACTCCATAGCTAGCAATTTCAGTTTGTGACCCCTTGTTGTTTTACCCATTGGGTCAAGATAATAAAGAGTCATCGATTTTGGGACAATCACCACTAATTCCCAATGTCTAGCTCTGAGTAAGAATAAAATAAACATTAAAATAAATAATTTTATTCATTATTAAAATTATATTGAATAATAATACTTACTGGACGTTAAAAGGAATTAGGATAATTTCCTTCCCCTCACTAGCAAAATATTTGAATGCAGTAGAGAAGTACTCATTCACATCCTCAATATGTGTCTCCACTTGACTAGTGATTGAAGGAACTAAGAATCCAACATTTCTTATATCAAAGTTTGTGGTCTCAGTATATAAATGGCTATGAAACATTTGTAATTATTTCCATATATAGAAATAAGCTAAAATTATGTATTGGAATTTTCTATATTGATAGATCCTTACCTTATCCATACTTGTATTATGGAAGTATTCAACCAATCATACCGGAACAACTCTATAATATCATCAAGAAAAATATAACTGTCAAAGTCCCTCCTAGTTGCATCTTCTGATAAATTGATCAATATTTGTAATCCAGAGCTTTGGTTGGCTAAGTATCGACACAAACATTTACATTTACTTGGTTGGCTAAGTATCGACACAAACATTTACATTTACTTCCCAACTCATCGAATGTGGATTATGGAATAAAATATGGCTTGGGTATATGAGGATGACTAGTAGAATTTTTACTTTTTGGTTTGCAAACCTGTTAATTAAATTACATACTTATATTACATAAGTTCATATATGCAGTCAAATATGAAAAATATGGTACAATTAAGGTATACCTTATCATTGATAACCAAGTGTCTAAGCCAACCCACCATAGCACCCTCAACTTCTTCAACTGTATTATATTCATGATTAGGTATGGGTAGTGGTTTGTCCCTCATTCCGTCATACACAAGATGGATGGATACACGAAAAATGTCATCAGTAATTTGTTGGCAATGCAATGTACCACCAAGGTTGTATACCTTGCCCACTACTACAACATTATATTTTGGAACCTCCACTGCAAGTTTACAGTTCATACCAACCTAGAATTGAAATAATATAAGTTATATATGAAGCGGTAAACCAGATACCTATTACAACTATATATATATGTGTGTGTATATATATATATATCATACTAATAACACAACATATAGAACACAAACTTACTGCAGATTGTTGTGGTGGGTCATTGGGAGTGCTCCCATGACCTTCTAAAACTGGAGCATGGGCTTGTACCTCATCACTTGAGAGACACACAGTATGAATAGGTTGAGAAGGTTGAGTAGGCTGAAATGAAGACATTATTTCCTTTACTTTATGTGCTACTAATGTTTCAACCTCCTCTTGTGTAAGACCTCCTACACGACCTCTTTTAGATCGAGAAGGGCCAAAATAAGACTTGAATCCTATGCCAACTCCTAATCCCCTAACACGGCCAGGATGCTCCTTCATACCAAGAGAAACTGATAGTTCATCCATGTGGCCAGTTGGGATGATCTTTCCTTCCTTCCTTTGCTCGTGTAGATCAATATATTCATAGTTAATAAAAATATTAAATCATAATATCAATTAGATATAAATAAATCTAAGTTTGTGGGAGTTACTCTTTACTTAGTTGGGATAAACCTACCATCTTTTGTGCCACCTCCTTAGTTGCAGGGTTGACAATTTCACCTGCTCGATTCTTTCTAGCATCAATCCATTGCAAGTGTCGGGGTAGACGCTCAACTTGAGTTGTACTAGACTCTTCTCCAGAAGAGAGTTGCTTCTCTTGCCGTTGGCGATGGAAGGCATAACCACCGGGCCCCAAGCGATGGTCATGCACATTTTTGGCCCGTCTTTCCTTTTGGGCCTAGTGAATAGCTTTATCATTTAAAATGAGGTATTGAAATTTAGACTTGGCAAACATATATAAAAAGATTCACCTCCTTAATTGTATAAAATTAAAGATTCATGCAATACATCACAATCTTTATTACCTAAAATTCTTCCATGTTCCTAGATACAACAAATCTTTCCCACACCTCAGGATCTATAAAAATATACATATTTGTTGCTTTCTTCTTTTGTTAAGGATTATCTATAAATTCCCTTTTGAGATATGTCTTAAGAGCCCTCCATCGTACACCACAACATTGTGCACTTTTTTCTTGTGATCTTTTTCATTTAGATGAAAAACACCCTATACATGCAAAAGAAGCAATAATGTTGTCCTAAAAAGGATATGTCTTTCCAAGAAAACTAAATTATAATAAATAAACAAAAACATATTAAAATATTATCACTTCCACTCACAAATATATATTTCCATAGGAGGTCTTTTAAGGCATTAGAAACATCATGCCATTTTCTATATCTATTGGCACCTTACTGCGTGCGGTCTCCCCTACATAATGCTTGAAAGCACTAGCATGTTCCCCAATAGGTGCTCCTGTGACATCAAACTGGATTGACAATTTCTCCCCTTTGGCCCTAAGCTCCTACAGCCTACGCATCAGTCTGGGACCTCTACTTTTCTTAGCATCAGTACTACCATCCTCATGATGCTCATGCTCAGAATGTTCATCTTCACTTGCCATTTTAGAACCTGCAAGTATACATGATAAAAAAACATAAGTGATAATAAAAGCACAATTGGTTGAATGATATATGATGTATATTTAAAAGATTACATGCTTGAATGATAATAAAATAAACAATTCAAAGAATACATGCCTCTAGTATTGGTTGAGTTGTTAGTCAAGTAAAATTCCTTCAGCATGGTCTTGACGTTTATAGTTTTCATTGGTGTTATCTTCAACATTTACACTTGGCAAAACAACTGAGAATGGGCTGGAATCATCATACTTTTCGTAGTATTCTTCTTCATTTATAGGATCTACTGCAAACTATCTTTTTCCATGAAGAACGACATACCAATTTTTATTTGCCGGGGCATCAATATAGAATACTTGTTTTTCTTGGTCTGCCATGATGAATGGCTCATCTTTATCACCAATCTTTTCAAAATTCACCAATTTGAAACCCAACTCATCCACTAAAACTCCTTTGTTGTTGTCAACCCAATTACACCTATAGATAGGAACTCTGAAATTTGTATAGTCCAATTCCCATATGTCCTCAATGACACCGTAATATGACATCTCAGATTCACTTGGTCTTTTATCTTTGTCACTAGTTAAATACAACGAACAATCTTGAACAGTGACCCCACTATTTTGAACTACACTACTAACATCTTGACACTTTGTGTAGTATGAAAATCCATTTATGTCATAACCTTCATATGACATGACATCCATTTTTGGCTTAAAGGTGAGCCATTTTATGTTCTCAGCAACATTATTCAGTGATTCAGATAGTTGATTTAAAGACGTTTTCTTCAAACCACCTAATAAATGTTCGATTATGCTCTCTTGCAAGCCACATTGAACTGGATCGCAGATGATTTCTCTTGATAAGATCGTTGTGTTCTATGATGTAGCTACTAACTTCATCGATGTTGTGTAAAGTATACAAATGTTCTTGTTCCCACAACTCACGACTGATTCCTTTCACTCGTCCTCCCAGAGTTCCTTTGCCACAATAAGATTCAGTGTCATGGGAATTTTTTAGATCGCTAGAAGTTTCATTGCAATTCAAAAAATCATTGCAAAAGTCCATCACCTCCCTAGCCACATAACCCTCAATAATACTCCCTTCAGGATGTTAACAATTTCGAACATCACCTTTAAAAACACTCATGTTGCGTTCAAATGGATACATCCAGTGTAAGAAAATTGGACCCAACATCTTCACCTCCCTTATAATATGTACTATAAGATGAACCATGATATCAAAAAATGAAGGAGGAAAGTACATTTCAAGCTGACACATGGTAACAATTACATCTTTCTATAATTTATTGAGAGTATCAGGATGTATCACTTTGTTGCATATTTCATTGAAGAAGAAACAAAGTCTTGTGATTGCAAACCTTACATGCTTTGGCAATATAGATCAAATAGCCATAGGTAAAATTTGTTGCATTAAGGTGTGACAATCGTGAGATTTGAGACCTATCAACTTCAGATCCTTCTTTGATACCAATCTATAAATATTAGAAGAGTATCTTTGTAGAACCTTAATATTATACAAGCACTCACAGAAAGTCTTTTTCTCCTACTTTGACAAAGTGTAGCAAGATGGTGGTAAATATGTGCGGTGACCCCTAATCTCCACTGATAATTCTTTTCTTATACCCATTAATTCTAAATCTTTTCTAGATTTGATGCCGTCTTTAGTCTTTCATAGTATGTTCAATAGTGTAAAAATGATGCTATCATAAACATTTTTTTCAACATGCATGACGTCAATGCAGTGTCTAATTGCCAAAGATCTCCAATAAGGAAGATTCCAGAATATTGACCTCTTCTTGTATAGAGATTTGTCACATGCGAGAGTATGAAAACTTGAACTCTTTCCAAATTCATTAACAATATGTTTCACCCGATCATATACAACATTTCCTGGTGTAGGTTTAGGAGAAATTCATTCCTCAGTTGACCCATTAAAGGTTTTGTGTTGCCTTCAATAAGGATGCACTGTTGGGAGAAATCTCTGATGACCAAGATATATGATTTTACCACCATGTTTGAGTCAGATTGAATCTGTATTTTCCTCACAAATAGGACATGCTTTGTATCCTTTTATGCTATATCCAGAAAAATTTCCATAAGCTGGAAAGTCATTAATCGTGCAAAACAACATAGCACGCAAAGTAAAGATCTCTTTACGTGAAGCATCATATTTCATAACACCTTATTCCCATAGTTTCATTAGGTCATCAATTAGAGGTTGAAGGTAAACATCAATATCATTTCCAGGTTTCTTGGGCCCTGATATCAATATTAACAACATCTCATACTTAATTTTCATACACAACCAAGGAGGAAGATTGTATATAACAATCATAACAGGCCATGTGCTATGTTGGCTTCTTAATGTACTATAGGGATTCAATCCATCTGTACAAAGTCCAAGTCTTAAGTTTCTTGGTTCTTTACCAAATTGAGGGTATAATAAATCAATTTTCTTCCATTGTGGTGAATCAGATGCATGTCGTAGGATTCCATCATCATTGGCCTTTAACTCCCCATGCCAAGAAAAATTTTGCGCATCTTTTGTATTAGCAAATAAGCATTGAAATCATGGTATTATTGGTAGATACCACATCACCTTGGCAGGAGAGCCATTTTTAGCCTTAGCTAAATTTGTGGTCTTATACCTTGACGCACCACATTTTGGACAATTTATCAAATTACTATAGTCCTTCTGAAATAATACACAATCATTTAGACATGCATGAATATTCTTAGCCTCCATTCCCATTGGGCACATTATTTTCTTTGCTTGATATGTTGAAATTGGAAGCTCATTGCCTTCGGGAAGAATTTCCTTTAACAAAGACAACAGTGAAGTGAAACTCTTATCGCTCCACTGGTTTTGAGCTTTAAGAGTATATAATCGCATCACATCACTCAACCTCGTGAACTTAGTACAACCCTTATATAATAGTTTTTCAGCATCAAGGATAATGTTTGCAAATAAAGAAGGTGGATCAATGACATAGTCCCGACAACTACGTAGAATCTCATCAACCATATCATCCTGAATCGGGTCATCCTAAATCGGTTCATCATTGACATTATCATCATTATCTATATCTTCTATGCCACAACTATTAGTATCGACATTTTTTGATCCATAATTAAATTTCTCTCCATGCCAATACCATTCATTATAACCTTGTATGATCCCATTGCATATGACATGATTCTTAATTTCTTCAGCAGTTTCAACTTTCAAATTGGTACCACAATTTCTACATGGACAATATAGCCTATTTGTAGGTAGTTTCCTATGTTCCTCAGCAAATCTGATAAATTCATCAAGACCTTTGGCAAACCTTGGACTGCAACGATTCTTGATAGACATCCAACTTCGATCCATTTTCTATATCACATTAAAATTAATTATAAAATTAAGCATTTAATATTGATACTATAAGCTGTAAGTTTTTATTGATAGGAAGTTAATTACTTTTATACTAAAGTGTACCACCTATGCCATTTTTGAATATTTAATCTCACTAGTAACTATATAATGTATGTTTAGTGTTGAAGAAAATTTCAGAAGCATTTCCCCTAAGTTCTCCAAGTACATCGATGTAAATGGAAAATAACCACCCACATATGTACCCAGAGAACAAATGAGGAAATACTACTAAAATTTTCTTGAAAACTAAACATACATTATACAGTTACATCCTAAGTGAGATTAAATATCTAAAAATAGTCCCAGACCGGGGACTATCCATGAGTAAATTTTGAATGAGTTTCTAAGTTGATACATGCATAAATATATTATTATCATATTTATATATTAAGCTAAACATCATGCATCGATGATCTCATATAAACCCTAAAGTGTCAACCTGAGACTACACAATGTCTACCCTCATGTTTCTGGAATGTATATAATGATTACATATGTGATTGATAACAAAATGTAGATATGAAAAAATACATATTTTTATTATTGGTTGATTTACTAGTTAAATAAAATGGCACATTGGGAGAGTGAGAATATTATACCTCACTTGTAGGCTGAAGAAGAAATATATGCAAGTCAACAACAAGTCAATAACACATGCAACAACACAAATGCACGATTCAATTATGTTATAATGTATTAATTAGGGGTCATTATATATAAATTTTAGAGGAGCAGTAAGAAATAACAAATTCAAAATTGACAAATTTTGAAGTTTCTGCAACTCAGCCAGCACGGTCGTGCCATCGGTCGTGCTGCCCAGCACAACCGTGCTACCCAGTACGACTGTGCTACCTGGTCAGTTGCATGACAGTAAGAAGAAAATAGAGGAGTGAAGCGGAAGAGACAACCGTGCTACCTTGAAAAGAACCGGAAAGTGGGGGAGTTTGTGTGGGAGAAGAACTGGAGAGAGAAGGTGTGTGACCCTTGCAACACCATAGGTATCATCACTGTTCGAGGAAGAAAGCGGCGGCTGGGCGTTGTCATCCAAAGAAATCAGCACCGAAGATGGTGGTCGATCCGGAGGCGTCGTCACTGTCCAAAGAAGAAAACGGCGGCTAGGCTTCGTCGTCCAAGGAAAGCGGTGCCGATTTGACTCTCTTCGGGCACAAAGATGGGTTGGGAGGTGACCTTTGCAGCGGCAGCAATTTGCTTCTCTTCGGGCGCGGGAGCGGTAATGGGGAGTAGCAACAACAAATGGCAACCTAAGCTTTCGATCAGACTGGTATCTGCTAAGTTAAGGACCTCTAGCATTGGTTTTTAGTAAATAAACGACCCTAGAAGTCTGGTTATCAAACGGTGCCCAAAGTTTACCTATAGCATTGGTTTTTGGTAAATCACCAACCCTATAAGTCAGGGCTCTAAGGTCAGTTATCTTAAAAAACCAACCCTCCAAGTCTGGTTATCTATAAGGATGGTTATATAGTAAGACCGACCCTAGAGGTCACTATCTATAAGGTCGGTTATCTATAAAAACTGGCCCAAGAGTTCCAAAGCGGTGCCCACATTTTTTTTATTAGCATCGGTTATTTAGAAAAACCAACCCTTTAGATCGAGGGGCGAAGCCAAAATCGTGTGAACTTTTGCCGCGGGAAACTTGTAAGGTCAGTTTTTATGATAAAACCGATGCAATAGTCTATTAGGTCAGTTATTCTAGTAAAAATGATGCTATGGGAAGCGACGTTACTGGACAAAAATATAATAGTGAATATGGGTAGATGCAACATGTTTGCATGTGAAATTAGATGATCATTGTATTTTTATGGAGCCAAATATTTATTGAATATTATTATAGGTGTGGGTGATTGGGTTCTCTACTACATTTTTTTCCCTTTGGCATTTCATGGTATAACATAGGTTTTATAAAAGATTAACATGATAAGTTACAACATCGATTACTAAAAGGAAAACATTGCAATAGTTGCATAGTGGACATTGAAGGAAAAATATGGGTACTGCTTTGTTTACGACATCAGTTTCCTAAATAGAAATTTATGTTACAAATAACCTAGGAAACTAATTTGCAATGACTTTTGGAATAGAAAATACTGTGTAAGTTTAGTGAAAACAGCACAAAAATCATCCCGTCTATGCTACCCACAAAATAGATTGTTCCCTCTGAAAAGCCTAGTCAATTTTGTAAGGAAATATGGTGTTAGAGATGGCAGCTGAAACAAAAAATCATTGCCATATTCCCCATAAACCAGCGTATCACGTCAATATTTATGAATGTTAAGAAAGGTTTGTAAGGCATATACCTAGTCCTGGTATCACACTAATATCTATGAATGTTAAGGAAGGTTTGCAAGGCATATACCTGGTTCTGGAGCAAGTCCAGCGACAACCCTTGCATCGATGTGCTTCTTTCTCAAGAAACACCCAGACAGATGTTGCGGCAGCCTCCTGGTGTAGGACCATGAGCGAAAATTGACAACGTCCTCCTATCATGATGGAAACAACCTCCATGCCTCTACATAGAAACCACCAAGAACTCCTATCTTGTTTCTAGAACTAATTATAGGAATTGTACCTCGTGTTGTCTACGTGCTAGCAATGACTTCCTCCCCTTTGTCTATCTCTCCCTTTTACGAGTAAGATGCCACTGACTCTCATGTTACCACAAATTAAGATTGGGAGAATTTTAGTGAGAGCCTTGGCCACCCCCCTTATATAGGAGTGGATGAGTTAGAGTTTCCACAAACCCAAGGACATGAGAAGACAAATTTCAAGAATTTTTGGCTACTGTGAATCACGAGTTGGTCGAGTGGGCTCCCAGTCAGATGACTAACACTTCAATCAGCTAATTGGACATTCCAGTTGGTCGGTTGGAATGTTTTCCTATTCATAAACGTATTGGACTTCAATGCAATGATCAATGCACAAAATGTCGTCAAAATCAATCCTTGATCTAGTCTTACCGATTGTCTAGTCAGTCAAATTGACACTCCAGTCAGTCAACTCATGAATGATTGTCCAGTCAGTCAAATAGACACTCCAGTCGGTCAACTCACATTCCCAGCCGGTCGACTCACATTTCAAGTCATCCAACTGTCAACCAATGTTGTTTAAGTTCATTACCTAAACACTTTACTAATCAAGTCAAAACTTATTCATGAGTAAACTCCTATTCTAGGTGCATCCTATGTGTGTGACCCTATATGTCCCAAATTACATTGGCAGTGAATAATCATAACTAGAGTATTACATTAAAAAAAAGAGAAATATCTACCAACATATCACAGCTACCAAGTAATTGGAAAGTTGGAGAACAACTTCAACCTACAATATGTAATCAGTGTTACCATGATCATATAGTTTCTTTGTCCCTAATATCCAGATTGAACTCATTGAATGGAATCATCATCCTATTAGTATTCAATCCATGTTCCTTGAACTGGAGAAGATTTCCTGAGATGCATGTGAGCTCACATACCATATATTTATTCACATAATTATGGCCATAAGTTTCTCAAACTTGCTTATCAAGTGGCCAGGATATCAACTCTGATAGGAGGGACAAATCCCATATACATTAGCTACAGTCAATCCCCATGTATCACAACATACCCGAACAACACCAATATTGTGACCCTTATGTATGGTCATCTTAGATGGTGTCAAAGTACATTGAATAACATGTGACGAGTGTAGTGACTTCAAGTATAAGAACCAAATTCACCACTAATACTATGAGAGTTGATTCCACATATCACTCACAAGGTGGGTTTGTCTAATACACTATTATCTAAAAAGTACCTATGTTTTTGGCTTGATATCACATATCATGAAAAATGAGATTCTGTCATTAGTAAACACACATTCTACTTTTATGCATTATTGTTGTCTATATTTTTTCCACAATAATATCTGACTAGGGACATAATAAGATTGCATATTCTCTTATCATACATATGATCTCATTATTTAGGTCCTCAACCTAAAGACATATGTCATCGAGTAATATCATTCTTTTAGACATCTATCATGTTATACCATCATCTCATAATTATACAAACATATGGATGAAAGATTGACTTTACTATTAATCAAATCTATTTTATGATGCCTCATTACAATCAGTGTATGCCTAGCTCTCTGGGCATACATATGAATATACTCCATTTTCACTTAGAGAAAATCACCCATGAATTTAATACCAAGTGATCTAGCATGACCTTCATGCTTTTTCTACTAAATTCTTTTATCATGGGGTTAGCAACATTTCTTTCAATTGGCACTTTACGAATCTTCACATCTCTTTATTGTATAATCTCTCATATGAGATGGAACCACTATTGTATGTGGTTGGAACACTGATGGGATTTATGTACCTTATCTTGTGCAATAGCTCCATTTTTGTCAAAATACAACTCTAATACATATCTAAGGCTTGGAACCACCCTAAGTTCAGTGAAGAATTTTTTGATTCAAACAACTTCCTTTGCTGCATTGGAGGCATCAATGTACTTGGACTCTATTGTAGAATCAACAAATGTTTCTTGCTTGGAACTCTTCCATATCACAACTCCAATTGTTGAGGCAAGTCACAAATCCAGATTGTGATTTAAACTCATCGTTGTCAATTTGGAAGCTTGCATCAGTGTAACCCTTTACCACCAACTATTCCTCACCAACTTAGACAAGGAATTGATCCTTAGTTCTTCTCAAGTACTTAAGGATGTTCTTAACGATAGTATAGTGACCTCCATCAAGATCAGACTGATATCTTCTCTTCATGCTCAGGGCATACGAGACATCAGGACGGGCACATGACATTGCATACATGATAGATCTAATTGTAGATGTGTATGGAATCTTACTCATGAGCTCTTGTTCTTCATAAGAACTAGAACATTGAGCTCTAGAGATATTAATACCATGAGACATCAGTAAGATTCCTCTCTTCAAGTTCTCCATATTGAGCTTTTTTGACAATTTGTCAATGTATGTGCTCTGACTTAGGCCAAGAAGCCTTATAGATATATCTCTATATATCTTGATTCCTAAGATATATGATGCTTCTCCAAAGTCCCTCACAGAGAATGTTTTTCCTAGCTAGGTTTTTACCATATGTAAGGTATGGATGTCATTCCCCATCAATAGTATGTCATGTACATACAATATGAGGAGTATAATCATGCCACCACTAACATTTTTGTAAACACACATTTCATCTTCATTTTACTAAAGCCAAACTCTTTGTCTATTTCGTCACATTGAAGATTCTAGCTCTGAGATGCTTGTTTCAATCCATAGATTGACCTTTGTAGCTTACAGACTTTATTGTCTTCTTTTGAATTTATAAAATTCTCAAGTTGTTTCATGTACACATTCTCAAGAAAATTCTCATTAAGAAATGTGGTTTTAACATCCATTTGTCAAATGTCATAGTCATAATAAGTTGTAATGGAAAGCATGACCTTGATGGATTTAACCATGGCAACTAGAGAAAAGGTTTCACCATAGTCAATACCTTGAACTTGTCTGAAACCCTTTGCAACCAATCATCCTACATAGTTTTGTACATTACCATTCATTCCAGTCTCTTCTTGAAGACCCATTTGCACCCTACGGGTTTTACCCCTTTAGGTGGATCCACCAAGGTCCATACTTTGTTGGTGTACATGGATTCCATCTCAGATCTCATGGCCTCAAGCCACTTCTCAGAATTTGGTCCCTTAACAACTTCTAGGTAGGTTCCTAGCTCATCATAAATGACCAACTCATTGCCTTATTAAGTGACAAGATAACCAAATCTTTTAGGCTCAAGGCTTATCCTACTAGATCTATGAGGTTCCTATGTTACATGAGGAACTTATTCCACAATAGTTTGTGACTCTTCATGTTCCTTTTGTCACTCTACATATTCAATGTTTTCTTATTGGTCCTGGAACTTTTCGAGTTCTAATTTCCTCCTACTAATTCCTTCAGAAATAAATTCCTTTCTAGGAATACAACATCCCTAGAAACAAAAAGAAGGTCATAGCACATGGGGAATTCTTTCCCATGCTTGTCCACGCCATGGCTGTGAAGCAGTTTGTCTGATTTTTGGGCAAATCCAGATAAGGTAATAATTTGAGAAAATGAGATGATAGAAAGAGAGACGAAGATTAACTAAGCCTGCTGTTGCGTGTAATCAAACCAAGGTGACGTGAGGAGTGAGCCTTAGCTGCCGCAAGGTCAAGACGAAGAAATCAATCGTACTTGATGTGTAAGGAGACTCTGAGAAAATTGGCATGATTGAGCAATGACATAGGTGTTAACATAGATGGAGGCACCACTATTTATGGGTATGGTGTAGTCCTAGGGTTTATTCGATGTGGCTGTGAGAGAGCTATGCTCCAAGATTTGGGCATTTCTTGAAAACTCCATGATAGTTCTAGAATTTGGTATGGATGCGTGCGGAATTGTATTTAGAAGTCGATGGAAAAAAATATCGATTGAAGGTCAAGTAGGGAGAGAGAAATCCCGATTCGAAGATTGCGTGTGAATTGAATCTGTTCCCCAATTTAGTGTGAGGAAGATGATGATGTCTAAGCCGTCCGATCTGAAATCCAACTACTGATAAAAAGTGCAAAAAATAAAAAATAAAATGACCACGTGACACATTAAATGCATTCCAAATCATCTTCAGACTAAAGTGATATATATATATATGTATATATATAACCTTTTCTCTCTCCTCACTAGAGGGTGCAAAGGAATCCCAAGTTTAATGAAATTTGACATCTAGCCTAATATGAACATGTCGAATCCAAATGTGGCATTAGTTTTTTCTTTTAAATACTCTAAATATTTTATTTATTTCTTTGAAAGTAATTCATATTTACTCTTTCTTATCACATTAGAGACTTCTAGAATTACCCAATTTTGGTGAAACTTCACCCTCAAGCAAAGTAAACCATATGGAACACAAATTGGCCATTAATTTTATCCTTTGGCTTTATTTTATGGATTATTTAATATTTGGCTTTAATTACACTTTGTCTCTCCTAAACATATTAGAATATTAAAGATTGTCCAAATTAGTTGAAAATTCAAAGATAACCTTATTTTAACATGTAGATTTGAATCTAAGAGTAGTTTTCTCTTTTGGATTATTTAAATGTTTTATCTAATATTTTGGAGGAAAATCACCCTTTCTCTTCTAAATAAAATAGATATGGTTATTATTATCCCAAATTTGTGAAACTTGGTCCCAAGCCAAAACAAACCCAAAGAAAATGAATATGAAGTTATCCTTAGAAAATAATCTTCCTTTTATGAGTTTTTGGCCTATTATCCATTATTACCACAATTTTCTATATTAATTATTAATTATTATTTATCTTTTTATGTATTCATTGTTCCAAAAGGTTATAGAAAATTCTAGAACGAACTTATTTTATCATTATCTCACTTAAAAGGAAAATTTGCATTTTAGGCTCTAATTAAAACATTTAGTGAGGTATTTGTGCATATACCCAAATATTGGCATATTTTGTGATCAAATTCACTCCAAACTACTAATATTTACCATTAATCAACATCAAGGACAAAAAGGGACACAAAGGAGAGGACAAACTTAGGAAAATGGCTAAATTAAGGTTATACATAGATTTCAATTCGTTACACACTACAAGGTGCATTAAAGAAGATGGAACAATTCTAGATATATGATGAACATATAATACAATGAAAAAGCAACCAACTAGATATTTAGAGGATTATTATGACTTTATGTGACTATCCATTCTTCACAATTGACCCAAGTTATGTCAAGAATATATCAAAGGAATTAAGCATCTTGTTATTGATGGAAGGCAAACCTATTAGACAACAAATTCAATGTTATGGATGTTTGGTGAAACTAAGTGACATGAATCCCATGAAGGCTCTAGGGCTACACATAATAAAGGCAAACATCTAGAATTCTTTTCTAAACACAAGTGGGTCAGGGTATATTCTAAGAAGGAGGAGACATAATAAGTACGAGGTCATTCCCAAGTTTTCTTATATTCATATATGTCAAGAGGAAAATTATATACCCATGCATCAATGTATTACCAATGCAATGTCAATGTTAATATAATATCCATATAAAATTGGTGAAGCCAGTCATGGAAAAGATCAAATTTGAGAACCAAAGTGTGTTATACCAAATAAAATTTTCATAAGCAATGTTCTCACTGACTATGAACTATTTCATGCTATGAAGATAAGAGAATATAAGATCAAAGACCAAACAAGAGATAAGAAAATATGAGAATAAGATAAACTAAGTAAAATAGGGGAATACTAGCAACAAATTTTGACACAAAAATGTCCTATGATATAGTTAAAGACACTTTCCTTATTTGGTTACAAGGAACATGGTGTTTAGGGAAGGGGAGAAGATATATGAAATGTGTATCTAGTATCTTTAAATTACTCATGATCATTAAATAACTTTATAATATACAAATCCAACCATTGAACTATGCCATGTAGATGCTATATCTCCTTACATGATATATACAGTAGTTAACTATTTTAGGCAATCAATAATCTCACTATTTTAGGTACTAGGTCATAAACATTTTCTATCTTTCTAAACATAATTTTGGTGTCTTTGTTTGATACTATTCATTCTATTTGTTTTAAAAGTTTGAAAATGAAGAACTTAAATAAATGACATAAAAAGTGGGAACCACACTTCATTATATCATATTACGTTTTCCAACTATTGCTACTCCATTTTTGGTTTTGTCAAATTTAATCATATTTGTAATAGTAATTTGAATAGAATTGTTTTGATACAATATTTAACATGATAATCATCAACCAAATAATGGTGAATAAAATTTTGATATTTTTATATATATTTAAATCAAGATAAAAATAGATGTGATGTATGATCATACCATTAGTTACCTAAATGTGGATGTGTGGCACTAAATGTTTCATTAGATAGAAAGAAAGAAACATGAACCTCCTAACTCTGCACTCTATATTTTAGGATACAAAAATATGATTTCGAGTAATATATGATAAATTCAACAAATGACGAGTCTCTTGAAAGGACATAAAATCAAATAACTGAAAGGATTTCAAATCACAACAATTGATATTTATCCTAATTATTCTTTAAGTTATTATCCAAGTTTTTGTTTAATCAAGATACACTCATGAACTCGAATAACAATTCACACTACAATGAAGAATCCATTATAAAAAGGGTATGTAAATAACTGATACTCCATCACATGATACCTTGGTTGAACATCATCACTAGAGAATTGTAGGAACCTAACCAACCATCCAAACACACTCAATACCTCCTAGTAACCCTACCCTTAATACCTAGACAAAACACACATATTCATTCACACATTTCCCAAACACTCCCTAGCTTCCTAACCTAACCATAGGACCCTTCATATTCACCATATTTTAAGCCAAAAAACATGATATAGAGCTAATAATCAGACTTTACTTTGACATCCCACTACCACAAGATCTAGATTACTAAGAGAAATCTCATTTAAAAACCACACAACTATCATTTCCAAAAACTTTGTTGCATCACATTATGGAATGAAAATTGTAAAACAACATCAGAAATCAATATTAACAAGGGCTTTACAATATATGAGTATTAAAAAATTATAATGACATTCAACTGATCCCAGTGATCTCAATCATGCCTATTTACAAAAGGTATAATGTGGCTGAGCCTTTAACTTAGAAAAAGTACAACTACTACCGTATATACAAGACATGCATGTCAAAATCTCAAGTCAGTTAATGCAACCATAAAAAATTTCCAAACTAGACTTTAGTATAGAGACAAATTTATGAACTGCTTAACTAGCATACTCAAACATCACCTATCTCTGGGTGATGTCACAACCACACCAATGACACATGACACATAAATATCACCAACCTCCAGGTGACTGGCATTTACCCAAAGACTGGGACTCAAGAATACAACATGGGAAGCTCGATGAGTCATCTAAAAGACTATCTAAAGCCATTGGATGAGACCCCAAATCCCAATTATACAATATCACAATTGAGAGATATCATACTTATAACTAGAATTATGAGAATTAAAAGATATCAAATAAAAAATCATAATTATTGAGTAAATTATATGAATGGATGCATGTGCAAAATATAGGTAACCCCCCCACACACACACTCACACACACACACATTGGATGAGACATCGCATAATTAGCTAATCCACGCTACTTGTCAAATAGACCTGAACACATATTCTACATAGGTGAGTTACATATATTATTAAGCCTTGGATATTTTGAGGTTTACCACTCAAACTACTATCTTATGATTTATAAGTCTCTCTAGCAACACCTATAAGATCTAGGGGTAACCAGATTCAACTAGATATATTCACACATTCTTGGGTAGAAGCGAAGGTAACGATAAGTAGAGTGCTCATAAGACGAGATACTATGGAATTTCTTAAAAATTGGACTCAGTTACATAGGTCCATCTCTGGTACACATGCTATGACACCAAATCACATGGTATCTACCATCAACCTTGAGACACGACTATTTCCATTCTCCATCACATATCCCACATTACCAAACCATTAGTTGTAATTGAGCCCCAACATAACTTAAATATTTCAAGGTATACCACCCAATTGTCCCCATATCTTCACTAATATATGCCCCCTAGCATGTTCTCACAATTCTCTAATTTCTACAAGATGAACTCATTAGATTTTCATCAAGGATCCAGGAAATAGATCCAAGGACTCATGGTACTACATTGATTAGGCTTTCACATGATTAATTAGATTAATTACTCATATTAATACTATATAAATAAAGTTTTATATAATCAACAACAAGATAAATAAAATATTAATCAATTCATTGTAACTTTAGAATATAAAAATGTATTCCCAAAATATACTATCCAACTAAAATGGGATGTACTATCTTGCCTCTCTGCCGTATCAAGGCCATGTATTAGGATAAAGGTACCACAAAAACCTACTATTCATTACATACCATACCAAGGTGCAATACTTTCAAGGATATCAATATCAAGCAAATAAAAGGCTAAGTTTACTTTGGAATATCATAAACATATGAAATCGGGCATAACACTTCATAAGACATAAAAAGATAGTACCTAAAATTTTAGACTAAATCTCCAAAGAATGCACGAATAATTCTATACTAAAGATTAGGGTAAAAGAAGAGTAAACTAAGAATAGATAAGCTATTTCAACATGAAAAAAATCTATTTTCACAAATTTCTAGCAATAAAATGGATACTTTAAAGTCATAACAACATTTCAGAAATGTTTCCCAATAACTAAGTAATATCATGTAGTTCAGATCTAATCATCATGTGTATAAACATAGCAGAAAGGTACCACCTTTAAGTTCATTCCCTCATCATAATTTGAATATAAGACTATACATTTCAAGCTAAGCATTATATTTATCACAAGGAAGGTATTCAAATGAGTAAGGTAAATATGAAAGACCATATCCCCTTTATGTTTGTTATATTGATATAACTATTCCATATTTTAGCATTTTAGAAATAAGATTAGAATTTTCAGGTATCATGTAGGTACTAATGCATAATGTGTTATATCACTTGCCTCACAAATAGTGGAAACAAGTTTACTCATTGATGAAGATGGAAAACCTCACACTTTATTATTCAAGTTCCAACAAGCATTGAACCTCAAGAAAGCCATGAACCTTCCCAAAGTTTGAGCTTTCCTCCTTCCAAGCTCAAAACAGAACTAACCCTACGATCTAAGAACAACTAGGGAAAATCAAAGAAGGAAAACATGGTATCATACCACCATGGCTGAAACCCTAATACGAAAATGTCAAGAATAAATTTCTAGGAAGAAGGTGATGAATGATCATCACAATTTAGGAAGAAAACAATCTCAATTACATGGATCAAGGTCCAGTAGATACTAAGAGAGTTAGTTTATCTTTAAGAAATAAGGAAGAAGAATGAACAATAGGTTTGTCAATGGTTGATGAAAGCAAAAATCTCTTCAGTTTTTTTCAAACATGATGACTCATGATAATCATTTACCGTGTAGGTAAAATGTAAGTGTACATGTCAAAGTAATAATAGATTTTAGTTTCGGGCATCAAACTAAGGAAATTATGAAGCTAGATACTACTAGTAACTAAGATAAAATCTACCAGGATGTAAGAAAGAATTGAATTGGATGATTTCAAAATTTAATAATAAAATTAATCAAAGCAAATTAAGAAATCACGTGTGATATTAGAGAGATAAATTTTCTACAATAATTTTCACCATTGTTTAATTTATACTTGATTTCAATCTATCCAAAAACAAACAATCATTGTTTAAATACATTAGTGGACTTCATATTGTGTTACTAGCTTTTGTAATATAACACACAATTTAATCTAGTCAAAAACCTACTTTCACATTGAAGAAGTAAAAAACTAAATGATTCAAAATCAAGTTTGTTACCCACTTTCACACTGCATTATGAATAGTGTTAAGAATAATTATTCCAATGTTAAAATCAACTTTTGCAATTAAGAAACATCTAAAGTAGAGTCAGGGTGATCAATTGCGAACATGGAATAGTGTAGAAAATTATAATTGAAATTCTAAAGCAAGAACATTGATTTCTAGATAAAAATTTTAAGTACGAATTAGCACCAAGCTACTCTGGAGTCCTAGAGAAGAGAAAATTAGCCCCACATATTGAAAAAGGTAACATAGTAGATTTTTATGGCAAAGAAAAACACGAGAATGATTAGATTGAACTAAGGAAAAGTAGATAATTAAGGTGCTACCCAAAGATAAGCACAAAAGTTCTAAATTTGGGCCTCCCAATTGCTATTTAAACATGACATGATGCTCTTTTGTCCATGTTCCTACCTTTTCCTCTCCCCTTCTTCTATTCTAGAGTCGGCTATCCACCCCTCTCCTATGTGTTGGTGATGAATTACATGCCTTGAGTTTAACAGATCCCCAAGTTCCCATGGACATCTCCAAATAGTTCATATTAGATTTCAAATATTGATTATACATATATATGTTAGTGGCACCGATAGAGTCACCGACACAAACTTGCTCAAATTTGTGTTCGATTAAGAGTCAAAAGTAGTTTAAGAATAAGGGTAGCACAATATATATATCCCTAATTCATTTAAGAAATGATAGTTTGTTTTTGGATAGATTGAAATCAACTATAAGTTGCACTGTGGTGAATCTGGTTAGCCTAGAGAATCCATCTCTCTAATTTCAAAACCACTTCCTTATTTTTCTTTAAATAATTTGGTCTTAACTTCTACAATCAACCAATTAAATTCTTTCCTTTGATCTAGTTGGTTTGATCTTAGTGAGTTGTAGTCGATAATAAGTAAATGATTAAATGATTAACAATCTCTATATGATACTTAACCTCACAATTGGTGGGGTTCTTTTATAGTGTATTAGTATAAGTGTTAATAATAATTTTGTCAATGTTAAAACCACTTTCACAGTGAATAAAAATCCAAAGCATGACTGTGGTGATCAATCATGAACAAATAACAATGACACATTATCATTAAATTTCTAAAAAAACAAAATTTGTTTCTAGATAAATAGTTTCAAGTACAAATTAATGCCAGGTTATTCCTATATAAGAGTGGATTATCCTTCCTCGTGTTGAACATGATATTATAGTAGATTTTAGAGGAGAAAGAACAATAGAATAGTTAGATGGGACCAAGGAATAGTTAATATTTAAGACCCCCTTTTAATATGATTGCAAACCAATGACCTTTGGGCCTCCAAATCACTTCTTGAAGGTTTCACAATGCTCTATTCATGCCTTTTCATCTATCGTCTTTCTAGTCTAGGGACAACTGTCCACCAATATCTGATGCGTTGGTTACATTCCACATTAATTGGGGTTTTATGCAACCCATAACACCCATGGAAAGAACCAAATCATTGAGATGAGGTTTGAAATATTAATCATCCATATTTTCATACTAGTGACAATAACTTGCTTAAATGTATGTTGGGTCAAGATAATGTTGGTAATGTCGATTGGGATGTCAGTGGAACTGAGAAGTTATTGATATTTTTAGATCTTTCTTTGTGTGGCACTGAGATTATCTCAGTGCTATTGACTTGTTGGTAAGACTTTCCTTTTTCCGAGGCATGTCAGTGGTATCAATTGCTATATTGGTGGCATAGACTTTGTGAGAAGGTACTCATTGAACCTTAAGTACAAAGAGATTCCTTAAATAGTATGATAATCTCATACATAATATATTAAATTAGTTAAAAACTATGAAAAAGTGTTTCTAGCACTAGTTTTATGCAATATAAAGGAAAAAATATTTTTGGGAAAAATACCATGAAAAGAAACATAAAATAACACATTAAATCACAATAATTTGCACACATTAACTCAATATAAATAGGGTTCTTCAAAGAGAAATCACACAACTAAGGTGAAAGAGAGGAAGCAAGGGGGTATTTATCTCCCTAGAAGAAAGCAAAGAAGAGAGAGAAGACACATTTTGAGTTGTTGAGAGATCATTCTTGCTACCCATGGATTCATTAGTTAGTTACCATTTGAGGATGACCCCAAACTATACACCATTAGACAAATGTAGAATCTTTATCAATAGAGAGAAAGTAGAGGTTCCATCAAATCTAACCATCAATTCACACAAATATATCTTCATCGGTACACATGCACAACATGCTCATATATAGCCACCTGCTCATGTTCTTCATCAGTCAAGATCCTCCCTGTCTCTCATCATCTTGTGGAACCAAGGAGTCCATTAGAGGTTGATGTGAAAAACTTCCTTGGTTCTCTTCTGATGAAGGAGAAGTGAGCACTATTGCCAAGTCTTACCAGTAGATGGCATGCAGATGGTCATCAATCAATAGTGGGAAGATATTCATCAATCTCAACATAATAGATCACTCATGCGATGATACAAAAGAGAAACAAAGCTAAGTGTATTCATCAGTCCACAACCAATAGGGAGACAAAGTGGTTGTTGAAGCAACCAAGGTCTACCAAACCAAGTCAAAATGGGAGTCAAGATAAGGTTAAAACATCAACCTACAACTTTAATCACTATGCTAAGAATATAATTTAACACATTAGAACAAAATTAATATATCAAATCATGATTCAAGGTTTAAGCTAAGTTATGGGTCATGTGCTGCCTTCAATGATTGTTTCATCCCTTTCATCTTCTTAGCTCTTCAGTTGATTATTAATTACATAGGCATTTTTTGTTGAGTAAAAATGAAGATTGTTGTGTCTAGTTGGCTTCAGTTTCGATATCTAAAGTACAACAATTAGAGAATATTTGAACTCAAAATCATTGACTCCTATTCTATTCAGTAGAAATTTGATAGGATTCAATAGTATTGCATTATAGTGTATGTAATGGTGTTTCTCTCTTATTTTTTTAGGATGTCAGGTTTCATATTGGAATGAGAATAATGAGTTTTGATTGGTTGTTCCATAGAATAAGTTTAGGACCGGCTACCCAAAACTAGATCGTCTGGATGACTCAGAGCTATCAGCCTCACCATAGACTGCTACATGAGAGACGTCTTGAGCGTCAAGTCTATGGACCAAAATACTTCTCTTTTCATATCCATACACTCTTTGGATAACAAGATACTAATACTCCAGTAATCAGATCCCAATGTGATGACTGTTCCGTAGAGCAATAGTAGCATAGGTAGAGGAACCTCCACGTTGTGTACATGCCTATAATAAAATACCAATCTACAACACCTTATATGTAAATTCTCATATAGTGACATATGTAAAGTCTTGCAATAGATGTTGCTGTAGGAGAACTCAATCAAGTTAAGGTGAATATCCCAAATCCTAAGAAGTTGGAGCATAGAAGATCTCAACAAATCCTCCAGAGTTTATGTGGTTCTTTCTGAGTGATTATCTATATTTAGATGAAATGTTATACTAACATTTAACTATATGCCCAATGCCACATTGAGACGATCCCAAAATCTTCTTGTGAGTTGTAGACCTCTGTCAGACATTATTGTTGTAGGACCACCATGCAAATGGACTATCTCATCTATAAAGATATGTGCCGACATTTTTGTAGTGTAAGTTGTCTTAACCAGTTAAAAATGTGAAACTTTTTTCAAAGGATTGAGGACCACCTAGATGGAGTCTTGACCCTTGGTTGTTCATGGAAAACCAACCACACAATCGATGATCAATGATTCCACTTCCATTATAGAATTGGTAGATGTTTTAAGGTCCTTGTAGGGTTATGAGATTTTCCCTTGTCTTGTTGACAAAGGAGACATTTTGCCATGAACTCTACCACATTATGATTTATTCCAAGCCACTCGATACAAATCCTTGAGATTCTGGCCCATCTTTGTATTTCCAGGATGCTGACTCATGAAACCCATCATGATTCCTACTTACAATCTTTGACTTGATATTCTATATCATTGTATCATCAGGTTGTACATCTTTTATCAGTTTCATTAATGTTATTTTGACCTGTAACTGAGCTGCAGTCCACCAAGCAAGGAAAACTTCCATCTGTACATTCATCTAATGTAGAGACACTAACATGTCTCTCTTATTTCAAGACATGGAAACAACTATGGTGAATTTTTTGATGATAGAGATGATCTTCTTCTTTACGCATCAGCCACCATATTTGCTTTCTCAAGATGATACCCTATCATACAATCATAATCACTTATTAGTTCAAGATACCTTCTCTATGTCACATTCAATTCCTTCTTTGAAAAGAGGTACTATAGAACCATGTGGTGTTTGAATATCTAGCATTATTCTTGATAAAGGTAGTGTCTCTATATATTCAATGCTAAGACCTTATGCTAATTCCAGATCATGGGTTGGGTATTTCTATTCATGATACTTAAGCTGATGAGAAGAAAAATAGATTACATGATTGTCTTGCATTAGCACACATTTAAGCCCATTCTATGACACATCAAAAAAGATTATGCAACCTTTACCTGGATGTAGTAAAACTAGAACTGGAGCCAATATCAACTCTCCTCCAACAAATAGAAACTACATTGGCATTCCTATGTCCACACAAATGGTACATCCTTCTTAGTAGTATAGTCAATGATAACACTGTAGAGACGAATTAATAAAATGCCTATAATGACTGAAGAGACCAAGGAAACTTTGCACCTTAGTCAGTGTCTTGGGCTTATCCCACATCAGCACTAACTCAACCTACTGAGGATCTACATAAATTCCATTCTTAGATATGACATAACCAAGAAAAGATACCTCTTTTAGCCATATCATACTTACAAACATCACATACAACTGATGTTGCCTCAAAAATACTAGTGTCAAACAGAGGTGCTTATCATACTATTCCCTATCCTTAGAATGAATCAATATATCATCTATAGAGACCACATTGAACTTATCCAAATACTTTATGAATACTCTTGACAGCATATCCACGTACACTACTAGTGCATTGGTTAACCCAAATGACATAACCAAAAACTCATAGTGACAATACCTAGTTCAAAAGAATATCTTTGGCATGTCGTTCATCCCAATTTTAAACTAATGATCACCAATGAAACCCTCTTCAACTAATCAAACAGGCAATCGATCCTTATTAAAGGATATTGTTCTTCGCTTTAACCTTATTCAACTATCTCTATTCAATGCATAACCTCATGGAACCGTCATTCTTCTTAA
Organism: Alisma plantago-aquatica; assembly: GCA_963693085.1. Lineage (NCBI taxonomy): Eukaryota > Viridiplantae > Streptophyta > Magnoliopsida > Alismatales > Alismataceae > Alisma > Alisma plantago-aquatica. The sequence continues at coordinate 375,333,845 of OY856410.1, read as the reverse complement.
TATACAAGACTAGAACACCCCAAAGGGGTGTTCTCAACTATATAAAACCTTCTCCAAAAAATTCTAAGCTTTGGGGTGTTCTCGACTATATAAAACCTTCTCCAACAACTCCTAAGATTTGTCTTCAACACCTTCACTCTGTAGGTTGCATCATATAAGGTGTCTACACAATGGGTTGTGTGCTAGGAATCAACTTGATCTCAAAGTCAATCTATTGAGGGGGTGGAACATTAGCAAATTCATTAGGAAAGACATCTTTAAACTTGCGTACCACTGGTACATCCTAGATAGTAGGACCCACCACCTTGGTATCTATCAAATATTCTAAAACAACATCACAACCTTGTCTCATCTACTACTTAGCTATCTCCATCGACACAAGATACATAGGGATATTCGTTTGGTCTCCTTAGATAGTCGAAGAGATGGTACCATCCCTAAATGCCACAACAAAACCTTGGATCCATGACCCAAAACCACATTATACTTAGTTGAGGTATCCATACTAAAAATTACATCAAATCCAATCATGTCCAGTGGCATGAGATCCACTTGAATGGTACAATCATAGAAAATAAGAACATAAGATGGAAACACCTCCAAAAGGCCACTTGGGACAGTAGAAGTAAGAAAGGCATCAACACTTTCTCAAAAATTGATCGTATTCTTTCAAATTTGCCCTGTTGAAGGAGTTCCAAAACGTCTGGGGTGAGGTAATCAACACTATTGTTAGCGACCATCACATGCTTGCTATCCATTTAACGAAGGGGAATGGAGAACCACTCCTTTTAGATTCATTAACAATTGGATAGGCGAGGAAGGCTTTATAGATGTAGTAAAGAAGAGCTGGTGCGGGATGGTATACAAAGGTGCCCCAATGTTCATGCTGTATTGTAAACTCAAAAAACTCTGAGCAGACCTATGCGAATGGAACAGGAGCAAGGTTGCAAATTATCTTTCCAAAGCTGATGAGCTAGAAGCTATTGCTATCGATCTGCAAATTAAATTGGACCGGGACCCTGCAAACAAGGTGCTGCAAACATAGCTGATTGCTGCAAGAGAAAACGTCATCAAAGCAAAAGAAAATGAAGAAAAATTCATTAAGCAAAAATCCAGGGTGCAATGGCTTAAAGCAAGAGATAGAAATACAACTTTCTTTTATGCATCTTTAAAGACCAGAAGAATCACAAACAACATTAACTTACTTGATGTTGACGGCCAAATAATCTATGATAAGAAAGCTATCCATGAAAGCATTGTCAATTATTACAAAATAGTGTTTAATTCGACCATCACCAACCATGTCAGATGGGATGCTGAATGGATCCTTCCTCGTATATCCAGCAGCGATCAATCACTCCTAAGGAGGTGGGTCACCAAGGATGAAGTCGAAGAGGTTATAAAAAACTTAAAAGATGATAAGGCACCAGGGCCTGACAGGTTTAACCTAATGTTCTTCAAAAGTTGTTGGGACATCATTAGACCGGATGTGACCAAAGCCATACTCAGTTTCTTTGACAATGGTAAGATTCTTAAGGAATGCAACATGACCTTTATAACACTGATTCCATAAATATAGAGTGCTTCTTCAGTGAAGGACTTTCGAACCATCTCACTTTGTAACATCATATACAAGGTTATCACTAAGATTCTTGCTAATAGACTTAAGCCTATCCTGGATGAACTAATTGACATGAATCAGATGGCTTTTATAAAGGGGAGATCCATTGGTGACACGATACTTCTAGCAAATGAACTTCTTAGCAGTTTCTCTAATTCACAGGGAGCCAAATACATGTGTGTCAAGGATGACCTGTCCAAGGCATATGATACAGTGAGAAGAGATTATATTATCTTTATCATGAGTAGAATGGGTTTCCCGCACTGATGGCTCAGTTGGATCGATGAACTTCTTTGCTCTGTGTCCTTCCAGGTTCTTATCAATGGGTCTCCCTCCATCCCCTTTGAGGCCAGCAACGGAGTTAGACAGGGGGATCCACTCGTGCCATATTTATTTGTTATTGCTATGCAGGGATTCTCAGCTATGCTCAAAAGCCTGGTTGGGAAAAAAATGCTGGACCCTATCAAGGTAGATGGACACATTGGTGTTTCCCACATAATATTCACTGATGACTTACTTATATTCTCTAAAGCAAACAAAGATAATTCTAAAGGAGTCAAAAAGGCCCTGGACCTGTTCCAATATGTTTCTGGTCTCAAGCTAAATAATGAGAAAAGCCAATTGTTTTAAGCAAGTCATGCCAAGACAAGGAGATTAGTACCATTTTAGAAATCTCCAAAACTCAGCTACCTGTGCGATACTTGGGGTTTCCTTTATTCACAGGCAGACTGACGAGGGGTATGTGCCTACCCATTGTGGACAAAGTTAAACGCAAGTTAGATTCATGGAAGGGTAAACTCCTATCACTCGTGGGAAGAATCGAACTGATTATTTCTACTCTGTCCTCGTATCATATTTGCTGGTCTTCTGCCTTTCCTATTCCGCAGTCCATCATTGATGAATTAGAAAGATTAATGAGAAACTTTATCTGGAACAATGATAAGGATAAGAAACACGTCCACACTATTTCTTGGAACGCTAAATGTAGGCCCAAGCTGGAAGGTGGATTGGGTATTAGATCCATAAAAGATTGGACAAATGTAGGTCTGCTCAAGAATTTATGGGATTTGGCCAACGATAAAAAGTCCTTGTGGGTGAAATGGATGCATGGTAAATATCTAAAAAAACGACACATTATGCTCAGTTAGTGAAAGAGCTAATGCTTTGTGGCTGTGGAAAAAACTCCTAAAGAAGAGAATTGTTCTCCTCAGCACGTTGGACTTCAATATAGGGGATGGAAACAAATTCAAGATGTGGCGTAATACTTGGTTGCCTGGCAGAAGAAAACTAATAGACAAGGTGGATAAACAGCTCGTGTTGTGTGTGGGGGAAGGTATCAACTGCAATGTTAGTGTGCTTATAGAAAATGGTAAATGGAAATGTCCTGCTGTCTGTGGTTGCGAAGCAATTCAAGTTATCCTTGAACAATTACCCCAGCCATCACAGGGGTGTGATTTTCTGTCAATGGGAAAAACAAGAAGCTTTTGGCTGAGAAATGACTGGGAGATAGTTAGATCTACATGTTCGACCGTTTACTGGGGAAAGTGGATATGGAGTGGTAAAATTCCTAGAAGATGCTCCTTGGTCCTGTGGAAGGCATTCCTAAATAGACTCCCTATTGTTTATATCTTGAGAAACTTTAGACTGTATTTAGTATCCAGGTGCCCTCTTTATGAAAATGATGAGGAAAGCACAAGACACATTTTCTTCACCTGAAAATTTGCTGCGGAGGTGTGGCAGTCATTCAAGGGAAGATTCAAAATGAAAATACCCCTATGTATCGAAGACCTGAATGAACTGAAGAAAACTGAGAAAGTTGCTGCTGCATTTGTGATTTATCATACCTGGATAGAAAGGAATAATCGGATCTTCCTGGGAACAAAGAAAACCCCAGGCGAGATCTAGAAATATAGTATAGAAGATTTTTCCTCTGTATAAAATTGTATATATTCCATTTTTTTTCTTTTGTTTCTTTGCTTGTTACATCCTGTAACACGACGATACTTATTTGGTTGAGATAGTAATAGAAAGAAACACACTTGGTTCACCAAAAAAAAGATGGAAACAGCTCCTACAAAACTATGGATCCGACTAAAGGGGTTTCAAAAGGACAATAATAAGATATACTATTAACAAGAAAATTACAACGTATAATCACCTCTCTAGTGATTAATGAGTGTGTCTTGCCTAAGTCAATCTTTAAATAGATATATATGTAGAATCATATAAGTCTGAATGAGAAAATTTTATCTACCCATTACATCATGTGGGTTGATGAAGTCCTATGACTGACTCATAACATATAATTTAGCCATTGACTATCACCTATTTTGTCCATGGCTTCTTCCTCCCAATCTTGATGACCCTGCTTGTGAATCCTGGCCACATCCTCAACTACCCCAGCTTTATTGTTGTGAGCCCTACTGATTCTGTCCCTACTACTGAGACACTTCACGATCAACTACATGCAAAAAATCCTTATGTGTCTGGGTTGGCTACAGTGGAAACACTTCTTCTAAGGAAAGGTATGTGGACCATATGGCACTATCACTGACATTGACCTTGATTAGTAGGATCTAGATGGTGAAATGTCTTGACCTCTACCTTACTTGGAGATTGTTATGACTATTGCTATGCCTTTAGTTGACATGTAGTGGTACTTTGATGGGACTATCGATACTATTGTTATATCTATGACCCAAAAATCTTTATCTCTTTGAACCACTAGAAATACCATGTAGAAGTTTGTACATCATTCCTCTAGACATCATGACCACAAATGCCACCATGATCCTTTCTATCCTCTACGTAGGTGAAAAACTTATCATGTGACTCCAAAGTCAATGCTAACTTGGCCATCTATGGGCTTATACCCTTCTCAAATCATTTTATTTTTCCTTTTATGTGGGCACTGGTGTGAGGAAATAACCTAAAAATATCAGTGAACCGTGCCTCATACTTATTTCTTGTCATCATCCTCAATCACAACTACTCAAACTGTGTAATCTTCTCACTAGTATATAAGGAAAGTATTGACTTTAGAACTCCCTTATGAACTCTACCTATGTGATCACCTAACCATGTCTTTTCTCCTCTTTAGTTTCCCATGAACAATCTAAATTACCATTTAACAAGTAAATTGTGTTTTTAATCTTTTCCTCATATGGGATATCTAAGAGCTTAGAAGCCTTCTCTAGATCTATCTACCACAAGTCTACATTTGTTGGATATGTAGTTATTGATTACTCTAAGTCTCTCACACATTTCAAACTCTCAAATCTCTTGCTTAAACCCTAAGATTCAACACTTGGTGAATGTACCTTGGTACTTGGAGTCAGTTCCTACATGAAAAACCAAGAGAAAATCAACATCATTTGTCCAAATAATGGTCTGGAAGTCAAAATGGACATGTGCTATTATATCCAATAGTTTTGGGATGGGTTGATCTGACCCCTTACGAGGTACTATAAACTTGGGTCCTTATCATCTCTCTCCACCTTTTGATCAATAGAAGTACTCTCAACATGTCCTTAACACTTTCCAATTGTACATGCATAAGCATAACCCACAGTTAGATATGGTGGACACCTAAGAATAGACATAACAATATAATCATATGTCCCTATATACCGACTGAACCTATGCTCTAATACAAATGATTTGTGATATACCACTGCCACAAGTTTGATATTATGAAAAAACTCTTGATTAAGAACAAAACAAAGGTCATAAAAACCTTTACAAAAGAACAACATGGAAAATTACAAAACAACATCACATAACAATATCAACAAGGCCTTTGTAATATATTAGAAATATCTATTTATAATTACATTAAACTGATCTTGGTGACCTCAACCTCACCTATTAATAAAAGGGATAATATTATTAAACATATAACTTGAAACATGCACATCTGGTATCACATCTATAAGACACTAATGTCAAAATCTCAAGTCAATTAATACAACCTTTACAAAACTTTCCAAATAGATCCTGTGTATAGGGATGATTCTACAACTAACTAACTCGAAAACACAAACATCACATATAATGGGGTGATGTAACTAGCATACAAACTCCAGGTGATACACAAACATCACCTACCTCCATGTGACTAGCATGCGTCCAAAGAGTGTTTCCTCACCACAATAACCTTATCCGATCACCTAAAAGAATGTGAAAAAATATGAGGTGAAACTCCATGTCCTAATGAGATGATATAATAATTGGTATATTTACTACTTACAACCAATATTACAAGTAATAAAATATAGCAAGAAATATTTGTCACACATTTCAAACTCTCAAATCTCTTTCTTAAACCCTAAGATTCAACACTTGGTGAATGTACCTTGGTACTTGGAGTTAGTTGCTACATGAAAAACCAAGATAAAATCAACATCATTTGTCCAAAAAATGGTCTGGAAGTCAAAATGGACATGTGCTATTATATCCAATAGTTTTGGGATGGGTTGATCTGACCCCTTACGAGGTACTATAAACTTGGGTCCTTATCATCTCTCTCCACCTTTTGATCAATAGAAGTACTCTCAACATGTCCTTAACACTTTCCAATTGTACATGCATAAGCATAACCCACAGTTAGATATGGTGGACACCTAAGAATAGACATAACAATATAATCATATGTCCCTATATACCGACTGAACCTAGGCTCTAATACAAATGATTTGTGATATACCACTACCACAAGTTTAATATTATGAAAAAACTCTTGATTAAGAACAAAAAAAAGGTCATAAAAACCTTTACAAAAGAACAACATGGAAAATTCCAAAACAACATCACATAACAATATCAACAAGGCCTTTGTAATATATTAGAATTATCTATTTATAATTACATCAAACTGATCTTGGTGACCTCAACCTCACCTATTAATAAAAGGGATAATATTATTAAACATATAACTTGAAACATGCACATCTGGTATCACATCTATAAGACACTAATGTCAAAATCTCAAGTCAATTAATACAACCTTTACAAAACTTTCCAAATAGATCATGTGTATAGGGATGATTCAACAACTAACTAACTCGAAAACACAAACATCACATATAATGGGGTGATGTAACTAGCATACAAACTCCAGGTGATACACAAACATCACCTACCTCCATGTGACTAGCATGCGTCCAAAGAGTGTTTCCTCACCACAATAACCTTATCCGGTCACCTAAAAGAATGTGAAAAAATATGGGGTGAAACCCCATTTCCTAATGAGATGATATAATAATTGGTATATTTACTACTTACAACCAATACTACAAGTAATAAAATATAGCAAGAAATATTTGGAACTACTGAGCAAGTTATATAAAAAAGCACAATTTTACTATGATTAATCCTATATCACCATGGATGCCTGTGTAGAATGTGAATAATATATATGTATCTATATGTATGTATATGTACATGTCTGTATGTATGTGTGTCATATATAAAGACAACACATCATAATAACATCAATGTTATTTTGTCAAATAAGCCTAAACATATATTCTACATGGGTGAGTTGCATATTTTATTAATCTTTGGTTAGTTTGAGGCATACCACTTAAACTACTAGCTATCCACTACTAAGCCTCTCTATCCTGGGTACAAAGGCCATGAAACCACATCATATGGAATCTACCCATCATCATTCACTAAAAAGCCACAACCATTCTCCATCACATATTGCACAATATTAGGACATTAGTGAATGAGTCCCAAAAGATTTAAGATGTCAGGGTATATTGTCACACTTATCTCCATATATTCACCATGGCTCGGGCTTCTTCTCACAATCGTCGTATTGATACAAGACTAACTCATTTCTCTATTTCCTCTAAGGCAAAGATAGAGGTGATCACCCAATTAACCCCTCTAGTTTGGGCATTTTTGGGAGATTCCAGATTTTACAGAAGGATCATTCACGACTTCAATAAGATCATTAAACCTCTTATAAATATTCTCTAGAAGGATGTGAGCTTCACTTTTGAATCTGACTCATTGAAGAGATTCACCTCCCTAAAGGAATCCCTCATTTCCACCCCATCCTCTGTGGCCCAAATCCGTCTCTTCCTTATGAGATAATGTGTGATGCTAATGACTATGTTGTATGTACAGTCACGAGGCAGTGCATTGACAAGAAATACCAAGTCATATATGAAAAACCACTAGAGGGGGGGTGAATAGGGTTTTATAATTATTTTAAAGTAATTTTAACTCAAACAATCAACCACAAAAATATTGGACAAGGGGACAATGATTTAGAGTGGTTCCAACCTTAGCAAATACTAAGGCAGTCAATCCACTACCCAGTTGCTTACCCAACCGGGATTTTGAAAGAATCAAATTTTATTACCTCGCAAGGACTTTACATAAAATTACAATTATTTCACCAAACCCTTCGGACAACCTTCACCTAGAAGTAATTGCACCAACCTTGAAGCAGCCTTCTTGAAGTAACTTCAAGCTCCCCCTTGAAGTAGCCTTCCTCTTGAAGTAGCTTCCCGTTGCAATAGCCTTCTTGAAGTAGTCCGAAGTCCACCTTCTGCACCGAGAAGAACCTTCTCCAATCCGCAACCTCCAACCCTAGGAGTATCAAGGAGAATACAAAGGATAAAAAGGAACAAGAAGGAAAAATAGAAATTACAATACCACTTTGCAGCTCAAGGCTTGATTTCCTATATCAAGCGTTTTGATCTCCTAACCAATGTATATAGAAGTGTAATTGTTGTGGATAGGAGATGCTAGCCTATAGGACACGAAATTGGAGCAAGGAGAAGAATAGCCAATGCAAGTGTTTCTCAATTTCTCAAAACAGATTGACAATTGCAAGTGTAAGCTCAAGTGTATCACAAGTGTAGATTGGTGAGATTAGGTGTCCTAAGGCATGTACTATTTATAGGAATGACCTACAAGTGCTTAAGGACGTTTTAGACACTTTCTAGGGGGTTCTAAGTGCTTAACTAGCCGTTAGGTACACTTTAGTTGCTTTAGCAACGACTAGTTAATTAATTCTGCAAGTGCTGTCAGATATCATCTCGGTCGAGAAATTGTCGACCGAGATACCTACTCGGTTGAGGATTTGTCGAATGACAGGCTCTCTGGAGCAAGTGTTTGCAACGTTCATCTCCAACTGCCAACTACCTTGTCAGCTGTGTCTAATGGCTACTTGGGTCTTTCTCGGTCGAGAAGTTTGTCGACCGAGAGTGTCTCGGTCGAGGAGTTTGTCGACCGAGATTGACCCTGTTTCAAATAAAGTGCTAAGTTTGTATGTGAGTGTGCATATGTGACACTATTGAAGGGGATGACCTATCTAAGTGTGGTGATTAGTTAGGGAAGATCTAACGCTTGATTTACATGATGTCTAAGTACTTGTACATTATATGTTTGTACAAGTTTTACAATTGATTACATTCATGAAATAACAATAATTCAAGCATATAGGTTTCCCTGGATCTTTTGCCATCCACCTTATTCCTGCAACACTCAAGTAGCACGTTAGATCGAAAAGAATGAAATGTTTGTCATCATCAAAACAAAGGGATTAATCATAATGTCCAATTTAGCCAACAATCTCCCCCTTTTTGAAGATGACAGACATTTCCTAAATATAAAATAAGGAAATATAAATCATATAAGTTTCATACATGAAGTTTACCGTTTGTAGCCATTCTTGTTTTGCAAGTGAGTGCTGGCCGAGATATTATGAAACTCATTTTATTTTATTTCTCCCCCTTTGTCATTTCAAAAAGATATCCAAGATAATAATTTAGTATGACTTTTTAATTCTCCCCCTTAATTTTATGCTATGCTCCCCCTTAAATTTAATTTCAAGGGATAAATATATAATAATGTAAGCCATTTATTGTCGAATTTAGCCACAATGTATTTCTCAATCATTTGCAAAGGATGTTAAGCCTTGAAATGATATGAGTTCCTTTTAATTTCATGGCATTTGTGTATTGATTTCTCACCCATTTTACAAGGGATGTTAAGCCCTGAAAATGATATGAGAATCCCTTAAGCTTAGAGTTCATGAAAGGTGTCTCTAACCAAAAACATGGGATGTTAAGCCCTGATTTGATTAGAGAATTCCATTAATAACAAGATATCTATCACATTCATGAAATTTGTAAATTCCTTTAATTGCATAACCAAGATTAAAGATACTAAGGTCATAACAAGCTTCAAATGATGTTTTTTTTGTAAGCTTCTTAATCTTATAATCAAGATAGTTTGTGTGAGCTCCCCCTTAATCTTATAGTCAAGATAATTTAAGAATTCTAAGGTCACATTAGGTTGTTAAGATTTGATTTTGACCTTTTATTAGAGCTTTTGTATTAAAATCATGTTTTCAATATGAGGAATATCTTTTGAATCAATATACTAAGATGAAGTGCAGTAAAATGATGTACAAATAAGCATTTTGTCAAGCTTATTTTAGGTCGACCTTGACTACGACCATAGCGCCCCTTGGTCAAATTTAATTTCAACCAAGAGGCAAATGTTACAGATTTCATATTTGAACATTCATTTGTGAAGTATAATTTCTGCAGGTAGATTAAATAAATAGCAATTTGAGGCACTTTGAGTGATGTCTATTATGAATGATGTCCTCTAATCTTTGCTATGGGTGTATAAATATCAAGTCCTATTTCTTCTTGTACTCATATTAATCATAAGATTCTTCAAGAAAAAAAATATATATCCTTGAAAGCAAGAATAATATCTCATGTTCTTAAAGATACTAATTGAGAAATTTGTATCTTATGTGTTATGACATTTTGCTCTTGCAAGCATTGAAGTTCTTGTTCTAAGCAACATATCAACAACGAATCATTTTGCTTGCCTATGTATCATCAAGAATCATTCATGTATTACATGGGATGACATAATCCATGCACACAATAATCATTATCTATTTGTGCCATAGAGTTTTATTTTTATGCAACCTAGCATCATCTTTATATGTAGAGAGCTGAATGATGAAATAGTGAAAGCATATCCATGATGTAATGATAGAACAATAGAAGCATGAAATTCAACACATGGTTTCTATATAGATAGATCAAGGAATACTCATGAAAGCAGTAATTTTCCTTGACTTAAATCAACATGTTTCATAATTTTCAGTTTTAACCCAAACCATCTAGAGAATAAACCAAAATAATCTCATATAAGTTTTCAATTTTAAGAAAGACTTTTATAACTGATCATGCCTAAGAAACTTTTTCAAACAATAAACAAGGTTTGTTCACGGTCAGTCTTCTTATAGCATATTTGTAATATGTTTAGGAATTTTCATAATTATTTATCTTAACTCATGATGCAAAAGAGTAGTATATTTTGTTTCAAGGATGGTTTCAAGAATTTATTCTTTGTTTTGCATGTAAAAACAGTTATTAATAACAAATAGATAGCAATTTGATCAATTGAAAACATATTCAGCAGATTTATTGCAGACTGGAAATCAGTAACCTGCTCGGTCGACGATTTCTCGACCGACTACTCTTCTCGGTTGACAGTTTCTCGACCGACAAGGTTTCTGTACTGTTTTCAGAACTGTTAATTGCTTCCAAGTAAAACAAAATTATGCAAGTTAGAGCTCGATTGTGTTGAGATATGACATTTGTATATCAAGAATCATTTCAGGTCAAATCTCAACTAGTTAAATTTAAGCTTTTAAGTTTTAGGAATCCAAGCTAGATCATCATTCTTTTTCTTATATGGGCATGAAAATGAATAATGTCCAAGACGTAGACAAAAGTGACAGGTAATAGAATCAACTTCATTTCTCTTTCTAGGAATTGTGTTTTTAGATATAAACAGTGTCTGAGTCTTGGATGCTTTAGATCTTTTAGGGTGATTTTTCTTAGGAGCATATCCTAGTCCTATTCTTCCATTGAAACTAGAAGAAATTTTCAGAATATTATTTAGGATGTCTTTACCTCTTAAGTCATTTAGGTTTCTTTGTAGCTTAGCAATGTCATCCATCTTCTTGCGTAAATCCTTCCTTACTTGATCTAAATCAGATAATAGATAGTCTCTTTCTTTTACAACCTCATCATAATCTAAATGTGAACATAAAATAGATTGTTTCTGAAGATCATTTACTTGAGTTTGCAAGTTTAATTTTTCTAAGGAAAGAAGATTGAAATTAGCTTCTACAGATTTTAACTTGATATCATAATCTTCTTTTGCCTTTTTGAGATCTTCATTTTTAGATGCAAGAGCAAGAAGTTTAACGTTTAAATCATCTTTTACTTTATTTGATTTCTTAAGTTTCTTCTTGCACTCAATATATTTCTCATGAGTATCTTGAAGACTAGCAATTAGATCTTCTTTTGGTAGATCAATAAGACTTACCTCTTCGTCTTCTTCTTTTTCATTTGTTGTAGCAATGAGGCATTCTACTTCTTCTTTTCCATCATCACTATCATCACTTGAATCATCCCATGCAGCTTTATATGCTCTTTATTTCTTTTTGTGAGATGATTTCTTCCCTTTCTTGAGTTTTGGACAATCACCTTTCATGTGTCCGTTCTTGCCACATTCAAAGCACCTGGAAGAAGAACCACTAGAAGTTTTATTAGTTTTAAAACTTTTATATTGCTTACCATTTACAATGAGAGTTTCTTCTTCACTATCATCTTCACTTGTGTCATGATTGTCCTTGGTTGATGTTTTGAATGCAATGTCCTTCTTTTTCCCTTGTTGAAGTTTATGTTCTCTTCTTTCTTCCTCTTCTAAAGTTGCCTCATGAGCTTCTAGGTTGCCAATGAGTTGTTCCATCTTTAATCAGGTGAGATCATTTGCTTCTTCAATGGCCGTCACCTTGGGCTTGTATTTGGGAGGAAGTGATCTAAGGATCTTTGACACCTGATCATCCTCAAGAACAACTTTTCCTAAAGCATTCAAACCATTTACAATAGAAGAGAATTTTGCATACATTTCACTAATAGATTCATTCAGATCCATACGAAAATGTTCAAACTTTTGTTTAAGCATACTAATTTTGGAATTCTTAACTTGAATAGTCCCTTCATAAGTTATAGAAAGTCTATGCCAAATTTCATAGGTTGTTTCATAGTTTGATATCCTATTAAATTCTCCTACTGAAATTGAACAATAGAGTATACTTACAACCTTTGCATTCATTTGAGCCGACTTTACCGTATTGGTGTCCCATGCTGCATATTCCGCTTGAGGAAGCTCGTAGGGGGTTGACACCATCCTCCATAGATCCCAACTAATCCCTTGGAAGTAGAATTTCATCCTTCTTTTCCAGTAGGTGTAGTTTGTTCCATCAAATGCAGGAGGCTGAGCCACAAGTGTTCCTTCAAGATTGAGGTTGTTGAGCAACCCGTCACCCATTCTTTAAGACTTGGTTAGGGTTCCTTGAAGCCTGCTCTGATACCAATTGAAAAACCACTAGAGGGGGGGTGAATAGGGTTTTATAATTATTTTAAAGTAATTTTAACTCAAACAATCAACCACAAAAATATTGGACAAGGGGATAAGGATTTAGAGTGGTTCCAACCTTAGCAAATACTAAGGCAGTTAATCCACTACCCGGTTGCTTACCCAACCAAGATTTTGAAAGAATCAAATTTTATTACCTCGCAAGGACTTTACATAAAATTACAATTATTTCACCAAACCCTTCAGACAGCCTTCACCTAGAAGTAATTGCACCAACCTTGAAGCAGCCTTCTTGAAGTAACTTCAAGCTCCCCCTTGAAGTAGCCTTCCTCTTAAAGTAGCTTCCCATTGCAATAGCCTTCTTGAAGTAGTCCGAAGTCCACCTTCTCCACCGAGAAGAACCTTCTCCAATCTGCAGCCTCCAACCCTAGGAGTAGCAAGGAGAATACAAAGGATAAAAAGGAACAAGAAGGAAAATTAGAAATTACAGTACCACTTTGCAGCTCAAGGCTTTATTTCTTATATCAAGCGTTTTGATCTCCTAACCAATGTATATAGAAGTGTAATTACTATGGATAGGAGATGCTAGCCTATAGGACACGAAATTGGAGCAAGGAGAAGAATAGCCAATGCAAGTGTTGCTCAATTTCTCAAAACAGATTGACAATTGCAAGTGTAAGATCAAGTGTATCACAAGTGCAGATTGGTGAGTTTTGGTGTCCTAAGGCATGTCCTATTTATAGGAATGACCTAAAAGTGCTTAAGGACATTCTAGACACTTTCTAGGGGTTCTAAGTGCTTAATTAGCCGTTAGGTACACTTTAGTTGCTTTAGGAACGGCTAGTTAATTAATTCTGCAAGTACTGTCAGAACTCATCTCGGTCGAGAAATTGTCGATCGAGATACCTACTCGGTCGAGGATTTGTGGACCGACAGGCTCTCTAGAGCAAGTGTTTGTAACGTTCATCTCCAACTGCCAACTACCTTGTCAGCTGTGTCTAACGGCTACTTGGGTCTTTCTCGGTCGAGAAGTTTGTCAACCGAGAGTGTCTCGGTCGAGGAGTTTGTCGACCGAGATTGATCCTGTTTCAAATAAAGTGCTAAGTTTGTATGTGAGTGTGCATATGTGACACTATTGAAGGGAATGACCTATCTAAGTGTGGTGATTAGTTAGGGAAGATCTAACGCTTGATTTACATGATGTCTAAGTACTTGTACATTATATGTTTGTACAAGTTTTACAATTGATTACATTCATGAAATAACAATAATTCAAGCATATAGATTTCCCTGGATCTTTTGCCATCCACCTTATTCCTGCAACACTCAAGTAGCACATTAGATCGAAAAGAATGAAATGATTGTCATCATCAAAACAAAGGGATTTATCATAATGTCCAATTTAGCCAACAATATACTATTACAAAAAGATGCTAGATGACACAAAGAATAATTATGAAACCATTGAAGAGGAACTTCTCACTATTGTCCACAACTTTGAAAATCTCCGCTCCAATCTAATAGGCTCGCAAGTGATTGTCTACATTGATCATGCTTCTATCAAGTACTTGATGTCAAAGAAGGATGCAAATCCCTAATTGATCAGATGGAAGCTACTGTGGCAATATTTTGATATAGAAATCAAGGACAAGAAGGGAACTAAAAATGTTGTTGCGAATCTTCTTAGTTTATGAATCTCAGAGAGGAAAACACAACAAAATATTTTTTTTAGGAATTCTGGAGTAAGATCCATTTACTGCAAAAAGCTATATTAGGGTCTACAATTTTATTCAACTTGTAATTCTTGTCATAGATTATGACCCTACCATATACACCTTACTACAATTTTTTGTATCACCAGTCAAAACTCCTTTTTTGTTTTTAGCACTATGGGATTCACCTCGATATGCATGTAGAAAACTACTTTTTAATGGCTAATTGTAGCGATATTCTATTGACCATCAATGGTAGATTGTGGGAATCCACCAATTGTATTGACCCAAAACCCAAGGTAATAGAAATGGCTCTATTGACCCAATCTGACCTTGAAGTCAACCCCAAATTTTCCATGGATGTGTGTTTAAATCACAATGTTCTGCCACAGACAATCTCAAGTCCATTTGTGTTCTCTAGGTGGCAGATCATGGGAGACTTCTCGGGAGACCTTCTCCTCAATTTGGGTGCCTAGTGGATCACGTCATTCTGGGTGGCCACACCTGTGATGAATTTCTCCATTCTAACATCACCTCAATTTGCATGCCTTCAATGAAGATGTTCCTCTAGAGTGGATTTTCTGTGCGAACTCGTCTTCCCTATCCAAGAGAGCACTCAAAAATGACCAAAGTTGCTATTTCATTTTTCCCTCTTTCTCTCTCAAAGTTATTCTTAGGTTTTCTTAAACCTTGGAGGCAACAATGAGAGAATATAAGTGCGTACCTTGAAGTCCTACTCTCATATCAAATATATATAGAGGAGTGTAGAGTTAGGATTAAGTAAACCCTTTATGGCTAGGTTGTGGACTTCCAGACTTATGAAATTTATTTCTAAAGTCTTAGATTCTCAAAACTTATTTTCAATTCCATGTATTTATTTTACCAATTATAATAAGGTTCAATTCAACCTTTATTCTACCCATATATGTGTGTGACCCTATAGGCAACATACTACATTGGCAATGGATTCACTAATCAGTAATAAGATCCATAAGCAATGAGCGGCGTCTAGGAATACATCATTAATATCCAAGTAGTTGGATTAGGTAGAAAACACAACCATCAACGTCTAGTGTTACCATGTTATATAATCCTTTTGTCATAGATATCCATATTGAACTAGAAGCATTCACACATCATCCTTGTTACATTACTAAGTTCCTTGATAACCAAGTGGACTAGTAACATAGATATGAGCTCAATATCATATATTGACTCACATGAGAATGACCACACAATTCTCTAGTCTCACTTATCAAGCAGTCTTTAATATCGCTCCCATTATATTAGAGGGACAAATTTCTTCTACATCACTCACAATGCATAACATGATTCTCATCACACCTGATTACTACCTTTATGGCAGCCTTCTTTAAGATCATGTTGGGTAGTGTCAAAGCATAGTTATTGTCATATCACCATTGTAGTGACTTTAGGTCAGAGGTCCACAACCCCACTATTGCATTTGAGAGCTGATTATGGCTATCATATAACGCTCAATGAGTCACTACTAAGGAGGGTCTGTCTAGTATCTTGTTCTCTATCAATTATCTATGTGTCTGACTCAGTATCAATACCTATGACCCATGAGACATGGTCATCAGTTACCACACATATTAGTATGACATGTATTATTATTGTCCAATTCACAACAATACTTGACTAGAGATATTTTAGAATATGTTCTTAGCATCGATTAGGATCTCATATTCAAGTCATGTAATTGAAGTCCCATGTCTTTGAAGCAATCATTCAAAGGGAATTTATTGTGTACATTAAAATTGCACTAATTAAATGTGCATAAATACATTGGAATCACGTTTATTAAACAAATCAAAAGTGCAAAATATCCCTATAGCCATCATCTAATAATTGTCTTTTAGGGCATATACATCAACAACCCCACTTTCTTTATATCCAATCACTCGAGCATCATACCAAGTGATATAGAATGACCATCATGGTTTTGATGATACACTACATTAGTCAAAGGATCAAAAACTTGATCTCTTTTTTTTGGTAACCCAGGAGACTCATAAGGCTTGCACTGAGCCCAACCTGGGGAGCTCAGCCCCATCCTGTAAGGAGCATAGCCCATTAAGTTGCATAGAGGCCGACTGTGCTATAGGAGAAACAATTCCAAACAATACCACCAGGGTGATTTGGACCGGGGACCCTTCCTGAGGGCCCCCGTGTTGCGATCACCTGAGCTACTGCTCGCTGGCAAAAAAACTTGATCTTTGTCGATATCCTATAGATCTTCTCCTTTCTTTTCTGAATGATTTATCATATGAGATGGAAGTGGCAAAGAACATTCTTGGAACTCTGATGCAATCTGGATTCCTTGACTTGCATGATAGACCCATTGTTGTCACAATATTGTTCTATTCCATCAACAATGCTTGGAACAACTCCAACTTCAACAATGAACTTCTTCATCCACACAAATTCATTTGCAACATTTGGTGTAGCAATATATTCAGTTTTTGTTTTAGAGTCACGTACTATCTCTTACATGGAACTCTTGCAACTAACAATACTACCATCAAGGTGAAATGCATAAATAGATTGCAATCGATAAGCATCTTAATTGGTTTGGAAGCGTGCGTCCATGTAACTCTTATAAACAACTCTTCCTTACCTCCATATATCACAGAAGCATCCTTAGTTCTTCTCAAGTACTTAAGGATGTTCTTCATTGCATTGTGATGACCTTCATCTGGGTCTGCTTGATATCTTCTCATCACACACAATAATATGAGATGTCTGGATGTATACATAACATTGCATACATGATAGATCCAATTGCAGAAGCATATGAAATATTACACATACGACCCCTTTCTTCCAAATATTTGAGATAATTGGCCTTAAAAATACTTACCCATGGGGCATGGGTAGGTTCCCTTTCTTAGACTCTTGCATGCTAAACTATTTTAGCACATTGTTGATGTATGTACTTAGGCTTTACCCAAGAAGCCATCTAGATCCATCTCTATAGATCTTGATACCTAGAATATAGGTGGCTTCTCTTAAGTATTTCATTGAGAAACTATTTTCCAACCATGTCTTCACCTTTTGTAGAGATGGAATATTGTTTCCCATGAGTAGTATATCATCAACATAAATATTATGAATACTAACTAACCTTATTGTAAACACAAGGTTCATCTTCATTCTTGATGAAGCCAAACTCTTTGAGAAATTAGTCAAAATGAAGATTCCAACTTCAAGATGCTTGCTTCAATCCATATATTGACCTTTGTAGCTTTCACACCTTTCAATCATCATTTGGGTACTCAAACCCCTTAGGTTGTTACATATACACATCCTTAAGAAGATTCCCATTTAAGGAATGTGGTTTTGACATCCATCTGTCAAATTTCATTGTCATGGTATACTGCAATGGCAAGCATGGTACTAATGGACTTGATCATGGAGACCAGTGAGAAAGTTTCATCATAGTCAACACCTTGAACTGGTTTGTAACCTTAGCCACTAGTGGCCCTTTATAGGTATGGACATTTCCATTCATGTCAGTCTTCTTCTTGAAAACCCATTTGCACCCAATGACTTTTACACCTTTAGGTGGTTCCAACAAGGTCCATACCTGGTTGGTATACATGGAGTCCATTTTGGATCTCATGGCCTTGTTCCATTTACCAAGTTATGGTCCCTCCATATCTTCCTTGTAAGTGGTTGGATCATCTTGGTTGATGACCAACACCTCACCGTATTGAATCATGAGAAATCTAAATTTCTCTAGCTCATGGAAAGTCCTAGTGGATCTGTGATATTCTTGTGGTTGTTGAGGGAGAGACTATGACACAACAACTTGTGATGTCTTCTCATGTTCCTCTTATAGTTCATTGTCATTTTGTGTATGTCAAACTTATTCAATTATATTTTCCTCATTCTGGTATTTCTAGGTATGAAATTCTTCTAAGAAGGTACCAGTTCTAGAAACAAACATTTTGTTCTAGGAAGGAATATAGAAGTAGTATCCTTTGGTTTCCACAGTGTACCCCACAAAATGACACTTGTCAGATTTGGGTCCTAATTTCTCAAAAAATGAACGCTTCACATTATCTTAACAATTCCAAACCTTCATGAAAGATATGTTGGGATGTTTTCCAATCCATATCTCATATGGTGTCTTTGGAACCGATTTAGAGGGAACGCTGCTAAGTGTAAAAATAGGCAGTTTCTAGATCATGTCTCCAAAATGAATTAGGAAGTCTAGCTTGGTTCATCATGGAACACATCATGTCTAAAATTTTTTTCTTTCTTCTCTATGAAATGCCAATTTTGTATGACCTTCTAGATGGATTTAATTGTCATACTATATCACAACCCCTTATAAGGTCCTCAAACACTTGGCATAATTATTTACCCAAACAATCTGATTAAGGTATCTTAATATTCTTTCCAACTTATTTGTATACTTCATTCTTGAGTTCCTTGAACATATTAAGGGTTTCTAAATTGTATCTCATACAAGTCCACATATACTGAATCCATCATCCAATGGAATGAGGTATTTTTACCATCCCTTAGTTGTTGAACTAAAAGGACTACATGCATCAATATGTTTAAGTTCTAGAAATTTAGATGCTGTCTCACTACTTCTAGTAAAATTGACATTTGCAATTTTGTCTAATAAACATAATTTTCCTGTATCGAGATATTAGAAATCAAATGGGTGTAAGTATTCATCTATGTAGAGTTTAGAAATGTGTATCATGTATTTAGTATCCAAGTGACAATGCTAAATGTAAGTCATGTTTGAGCCATGTAACTAAATCCATTTGGTGTTTATGTTCTATACATGTGTCTTAGGATCTAATATCATAAGACATAACAAAATTCCACATAGGAAGTCATCCAAGTTAATTGAACAACAATTGCTCTTTAAAGGAATGAAGTTCTCTTTCTTGTCCAAATAAGAACTTAACGACATACGAGTAGTAGAAATTTTAAAATTGTATTACGTCCCCAATTTATATGTACATGAATAAATGCCATATAGGGACTCATTCATGTAGATTGAACAACAATTGTTTTGTAGAATGAATGAAGGAATATTTCTTATCCAAACAAGAACTTAATGGCATACGAGTGACAAAAACTCACAAATTATATCACAACAACCAATTTGCTGAGATAAAATTTGTTTCTCTATAGTTGCAAGAACAACTCTTACTATACTTACCACTTTGGGTCACACATATTACTTCTCTTAGGATCTACTTCTCTTATTATCTTACATTAATGTAAGACTCTCGTATCATATCCAGTACACATGTTTTAGAAAAGGCAAAATTTATCTCAATAATATAACTACCTGAGGTAAAGATCTCTATCTCCTTGTACATCTCAATTCCTCTAGATAAGATAGGAATCATCCAATGTAAAGTTTCCTTGTGTGCCCAAAATTTCCTTTACCTTCTTTTCAAAAGGATTTGACTTACATCTCATCTTAGTCTTATCATTTCCAGTTGTACCCCAATTTCTCATTTTGACATTCAAAATATAATATGGGTATAAATGGTAAGTGTTGGTCCCAGTTTTAATAACATCATGTGACATTCTAGAAACTATCTAACTACATCATTCATAACGACTGGCTATATGATATTTGCAACATTTGCTTATTAAAGTCCATGGTGAACTTTTGACCAAGGAATTTAGACACACAGTAGGTCCTCTATCTACTCAACTTGTTTGAGTATTTAGGGATCTAATGGGAGTCAATTCATGAGGGAAACATGTTGAAATGAATTCAGATCACATTCTCTCTTGTGAAAACTTCTTAATTTCATGTACTAGTTCAAAATATTTGCCTCATCAAGCATGTATTATCTACAACTAATTGCAATGACAAGTGGTTCATGTTTTATTTCTAAAATATTATTTAACTAGGTCTTTATTTAAATTTATAATCCTACTATTATATTCAAATTAATAGACCTCACTATTAATCCAAAAGATTACAGAAAATATCTTTATAGTGGGCCAAGGTCCATATTTCATTGAATCATGAGTCATCTTTGGCTGACCACTTTATTTGGGTAGGTAACCTTTACCAATTGCATCACATGCAACCATGGACTGCATGGTGCACACTGATTGATAAAATTCCATTACATGGAACACCCATCCACATGCCTCTAGGTGCTTAATCCTATTAAGATTACCTGGCTAAGACAAACCCAACCACCAATTCCAATAAATTTGTGTACCCTACTTTAGAAGACCACACATTTAACTCACACCTCATCAAGATAAATAATGCACCTTAGTTTGGCGAGCCTACATAAATCAATCGAGGCCTTAGTGTGTATCACATATTGAAAAGCAACTTAAGCTTAATATTTAATGAGGTATTTTGCATATGCATATATGTATCCAATCACCACATGCATATATTATAAATCATATATAAAAAACACCAAAAGTGATAAAATTAAAATGCAATGATCATTACCTCCTTGTACAATCTTTTCATTATAATGGAATATTGAGGGCATCTAGGGTTTCCTACATCACATGCCTAAAATGAAGATAATAAACCATGGTACTTAGATTCTTTAATCAAGAGTAGCCTCCAAGGATGATCCATCATTGTTGATGACAGTTTTGCATTCATTTTTCTTCATATCACCATTTTGGATATCCTATATCCTAGAGTATCCTAAAACTAGTACGTCATATGTAAGAGAAACCTTGAGTTACACCTCAAGGAGAATAAGATGGGAACCCATACACATGGATTCAATAGATAAGATACAGAAAGCAAGTCATGTTAAGAATAAAAAACTATGACAAGTAATAAAAGCAATCACAATTATAGTTTGTCCATAATCATGCCTCACACATCAAACAAAATGGTTTTGAGGCGTTGCTTTGGATTTTCATATACATACACATATATATTATAACATAATAATATAATCATGGAGACTTGAATTAGGACATTTCCATTAACTAGATTTGCACATTAGTCAATTTCATCATATGAAATATACACATTGTCATAGTCCAATGACAAAATCTTGATTCATAATAAAAGATCCGATAAAGAACATTAGACATAGATCTGATACCAACGAAGGTGCAATGGAATAAGCACTTTTCCTGAGAATCCTTCAATCAAGATCCATTTATGCAACAAACTAGATCAGGGTTTACACATTTATACCTTATAGTAGACATGGTTCAATGATTCTCTCTAATACTCATTGTAGATACAGACCCTCAAATTTAATTCTCACTTGAATTTTGCTAGATCAGTAGTTGAAACTCTTTTCTGGGGTATCTAGAACTCTGGGAGTAGCCTGGATATTTTGATGGCTAATTGTGGTGATTCATCCATGACCATATGTGGTAGATTGTGGGAATCCACTGACTATTTGCAATGATCCCAAGGTAATAGAAATGGCTCTATGAACCCTACTTCTGGCCCCAATGTCCACTCTAGCAGATCACACCAATCCACTGTGCACGTGTGTGGCAGATCAAACTATTTCACCATGAAGATTCTCACCTCGATTTGCATGCTCTAGGTGGAAGATAACAAGAATCCACTGGGGAAACTTTCTCCTCAATTTGCATGCTTGGAGATTTGTAGTTAATGAAGATTCTCGTTTGGAATGAATTTGATGTGTGAACTTGTATCAATGGTATCTATGTGAGTGCTTGAAGATGGCTGGAGTTTCTAGTCTCTGCCTCTCCCTCTTTCTCTCTTGAAGTTGTTCTTAGAGTTTCTCAAACCTTTGAGGCAACAATGACATAATTTGAGTGCATATCCTGAAGATCGCCTGTGATATCATATATATAAAGGGGAGTGAAAAGTCAGGGTTTCCTAAACCCTATTTGGCAAGGTTGTGGATTCCCTGCCTTATGGAAAATTATTTATTAATTGTTGGTCTATATTTTGTTAGGTTCTCATAACTTACTTTAGTGTCCATGAATTTATTATAAAAACTAAAATAAGCTCCAATTCAAACTTTATTCAAGCTATCTCTATGAGTGTGACCTTGTAGGCACCATACTATGTTGGAAATGGATTCACTAATCAATAGTAATATTCGTAAGCAATGAGTGGTGTCTATCTACACATCATTGTCACCTAAGTAGTAGGATTAGTCGAACAATACTAGACCAGACACAAGCAATGTTACCATGTTGTATAATCCTTTTGTCACATATATCTAGATTGTAATAAAGGCATGGACACATCATCCTCATTACATACAATATAAGTTCCTTGATATCCTGGTAGACTAGTAAGACACATATGAGATCAATATCATATGGTGCCTCACATGAGCATGTCATGCGTTTCTCCAATCACTTATCAAGAGACCTTAAATATCACTCCAGTTGTATGGGAGGGAAAAATTCCTTCTACATCAGTCACAGTGCATAACATGTTTCTCATCACACCCAATCACTACATTTATGACAACCTTCTCCAATATCACATTGGCTAGTATCGAAGCATGACGATTGTCATATCATTAATTTAGTGAATTCATGTCAAAGGACCAAAATAACACTGTCACATTTGTGAGCTAATTATGACAATCATATAATAGTCCACAAATCATTGACAAGGTGGGTCTATACAATACACTTGTTCTCTAACAAGTATGTATGTTTCTAACTTGGTGTCAAATACCTATGACCCATGAGTCAGGGTCTCCATTCACCACACATACTAGTCTCACACATATTTGTATTGTAAAATCCACAAAAATACTTGACTTGGGACATTTAAAA
Organism: Alisma plantago-aquatica; assembly: GCA_963693085.1. Classification (NCBI taxonomy): domain Eukaryota; kingdom Viridiplantae; phylum Streptophyta; class Magnoliopsida; order Alismatales; family Alismataceae; genus Alisma; species Alisma plantago-aquatica. The sequence goes on along the minus strand of OY856410.1, from coordinate 375,310,286 downwards.
GTATTATTGTCAAGTCATGTACTTGAAGTCCCATGGCTTTGAACCAACCATTCTAAGGATACATTACATTACAGTAACTAAATGTGCATCAATAAATTGGAATGATATTTATTAATAAAATCAAAAGTTCAAAATACCCCTCTAACCATCATTTAATATGTCTTCTAGGGCATTTACACCAATACTTATCCAATTGCATATACAAGACACGGACACAATCCCCATCAATGAAATTTTTCCTAATCACCACTTCCTAAAAGTATATACATTTACCATGTGTTATGCTAGTTTTGTAAATTACCTAGCTACATGAGTCCTTAATCCATATTGCAAAGGAAATGAAAAGAATAATTTCATGACATACATTTACCATTACTATTGGTGTTAGCCTTATCTATTTAGGTTGTATTTACACAAACTCTACCTCCAGTGCATCTGTAAAGAAGAATCTCATATCATTCTTGAATAATTTCATTCAGGCCTAACTGGGGCCATATGAGTTCCAAAAAACACTAGTACATATACCATATGTATCCCCGGTTATGTTAGTCCTACGCCGTTAGTTATATACTTACACCTAAGTGGGAAACACTATAACTAATGACCTTTGGTGTCGGTATCTAGGGTAAGTGACAACTGACGACTTAGATGTAGTCTTCCTTGCTATGAAAGGTGAAACTAATGTAACAATAGATGTGTTTCATAGGTTTATAATGAAGAAACTAATGACGTAATATGGTATCAACAACAATTATAAAATTGTTTTGGGATTATAATCATTGGTTTTTCTTAGAACAACCTATGACGTAGGCCTTAATATCTGGTTGGACGAAAGAAATCGATGTTGACATATAGCACGCGTCATCAGTTTTGTTAAGATAACAAAGTTATTAATTAAAACTTAATTAATAAGGAAATGTGTGTTGTCTGTTTTGTTGAGAAAACAGATGACACATATCTACATTGTCAGTTTTTTAAGGCATCCAATGTTGCATGTTTGATTTTCTTTATAGCAAGTCTTCAAACCTACTATCTAGTTGTTCAATGGGATGCAGAACAAGGAGTTATTTAGAACAACATGTTCCATTCTATTTTCATCTTAATAATAGGCCAATAGTACTTGCAAAACCATTAATAACAAACACATACAAGAGTCCACATTCACAAATTCATTCGCACACATGCAAATTTCATTCTTATCCACACTTCATAGCATTCTCATGCACATATGCACATACATAACATCATTCACACACAAGCTATTCTTTTCTCATCCACAAGTACAAATGGAATTCTTATCATATTCATATCTCTTCACATTCATTCTCACATATATTCACATATACACATATCATTCACATATGCACCAACAATTCACTTCCATTGAATAAAAAGTTGCAATAAGTCATTACCTTCACATCTATATTAAATAATGACATCAACGTTTAAAAAAATCTGAATTTATCCTAATCAATGTGTCTTCCTTAATGAAGGACTCTGCCCACTCTTCTCGTATCTCATCCATTTTTTATATATGAATTTAATATTTAAACAACTACAAAGAGAATAACATAATCCAAGATATGCATTTCATTTTTTATATTATCAAATGACACTATTTGCTTATGATTCAGGACTATATAGTTTACCTTTTGTATACAATGGATGTCTTGTGATGCCTGTTTAGCAATCATGTCCATAAGACACATCACATAGTCTACATATCCAATTATTATCTTGTACAACACACTATAAATTTAATATTTTGCAAAACATTAATAATTAAAATGAGCATAGTTGGCATATATATGCATCAAAGTTAGAATACTACCTTAATATTCTTCCAATCTAATATTTTATTTTTCTTATCTACCTCTCCTATGGCCTGCTTGAATGCTCTTATACTCTATAAGTTAAAATAATACATTTATTTGCATTAGTAAACATTTATGTAATGATGCAAACATTAATATATGTTGATAGATAAAAAGAATACTTACACTTTCATTGTGTGTCCCCTAATCCCTAATTTTCTACCAAAAGGATCAAGATAATACATAGACATTGTCTTGAGTATAATTACCAACGACTCCCAATGCCTATTACTGAGTGAAAAGAAGACAAACAAAAGAAAATGCAAATTCCAAAATAAATATAATTCATAAGTTAAAGTCTCAAGCAAAGAAACCAAAACTTACCCAACATTGAAAGGAGATATAATCACATTCTTTCCATGGTAGAAAAATACTTAAATGAAGTAGAGTAGTAATTACTTCTAGAAAATTGGTCTCCAAATACATAGCTTAACAACGATTGACCCAGAAATGCCACATTGGATAATGCAAACTTTGCGCACACTACATATAAGTATCTTCAAAACATATGTATGGATTAATAACAATTTAATATATATTTTCACATATATAGAATGAGGTATTTAGTCTTAAGATATCATCATATCCAAAGTTCTATCACGTTCTATTCATTCAATCATATTCGAATAACTCCATAATATCTATCATGAATCACTAGTATCATGGTCGTTCCCTACAAGGTCCTCTTGAATAAACACCATCATAGTTAGCCCAAAATCATCCTAAAGTATGTAAAATACACAACTAGCATATAAAAAATATATAATTATGATAGAGAATGTAAAATGCGCATCTATGTCATAAAACAATATATAACTTACACCAACACTTCTCAAAATCATAGTGAAACACCACATAAGAATGTCATGTTAAAAATAATCAAGAAGCACATATAAGTAATAAAGAATATAAAATGCACACCTAGCACATGAAACATATGAAACTATCATAGAGAATGTAGAATTCACATCAAGCATATGATATATTCAAAGCATTACAATTCAAAATGCATGCCTCTAGTATTGGTTGGATCCCTAATAAATTAATATTCCTTCTACATGATCTCCACACATATATTCATTAGTGTTAGCTTCAAAATTTACACTTATCAAGCCAATTGAGAATGGACTGGAGTCATCGTACTTGTCATAGTACTTCTCTTCATCTATAGGATATGCAATGAACTACCTTTTCTCATGAAGACAATACAACATTTTTCATTTTCAATAATAAATATAGATTACTTGCTTCTCTTATAATGCATGATGAATGGTTCATCGTTCTTGTCAATCTTTTCAAAATTCACTACTGTAAAATCCAATTCACCCACTACAACTCCTTTTTTTGTTATCAACCCAATTATGCCTAAAGATGAGAATAAATTCCCTTGTGTCGTCAATGACACCATAATAATACATTTTAGCTTCACACAAACCCTTATCCTTTGCACTAGAAAATTACAATGAAGATGGTTAAAGGGTGAACCCACTATTTTGGATGACACTCTTATCATCTTGGCATTTTGTATAGTATGAAAATCCATTTATGTCAAACACTTCGTAAGATTTAACATTCACTTTTGATTTAAAGGCAAGCCATTTTTTATTTTCAACAACACTATTTGGTGTTTGAGATAGTTGACAAAAGACTTTATCTTCAGACAACCTGGTAAAATGTCTGATAATGCTTTCTAGGAAGCCACTTAAAACTGGCTCAAGGATATTTTGTCTTGACAAAATTGGCATGCTTTGTGATATGAATACCCACTTCTTCAACATAGTTTTAAACATACAAGTGTGCTTGTTTACACAACTGATAACTAATTACTTTCACTTGTTCTCCTAAAGTCCCTTTGCTGAAATAAGCATTAATATTCTTTGCATTGGAAGAAGCTTCATTATAACTCAAAAATTAACGCAAAAGTCCATAACCTCCCTAGGTGCATAACCCTATATAATACTCCCTTTAGGATGATAAACATTTCAAACATAACCTTTAAAAGCAGTCATGTACCATTAAAAAGGACAAATTCAATGCAAGAAAAGCCACACATAATTTTCACTTCCCTGATCAAATGGACAACAAGATGTACCATGATATCAAAGAATGAAGGAGGGAAATACATCTCAAGCTCGCATAGAGTAATGACCACTTCTCTTTATAGGTTATTAAAATTTTCAAGATCGATAACCTTGCTGCATAGAGTGTTGAAGAAGAAACAAAGCCTAGTGATTGCAAACCTTACATCTTTCAAAGTATAGATGAAATAGTCATAGACAATAGTTTCTACATTAGAGAGTGACAAATAGTATATTTAAGACCTATTGGCTTTAGATCCTTCATTGATACTAATATACATATATTGGAAGAGTATCTAGGTGGTACCTTAACATTAAGTAAGAACTCACAAAAAGATCTCCTTTGTTGCCTAGACAATGTGTACAAGCACGAGGTAAATATGTTTTTGGATTAATTTCTTGTTAATTCTTTCCCTATATCCATTCTCATAGGTCCATTCTAGATCTGATGCCAGCTTCAGTCTTACCTGGTATATTCAAAAGAGTACCAATGTCACAAACATTTTTCTCAACATGAATGACATTGATACAATGCCTAACCATCAAAGATCTCCAATAAATAAGATCTCAGAGTATTGGCCTCTTCTTGAATAAAGATATGTAACTATGTGTAGTAATAGTACATTGTGATATCTTACCAAAAGTAATAACAATGTATTTTACTCTTTCACAAACATCCTTCCTTGATATAGGTTTAGGGGCACTCTGTTCCCAGTTTAGACATTGAATGATTTATGTAGCTTTCGTTAAGGATATACTTTTGGAAGAAACCTCCGATGACCAAGATATATAATCTTACCACCATATTTTAGTCATATTGAATCAATGTTCTCCTCACATATATGGAATACCTTGGATCCTATTATGATGTATTCAGACAAATTCCTACACCTTGGAAATTAATTACTAATACAAAACAATATGCCATGTAAATAAAATGTCTCTCCACATGAGGGATCATAGGTCGTCATACCTTCTCCCCAGAGTTTCTTTACATCATCAACTAGAGGTTCAAGAAAAATATCAATATCATTTTAAGGTAGTTTGGGCCCCATAACAACAAGGACAACATGGAATATGTATTTTTCATACACAACCAAGGAGGAAGATTGTATATATAAATCATAATAGGCCAAGTGCTATATTGGTTGCTTGATGTTCTATATGGATTTATCCCATCAGTCCAAAGCCCAAGTCTTAGATTCCTGACTTCTTCACCAAATTTGGGGTATAATAAATCAATTTTCTTCCATTGTAGGGAATCAAATGCATGTCATAGGATCCCGTCATTGTTTTTCTTTACCTCTACAAGCTAAGATAAATTATGAGCATCTATGGTATTAGTAAACAAGTGTTGAAACCATGGTTTATAGATATATACCACATCACCTTGGTAGGAGATCTAGTTTTGACCTTACCTAAAGTCATCATTTTCTACCTTGATGCCCCACATTTTGGACAATCTTTCAAATAGATATAGTCCTTTTGAAATAACACACAATCATTAGGACATGTATGTATCTTCTTATCCTACATTCCCACTGGGCATACCATTTTCTTTGTTTTTCATGTAGAGTTTGGAAGCTCGTTGCCTTCAAGAAGAATTTCTTATAATAAAAAAATAGAGACTTGTGGATTTTGTCTATCCACCTATTGTTATCCTTTAGAGTATACAATCTCAACACAACACTCAACTTTATAAACTTAGTACAACCTAAGTATAATGGTCTCTCATCATCATCCATAATGTTTCTAAATAAGGAAGGTGGATCACTACGGTTTACCCCACAACTATTTAGCATCAAATCAACCATGTCTATTGGAATTGGTTCATTCACATCAACAACATTGGCAATTTCTTCTTCTAGACAAGTACCACTATCACCATCTACTAATGTCATAGTACGAATCTCACCATGCTTGTACCATTATGTATAGCCCTGTACAATCATGTTGCACATGACATGACTTTTGATTTTGTCTACAATATTGTCTTTGAAGGTGTCACTACAATTCCTACATGGACAATAGAACTGTTCTCCAGGTCATTTTGTTTGTTCCTTCGCAAATCTTATAAAGTAATCAACTTTGTAATAAACTCTATAGTGTAGTCATTTGGAATGGACATTGGGATGATTGATCCATACATGATCACACTGATAACAAGTATTGAATCAGGTGTTAGCTTCATCAATCTTAAAATAAATTATGTTTGAATTAAATCATAGTTTTACACTTTGAGTTTTGGGTTTAGGGTTTACAGTTAGCATTTAGAGATTAGGGTATAGAATTTAGGTTTCATATTTATAATCTAGGGTTTACTAATGAATGTGTATCATCTAACCCATTCTTGAACACCTAATCTCACTAGTAATTGCATAACCTATACATTCAGTTGTTAATAATATTTTAGCAACATTTCCCCACAGTTCTCTAAGTACACTGATGTGTATGGCAAAAATCCACCTATATAAGTACTTAGAGAACAAATGGAGAAGTCTGACAAAACATCTTGAAAACCAAATACACATTATACACTTACATCATAAGTGAGATTAAGTGTTCAGGAACAATCCCAAACTGGGGACTATCAAAGATTTACTCCTAATGAGTAAATCCAGGATGGGTTTCTAGGCCAACAAGATATATGTATAAATAAGGATTAATGGTTTGTAGTTTAGGTATTATAACAATTTTGGTCTAAATAAAGCTAATTTAGGTAATTCATATCGATTCAATGTAATTGATTCTTATGTGTTCTTATTTATCCATACAACATTCAAATTGAACAAATGCACCCAATTATATAAGTAGTTTTACATGAATTCCAATTATACAAGTAAGTATACAAGTATAATTTCTCCAATTTCCAAATAAAAACCCTAGTTACATTTCATCATTCAATTCAAGTATAAATTAAATCATTTTAGGTAAAATCATATTGATTTTAGTATAATACTAGGTATCATTAATTTTAATTTATTTAATTTATATCAATTTATGTCAATTAATATCCATGTGTAACTCATATCAACTTACACAAATGCATTCAACAAACAATTATACAATGCACTCGAAAAAATTATAATTAGATAGGTAGGGGATATATTACTCAAATTCAACAAAATAGACATGCATTCGGTGACATGGAAGTATACAAAGAGAAGAAGGACCTTCCATGGTAGGGGAAGTGGGCACAGTCATAGCACTAGAAGAGAAACAATAAGAAGTAGGGGCATAGGATGAGGAAGGAGCCGTTGGAAGCAAGAAATAGGGGTCTTAGGGCACAACAAGAGTGGAAGTAGGGTAGAGGAAGAAGCAGCAGTGGAAATAATGCATAACAGTAGTAGGGCACTAATAGTGGCCATTGGCTGACGATCAGCAATAGGGAACAACATAAGCAACAACACTGATGGTGTGAGAAGCAACAATAGAAGCAAAAAAAAATAGTGTTGGTGACCTAACAGAGCAAAATAAGGACTAGAGGTTGAATAGTGACAATGGCAGAGAGGAGAGGTCAGGGAACTAATGAAAACAACAATGATGGCAACAACGGTCGGAAAAGCTAGCTTAGGTATCATGTAATGAAGTAGATAATGGGGAAAAGAAAGTTTTACGAGCGATAAAGTAGAACTTAGTCGTTGGTTTATTTGTAGAAAATGACACTAAAACCTATATTGTTGATTTTTTAAACAAAAACTAACAACATAGGTTCAACTGTGTTGTTAGTTTGTCAATAAGAAATTGATGACATATGTCCTTATCCTAATTTAAAAACAACCTCACTAAGACTTATAGTTTCAGTTTCAAGACCAAAACCATCAATATAATCAAATTTGGAGGGAAATAATTTCTCACCGGGCACATAGCGGGAACACAATATCATCGATTCCCATAGGAGGAACCTACACCACATGAAATTTGGAGGTAAAATTTTTCATGGAGTACGTGAGTTGTTAGAAAATAACTGACGACATATTCTTTTTGTTTATTTTGCAGGAAGGGATGCGCCATCAGTTCCTTTCTAACTAACTAAACACATGCTTTACCATTTTTTTCCTGGGAAACTAAAATTTATGGGCTATCTGTGATGTTGGTTCTTCATCAAGAAACCTACGTCAACATGAAAGTGGTACCCTTGTTTTTTCCTAAATGGTAGGATTTGACCAATTGTCATGTTTGTTCTTTATTTACCAATGTCATAGTCTGTAGTGTCGATTTCCTTGGGAAACCAACATAAGGAATAGTGACACTAGAAGTCAAAAATGTACTAGTGAAGAATGCATTCAAGGTCCTCTGATGCAGGTTCTTAGGTCCTTATATCTTCAAAGATGCTAATAAATTTGAAAATTCTTGTGACCAATCCCAAAGATTTGACATCATTTCTAAGAGGGAAGGGATGCCTCTCGATTTTTGACAAGAGGTTATGATGTTTGACATATAGGGTGTGGACTACATGGCCCCAATCCTATTCTCTTAAGGCTTTTAACTTACAGGTTTTTGGATCATAATCTTATTTTGAGTTACATTGGATAATTTCTCTCACTCAAAATCCTTGATTCATTTTTCCCTAATTTATTTTTCAAATTCTCTTGAGCAACTTTGAATGTTGAGAACAAAAGTATATCTCATGCTTATTTGGTCGAATCTAATTATATAAAAACCCAACTTAGGTTAGCCTGACCCAATTGAAAATCACTGTCTTTGAAATCATATTAAAATTTAGATATTCAATTTCGAATTACTAAAGGAAATAAAAGAATCTATTACACTATTGTCTTATATTTGAGGTTTGATGTTTCTAAAAATACACTTTAATAAGAGTTATGCAAGTGGGTAAATTAAAAGAGCAATTGGATACATAATTCATGATGTATTGAGATGTAAACTCTAGTAGACAATGAGAGGGTAATTGTATTCACATCTAAAAAATAGAAAAGGGAAAAGGTCATGTGAGCCAAATTTGGTGAATTTAAATATTATTGAGTAGGAAAACAACATTTCTTATACTTCATATTTTAGATAGTCACAATTATCATGCATATTTCAGTTAGCATTGGCATTTGATTTTATTTATGATAACACCTCCATTGTTTCCTTATCACCACAAAATGGATCATTCCCAACATTTCTCAAACTAGGTATATAATGTTCAACTTCTCGACTTCCTATCCCTTCATTACCAATATCTAACCATGGACAACCAACTCATCATTTATGGTAGAGGATCTCGACATAAGCTGTTGAAATTGGGGAAAATGATGAGGCAACAAAAACAATAAGTTTAATGCCTACTTCCATAATCAGCAAGATCTTGTCAACAATGATATATCAAGGAAGGAAGGGTAACAAGATTTATAGCTGGTCCTGGAGCAAGTCCAATGACAACTCTTGTTGCAGTAGCATGCTTCTTCTCCAAGCAACACTCGATCAGTCATCAGCAATGACCTCTTGGTCTAGCACCACAGACGATGGTTGACAAAATATTCCTAGTGGGGCAAGTGCCTCTCACCTCTAGAGTAGTCCATACAAGACCAACTAAAACTCCAAGTTGCGCTACCAGATCCAATAGGAAGGAATAGTCCATTTGAATGTCAACCTGCTAGAGTTGATTCGCTCTCCCAGTTGTTCTAGCTTACTTCTTCTTGGTTCCTGAAGTGGAGATCTCTATATCCTTCTTCTTCTAGAGATCCTCTATATAAACAAGACAATTCCTTTTCTAGTGTCCAGACTAGTGATAATGGTGGCACTTTTCTTTCTTATTCACTCCTCCTTTAGCATTCAATGTAGAGGACTTTGGTTTCTGGCTAGCTTTAGAACTCTTCTTAGCTTTGCCTTTATCCTTGGACTTACATCCGCTGATCATCACCATATATTTGAGTTTTTCCTTATCCATATATGATTCATGTCTCCTCAACAAGCCAAGTAATTCTGACAACAACTTGGACAAAATTATTCATGTTGTAATTCATGAAAAATTGGCTGTATGATCCTGCCATTGACTGCATAATCATATATGTGGCCAACTTTTGACCCAAGGGAAATCCAGTCAAGCATGGTTCTCCTCATACCCAATGTACATGAGTGTGCAGGGGCATACTAAATCTCTTTCTGCCATGTTGCACTTAAAAAACACCTTTGAGACATAATATCTATCTTGTTTTCCTGATCTTGGTACATGTTCTTAAAATGTGTCACTATCTCAATAATATCCATGTTCTCATGCTATCTCTATAACTCATAGTTCAGTGAGAACAACATGAGACACTTGACATCCAAGACATTTTCAGAGTGCTTCTGGTAAGCATCCCTATCAACCTTAGGCACATGGGAGGAGGTTCATTTGGATCTGGTGTCTCTAGGAGATAGAGCTTGTGCTCCTGAGTGACAATGATTCTTAGTATCTGGAACCAACCATGGAAGTTGCTCTTGTGTAGCTTTTTGTTCTCAAAGACCAATCCCAAAGAAAATGTGTTTGTGTTTTCCATTAGATTATACAAAAGAAAGTTTGTAACTTTAGTCAAAACTATCTTGATTAATTTGATTTGATAAGTTTGATGATATCAAATGGGCCTTTCATTAATTATCGATCCCACTATTTTAGTAAAATTGATAGCCCTCATTACCAATTCAGAGTATTGCAGTGTACAACCTTCTAGTGAGCCAAGATCTATATTTCATCAAATCATGAGTCAACTTTGACTGATCACCCACAACCTTACTATTTAGGTAGACAACATGTGTAACATACTGAATCTCAGGGTCCTTCTTGAAATTTACCCATTTTTGAGCTTTTATTCACTTTCTAGTCCTTTTGGACCTTCTTCATAAATTTCCCATCCCTTTGAACCTTCTTTGGCCTCAATGTTGAAATTGAGCAAAGTTTGATTATGGAATCAATATTTTACCACATTTCATGTTAATGTAAGGGGTTTTGCACAAATAACCCACCTAATGTGATATTTGAGGACCAATGATGTAATATGACCATTAATGATAGATAATTAATGGATAATGCTAATTTGGAGCTTTTTATATCTCTTTGATAAGATATAAGTAATTATGTTATTTGAATTAGTTATGAGCATAATTAACCCTTTTCTTTCTCTCTCCTCAAATATGATATTAATGGATGCAAATATGATATTATCTTGAAAAATGACTCTTAATGATGATATTTCTCGAATTTCACTCACTTATGTCATTAAGAGACTCTCTTTATATTAATCATTCATTTTATACATTAAAATATGCACTAATAATCAATATGGCATTTAAGGGCTAAAATGTGTGTAAAATGAGAAATTAATGACACATCATTGTTCTAGGAGTCATAATTAACCTATGGTTAAATTTTGGTGGCATTTGTACTTTATTTGACCCTGCAAATGCATTTTACAAGTTTCCAATAAAGTGTGTTCTTAGCATTTAATGGATTTGTTTTATATGATGCGTCACAATATGGTCCCTTCGGATTATGTGTCACACATCCGAATCCATCGTCTGATCCCGATCCAATGGCTCTGGGGTCTTCTTAAACCTCTAGAACATCGACCAAAGTGACGTCTTGGCTCCCGGACCTGGCTCTCCCTCTCCTCTCCACCATTTCCCGAAATATTTCACCCTTTGCGTTCGTCGCTCGACGCCAGTTCAGACGAGCCTTGGCTCGACTTCCCTCTCCCATGGTACACGAAAAGCCCAACTAGGGCTTGTTTCTTGTCTCTGCCTAGATTTGTAGAGGAAGCTTCAACTATCCTCGTACCTATATAAGGCTTGGTCGAGTACCCTCAGCCTCCGTGCGAGCTTCCTCTTGTGCCAATTTGTCCAGTTTGCTCTCTCTTAGCCGCCATCACCTCCACCTCTCCCCAGACCTTGCGATGCACCTCCAAGGAGCTAGGAAGTGCCATCAAACCAATTAACACCACGAGTGAATGCAAATTCTCTTCCTCTTCGTTTTGAGTATCTAAACTCCCATTTTGGTCAAGTAATGCGGAAACGCCCAACTGGGCAAGAACCTCCGTCACGGCCATGGCTGGCTCGCGAGGAGGAAGATGACCATGGGGTTTTTACCATTTTACCCCCATGCGTGCCTCCTCTCACATTTTAATGTTGAGGTTATTTTTTTCATTTGCCACCCTTTCCTTGCATGGGTCACCAAGCCCATGTGGCTTTTTCTCACCTTCTGATTGGTCCAAAGTAATTAATTTGTAGAAAATCGATGCCTTATCAAAAAAATATGAATAAATAGTCGTTGGAAAGGATTTTTCAAATAGAGCTTGATTTTTTTTGTTTATGAGTCCTAATTCTATTTAATTTTTCGAAGTTTTCTTTGAATTCCATTTTGAGTATGTTAAATGTTCTAAAATTAATAATTAATTCATTTTAACTCCAAATTGGGAAATTAAGTATGTTTTCTTAATTAGTGACACCTAAGTGAGATTTTGGTCTTAGTTTTGAGTCTAAAATTAGTGGTTTGCAAACAAGGTCTAAAATGGGTATTTCCTTCATACTTTATGCTTAATGAATGCCAATTCATGTGAAATATTTGTAATTAGGGAAAAAGATCTTGGATAACAATCTAAATATGTGAAAGTGATGTTATGAATCTTCAATAAGGTATGTGAGCCATATTTTAGTATGTGAACCCTATTTATTTATTAGACCCTATTTATAAATGAAAAATAATGCTTGTGACAAGAATATGAAACCAACCTATTCCTCAGTTGGGCTTTTTTTTAGGGAAGTCGGGTGATTATTTTATTCATCTCGCTCACCCCGTGCAAGCATATTCAAAGGCAAATTACAGATTTGAGTTATTTGCATGGAATTAAATATGGTAGTACTATTACCATTACAAAAATTGATTTGTCTAGTATCAATGACGTCCTTAGGAGGGACATCGTAATACTTGATTCTGCAGGTTTTTTGTAGATGAGCCTTAACCAAAGCATCAGCTGGTCCATTGTTCTTCCTCTCCACATGTCGAATAGTTGCAATGTCTCCCAGAACAAGTTGGATTCCCCTAATAATGCTCGCATATCTAGGATGCTTAGAATAATCTTCATGTAACATCTTCACATCCGTCAAGCAGTCTGTGATCACAGCAGTACTTTGTAGATTGACGATTTTAATAATCTTTGCGGCAAGGGCAATGGCCATAAATTCAGCTTGAAGAGGACTGTCCGCAGAAATCAATTGGCCAACTCCACCTTTCCAGTGGTTATTGCGATCCTGTAAAATCACAGCAATGGCACCTTTGCCCCTCTTCCAGGCGGCGTCCACATACATCAAAAGCTGACTGCTCTCGCTACAGCTTTGAACCGGCATAGTGTCAGGCTTCTCGTTGACTTCATTCCCAGCCCAAGCAGCGACGGTTCTGTTGTATTCCAACAGAATCATATTAACCTGCTGTAACACGGGTGTGTCCTTGGCTTCAAAGACCGCCAAGTTACGTTGCTTCCAAATAACCCAGCAAGCTATGAGGAACAAAGTTCTCGTGGCCTCACTATAACGAAGCCCCTTGCTGATCCACTGCTCAAGATTCGATGAGTTCCAGAAATCCTATGTGATAGGTGCAGCATTCCCTGGCATTGCCCCAGCAAGTAAGCGTAACCACACTGGTTTCACCTTGTCACAGTCTCTTAAGGCATGGAGACTTGTTTCATCTTCTTTATTGCAGCGACTGCACACCGCATTGGTGGTCATCTTTCGTCTTCTCCTTTTCCAATTAGTAAGAAGGGCTCCATTAGCAGCGAGCCACATGAAGGTCTTTATCTTCGCCGCCACCTGAGATTTCCAAATAACCAGCCATTGTCCCGGTCTTTTAATTTCAGCGTCCGCCCTCAAAGCCGTGTAGGCAGACTTGGCCGTGTAGCTGCCCCCGTTGTTGAGCTTCCATACATAGATATCTTCGGCTTCAGTCTCAACAGGAGGTTGAATATTAAGGATCTCCTTTACAACACCTTCAGGGAGCCAATGATTGAGAAAATCGCGGTCCCAGTGGCCTTCCAGATTCACTAAGCTGCTCACCTGCAAGTCACACAGCTCATCGGGGATACCTTGGCTAACGTGGTCTTTCAAACAAATACCACTAGAAAGCCATCTGTCCTGCCACGCATTAATATGGTTCCCACTCATAGGACACAGTAAAGTGTTAGCATGCATGAACGAATTCATTTGCAGAACAGTTCTCGCCAGGCGAGATAGATTGGAAGTAGTTCCTGGATTGCTTCTCATCAACTTGTCACGCATGGCCATGCACCAAAGAGTCTTTCTGCCACTCCAAATGTCCCAGTTATGTCGGAGGAGAAGAGCCTGGTTCCAATCCCGCATAGATTTAAGACCCAGACCACCATGGATCTTCTTGCTCGTAAGCCTTTCCCAAGACACAAGATGCATCCCTCTCCTTTTCCGTCCACCGCTCCAAATGAAACGCCGGAATTCTCCATCTATCCTGTCACATAATTGCATGGGGAGCTTAGAAGTTTGCATGATGTAGGTGGGAATGGTGGCGAGGGTACTTTTAGCAAGACAAATGCGCCCCGCTAAAGATAAGGTCCTAGCAGCCCAAGAATTTTCTCTACTCGTGACCTTATCAAGAACTTCACTGTAAGTCTTCTTGTTCACCCGTGAATGGAGGATCAGGACCCCTAGGTATCTCCCCAGGTCCTGGGTGCGTTGCAGCCCACTTCGATCACAGATATGAATAGCTTCTGCTTGGTTACACTCTTGGAAAAGAAAATCCTCGTCTTCTCAATAGAAATCGCTTGGCCCGAAGCCATCTCAAACTCCCTGAAGCAGTGCAAAATAGTGTCCATGTTGGTAAGATTGGCTTTGGCAAAGAGAAGGATGACATCTGCAAAACAGAGGTGAGCAATCCGCGGGCCCTTCCTTCCCAGCTGTATAGGATGCCATTTTTTAGAAGTAACACACCCTTCAATCATCTGACTTAATCGTTCAATACAAAGCACAAATATGTAAGGACTTAAAGGATCGCCTTGTCTAAGACCTCTTCTTGGCCTAAAACTGGATGAATTTCTGCCATTCCAAGCAATAGTAGAACTGCCGCTGGTAATAGAGCTCATAATGTAAAGAATCATATTATTAGGAAGATTCACTTTTTTCAGTGTATCCTCAATGAAGTTCCATGCCAGTCTGTCATAAGCTTTAGTAAGGTCGATTTTAATAGCCATAGTCTTCTTTGAATTCTTCCTTTTCATAGAGTGTATGATTTCCTGAGCTGCTGTTATATTATCAGAAATCTTCCTGCCCGGGACAAAGGCACTCTGCGCTGGGTTAATCCAACCTGGTAGCCATTTTTTCAGCCTTTCAACAATGAATTTAGAGCAGAGTTTAAGCATGGTATTATTAAGAGAAATGGGGCGAAACTGGCTTGCAAGTTCTGGTTTAGGAATTTTGGGTATAAGAACCACGGTAGCATTACACATTTGTTCATTAAATATACCATCATTCAGTGCCTCCTTAACGATCCTCCATATAGAGTCTTGAAGAACTAACCAGTTAGTTAATAAGAAATGAGCCGAAATACCGTCTGGACCAGCAGCCTTATAAGGGTCCATAGACTTAAGAACAGCAAGAATTTCATCCTTATGGACTTGTTTGGTCAGCCGGCCATATTCCTCGCTGACCACCGGAGTAAACCGCGCAGGGATAGAATCAATCCGTTGCTGGCAGGTGTTGCTTTCAGAAGTAAACAGCTCGACAAAGTAATCTGTGACCAGGTGGAATATGTCTTCTTCATTTGTAATCCAGTCCCCCGACCAGTTTTTGATAATTTGACATTTATTGGACCTCCTCCTTTGGTTCACATAGGCTTGGTAGAAGCGGGTATTGGAATCACCCTCCCGAATCCAGTTGACGTGGCTTTTTTGTTTCCAATCCTCTTCTTCATGCTTGAGGATCATTTTGAGCTCATCCTCCATTTTGGTACAAAGATTGTCGGAAATAACATCATAATGAACAGCCATGTTTGTTTGAAGGGTATTTATATTACGCAAGAGCCTTTCTTTTGTAGCTTTTCTCTGCTTGTTACGCGTGGAGTCCCATGCATTGATGTGCTGCCTTGCGTGCTCAAGAGCCTCATGGAAAGGAAGATGTCTGCTCCAGTGTTGATCCAGGCAACGATTGAATGAGGGATCCTGAGCCCAAGAAGCTTTAGTGACAAACCTGCGCTTACTATACACGTTCGCCTGAATTTGAATACGGAGGGGACAGTGATCGGATTCAACCTTGGGAAGGTGAGTCACCGCAACCTCAGGAAAGGCGATGAGAAAATCAGAATTTGCCAAGCCACGGTCGAGTCTGCTCTGTTTCACGCCATGTCTATAAGTGAATTTTTGTCCAAAAAACCCCAAATCAGTAAGACCTGCTTCGAGCATAGTAGCGGAAAAGAGCTGAGCCTCGCGATGGTTATAAGTTTGATATCCAACAGTTTCAGAAGGAGAGATGGTAGTGTTGAAGTCACCAGCGACTATCCATGGTTCAGTGAAGCTATTGCCCATGTCATTCAAGTGCTTCCACAGAAGATTACAGACCTGAAAATGGGGGTTAGCATATATGAAAGTAGCAATATAAGAATTATTCACCCGACAGGTTATAAATTGGCGGTGTGTCTTGAGAATCTACACGTCGCACACTACCGCATCCCAGCAAATCCAAATCCCACCCGAGTAGCCCCGTGCCTCCGATCGGTGTGAATTCGGAAACCCAAGCTTTTTAATAGTTTGAGTGGCTTTGTCTGCGCTAATACAGGGTTCTAACACAACCGTAACAGCCGGCTTGTGTTTGGAGACAAGATCTTTGAGCACCCTGCCAGTATCATCATTTCCAATCTTACAATCACAATGTGCTTACCTTGATATCCTTATATTGCCTTTATTTGGCTCTTTATTTATTTGGATCTTCTATTGCCTTTATTTGTATATTCTATTTCCTTTATTTGGCTCTTTATTTATTTGGATCTTCTATTTCCTATGTTGGCTCTTTATGTGATTTATTTCATGGATTTTATTCCCATCTATGATGCAATGTTATTTATATTTTCACTACTGCCAAGTGAGTTATTCAGAATGATGTATATATTGGCCAAATGACAATGTAGTGTACATGAGTACAAACCACCCATAGAGGGCATGATCCCTAGAGGGATGTGACCACTCCCCTCATATTATATTTTGGGGAATGTGACCACTCTCCCCCGAAGGATGTGACCACTCCCTTCGTATTATATATTTGTAGGTGTTTGGGAATGTGACCACTCTCCCTCACCTATTGGTGTAGGTCTGTTAGGGGCCTCACCCTGCATTGGTATGATTTTGTGTCATAATATCATTCATGCTATGTTGATTATTGTGGATTGATTTACTATGGCAGATTTCCATTTCTCATTTATTTTACTTGCCTCATACTCTTGCAAACTCTTAGTGTAGTAAATCATTTTATTATGCAATGTTGTGCTTTATATTTGTCCCTTCCCTTTTGAATGACACATACTTTTATCTCTCTCTCTTACTGGATGATCCCAACCATCCAGATATAGGATCAGAGTGTGTAGTTGAAGCTTGGTGAACCTTCTTAAGGCTAAGGATATGGAGTTCAACCTTGTATCTTGGACATAGCTACCTATATATTAAGTTGTTCTTGTTTGGAGACAAGTTGATTTGGTTTTAGTCTTCCTATACCTAGATCCTATTGTTGTGTATAAAGTTGTACATGCTTTTAGGAAATTTTGTAATGTACTCTTTATACAATTGAATTTTGTTAAAGTTTTAAATTCCGCTGCTTTACATTGGTGTTTTTGTTTACCATGATTATTTAGTAAAGGTGATGTCTTTACAACTTGGTATTAGATCATCAAGGTAGTCATAGTCTTGACTAATTCAATTAGTCTCCAAGTTAGAAACCCTTACCTTATATAGTTACCCTTTAGCAAGCTTTTCACCTTAGAGTTGACCAATGATGAATGATTGACTTAGGATCATAATAATTTCATATTAGAAATATAATTTGATCAACTTTTTGGTGATTGGTCTATTAGGTTTCTACTAGGGCATAATTTGAAAGTAAAGGTGTCTAGAAAGGGTCAAGGTATGGGGGTTGGAAATATTTTCCTCTGCACTACTAGCTTGGCTTACGAGGACTCCCAAATCCATATGACACCGGCCTGGCCTGAGCTGATTCTGATTGTCTAAAATAGCATACCTTTAGGCAATGAACCTTCTTGTTGAGTGACCTTAATAACCTAATGTATGATGTTTTGGTTGTCCATGTAGAATCTTATGATCTATGAGTTCCTTATAGGAGCCTTAGAATTTCCATGTTTGGGAGTATCTTACCCTATGCTAGATTTTGAAGTTTGGTGATTAGTAAAACAAGAAAGTGTTGGATCCCATACATAGTTTTATTAAAACCCTTTTTAAAATTGTACTTTAGTAGTAGTACTTTTTATACCTTTGATTTTGGAGTTTCTGATTTCGAGGATAAAATCCTCTTTAAGGGGTGGAGTCCCTTATTGCATTAAAATCTAGTTACTCTATTTTGGAAACCCTAACTCCTTGGGTAGAGATTAGTAAGTTCATATGGTTAGTGTTGGACAAACAAATTATAATTATAATTCATCTTGTTTGTTTATATACAAATGAATATATAATATGTCATCTGAGTGTATAGTTCATATGCTTGGACCTTAACATATTCTTGATACACTTAATATTGACCATGCCACCCTAATAGTATTGTTAGTAAGATAAATGGTTCCAATGCATCCTTAACATGCATAATATGTAATGGTCATGTTGACCCAAACCCTAATGTGTAACAATCTAGCCCAAACTATATACACATCTATATATATATATATCCTTAATGCCTTCATGATACATTAGTGACATTAGGTGTCATCATCATATTATATCCCTTGATACTTATACATGGATTATAATCACCAATTTGCGATCAAGTTATCAATACATATAAGGCATATCACCTTGTTCCCTAATATACATCTCGTTAATCACTTTATCATAACTTGGATATGAATCAATTCATTTATGATAATGTGTTCCATCTTATTCACTAAAATGCATATAATGACTCAAGTATGTTAATGAGTAATTGGATTCACATGAAAATACATAAATGCCTAATGTGATGTTAAATATGTATAATTAATATCATGGAGTGTTATAAGAGAAAATAGTTAATGATGACATTAATATGAGTATGAAAGATGATGTGGGAATATGTGATAATTAATGTGACATTATTTGGATTCATTAAAGACTTAATAATTTGTTGGATAATATTATCTTTTCTTGCATGATAATCTGTGATAATTTTGCATGATGGTAATGTGTAGATAATGGTGATAGAATCAAGTTTTTAAGGTTTGTGACCTAACACATTAATAATGCTGAGATTTTCTTAGTAAACCCTAATTGTGCCTAAAACCCTTGAGGGAAATACACATGTTGAAATGTATTTCTGGTTACAACAATGTGAGTGCAACATGACACAAGTGATAGAATAATATAGATGATGTTTTTTCATGATGGAGAATATGCTTATAAGCCAAACATGTTAATTATGTTATGTTTGACCAAAAGGTTACATGCATGGTGGAAACCTTAGTGAGTTTTGGCCTATGTTTAGAGCTTATGAAGTACCATAGTTTTAATGTAACACTTAGTTACCCAATGTTGGGATGTTGCACACTCACTCTCTCTCTCTTCCCTCTTTTTGTGATTTCGGGGATGAAATCCTCTTTAAGGGGTGGAGTGCTGTAACATACTAAATCTCAGGGTCCTTCTTGCAATTTACCCACTTTTGAGGTTTTATTCACTTTCTAGTCCTTTTGGACCTTCTTCATAAATTTCCCATCCTTTTGAACCTTCTTTGGCCTCAATGTTGAAATTGAGCAAAGTTTGATGATGGAATCAATATTTTACCACATTTCATGTTAATGTAAGGGGTTTTGCACAAATAACACACCTAATGTGGTATTTGGGGACTAATGATGTAATATGGCCATTAATGATAGATAATTAATGGATAATGCTAATTTGGAGCTTTTTATATGTCTTTGATAAGATATAAGTAATTATGTGTATTTGAATTAGTTATGAGCATAATTAACCCTTTCCTTTCTCTCTCCTCAAATATGATATTAATGGATGATAAGATGCTATTATGTTAAAATATGACTCTTAATGATAGTATGTCTCAAATTTCACTCACTTATGTCATTAAGAGACTCTCTTTATATTAATCATTCATTTTATACATTAAAATCTGCATTAATAATCAATATGGAATTTAAGGGCCAAAATGTGTGTAAAACAAGAAACTAATGACATATCATTGTTCTAGGAGTCGTAATTAACATATGGTTAAATTTTGGTGGCATTTGTACTTTATTTAACCCTTCAAATGCATTTTACCAATAAAGTGTGTTCTTAGCATTAAATTGATTAGATTTATATGATGCATCACAATATGATCCCACTGGATTATGTGTCAAGCATCTGAATTCACTGTCAGATCCTGATCCAATGGCTCTAGGGTCTTCTTCAACCTCCAACCCACTGACCAAACTGACACCTTGGCTCCCGAATCTGGCTCTCCCTCTCCTCTCCACCATTTCCCAAAATATTTCACCTTCTGAGTTCGTCGCTCGATGACGGTTCCAACGAGCCTTGGCTCGACTTCCCTCTCCCATGGTACACAAAAAGCCCAAATGGGGCTTTCTTCTTGTCTCCACCCAGATTTTTATAGGGAGCTTCAGCTCTCCTCGTGCCTATATAAGGCTTGGTCGAGTACCCTCAGCCTCCGTGCGAGCTTTCTCTAGTGCCAATTTGTCCAGTTCGCTCTCTCTTAGCCACTGTCACCTCCGCCTCTCCCCAAACCTTGCGGCACACCTCCAAGGAGCTAGGAAGCGCCATCAAACCAATTAACACCACGAGTGAGTGCGGATTCTCTTCCTCTTCGTTTTGAGTATCTGAACTCCCGTTTTGGTCAAGTAATGCAGAAACGCCCAACTGGGCAAGAACCTCCATCACGACCATGGCTGGCTCGCGAGGAGGAAGATGACCATGTGGTTTTTACCATTTTGCCTCCACGAGCACCTCCTATCCTATTTTAACGCCAAGGTTATTTTCAGCATTTTCCACCCTTTCCTTGCGCGGGTAACCAAGCCCACGTGGCTTTTTCTCACCTTTTGATTGGTCTAGAGTAATTAATTTGTAGAAAATCAATGCCTTATTGAAAAAATATAAATAAATAGTCATTGGAAAGGATTTTTCAAGTAGAATTTGCTTTTGTGTTTATGAGTCCTAATTCTATTTTATTTTTTGATGTTTTCTTTGAATGTCATTTTGAGTATGTTAAATGTTCTAAAATTAATAATTAATTCATTTTAACTCAAAATTGGGAAAATAATTATGTTTTCTTAATCAGTGAAACCTAAGTGAGCTTTTGGTCCTAGTTTTGAGTCCAAAATCAGTGGTTTTCAAGCAAGGTCTAAAATGGGCATTTCCTTTATACTTTATGCTTAATAGATACTAATTCATGTGAAATATTTGTAATTAGGGAAAAAGATCTTAGATAACAATCTAAATCTGTGAAAGTGATGTTATGAATCTTCAATAAGGTATGTGAGCCCTATTTCAGTATGTGAACCCTATTTATGTATTGGACCCTATTTATGAATGAATAATAATGCTTGTGATAAGAATGTGAAATCAACCTATTCCTCAGTTGGGCTTTTATCCAACCCTAAAATCACAATGTGCTAACCTTGATATCCTTCTATTGCCTTTATTTGGCTCTTTATTTATTTAGATCTTCTATTAAATTTATTTGGATCTTTATTTATTTGGATCTTCTATTGCCTTTATTTGGCTCTTTATTTATTTGGATCTTCTATTGCCTTTATTTGGGTCTTTATTTATTTGGATCTTTTATTGCCTTTATTTGGCTCTTTATTTATTTAGATCTTCTATTGCCTATGTTGGCTCTTTATGTGATTTATTTCATGGATTTTATTCCCATTTGCTATGCTGCAATGTTATTTATATTTTCACTACTACCAAGTGAATTAGTCAACATGATGTATTTATTGTCCATAATGATAATGTAGTGTACATGAGTACAAACCACTCATAGAGGGCATGAGCCCTAGAGGGATGTGACCACTCCCCTCATATTATATTTTGGGGAATGTGACCACTATCCCCCGAAGGATGTGACCACTCCCTTTGTATTATATATTTGTAGGTGTTTGGGAATGTGACCACTCTCCCTCACCTATTGGTGTAGGTCTGGTAGGTGCCACACCCTGCATTGGTATGATTTTGTGTCATAATATCATTCATGCTATGTTGATTATTGTGGATTGATTTACTATGGCATATTTCCATTTCTCATTTATTTTACTTGCCTCATACTCTTGCAAACTCTTATTTTAGTGAATCATTTTATTATGCAATCTTGTGCTTTATTATTTGTCCTTTCCCTTTTGAATAACACATAATTTTATCTCTCTCTTGTTGGATGATCCCAACCATATAGATATAGGATTAGAGTGTGCATTTGAATCTTGGTGAACCTGCCTAAGGATAGGAATAAGGAGTTCAACCATCTAGCTTGGAATTAGCTATAGCTTCCTATATGTTAAGTTGTTTTTCCTTGGAGACAATATTGATTTCGTTTGAGTCTTCCTCTATCTAGATCCTGTTTATGTGTATAAAGTTATTCACCCTTTTGGAAATTTGTATTGTACTCTTTATACATTTTGAATATAGTCAAAGTTTAAAATTCTGCTGCTACACAATTGGTGTTTTTGTTTACCATGAGTTTTTAGTAGAGACTATGTCTTTACAACATGTCTCAATTGCATCCCATGCAACTCTTCGATAGATGGTGTGCACAACTCTCTATCATAATCCATATGTATGCTTCTAGGTACTTAATCTCATTAAGATCACCGAGTTAAGCTTGCCTAAAATCCAATACGATAGAATATGCACCCTACTTTGGTAGAACCTACACATCTACCATCACATTTCTACAAGATGGATAGCACACCACAGTTTGGAGTAACCTTCACTTGGTTGATCAAGCTTTTCATGCATGTCTCTTATGGAAAGCATCTTAGACTTAATATTATTCAAGGATCTTATATATATGTACATATACATATCCAATCACCACATACTTATAGTACATATCATATATATGCTATAACCACAACAAAAAAATTCAATCAAAAATATACTAGCGATGGTTATGGACATACTATTGTAATCCTTGGAGCCACAAGGAATTCTACTACCTAATGTCCACATCACATTTAGAAACCTATTGTTGATGAAGATCTGTGCCTCGAACCAATCTGGGTTTATCGGTTCAACACTTGAACCAATCAGCTTTCCTCCTGGTCATTTAGTTGGTCTCTTGAAATGATCATCAGATTCTCCAGTTCAAGTGACTTATGGACTCTTCAAGTCGATCAGTTGAACCACCAGTCGATTGGTTCATCTCCTCCTATTGATTGGCCTCCTTGGTCTCTAGTCGATTGGTTCTTCTCATGATCCAGTTAATTCATCAGGTGCATAACATCTTCTCACAACAAAACATAAATTAGAGCTATCCTATTTCATATTACACTATACAAGGTAAAATGTCGAGTTATATTTGAGGAGAAATAGGAGGACGAGCATTAATTTACATTTGGAAATGAGAGGAGAGGGTTGGTATGCAAATTGAGTAGCAATAAGAAATAAACCAAACAACCACACACAATCCACATGGGTTTTGGCCACAACCATGCTCACATCCACCATTAAAACAATTCTAGGGCGATGCATATTGATTGCATATCATACCATATCATATATATGTATTTATATTTTTGGAGTCATATGTGGTATTAATCGGATATGCACATTAACCAGTTTAATATTCACATTGTATGTAATAAGAAATCCGATCACAGCGATTTATATCCCCAATACATCATAGATTGACGTGGCTCTAATACCACTATTAGAAATCGAGGCAACAAACAAGGAAGAAGAAACAAAAAATTTAATGATTGCTTCCCTAATCAACAAGATCTCGTAAAAAATGATGTATATAGGAAGGAAGGGTAACAAGAGTTATACCTGGTCTTGGAGCAAGTTCAACAACAACTCTTTTTGCAGTAGTGTTCTTCTTATTTAAGATGCACTCGATCATTTGTCAACAATGACCTCTTGATCTGGTACCAAAAATGATGATTGATGACATCCTCCTCGTGGGGCATGTGCCTCTCACCTATAGAGTAGTGCATGCCGATATCCGAGAACTCCACATTGTGCTACCAGAGCCAATGGGAAGGATTTTTCCCTTCAAACACCAACCTACTAGAGTTGATTTGCTCTCCCAATCATCTCTCCCTTACTGTCCCTCCCTTTGATAGGTACGACTTGGTTAAGGCTCTATGGTTACCACAACCAGAGAGGACAATAATTGTCAAAGGTTTTTGTTGCATCTAGGAAGCCTCCAATACCCCTCTATTTATAGGAGGGTGTTACACCCTTAAATTTTGAAACCTATTAAGTACATGATTAAGTTATTAATGAATTCAATATATTATAGATTTATGATTACAATAAGGTTCCATTCAATTTTGTGCAACTAGGACTCTTTTGGTAATATCCTTAAAGTTTGGCAATTTCATATGTTCTTTTATGATATGAGGTGGTAACCAAAGTTTGAATATGAAGGAAATATGATGATTATAGTTGATGGTTTGAACCCTAGTCCTAGCTTTGATCTTCATAATTAGTAGAGTTATAATAATCATCAAATGTATCATATGAAAGATTCACTCAAGGCATGCCTTACTTTCATAATTAAGAATATGATTAAGCTAATGGACATTTTGAAAGATCAAGGAATAGGCCATGGGCCTTAGAACCCTATTCTAGCCCATTTTGGGCCAACCATAGTTTGCACATGGGTCCCTGGTGTACACAATTGTGAATGGAGTATTCCTCACTCATACTAAATTCCTAAATTTTTTTAGTAGGTGGAATATTGAAACATAAGATTATTGGAGAAACTTCAGTCCATTCTAAATTATCTAGTGGCCTCAGTAATTAATTTAGTAATTACCAAGATTTTACTTACAAAGTGAACTTGGAGTGGTTATCGATTAGTTTTGATTTAATATCTTACCCACTAAAAGATCATGAAAAAACAATGTTTATTACAGAATTTGAGTTCAGACGGAGCTATGAAGTGGGCTGTGTAAATATTTCTTTAGTTTGGACTTTTATCAAAAAATAAAAAAAATAAAAGGGGCGACTCTAGTCTAGCGTGAACTGGGGAATGGTGTGTTGGTATGTATGCCTTGAGAGACAATCATGGGATGATTGGTGGGATACATTAAGATTGATTTGATAAGCATCAAAGGCAAGCTTCCAATTCTTTCTAGTTGAGTCATATGAGATAATGATAGAACATATTGAATGTATAGAGAATGACAGTACTCAATGATGTATGCTTTCAAGTTAAGGACCTGAACAATGAGATCATATGGATGCTAAGAGTTTGTACATTCATATTATGTCCCTAGTCGTATGTCATTGTGGAAGGTAGATAGACAACAATGACACACAAGACTAGATTGTGGTGTTGGTTGATGACAGACTCTTATTAGTCATGATATGGAGATATCAAACCAAACACATAGGTACTTGTTAGAAAATAAGTGTACCAGACAGACCCACTGTGAGTTTGACACATGGAACCATGACATGGTAGTCACAGGAAGTTCTCACAGTGATGGTGGTGAGTGTGATTCTTTGACCTGAAATCACTACACTCAACACATGTCGTTGGGTACACTTTGACATCATCAATCAAAATCCTAAAACATGGGTTGTTATAAAGGTGATGATTGGGTGGCTTTGACACATGGGGCTTTTAAGGGGAGAGTGATATATATGGGATTTGTCCCTCCTGAGGGAGTTTGATATCCATGGCCACTTGACGAGTAGGATTGAGATAGGCGTGCGCACACATGTGTGAATCAGTATGTGACATTGATGTCATATATATCTCTTCCAATCTACTCTGAGATCAAGAAAGTGAATGAACGTTGATAGGATGACTTTTCTATGCCTTGAGTTCATTCGGGATATCATAGACAAAGGAATTATACATTCACTGTAACACCATTCAAGGATTGTAGGATTGAAAGTTGTTCTCCAACTTTCTATTTCACTTGGGTAGAACTGATGTGCGACTAGGCACCACTCTTTGCATGTGAAGTCATAAGTGTTATGGATTTTCACTGCCAATGTGAAATGGGCCTGCAAGGTCACACACATATGATTTAACCTGGAAGAGGAGTTTATCCAAAAATGATGTTTAGATTGATTACTAAAGGAGATTAGTGGTCCAATTAAACACTCAATCAATTGATAGCTCAACATCATAGTGTTCAAGGTGTTGGACCAATTGATTTGAGTATCGGATTGATTGGAACTGCAATTGATTGATTTTGCACAATCTATACTCCCAACTGATTGGCTCATATGATGAACTGATTGACTCAACTTGGTGAACTAATCGGCTCATGTGATGAACCGATCAGCTCAGGACAGGTTGAGATGACTAGTTCAAGGGTTGAACCGATCGGCTCAATAGGTCCAAACAAGCAAGTTGGGAAAGTCAGGTTGGTGAGAAATTTATTTTCGTTTTAGTTGTCCAATTTGATTGGAACAAGTATTGGTATTTGGATCAATTCGAAACAAAAGAGGAAAAGTCAATTGGGAACTGATCAGGACCACGAACTGATCGACTCAGAAGTGAACCGATCAGCTCAGGTGCCCCAACCGATCGGTTTAGGTGTGAAACGATCAACTCAGGTCCAAAATCGACCGTTTCATGTTTGGAACGATCACTTCAGATGGCGTAGTTTGTTGTTTTGTGGAAAATATCAAACCCTTCTACTCCTGCTTTAATCCTGCATTTCCTGGGGTAGAGAACTCTGTCCCATGACCCTCCTATATATAGGGGTAGTGGGGGCTTCTCAACAACAACTCAGAACACCAGTTGCTCTGCAAAGTTGTCGTTCTTTCTAGTTGTGGTAACCGAGAGAGCCCGAGCAAGTGTTACCCGATAAGGGAGGCACAACAAGGGAAAGACAACTGCAGAATAGCGATTGGTGGTAGGAGAGTGTGTCGGTGACTAGTACATTGACAGGAGGGTGTAACTCCTTCCGATTCCTTATGGGACAAGGAGATCGGAGTTCCAGGTGGTCTGTGTGGACTACTTCAGAGGCGAGAGATTTCTGCCACTCAGAGGACAATTGTCAATCCCAACAGTCCCGGTGAGACCAGGAGGCGCACAAACACCATCCAAGACCAGAGGTGAAGACCACGCAAGCCGCGAGGTAATGTCGTCGAGCAAGCCTCGGGATAAGGTATGTCTCTACAAACCATCCTTTCTATTGTATAGACGTTGACATGATTCTTTATTCTGGGTTTGGGGACAAGAAAATTTTGTTTCCACTGCCTTCTCTGCCTCCCCTAAAACCCAACAGTGGTATCAGAGCCACATCAACTGCTCTATACTTTAGGATTATCGATGTGACCGATTTTGGTTTGTCACCTTTATTTATTGCATATGATTTGAATAAAATTGGCTTTATGCATGTCCAATCCTAAATCCACAAATCCCAATATACATATATGATATGTAATATGAATGCACTCGATACACATCGCCCTAAAACGAGTTTTGTGGTGGATGTATAGCGTGGTTATGGCCAATAAACCCTATGTATGTGTTGTTGGTTGAATGTGGTTGCTTGCATCTCGGTCTGCACACTGATTCCCTACCTCCTTTTCTTGATGTAACTTGAGATAAATTGAGATTTATTTCCTACCTTTGCTCCCCCCCAAATGTAACTCAGGGTTTCTCAATTCAAATGTAAATAGGATAGAACTTTTATTTCTTGTTATGTCAAAGAACGGCGGATAACCTGACAACAACTGAGACGATCAGTTCAAGGCGGGAATCGATCAGTTGGCGTTCTAGACGACCAGTTTGAGGAATGAGATGAGCGGGTGGCGACCTGAGGAGATGCTTGATGACTAGTGAACTGATCGGTTGGAGGAGCCAATCGATCGACTAGTGGCACCCAACGACTGGCCAGATAGCAAGCTGATCAATCATGGAGATGAGTTGATCAAACCCAGAATGACAATGCATAGAGTTCATCTTGTACAGGTTGCATGTGATGTGGACCTAGATGACCATGATTCCTATTGGCTCGAGGAATCACATTAAGATGGCCATAATCATCACTTTTATCGTTTCACATGTTTTCTGTGGGATATAGCATGTATATGATACGTACCATGTATTATGGTGATTGGATATGTATATGTACCTATAAAACCAAATCCCTCATATAAATATTAAGTCTTATACACCTTCCATTAGCGAAACACATGAAAAACTCGATTGACCAAGCATAGGTTACGCCAAAGCGTGGTGTGCGTCCATCTTGCGGAAGTGTGAAGGGTAGACATGTAGGATCTGGAAAAGCAGGATGCATGTTTATTGTGTCAGCTTTTGGGTTAGACTTAACTGGTGATTCTTAGAGTGTCTAAGCCCAGAGGTACAAGATGAATGGCAATGAGTTGCACATGTCATCTATCTAAGAGTTTCATATGACGCAATTAGCATAATGGCCTACCTAAATAGTCAAGTTGTGGGCGATCAGCCAAAGCTGACTCATGACTTAATGAAATACGAATCTTGCTCACTAGAAGGTTGTACGCTGCAATCTTTCGAATTGATGGTGAGGGCTATCAATTTGAACAAAAATGGTGGGAGCAATAATTAATTAAAGTCCTAATTATATCGTAAAACTTTGTCAAATCAATCAAATAAGTCAAAAATGAGTTTTTGGACTAAATTGCATATATTTCCTTTTGTACAATAAATGGTTAATCAACAATAATCACTTTATTTGTGATCGGTCTTTGAGACCAACAAACTAAGGGGAATAATTTCCACGACTGATTAGGACATTGAGAAGTGTTCTCAATCGAAGAGCAAAAGCTCTAAGTCCTAGTTATACCAGAACCAGATGAACTCGATCCCACCACACCAATGGCTGAAAGTATGCTTATGGAAGCATACCGAGGATACCATTGATGTGGAGTGCTTAATGTTGTGCTCTCTGAACTATGAGTTACAAAGATAACATGTGACATATGATGTCTCCAAGACACTGTCCTAGTATGTCATGACAGAAGGAGATCCAGTAAGGTATTCACACACTCAATGTGATTGAGTATGTGGAAAAACCTGACTAAGAAGGATTCCCTCTGAGCCAAGAGTTGGCTATTGGTATGATACTACAAATGTTGCAAGAATCATGCAGTTCATGATTAACTATGACACAAAAAATTTGACAAGCATTGACAAAGTTGTTGGACATGTTGAGGACAGTAGAGGCAAAGATGAAGAAAGACAAAATCCTAATATTTGATCGATGAGGGGTAAGTATTAAAGGCAAGGACAAGGGCAAAGCAAAGAAGTGTTCTGATTCTAGCCAACAATCCAATCTGTCTTCAGCCTCAAGGCACAAATGAAGAAGGACAAGCCTAAGTCTTTGATGTTGATCAACAGAAAAAGGCAAGTCCAAGGGCAAGAGAAAGGGAAAAGATAAGAAGGGTTTTGATGCTAGCCAGTAGCCCAAGTCGTCTTCAGCCTCAAGGCACAGGGGAGGGTGAATGAGGGAATTTCCCTCCATATCTAGAAGAACAAAAGAAGAAGAAGGAAGGGATGGAGATCTCCACCTAAGGTATCATGAAATGAACCGATTCTGAGGTATATGATACCAAGATGAGGATCTGATATATATAATATGTAAGATCTACAAAGAAGTGATGGCCTTTATGAAAGGACCAAGAAAGGAGTACCCATCATTGGAGCAAGTGTTGCTGCCATAGATAGGAGTACCTTTCAGTTTATTTCAGCCTAAAGGGCATGAAATAGAGTTGAGAACTGTTATTTCAATTTTCCAATAGAAACACTTTATTGATGCATCTTGTTGAGACAAGGATGGCTATCAATATAGTTGATATTTCAATTTCAAAGATATATTCTTTGTGGCAATGCCTTATTTATCTTGTGGTACTTGGTATGCATAAGATAAAATGATACCTAAAAGATATTGATAACTCAAACAATCAAATTAGCATAAATCATGAGGAATTCATTTCTAGTTTCCATATGATGGATAAATCTAGAATATTTTGGTTAGAGAACCAATAAGAGACATGGACCTCTTAGACATCAATCTTCACTAATGGTAGTGGGAGAATGGTTATCCTATTAGGTATAATACATGTGATGCATTTATATACCTATTAGAGTTAATTATAGTACTTCAAACAATGTTTAAAGAAATACCAATATGAATATCTTGAAGTGTTCAAGAATATCATAGATGAAGTATGCATTTGGTAAAGTGTTAATTCTTGATGAGATTACTGAATGAAATACTTGGACCAAATGTTTGATAACCTTGTGAGTGATTATGATACTGTATCATAGTGAGCTCGAGATTAAGGCATGGTGATGTCTAAATCAAGAAGGAGTCATACTCTAAGGAGTTAGAGGATGATTATCAAATAACTAAGTTCCTATTAAATAAAGAATACCCCACACTAATAAAGGACATTAAGAATCACAAGGAGTTATGAGTTCTTATATCCTTGACAGAAACATCTCGATTATCTATGTGATGAGTTGGTCATGTGATGAATCAACTATCTAGATGAATATGAGGAACTGGATTTTGAGTTATGGTTTATGACCATTACATCCTAAATGACTTCCATGTGAACCATAAGGTATGACCTTGATGGTAGCACCCATTGGGATGAAATCCATAAGTGTGAATGAGTCTTAAGCGTTAAGACACATGGATAACATTTTGAGAAGGATGATGCTTGTTGATTGCAACTTAATGACTAAGAGATTTGGCATACAGATACTAAAACTGCATTCCTATGAGGAATAAAACAAGGATGAGTACGTGACACAACCTATAAGGTTTATGAATCCATTAATGCAAATGAAGTCTATAAGTTACAATGGACTAATCGATTTGATTGATTAAGTACAAGCAACTTAGAGATGGATCTTTACTTTGATGATATAGTCAAAGGGTTTGACTGATGTGTCAAAGATAACGAAGGGATCTGTGATTTAGTGGGAGCATATTCACATTCCACATGTTGATGTGAAATGAGATGTTCTAAGAATGGAATTCTTTGTGGAAATTATCTTTAAGGAAGGTAGAAACATTTCCTATGTGATAGGAATAGAGATCTATAGAGATAGTTCTCAAAAACCTCTTGACATGAAAAACAGAGCATACATTGGCAATCTATACTGAAGGGTCCAGTGTGCAAAGATTTAGTGGGAGAAAACTTGTCCATGTTACATGGAGTTAGTATCCCAAGGACAAGTGTCCAATTCTTATGATGAATGGGAACACTAAGAATAGATATGGATCTATCATGTACGTAATCATCCCATTATCTTGCATGTATAGGACATAGCAAGAATAAAATGCATTCAACATCTTGTATGTAGGAAATGACAATATGATGTACTCATCCTGATAACTCATATGTGGGACATGACGAGTGGATGTCTGTCTAGTTCCAGTAAGGGTTACTGGAATACCATAAGAACTTGATAAGTACTTGAGAAGTACTAGTTCTATGGAAATAAGGAAGGGTTCACTATAAAGAGTTACGCTGATGCGAACTTCTGAAAAGGATAGAAAATTAATCGCAATATATATATATATATGAGATATATAAAAGTGAATGTTTGTTGATAAATGGAAACGTTCCAATAAAGACATTTAAAAGGAAAAGTTGAGTATCTGTATGTTAGAGAACATTAGAGGATACTATATGGATCTAGAAGTTCATGAGATGAACTTATAGATATTCTAGTCATTGATGACAAATAAGGAGTGCTTGATCATGCAATGTGGCTAAAGGTTAGCAAAGGAATACTAGATCGCATATTACGACAACTCCATCTCATACGTGTGACGTACAACGAAGAGATGAGAGACATGTAGTTAATACCGACTCTACAAGGTGTTGCCATAACTCACTGTGTAAGCACCATAGCATAGTAACATGTGGGACATGTTTTAAGATCACTATGAATATGATTCAAGGGTGATTAGCTCACAGTGTAAGTGGGAGTTTGTTGGTATGTATGCCCTGAGAGCCAATCATGGGATGATTGGTGGGATACATTAAGATTGATTTGATAAGCATCAAAGGCAAGCTTCCAATTCTTTCTAGTTCAGTCATATGAGATAATGATAGAACAGATTGAATGTCTAGAGAATGACAATACTCAATGACATATGATTTCAGATTAAGGACCTGAACAATGAGATCATACAGATGCTAAGAGTTTGTACATTCATATTATGTCCCTAGTCGGATGTCATTGTGGAAGGTAGATAGATAACAATGACACACAAGACTAGATTGTGGTGTTGGTTGATGACAGAATCTCATTATTCATTATATGGAGAGATCAAACCAAACACATAGGTACTTGTTAGAGAACAAGTGTACCAGACAGACCCACCATGAGTTTGACACATGGAACCATGACATGGTAGTCACAGTCAATTCTTACAGTGATGGTGGTGAGTGTGATGCTTTGACCTAAAATCACTACACTCAACACATGTCATTGGGTACACTTTGACATCATGAAACGCAGTCCTGAAACATGGGTTGTTATAAAGGTGATGATTGGGTGGCTTTGACACATGGGGCTTTTGAGGGGTGAGTGATAGATATGGGATTTTTCCCTCCTGAGGGAGTTTGATATCCATGGCCACTTGATGAGTAGGATTGAGATAGACATGTGCACGCATGTGTGAATTAGAATGTGATATTGATGTCATACATATCTTCTCCAATCTACTCTGAGATCAAGAAAGTGAATGAACATTGATAAGATGACTGTTCCATGCCTTGAGTTTATTTAGGATATTAGAGACAAATGAATTATACATTCACTATAACACCATTCACGGATTATAGGATTGAAGGTTGTTCTCCAACTTTCTATTTCACTTGGGTAGCACTGATGTGCGACTAGGCACCGCTCTTTGCGTATGAAGTCATAAGTGTTATGGATTTTCACTACCAACGTGAAATGGGCCTGTAGGGTCACACACATAGGATTTAACCTGGAAGAGGAGTTTATCCACAAATGATGTTTAGATTTATTACTAAAGGAGTTTAGTAGTTCAATTAAACACTCAATCAATTGATAGCTCAATATCATAGTGTTCAAGGTGTTGGACCAATTGATTAGAGTATCAGATTGATTGGAATTGCAATTGACTTATTTTGCACAGTCTGCATTCCCAACCGATCGGCTCATATGATGAACTGATCAACTCATATGATGAACCGATCGGCTCATCTTGGGGAACTGATCGGCTCAGGACAGGTTGAGACAACCGGTTCAAGGGTTGAACCGATTGGCTCAATAGGTCCAAACAAGCAGGTTGGGAAAGTCAGGTTGGTGAGAAATTTCTTTTCATTTCACTTGCCCAATTTGATTGGAACAAGGATTGGTATTTGGATCAATTTGAAACAAAAGAGGAAAAGTCAATCGGGAATTGATCAGGACCACAAACCGATCGGCTCAGAAGTGAACCGATCGACTCAGGTGCCCCAACCGATCAGTTTAGGTGTGAACCAATCAGCTCAGGTCCCCAACCGACCGTTTCATGTTTGAAACGATAGGTTAAGATGGCGCAGTTGGTTGTTTTGTGGAAAATCTCGAACCCTTCTACTCCTGCTTTAATCCCGCATTGCTAGGGGTAGAGAACCCTATCCCATGACCCTCCTATATATAGGGGTAGTGGGGTTTCTCAACAAAAACTTAAACACCAGTTGCTCTGCAAAGTTGTCGTTCTCTCTAGTTGTGGTAACCGAGAGAGTCTGAGAAAGTGCTACCCGATAAGGGAGGCACAACAAGGAAAAGATAACTGTAGAATAGTGACTGGTGGTAGGAGAGTACACCGACAAGAGGGTGCAAATCCTTCCGATTCCTTATGGGATAAGGAGATCAGAGTTCTAGGTGGTCCTTGTGGACTACTTCAGAGGTGGGAGATTTCTGCCGCTCGGAGGACATCCGTCAATCCCGACAGTCCCGGTGAGACCAAGAGCTTCACAGACACCGTCCAAGACCCGAGGTGAACCACACAGGCCATGAGGTAATGTCGCCGTGCAAGCCTCAGGACAAGGTATGTCTCTACAAACCATCCTTACTATTGTATAGACGTTGACATGATTTGTTTATTCTGGGTTTGGGGAGAAGAAAATTTTGTTTCCGCTGCCTTCTCTACCTCCCCTAAAACCCAACATGGTGCCCAAGAAATAGGGTACGCACAGGTCCTAAAAAGGAGAGGACCTTGTCTTGGATCCTAGAGGATGGAAGGCTATAACAACCTGGTTTCAAGGGGGATGGGATTATACAAGTCCAATGCTCGAGTTTTAATAGAAATAGAGAGAGAGAGCATGAAGAGTAAGGAACAGGGGAGCCATGATGGCAGAGGTAGAGTTCCAATCTTGACGTACTCATGCTCAGTGATGGTACCGCCCAAGATATGGAGTCTATGCCGGACCAGATGGAGGCCTCAGGGTGCAAACCGGTGGCCTATCCATCTTCCTCACAGTAGATGGAGGAGCTCTGGTCGGTGGTACTCTATATTTTATGTGAAATAGGGGAGACGAATCCCCCTTTCATGCACATGATAATAGATAGGGAATGTCCACTATGGTTGTGCTAGTTACAATCATGTGGCAGGTGAGATTCTAGCCATTGGACCCATTATCGACAGTCCAGACTTCTCTAAATGAGGTAATCTTTCAAAAATCAAATCTTGGGTTTGGAATTTCATATTTGGCCAAATAAGGTATCTATGGAAAGTGTTTTGGATGTTTGATTATTATTATAATGTGATTACTAAGATATATAAGATTGTAATGTATTGGGTACTAAAAATAGTAAACAACTTTCAAAATTAATGAATATTTTATAGTAAGTATATTTTGATATGATATACATGATTCCAGAGGCTAATTGTTCTGACTCAAAGTTTTATCAAGGTTTTTGATGTAAACCCGAATAAGTGTATTTTGGGTATTTAAACCATGATTTGACCATGATATGGACCGTATAACATTATATGATTACTGCTTCCAAAGTTTTATTGGAGTTTTAGATGTTATTATATGAATATTTAATTTTGAGTATGAAGTGGCCATTAAGGCGATATAATTGATGTCTATTGTTATCATAATGAGATAGTATGCATATTTTGTCTAGAATATGATTTGTAGCTATTTCCTTCATATATAGTAATTTAGTCAATAAGATCAGTTCATGTGATTATGTTTGAGATTTATTCTCGTTATATGATGTACATGCTTATATTAGTGCATAAGATGATTTTTAGGCTTATTTGAGTATATTGTTTTATAGTAATTATAAAGTGAGAGTTTTGATGTAATTTCAACGCTACTATTTTATGGTGATTTTAGATCAAATTTACGTTTAGTGTCAATAAGAACCCAAATTTTGTTCAGGAGCTTAGGGTGATGGGTCTTGAGATTTAAAAGTGAAAAATAGAAAAATATACATTGGCAAATAGAGCTATGATGATGTCTAGGTCATTAAGTTATGGATGGGATCATGTCTTCCTATAGGATACCATCAGTGCAAAAGGTAAGTGGACCATTTCTATTGAGTTTCAATACTACTCCTATTCATCCCACACCCATCTATAAAGTAACTTAGAGATTAAGTTACTATTACACTTTAGTGTTTCATATCTTGTCATGCTTTGAGTAATCCAATTTCATTTAGTTTGAGTTGTTTCACCAGATTTTCCAATTTATATATTTGATATTTATATTACTTTTAGATACCTAATACTTATATTCCCAATTTAGTTTATTTTCTCAAGATCTTGGGCTCAAATATAAGTTTCTGTATAATTGATAAATTAAAGAGCTTCATATTAAGATTTACCTAGAGAATAAGTATACCGAATTCCAGATCTAAATTTAGATCCAGTTCAATTTATTTTCTCAATAGACTCAAATTATATATTATCCATCAAATTTAATTATGTCATCTCTTAAATATATTCTTCAGATTAAGATTTATCAGACAATAAGAATATCAGACTACATATTCAGATTTAGCTTAAAATTTAAGAATAGAGATTTAGATTTAGATTCAACGTTTAGTACATGTTTAGTTATAAATATTGAGTTTCAATATAAGTATAGACTCATAAATTAGTAATCTTCAATTTAAGATGATTAAGTTGAAACCTTCACATAAGACATTATATGATAATTACTCATTCAGTTAGTACAAAGTCGATTCAGAGGCATGTGTTGCCAATTTAGATGGCATGCAATGCCAATTCAGAGGAGTGTTTACTCTAATTCAGAGATACTATGTACCAATTTCGGGCGTAGTCACGCCAATTTAGAGACACCTCAGTGTCATTCAGAGGCATGTAGTGCCAATTTAGAGGTACTTCAGTACCAATTCAGGGGATAGATATGCCAATTTTGGAGGAGCTATCGTATAATGATGGCAAAAAATTTGATCAAAGATATAAATAAAAGACACATCAATTCAGTATAAGCTTACAACTTTTATATATTAGTTCATCTTTTAGTTATATCCTATTTATTTTTATCATATTAGGATTTCAATGCCACTTTACTCTAACATAGGTTTCCCTTGATGCATGGCTGGAGATGAGATGTCTGCATGTACATAACTCAAGAAGATAGTCATGATAAGAGGATGCAACTACAACTTTAGGAGGTTTTCTTGGTGGGGCTCCATCTACAGAGTCCCAAATTTGATATGAGATTCATATAAGGTAGTATCATGGTATTAAGTTTCTTTTATACATGAAGACGTAATAGAGTTTATTTCCTAAGAATTTATGAGAATGCATTTTTAAACAATGTGTAATGGTTCTTTTTTATAATTATTGTAATGTATATCATGTTGGTAACACTCCCTAAGTAGAAATCTTTTTTTGCTTATGCTCGTGAGATAGGAAAATTTGGGTTGTTACAATATGGTATCAGATCAATAATGTAGATGGCCATAAGGCAAATTCTCATATTCTAAGTTTAGATTGCCCATAGAATCCAATAGGGACTAGATAGATTTAGAAAGAAAGTTAGTAGCCTTAGTTTCAAAAGAAGTGAGAGAAATATATAGTAGAATCTAGGTTAGAGGTTTGGTCAGGAAATTGATGTTGAGATATGTTTTGGGATTAGTGTCTTGCTTCTTTAGACTTTTTATGTTAACTTTACATTTGTGCATATTATGCCCTCTCTTTTTCCTACATGTTTGTGGTATGGGACAAAAGCTCATGGG
Organism: Alisma plantago-aquatica; assembly: GCA_963693085.1. Taxonomy (NCBI): domain Eukaryota; kingdom Viridiplantae; phylum Streptophyta; class Magnoliopsida; order Alismatales; family Alismataceae; genus Alisma; species Alisma plantago-aquatica. The sequence continues at coordinate 375,272,761 of OY856410.1, read as the reverse complement.
GTTTCGTAGAGGGGATGTTGTATGCATAAATATAAACTTATTATGCTTGTCTCATTCTTTCTAGTGCATATGGTATGGAACATGTGTACTGTCAGATGAGATAAATATGATAAGTCATGGCACTTTCAAATGTATGACCAGCTGACATGCATTAGGAGGTGATAGAAACAAAAAAAAGTTGACACAAAAAGTTTGAGGGAGATGGTCACCTAAACCTAATTACATATATATTAGAACCCTAGAATGCATACGAAAGCAAGATGTTTTGAAATAGATGAGTGGCTTGGCTTTAAAATGGAATAATGAATGGAGGGAGATGAGCTTTTTTTTATTATGCTTGATGAGAATTTGAGAACTCTTGATGTCCTTAGGACCTCCATCCCAATGAGGGATTTTAGTCACAAATCTATTAATGATGATTGTTTAGGAAAATTCTTGAGGATAATAGAATTGATGTCATGACCCGAGTTTAACCTTAATGTATGATGAATTCTATAGGCAGATAAAAATCTTTAAGGTTATACATGAGGATGATTTTAGAATATGGTGATACAAGATATGTGAAAATATAGATTGGTGATCTAGGATCATTATAATATTGGGTTTTAGATGATTTTGGCACGAGATAGAACCTAGAGAAGTTGCTTTACTAAGGTTTGATTTAGTATTCATGGGGATAATAGTCATTTCATGAGAGATTAGTGATTGTTAACTTGGATTCACCTATCCTAGAGAACCATGATAAGAGGATGAGAGTGTTTAAGAATACTATTAAGATGATGCATGCAAGTAAGATTTTTGTACTTTCATGGCTATATCCTTACTGTGCCTAAGATCTCAAGTAGAGGCATGTTAATAAGATTTCTTAGAATGGATAAGATCTAAGAGTTTACATGATACTATTATAATATTTGAATACATTGAGTCATGTTTATATTTCCAACATAAGATCCATGTCTTAAGATTTTACATCATGGTAAGACCATGAGGTTAGAATATATCAAGATTCATATAAGATTAGATTTAATGAGATGAAATGAGATTATGGAGTTAGGATCTATGTGCAGGTTATGTAATCCAGGAACCTTAGTGCTGGTCATGAGACCCATGCATAAGAGTACATGTCTCTAGATAAAGACACATAAAAAGAAAGAATAGTCATTATGTTTAATATTTCCATACAAATTTCCAGTACATGCTAGTTTGATAAGGTTGTTAGACATGGTTAGTCATTCATGAGAAGGTCATAATTTGAAGGTTTGTGTGAGACTTTATGACAATTGTCAAGAGTTAGTAAGGTATGTGAAATCCTAAGGTGGGTAGCCTCTTGTAGTTTAATCAAATTCTGAGGATTAAATTCCCAAAAAAGTGGATAGTATTGTCAAACCCCTAATTTTTGAACTAGTAAGTACATGATTAAGTTATTGATGCATTTAACGTGTTATATATTTACGGTTATAATAAGGTTCCATCCAATTTTCATGATATATGGGTTTGAAGGAAAATGAATGTAGAGGGTGTCTTTTGTGCAATTAGGACTATTTTGGTAATATAATTGAAGTTTGGAAATTTCATATGTACTTTAATGATTGAGGTGACAACCAAAGTTTAACTAATAAGGAAATATGATGCCTATATTTGATGGTTTGAACCCCAATCCCATTTTTGGTTTTCATATTAAGTAAAGTTATAATAATCATAAAATGTATCATATGAAAGCTTCACTTGAGGAAATATTGATTCAAGATTTAGTTTTAAAATTGAGAATATATTTAATGTAATGTACCTTTTAGAAGGTCAAGGAATAGGTCATGGGCCCTAAAACCCTATTCTAGCTTGTTTTGGGACAAATATAGTTTGCACATGGGTCCCTAGAATACAAATTTGTAAATGGAGTATTCCTTACTCATAATAAATGCTCAAAATATTTTTAGTATATGGAATAATGAAACATAAGATTATTGGAGAAATTTTAGACCATTTTGAATTATTTAGTGACCTAGGAAACTAATTTAGTAGTTACTAATATTTTACTTGCAAAGTGAATTTGTAGTGGTTATCCAATTAGTTTTGAGTTAATATCTTTCTCATCTAAAGATCATGATAATATAGTGTGTTCAAATGTGTCTATGAGGTGGGTTATAGAAATATTTCTTTAGTTTGGACTTTTATCAAAAAAGGAAAAAACTGCCGACTCCAATCTAGCACAGATTGGAGAATGACACCGAGGAAACATGGCATACATAGGATCTGACAAAGGAGAGGACCTCATCAAGTATCCTAAAGGATGGGAGGCTGTAACAACCTAGTTTCAAGGGGGATGTGATTACATGAGTCTTATGCTAGGGTTTTAATAAAAACCAGAGAGAGAGAGAGAGTAAGGAAAAGGGGAGCCATGGTGATAGTGATAGTGTTTCAATCTTGACCTACTCATGCTCAACGATGGTGCCGTCCAAGACATGGAGTCTATGCCAGACCATATGGAGGTCTCATGATGCAAACTAGTGGCCTATCCATCTTCCTTGCAATTGCTGGAGGAGCTTTGGTCAACGAGACCCTGTATTTGATGTGAAATAGGGGAGACAAATTCTCGTTTCATGCACTTGATGATGGATAGGGGGCATCCACTATGATTGGTCTAGTTACAGTGGCATGGCAGGTGAGATCCTGACCATTGGAATTATTATCGATGGTCCATACTTCTCTAAATTAAGTAGTCTTTCAAAAATCAAATCTTGGGTTTGGAATTTTGGATTTTCACAAACAAGGTATCTATGGAAAGCTTATGATGTCTAATACTGATAAGAATACATTCAGAAAGTGTTTTGGATGTTTGATTATTATTGTAATTTGATTAGTAAGAGATATGATATTTTAATGTACTAGGTACTAAAAATAGTAAACAATTTCAAAACTAATGAATATTTTCAGTCAGTGTATTTCGATATGATATACATGATTCCAAATCTTGGTCATTTTGATTTGACGTTTTATGAAGGTTTTTGATGTAAAACCTAATAAGGGTATTTTGGTTATTTCACCCATGACTATACCACAAAATGACATGATATTTTAATATGGACCCTATTACATTGTATGATTAGTGATTCCAAAGTTTTATTGGTGTTTTAGATGTTATTATACTAATATTTAATTTTGAGTATTAAGTGGCAATTAAGGCAATATAATTGATGTCTATTGTTATCATTATTAGATAGTATGCATGTTTTCTCTAGAATTTGATTTGTAGCCATTTCCTTCATGTATAGTAATTGAGTCAGTAAGATTAGTTTATGTGATTCTATTTGAGATTTATTCTCATGATATGATGTACATGCTTATATTTGCGCATAAGATAATTTTGGGGGCTTATTTAAGTATAATATTTTATAGTAATTATATAATACAAGTTTTGATATAAGTTCAATGCTATGATTTTATGGTGATTTTAGATCAAAGTTATGTGTAGTCTAAATCAGAACCCAAATACAGTTTAGGAGGTCACAGTGATGGGTCTTGAGATGTATAAATGAAAAAGAGAAAAATATACATGGAATAATAGATCTATGATGATATTCAAGTTATTAAGTTATGGAACTTGGGATCAGGACTACCTTAAGGATACCCTTAGTGCCAAAGGTAAGTGGTCCATGTCCATTGAGTTTCAATATTATTCTTATTCAACCTACACCCTCCTATAAAGTAACTTAGAGTTTAAGTTACTTTTAAACTTTAGTGTTTCATATCTTGTCATGCTTTGAGGAATCAAATTTCATTCAGTTTGAGTTATGTTTCCAGCTTTTTTGATTTTAGATATTTTTAATATTTGCATTACTTTTAGACACTGAGTACTTATATGCTCAGTTTAGTTTATTCTCTCAAGACCTTGGGCTTAGATATAAGTTTCCATATAATTCCTAAATTAAAGAGCTTCAGATTAAGATTTATCCAAACAATAAGTATACCATATTCCAAAATCCAGATTTAGATTCCGTTCAATTTATTTCTGCAAGACTTAGACTTAAATTATATACTAGACATCAAAATTTAATTAAGTCATCTCTTAAATACATGCTTTAGATTAATATATATCAGACAATAAGAATATTAAACTTCAGATTAACATTCAGCCTAAAATTTAAGAACATAGATTTAGATTTAGATTCAAAATTCAGTAGATGTTCAATTATCAATACTTAGTATAAAATTATGTTTAAATTCAAAAATTAGTAAGCTTAGATTTAACCTTCACATAAGACATTATATGATGAGTCTGCATTCAGTTACTCTTGGGATGGTTCAAAGGCATGTGTACCAATTCAGAGGGCACACGTTGCCAATTCAAAGGAGTCTTTACTCCAATGCAGATGTACTTTGGTACCAAATCAGGGTGTAGTCATGCCAATTTAGAGACACCTCAATGTCATTCAGAGGCATGTAGTGCCAATTCAGAGGCACGTTAGTAAAAACTCAAGGCAGAGATACGCCAATCCATGAGGACTTATAGTGGCCACAAATCAGATAAATGATATAAATAAAAGACACATCAATTTAGTATAGGCTTACAACTTCTTTAATAGTTCAACTTTCAGTTTTCTCATATTTATGTTTATCATATTAGGAATTCAATTCCACTTACTCTAACCTAGTTTTCCCTTTGTGCATGGCTCGGGATGAGATGTCTGTAGGTACAAAACTTCAGGAGATAGTCATGATATGGGGATGGAACTAGAACTTTAGGAGGTTTCTTGGTGGGGAGCCATCTACACAGTCCTAGGTTTGATATGAGATTTGTATAAGGTAGTGCCATGGTATTATGTTTCTTTTGTACATGAAGATGTAATGTAAATTAATTTCCTAGGAATTTATGATAATGCATTTTTACATAGTATGCAATGGTTCTTTTGTATCATTATTGTAATATATATCATGATAGTAACGTTTCTCAAGTAGATTTTTTTTCTTCGGCTTGTGAGATATGAAAATTTGGGATGTTACAGAGGGCTAGGGTCAGGGTTTCGAATCCATTTGGGAGTCAAAGAGATGACTTTTCATCAATGTTCTAGAACCTACAAATGGTGAACTGGTCAGTTCACTCTCCAACTAGTTGGTTCATGGGTGAACCGGTTAGTTCAACCCTTGAACTGGTCGGTTGAACATATTTCCTATTTTCAAGCATATTGTCTTTTAATATTTGATTAATGCACAAGCACAAAATCAAAATCAATCCTTGATCTAATACGATTGATCATCAAACCAGATGATACATATGATGAACATGTCATTTCAATTCATGAAACAGTCGTTTCATGTCATGATTCAATCATTTCATACATGAAATGGTCATTTCATGTGTCCATCTTAGGCAAATATTCAGCCAATTGTTGTTTGTATTGACCTGACACTTGAATCGATTGGTTCACAGTCCAGTCAGTCAATTTTCAACCTCAGCTGTTTAATTGAATACCTAAAAACTATAGTAATCAAGTTAAACATCATTCATTAATAAACTCCTATTCCAAGTGCATCCTAAGCATGGGACCCTATAGGTCCCATGTTACGTTGGTTGTGAATGTCTATAACCAATTTATGACATCACAAGAAATGAGTGGTATCTAGCAACACATCATTTCTACCCAAGTAATTTGGAAAGTTGGAAAACAACTTCAACCTACAATCTGTGATCAATGCTACTAAGATCGTATAGTTCCTTTGTCTCTGATATACCGATAGAATTTGATGCATGGAATCATCATCCTCTCAATGTTCAATCCATTTTCCTTGAACTAGAGTAGTCTGTCTGAGATGGCAAGCTCACATATCACATATTGAGTGACATGAGTATGGCCATACATTTCTTAGTCTCACTTATCAAGTGGTTTGGATAAGAATCTTCTGTAGGAGGGACAAATCCCATCTACATCACTCGCACTTAGTCCCCATGTTTTATAATGTACTTGAGCATCACATTTATGGAAACCCTTATTTAAGGTCATGTTGGATGATGTCTAAGTACAACGAAAGAAATGTGACGAGTGTAGTGATTTCAGGTCTAAGAACCACAATCACCACTATCACTATGTGAGATGATTCTGACTACCATTCCATGGTATCCATGTATCACTCTCAAGATGGGTCTATTTGATACACAATTCTCTAATATTTATCTGTGTGCTTGACTTGATATCATATATCATGACTAATGAGACTCTGTCACTAGTCAACACACATTCATGAAATGTGTTGATCCTGGATAGGAGAGTGAAGAAGTTGAAGAAGAAGGATATAGTCTTAGTAAAGGTTTTGTGGCATCACTATGGTGTGGAGGAATTCACATGGAAGTTATAGGATGATATGCATAGGAAGTTCCCGTCTTTGTTCGTGTAGGATTTTGGGATCAAAATCCTTATTAGGGATTTATGGTTGTAAGACCCATGACCTTGTCGTTTGGTTAAATACTCTTTCTTATTATAATTATATGCTTAATTCCTTAATTAAACCTTATGATGTTCTTTGATATCTTGTGACAAGCTTAAGTTTCAAGTTTACTCCAGTTTGGACACTGTTTGAGCAAGTTATACATATATGTGCTTGTTTTGGGCTTTTATGCAATTTACTCATATCTAGGATTTTTCTTGCAATCTTTCAAATTCTCTTTGTGCTTCACATGTTTTCATATCCTGTTTTATATAGTTTTTATTTGGGGCTCCTTGTCACACCTTGATTTTAATGGTAACATCTTGTGTTGAGATTAGGGTTTGCATGGATGCCCTAACTCACATGGTTGACCCCCTAGTGTTGGTGGTCCCCAAGTTTCTTGATCCTCTAGGGCTATCATTTTATGAGGTTTTTTAACTCACCTTGGCCGCCAACTTTTCCTAGTGTTCATGGTCAATGAGTTTTCTATGTGGTCGTTTGCTTTTCTGATCATCTTGGTAGATGAGAATGTTATATGGTTGCTAAGTTTTTCTACTCACCATGGTCTATGAGTTTTCTTGGTGGGGTCTCTTGGTTTGTGGTTGACCTAGTTTCATGTGTGGGATGCTTGCATGGCGAGATATGTTGACCTTGGATACATGGCATGCTTGGCTTAACACCTACCTATTTCTCTCCCTCCAACCCTAAGCCATATATACCTCCCTCGTTGCATGCAAATGAACTCTTTACACACCTAGCTTTATTTTCTTTCTTCCTTGCTAGCGGAGCTCGTCCCCCTTTCTAGGTGGAGAATGAGGAGATCAAGTTGAATGAGCTTAGATAATCTACCTTGCATGTGCATTTAGGGTTCAGATCTACCCTCTCCTTATGTGTGTGGAGCTTCCTTCCTTTGTTTCTTGGTCTTGGTAAGTGAGATGTCCCTCTTTCTCTTTGTTCTCCTTGATTTCCTACCTTCCACCTCCTCCTTCTTGGTTGGATCCATGGTGGATCTTGATCTAGAGGTCAAATACACTTTTTTTCTTGCTTTTCAACCTAGGGTTTGCTCCCTTTTTGGAGTCGGAGCTAGCTTGGCCAAGAGGAGTCCTCAAGCTAGGGTTTCTACCTTCCATCCTCGAGCTACCTTTCTATTTGGAGTTATTTCATCTTCTCTAAGGTGAGTTATATAACTTTGTCCATAATTATTGCTTACTCTCATATTGCATGTACATAATCTTGCCCTAGAATGTCGTTCCAAGTAGAAAGATAGTATCTTTGCCCAGGGTTGATCTTATATGATGGATCTTGAGTAAATAAATTTTCTTAGATGAACCCTAATCCTTGTCTATGAACCTCACTTAATAACAGAAGTTGTTGTACTTACATGATTGTGAAAAATGGTGGTTTGTTTCTCTTAAATGATGGTTGTTAATTAGGGTTTTGAACTGATCTTTCTCCTTATGATGCAACTTGATGACCTTTTGGATTCTTGGTGGTAACCAACCTGTTTGGACTCTTAGTGGTTGATGAGAATTTGGTCTCTTCATGGTCACCAAGATTTTGAATGCATGATGGTTTCCAAGGTTTTGGTACTTAAGTGGCCGACTATGTCTGGTCGCCAAGTTTTGCGATAGGTTTGGTCATCAAAGTCTTGATCTTAGGTGGTCACTAATATTTGAACCTATATGATAAATGGGATTTGTATCACCATAATGGTATTTGTACCTCTTGATGGTCACCAAGATTTCACCTTATGTGGTCGCTAAAGTTTTGGATTCATGTTGGTTGCTGAGGTGGCTAACCCTAGCGGTCACAATGTTTCTTAACTCTAGTAGCCACTGACTTTTGTGACCTTAGTGGTTGATGGAAGTCCCAACCCTAGTGGCCGCTAACCTTTCTAACTCTTAGTGGTCACTATGTTTTTTGGTCCTTAGCGGTCGATGATATCTCTGACCGTAGTGGTCGATGGGAATTTTTGGCTTCATTATTGCTATGTTTTCCTGACCCTATGGTCAATGGTTATATGTCGACCTTATGCTTGCATGATTTGAAGGAGAGGTTGAGAATTAGGGTTTACCCTTGAGTACTATTTCATAACCCTAATTCAACTCACCTTGATGAACATAATCTTAATCCAATTTGGTGATAATGATTAATCACAGTTAGTTTCCTTGTATGATTGGCATGATGAGTAATACACTTTCTCTCTCTTAATGATATTATAACCCTAATATGTTGTCATATGAGCATCATTAACTATTTAATAAAATTTTATCTCGATCCTATGTGTCACATGTATGGTGATGGTTTGAATAGCCTTCGGTAAGGCATGGAAATATGATGGTGCTCTTATAGGGAACAATGTGAATGGTCTAATGACCATGGACATGGTTTTATGCCCTAATTAAGGTGTTATCTTCTTCATGATGTGACAAGCATTTGATCTTGTGATGGTATGATGATGAGTATGATCTCATGTATAGTAATGAAATAGTACCATGTGATGATGTGATAAATTTTTTATTTCATATGTTTATATCTTCTGAAGTTGCAATCTACCCATGTTTTTGTAGAAATATTTTATGGTTTGTATGTAACTTGATTGATGCAGCCTTAAATCACCTAATTGGACTTAACTAATGGAGTGAAAACCTAATCATGTAGTGACCTATGTCATAGATCCATTCCATTGTCAAGATTTGCTAGATGGTAAAATGAGTATTCCTCTAATGGAAGCTCAGAGTCATACACTGCTGAGTATATGCATGTTTTGAGGATGGTTATGGTCATACCTCAGAAGGAGAGCAACTGAGGCCAAATCTCAAATGATTATGATTTAGTATATAAAATGTGATTGAGGACAACTACAGTTGTACCTTAGATGACAAGGTTTGTGTACCCTGTTACTAGTTTCATGATCTATATACCAAGGCCAGACTAGGCTATTTTGTAGCTGGACTATATATGTTGATGTGGCTGACTCATACTAACCAAGGGTAGATGAGATCTTAGGAGTATGGCTCTTTTAGGTCTTGTATGACACTGATTTTGACTTAGCAGTGGTCAGATGGAATTTGACTGGTATACCTTAAACTCCTCAGGGATTAATAAAGATGTAGTGCAACCATGTAGCATATCTATTTAGGGTTTAATACGCTTCACATTGGATGTTAACCATTTCCTTGTTTCTTATACTGCTAGATGTTACTAGTCAACTATTAGTAACTGATAGTTTATATGTTCCTTTATATGCCTTTTTAATCAAGCCAATTGCTATGATTATCTATTTAACTTGCTTAACCTGTTTAATTTGCTGATATCTTCTTAGATCTTTTAATAATATAATTTGTTGTATACAATTACTGTTGGTTGAGAGTTATATCTCTCGTTGGGATGTTGGTATCACCTCATAGTCTACCACATCTTTTTTAGGTGGTCATCAACGACGTTGTCAAGATTATAGTGGTGAGGAATAGAATCTTGGAGAGTAGTAGAAGCTGAAGGTTGGCTAGTAGTTAGTAGTGTCCTAGAGCCGTCCTTGTACTCTCAGGTATGGGCAAGGGATGTTTTGGAGATAATATGTACATCGACTCGAGTTTTTGGTAGTATTGTGATGTTTGTATATGGCAGGTATACATGTAACATCTCTTTTGTATACATGTTGTGGCTGATGTCAATGGAAATACATGTAAATACCTGATGTGGTATGTGATAATATGCAAGTTGTTGGGCCTTTATGTAAATGTTTTTGATTTTGATGGCAATATTGAAATTGATTGGAATTTACCCGCTCTTATGGTTATGTGGTTAATTAGTAGTTGATCGTGTTTTTTTAGAGTAATGTCATTTAGCATGACAAGGTGTCACAAGAAAGGAGCACGAGTCAGTAGTGAAAGGTGAACCAGAGAGAAACTCATCGACATAGAGCCTGGAGAATCACACACCATGAAAGTTACAATTGAAGTTGGAGAACTATGATGGGATCACATCACCAATAGATTGGATCTTGCATGCTCAACAATTTTTCAATTTCTATAGTATGAATTCAGACCTAGAATAACTCAACCTTATCTCCTACTACCTAGTTGGTGATACATTGTAATGGTGGACATGAATTTTGAATACTTGTCCAATCTTATATTTGTTGAATTTTTAATCTAAATTACATATAAGGCTTGAGAATCTGTATGAAGATGCTACAGGAGAATTCATGAAGCTGTGTCAGATGAGTTTGGTAAGGGATTATTTGTCAAGATTCAAAAAGTTTTCCAATAGATTATAGGGGTTATATGTTTCCTTTAGAGTTGGTACTTTTGTCGGTGATTGAAGGAGAAGCTTCGTGTCATGTAATATGTCATAGGCCTAAATCTATGGGTGAGGCTATTAGCTTAGACCCAACTAAAGAAGAGACGTATCTAGGGAAGAAACAAGTTGTTAAGGAGTATGGAAAAGGTGAACCATATTGTAATAAAAAAATCTTAAAGAAAAAAGTGCACCTGGGCACAAAAGATTGTCTATAGAGGAGGAATATTTCTATGGGAAGAACAACTTGTGTTTTAAATGTAATGAGAAGTGAGGATCATATCATAAATGTAAGATTAAAGGGAAGTTGTACTTAATTCAGAAGGATGAATAGGATGATGAAGATGAGGAAAAGGTGTGTTAGTGGGAAGAGTCAGAGGAGAATCCCCAAATCTTATTACATGCCTTAATAGGGGAAGATGCACCTAGGACTATGAGGGTAAAATTTAAGGTTCAAGGAATGGATCTATTAGCGTTGCTTGACACTAGAACTACTCATAATTTTTTGGACCCACAAGTTAAAAAGGAGTTTTTGATATGAATAAGAAGCAGGAGTACACAATTACTGTGGCGAATGGTGAGAAGATCAAATCCAAAGAAAAGTGTCAAAGAGTGGAATTCAAAAGTTCTAACATATGTATGGAGGAAGATTTCTTAATACTTCATTCGGGAGATGTGATGTAGTATTGGGGTGAAATTGCTATGTCAAATTAGTATGGTTTGGTGGTATTTTCTACAATGGTTGAAATTTAAATTCCATGATATATTTGTGGCTGCAAGGGTTTGAAGGGATACTCTTAGATCTTGAGTGCTACGTCTTTTGTTCAAAAATTAAGAAGAAATAAGCAAGTAGAATTAGTGAAATTGATGACAGTTGGAGTGGACTATGAAGTACAAAAGGGTGAGGAACTTGAATGTTGGAGTTTCCTGGGTTGAGTAAATTTCTAATTGAATTTGAAGATGTTTTAGGGAACTAGCAGGATTTCCACCAAAAAGAAATCATGACCATCAAATTCCACTAATGAAAGGCAGTAACCCTATCCCAAAAAGACCTTATGTTTACCCACATTTTCAAGAGAATGAATATGAAAGACAGGTAGTGGAGAAAATTGTAGACTGGATTGATAAGAAATAACACGATTCCATATTCTTCTCATGTGTTACTTGTTAAGAAATCATATGGAACTTGGAGAATGTGTGCAAACTTCATAATTCTAAACCAAACTACAATCCTTGATTAGTTTCCCATTCCTAGAATCAATAAGTTACTGGATGAGTTACATGGAGTTGTAGTTTTTTTCAAGTTGGATATGAGAGAAGGATATCAAGTCAGAGTGGAAGATAATGACATCCATAAAACAGCCTTCAGAACATTTTAGGTTATTATGAATACCTAGTGATGCCTTTTGGGCTCACTAATCATCCACCTACATTTCAATTTGTAATGAATGACAATTTTTAGAATTTTCCTACAACAATTCATATTGGTATTCTTTGATGGTGTTGGTTTATAGTAAGGATACCCAATCTCATTTGCAACATCTACAGGTAGTATTAGATTTTTTTATATAAAGAATCAATTGTATGCCAAATGAAACAAATGTCAGTGTGGGGGCTAAATCAGTAGAATACTTGGGACATGTTAAATCAAATGAGGCGGTGGCTACTGACCCATCTATGATTAAAGCATTCAAGAGTGGCCTCTTGCAAAGTTTGTGAAAGCTTTGTGGGGATTTCTTGGGTTAACATGATGTTATATGCATGAGAAATTATGGATAGGTGACCCAACCACTAATAAATTTATTTGAAGAAAAGAAACTTTAAATGGGACGAGATAGCTAGCCTGGGTTTTGACAAATTGAAGAAACTAATGATGTCACCTCTTGTTTTAGCCATGCCTGATTTTAATGAGACTTTATTATAGAACCAGATGCTTCGGGTTTTGTGGTAGGAGCTGATGGTGAATAGAAAACCCATAGTTTTTTTAGTTGAACATTATGAGGAAAATAGTTGGGATGGTCAACCTATGAGAAGGAGATACATGCCATATTACTTGTAGTAACTAAGTGGAGACATTACTTGATTGGATCTAGATTCATTATTCAAACTAATAAGAGAAGCATCAAATATATGATGGATTAGACGTTATATACCCCAAAACAACAAAAATGTCTTTTCAAGTTAGTGGGATACCAATATGAGATTGAATATAAAGTGGGTTCAGCTAATACATCGTAGATGCTTTATCAAGAAGAAAATATTTAGAAGTTAATAATGATTTTGATAACTTAGAACTAAATGCCATTATCTTTCCAATACCACAATGGTGGAGGAGGTGAAAGGTTTACCTGTTAATGATCCCAATTTATCACATCTCAAGGAGAGGTGGAATCGAGGTGAATTGGATCACAAGAAGTATCTGGTTAAGAATGGGACACTTTTCAAAAAAGGAAGTGATCATATCTAAACATTCTGAATTGAGTAAGAAAGCAATGTATGAGATGCATAATACAACTACAGGATGTAACTTGGAGTATGAAAAGACCCTTTGCAAGCTCAGGGAGGTGTTTTGGTGGAAATGTATGAGGGGTCTATTAATAAAATATATCAGATAATGTAATATTTCTCATGAAAATAAGTTTGAGAATTGTCCACCTCCATGTCTACTACTACCACGGTCTATACATATACAAGTTTGGACTAATTTGGTGATCAATTTTATAGATGCCCTACCTATGTCCAAGGGATACTCAATGATATTAGTGGTGGTGGACCATTTATAAAAAGTATCCCATTTCTTTGCTATTAAACATCCTTACTCAGCCCAATCAGTGCTTGATGTATTTATTGATGGGGTTTTCAAATGCCACGGTGTTCCAAAATCAATTTTCACAAGTAAATTTTGGAAAGAATTCTATCAAATACAGGGCACCCAATTGCGTATGAGTACATCTTATCATCCTCAATTGGATGGACAAAGCAAAGTCCTGAATAAAAGTCTTCAATGTTATCTATGTTTCTATTGTACAAGTCAACCACATGAATGGGAAAAACAATTACCTTGTGTGGAATGTTGTTATAACACAACACCCCATACGGCTACCAAGATGTCTCCATATGAAGAAATATATGGGACTCCACCACCTACTCTTTTATCTTGTGTACCAGTCCAAGCTAGAGTAGCTGGGGTGGAGAATGCTCTTCGTTCTAGGAATGAAATATTATCCTTGCTGAAAGTAAACCTTAGGAAGGCTCATGATAAGATGAAGAAATTTGTGGATTCCAGACGCGGTGAAAGGAAATTTTAGGTTGGAGATTGGATTTAACTCAAATTACCTTTTTGTTGCTAGGGCGTGGTGGTGCACAAAAGGCATACAAATCTTAGTCCTCTTTTCTATGGTCCATTCCAAATCATCAAAAGAATTGGTACAATGGCCTATAAATTACAACTTCCCTAAATGGCCCTCATACACCCTATTTTTCATGTCTCTCTACTTAAAAAGAAACTTGGAGAAGTAATTCTAGGAGAGGTAGAACTTCCTCAATTTGCTAGCATTCAACCACTAATGCCTCAAAAGGATCCTGGATAGAAGGATGGTTCCTAATCAAGGAAGGCAACAAGCTGTAACAAAGGTGCTAGTTCAATGGGAAGGGAAGGATGTGTCTGAGGAAACTTGGGAGTAGTTATACATGTTGCAAAGAAAGTATCTAGAGGCCCTGCTTTTCAACCCTGAGAAGGAACAAGATTAAGGCATACATATGTTTTGAAGATCATAGTTCATTTGACTAAAAGTTTTTAGATGACCTTGAGGACAAGGTCTAACTTGAGCGGGGGGGATCCATTACACGTGTTTGGTAGAATAATCACAAAGATGTAATGGGTTTTCAATAGGATTCTGAGATCTCTAGATCTATTGTGAACAACTAGTTGGTTAGTTGGGGTTGTCTAGCTGGAAGTTAGTTGTAACTGTGTAAGCTAGCTCATGTTGAGCTGAGTAGGAACTTTGCCTTAGTGGTTGTACTGGGTGACCACCGAAAGGCCAAGTATATATAGACCTATCAAAGCCCAATTTGAGGGTATCATATTATTTGGAATCTAATAAAGTGAATCCCTCTCTGTGATACCCTGACTCTCTCTCTCTCTCTTCCTTTTCTCCACTGTTCTATTACCCGCTATGTTTTCTATCGCTTTCATATTCCCTAATTTGCTTCCTATGATTGTTCATCATAGGTACTCCTGAGGAAAGTGTTGGATCTCGTCGACATCAATACTATCTTAGGAGTTCCATGTGGCAAACTAATGATGTTTCTGCCACCTTCTCACGCTTACCTGTCACTATATCAGATTCAATAAACCTTTTTGTGAGCTTAGCCCAAGATTCGACCACCAAAGATCAACAAAGTTGAACCCATGAAAGATAAGTAGGAAATCTTAAACAACATTTTAGTAATTTTCTTCTTCTAAAGTTTTGTTACTGAAAGAAGAAAAGTAAGCAAGTTATTGAAACGAGGGTCAAACAAAAGGAGTAAATCATCTGTTAGGTAATACTACTAAGGAGTAATGAATACGTATCTAATGAAAATACTGAGTAAATCTGTTATAAATATGAGAGAAAATGCTAATCGAAACCTCTAGTATATACAACTTAAGTGAGTACTCGTTAGTATACATGTTAGTATTATTTTTAGTAAAACTTTTGAAAAGTTTTGTTAGATATAGATTTCAGTAGGTTAGTCCCTCAAAGTCATGTTGGTATATTGGATAAGTGGTTAGAAGGTGTCTAAACACATTACATGTAAAACGAACCATACTACTAATCTAGTAGAGTAATGATATTAGTAGTACATATATGTGCTTGTTTTGGGCTTTTATGTAATTTACTCATATCTAGGATTTTTCTTGCAATCTTTCAAATTCTCTTTGTGCTTCACATGTTTTCATATTCTGTTTTATATAGTTTTTCTTTGGGGCTCCTTGTCACACCTTGATTTTAATGGTAACATCTTGTGTTGAGATTAGGGTTTGCATGGATGCCCTAACTCACATGGTTGACCCCCTAGTGTTGGTGGTCCCCAAGTTTCTTGATCCTCTAGGGCTATCATTTTATGAGGTTTTTTAACTCACCTTGGCCGCCAACTTTTCCTAGTGTTCATGGTCAATGAGTTTTCTATGTGGTCGTTTGCTTTTCTGATCATCTTGGTAGATGAGAATGTTATATGGTTGCTAAGTTTTTCTACTCACCATGGTCTATGAGTTTTATTGGTGGGGTCTCTTGGTTTGTGGTTGACCTAGTTTCATGTGTGGGATGCTTGCATGGCGAGATATGTTGACCTTGGATACATGGCATGCTTGGCTTAACACCTACCTATTTCTCTCCCTCCAACCCTAAGCCATATATACCTCCCTCGTTGCATGCAAATGAACTCTTTACACACCTAGCTTTATTTTCTTTCTTCCTTGCTAGCGGAGCTCGTCCCCCTTTCTAGGTGGAGAATGAGGAGATCAAGTTGAATGAGCTTAGATAATCTACCTTGCATGTGCATTTAGGGTTCAGATCTACCCTCTCCTTATGTGTGTGGAGCTTCCTTCCTTTGTTTCTTGGTCTTGGTAAGTGAGATATCCCTCTTTCTCTTTGTTCTCCTTGATTTCCTACCTTCCACCTCCTCCTTCTTGGTTGGATCCATGGTGGATCTTGATCTAGAGGTCAAAGACACCTTTTTTCTTGCTTTTCAACCTAGGGTTTGCTCCCTTTTTGGAGTCGGAGCTAGCTTGGCCAAGAGGAGTCCTCAAGCTAGGGTTTCTACCTTCCATCCTCGATCTACCTTTCTATTTGGAGTTATTTCATCTTCTCTAAGGTGAGTTATATAACTTTGTCCATAATTATTGCTTACTCTCATCTTGCATGTACAAAATCTTGCCCTAGAATGTCGTTCCAAGTAGAAAGATAGTATCTTTGCCCAGGGTTGATCTTATATGATGGATCTTGAGTAAATAAATTTTCTTAGATGAACCCTAATCCTTGTCTATGAACCTCACTTAATAACAGAAGTTGTTGTACTTACATGCTTGTGAAAAATGGTGGTTTGTTTCTCTCAAATGATGGTTGTTAATTAGGGTTTTGAACTGATCTTTATCCTTATGATGCAACTTGATGACCTTTTGGATTCTTGGTGGTAACCAACCTGTTTGGACTCTTAGTGGTTGATGAGAATTTGGTATCTTCATGGTCACCAAGATTTTGAATGCATGATGGTTTCCAAGGTTTTGGTACTTAAGTGGCCGACTATGTCTGGTCGCCAAGTTTTGCGATAGGTTTGGTCATCAAAGTCTTGATCTTAGGTGGTCACTAAGATTTGAACCTATATGATAAATGGGATTTGTATCACCATAATGGTATTTGTACCTCTTGATGGTCACCAAGATTTCACCTTATGTGGTCGCTAAAGTTTTGGATTCATGTTGGTTGCCGAGGTGGCTAACCCTAGCGGTCACTATGTTTCTTAACTCTAGTAGCCGCTGACTTTTGTGACCTTAGTGGTTGATGGAAGTCCCAACCCTAGTGGCCGCTAACCTTTCTGACTCTTAGTGGTCACTATGTTTTTTGGTCCTTAGCGGTCGATGATATCTCTGACCGTAGTGGTCGATGGGAATTTTTGGCTTCATTATTGCTATGTTTTCCTGACCCTATGGTCAATGGTTATATGTCGACCTTATGCTTGCATGATTTGAAGGAGAGGTTGAGAATTAGGGTTTACCCTTGAGTACTATTTCATAACCCTAATTCAACTCACCTTGATGAACATAATCTTAATCCAATTTGGTGATGATGATTAATCACAGTTAGTTTCCTTGTATGATTGGCATGATGAGTAATACACTTTCTCTCTCTTAATGATATTATAACCCTAATATGTTGTCATATGAGCATCATTAACTATTTAATAAAATGTTATCTCGATCCTATGTGTCACATGTATGGTGATGGTTTGAATAGCCTTCAGTAAGGCATGGAAATATGATGGTGCTCTTATAGGGAACAATGTGAATGGTCTAATGACCATGGACATGGTTTTATGCCCTAATTAAGGTGTTATCTTCTTCATGATGTGACAAGCATTTGATCTTGTGATGGTATGATGATGAGTATGATCTCATGTATAGTAATGAAATAGTACCATGTGATGATGTGATAAAAAATTTATTTCATATGTTTATATCTTCTGAAGTTGCAATCTACCCATGTTTTTGTAGAAATATTTTATGGTTTGTATGTAACTTGATTGATGCAGCCTTAAATCACCTAATTGGACTTAACTAATGGAGTGAAAACCTAATCATGTAGTGACCTATGTCATAGATCCATTCCATTGTCAAGATTTGCTAGATGGTAAAATGAGTATTCCTCTAATGGAAGCTCAAAGTCGTATACTGCTGAGTATATGCATGTTTTGAGGATGGTTATGGTCATACCTCAGAAGGAGAGCAACTGAGGCCATATCTCAAATGATTATGATTTAGTATATAAAATGTGATTGAGGACAACTACAGTTGTACCTTAGATGACAAGGTTTGTGTACCCTGTTACTAGTTTCATGATCTATATACCAAGGCCGGACTAGGCTATTTTGTAGCTGGACTATATATGTTGATGTGGCTGACTCATCTGACCAAGGGTAGATGAGATTCTAGGAGTATGGCTCTTTTAGGTCTTGTATGACACTGATTTTGACTTAGCAGTGGTCAGATGGAATTTGACTGGTATACCTTAAACTCCTCAGGGATTAATAAAGATGTAGTGCAACCATGTAGCATATCTATTTAGGGTTTAATACGCTTCACATTGGATGTTAACCATTTCCTTGTTTCTTATACTGCTAGATGTTACTAGTCAACTATTAGTAACTGATAGTTTATATGTTCCTTTATATGCCTTTTTAATCAAGCCAATTGCTATGATTATCTATTTAACTTGCTTAACCTGTTTAATTTGCTGATATCTTCTTAGATCTTTTAATAATATAATTTGTTGTATACAATTACTATTGGTTGAGAGTTATATCTCTCGTTGGGATGTTGGTATCACCTCATAGTATACCACATCTTTTTTAGGTGGTCATTAACGACGTTGTCAAGATTATAGTGGTGAGGAATAGAATCTTGGAGAGTAGTAGAAGCTGAAGGTTGGATAGTAGTTAGTAGTGTCCTAGAGCCGTCCTTGTACTCTCAGGTATGGGCAAGGGATGTTTTGGAGATAATATGTACATCGACTCGAGTTTTTGGTAGTATTGTGATGTTTGTATATGGCAGGTATACATGTAACATCTCTTTTGTATACATGATGTGGCTGATGTCAATGGAAATACATGTAAATACCTGATGTGGTATGTGATAATATGCAAGTTGTTGGGCCTTTATGTAAATGTTTTTGATTTTGATGGCAATATTGAAATCGATTGGAATTTACCCGCTCTTATGGTTATGTGGTTAATTAGTAGTTGATTGTGTTTTTTTAGAGTAATGTCATTTAGCATGACAAGGTGTCACAAGAAAAGAGCACGAGTCAGTAGTGAAAGGTGAACCAGAGAGAAACTCATCGACATAGAACCTGGAGAATCACACACCATGAAAGTTACAATTGAAGTTGGAGAACTATGATGGGATCACATCACCAATAGATTGGATCTTGCATGCTCAACAATTTTTCAATTTCTATAGTATGAATTCAGACCTAGAATAACTCAACCTTATCTCCTACTACCTAGTTGGTGATAAATTGTAATGGTGGACATGAATTTTGAATACTTGTCCAATCTTGTATTTGTTGAATTTTTAATCTAAATTACATATAAGGCTTGAGAATACGTATGATGATGCTACAGGAGAATTCATGAAGCTGTGTCAGATGAGTTTGGTAAGGGATTATTTGTCAAGATTCAAAAAGTTTTCCAATAGATTATAGGGGTTATATGTTTCCTTTAGAGTTGGTACTTTTGTCGGTGATTGAAGGAGAAGCTTCGTGTCATGTAATATGTCATAGGCCTAAATCTATGGGTGAGGCTATTAGCTTAGACCCAACTAAAGAAGAGACGTATCTAGGGAAGAAACAAGTTGTTAAGGAGTATGGAAAAGGTGAACCATATTGTAATAAAAAAATCTTAAAGAAAAAAGTGCACCTGGGTACAAAAGATTGTCTATAGAGGAGGAATATTTCTATGGGAAGAACAACTTGTGTTTTAAATGTAATGAGAAGTGAGGATCATATCATAAATGTAAGATTAAAGGGAAGCTGTACTTAATTCAGAAGGATGAATAGGATGATGAAGATGAGGAAAAGGTGTGTTAGTGGGAAGAGTCAGAGGAGAATCCCCAAATTGTATTACATGCCTTAATAGGGGAAGCTGCACCTAGGACTATGAGGGTAAATTTTAAGGTTCAAGGAATGGAGTTATTAGCGTTGCTTGACACTAGAACTACTCATAATTTTTTGGACCCACAAGTTAAAAAGGAGTTTTTGATATGAATAAGAAGCAGGAGTACACAATTACTGTGGCGAATGGTGAGAAGATCAAATCCAAAGGAAAGTGTCAAAGAGTGGAATTCAAAAGTTCTAACATATGTATGGAGGAAGATTTCTTAATACTTCATTCGGGAGATGTGATGTAGTATTGGGGTGAAATTTCTATGTCAAATTAGTATGGTTTGGTGGTATTTTCTACAATGGTTGAAATTTAAATTCCATGATATATTTGTGGCTGCAAGGGTTTGAAGGGAGACTCTTAGATCTTGAGTGCTACGTCTTTTGTTCAAGAATTAAGAAGAAATAAGCAAGTAGAATTAGTGAAATTGATGACAGTTGGAGTGGACTATGAAGTACAAAAGGGTGAGGAACTTGAATGTTGGAGTTTCCTGGGTTGAGTAAATTTCTAATTGAATTTGAAGATGTTTTAGGGAACTAGCGGGATTTCCACCAAAAAGAAATCATGACCATCAAATTCCACTAATGAAAGGAAGTAACCCTATCCCAAAAAGACCTTATGTTTACCCACATTTTCAAGAGAATGAATATGAAAGACAGGTAGTGGAGAAAATTGTAGACTGGATTGATAAGAAATAACAGGATTCCATATTCTTCTCATGTGTTACTTGTTAAGAAATCATATGGAACTTGGAGAATGTGTGCAAACTTCATAATTATAAACCAAACTACAATCCTTGATTAGTTTCCCATTCCTAGAATCAATAAGTTACTGGATGAGTTACATGGAGTTGTAGTTTTTTTCAAGTTGGATATGAGAGAAGGATATCAAGTCAGAGTGGAAGATAATGACGTCCATAAAACAGCCTTCAGAACATTTTAGGTTATTATGAATACCTAGTGATGCATTTTGGGCTCACTAATCATCCACCTACATTTCAATTTGTAATGAATGACAATTTTTAGAACTTTCCTACAACAATTCATATTGGTATTCTTTGATGGTGTTGGTTTATAGTAAGGATACCCAATCTAATTTGCAACATCTATAGGTAGTATTAGATTTTTTTATATAAAGAATCAATTGTATGCCAAATGAAACAAATGTCAGTGTGGGGGCTAAATCAGTAGAATACTTGGGACATGTTAAATCAAATGAGGCGGTGGCTACTGACCCATCTATGATTAAAGCATTCAAGAGTGGCCTCTTCCAAAGTTTGTGAAAGCTTTGTGGGGATTTCTTGGGTTAACATGATGTTATATGCATGAGAAATTATGGATAGGTGACCCAACCACTAATAAATTTATTTGAAGAAAAGCAACTTTAAATGGGACGAGATAGCTAGCCTGGCTTTTGACAAATTGAAGAAACTAATTATGTCACCTCTTGTTTTAGCCATGCCTGATTTTAATGAGACTTTATTATAGAACCAGATGCTTCGGGTTTAGTGGTAGGAGCTGATGGTGAATAGAAAACCCAAAGTTGTTTTAGTTGAACATTATGAGGAAAATAGTTGGGATGGTCAACCTATGAGAAGGAGATACATGCCATATTACTTGTAGTAACTAAGTGGAGACATTACTTGATTGGATCTAGATTCATTATTCAAACTAATAAGAGAAGCATCAAATATATGATGGATTAGACGTTATATACCCCAAAACAACAAAAATGTCTTTTCAAGTTAGTGGGATACCAATATGAGATTGAATATAAAGTGGGTTCAGCTAATACATGGTAGATGCTTTATCAAGAAGAAAATATTTAGAAGTTAATAATGATTTTGATAACTTAGAACTAAATGCCATTATCTTTCCAATACCACAATGGTGGAGGAGGTGAAAGGTTTACTTGTTAATGATCCCAATTTATCACATCTCAAGGAGAGGTGGGATCGAGGTGAATTGGATCACAAGAAGTATCTGGTTAAGAATGGGACACTTTTCAAAAAAGGAAGTGATCATATCTAAACATTCTGAATTGAGTAAGAAAGCAATGTATGAGATGCATAATACAACTACAGGATGTAACTTGGAGTATGAAAAGACCCTTTGCAAGCTCAGGGAGGTGTTTTGGTGGAAATGTATGAGGGGTCTATTAATACAATATATCAGATAATGTAATATTTCTCAAGAAAATAAGTTTGAGAATTGTCCACCTCCATGTCTACTACTACCACGGTCTATACCTATACAAGTTTGGACTAATTTGGTGATCAATTTTATAGATGCCCTACCTATGTCCAAGGGATACTCAATGATATTAGTGGTGGTGGACCATTTATAAAAAGTAGCCCATTTCTTTGCTATTAAACATCCTTACTCAGCCCAATCAGTGCTTGATGTATTTATTGATGGGGTTTTCAAACGCCACAGTGTTCCAAAATCAATTTTCACAAGTAAATTTTGGAAAGAATTCTATCAAATACAGGACACCCAATTGCGTATGAGTACATCTTATCATCCTCAATTGGATGGACAAAGCAAAGTCCTGAATAAAAGTCTTCAATGTTATCTATGTTGCTTTTGTACAAGTCAACCACATGAATGGGAAAAACAATTACCTTGTTTGAAATGTTGTTATAACACAACACCCCATACGGCTACCAAGA
Organism: Alisma plantago-aquatica; assembly: GCA_963693085.1. Lineage (NCBI taxonomy): Eukaryota > Viridiplantae > Streptophyta > Magnoliopsida > Alismatales > Alismataceae > Alisma > Alisma plantago-aquatica. The sequence goes on along the minus strand of OY856410.1, from coordinate 375,249,957 downwards.
TGTCTCCATATGAAGCAATATATGGGACTCCACCACCTACTCTTTTATCTTGTGTACCAGTCCAAGCTAGAGTAGTTGGGGTGGAGAATGCTCTTCGTTCTAGGAATGAAATATTATCCTTGCTGAAAGTAAACCTTAGGAAGGCTCATGATAAGATAAAGAAATTTGTGGATTCCAGACGCGGTGAAAGGAAAGTTTAGGTTGGAGATTGGATTTAACTCAAATTACCTTTTTGTTGCTAGGGCGTGGTGGTGCACAAAAGGCATACAAATCTTAGTACTCTTTTCTATGGTCCATTCCAAATCATCAAAAGAATTGGTACAATGGCCTATAAATTACAACTTCTCTAAATGGCCCTCATACACCCTATTTTTCATGTCTCTCTACTTAAAAAGAAACTTGGAGAAGCAATTCTAGGAGAGGTAAAACTTCCTCAATTTGCTAGCATTCAACCACTAATGCCTAAAAGGATCCTGGATAGAAGGATGGTTCCTAATCGAGGAAGGCGACAAGCTGTAACAAAGGTGCTAGTTCAATGGGAAGGGAAGGATGTATCTGAGGAAACTTGGGAGTAGTTATACATGTTGCAAAGAAAGTATCTAGAGGCCCTGCTTTTCAACCATGAGAAGGAACAATATTAAGGCATACATATGTTTTGAAGATCATAGTTCATTTGACTAAATTTTTTTAGATGACCTTGAGGACAAGGTCTAACTTGAGCGGGGGGGGATCCATTACACGTGTTTGGTAGAATAATCACAAAGATGTAATGGGTTTTCAATAGGATTCTGAGATCTCTAGATCTATTGTGAACAACTAGTTGGTTAGTTGGGGTTGTCTAGCTGGAAGTTAGTTGTAACTGTGTAAGCTAGCTCATGTTGAGCTGAGTAGGAACTTTGCCTTAGTGGTTGTACTGGGTGACCACCAAAAGGCCAAGTATATATAGACCTGTCAAAGCCCAATTTGAGGGTATCATATTATTTGGAATCTAATAAAGTGAATCCCTCTCTGTGATACCCTGACTCTCTCTCTCTCTCTTCCTTTTCTCCACTGTTCTATTACCCGCTATGTTTTCTATCGTTTTCATATTCCCTAATTTGCTTCCTATGATTGTTCATCATAGGTACTCCTGAGGAAAGTGTTGGATCTCGTCGACATCAATACTATCTTAGGAGTTTCATGTGGCAAACTAATGATGTTTCTGCCACCTTCTCATGCTTACATGTCACTATATCAGATTCAATAAACCTTTTTGTGAGCTTAGCCCAAGATTCGACCACCAAAGATCAACAAAGTTGAACCCATGAAAGATAAGTAGGAAATCTTAAACAACATGTTAGTAATTTTCTTCTTCTAAAGTTTTGTTACTGAAAGAAGAAAAGTAAGCAAGTTATTGAAACGAGGGTCAAACAAAAGGAGTAAATCATCTGTTAGGTAATACTACTAAGGAGTAATGAATACGTATCTAATGAAAATACTGAGTAAATCTGTTATAAATATGAGAGAAAATGCTAATAGAAACCTCTAGTATATACAACTTAAGTGAGTACTCGTTAGTATACATGTTAGTATTATTTGTTAGTAAAACTTTTGAAAAGTTTTGTTAGATATAGATTTCAGTAGGTTAGTCCCTCAAAGTCATGTTGGTATATTGGATAAGTGGTTAGAAGGTGTCTAAACACATTACATGTAAAACGAACCATACTACTAATCTAGTAGAGTAATGATATTAGTAGTACAGATAGTGGTGTTTATGCATATCTACATATTAATGCTAATATATGTAAACATATTCACTAATTCGAATATTTAATCATTCCAAACACATGGCACATAGGTATCTTACTAGATAGAAAATCTAAAAATACAATATATGCATCTAATGTATCTTACATATTTACAAAATCAATTAGTGAAGTTATTTTAGAAATTAAATTAGATATACATCAAAGTGTGTGATACATAAAGCATGTAAATACAACCTAGTCAAACTATTATATTAATATTTGTCACATGTCAATCAAAAACTTAGATATATACATACACACATACATGCATATATATATATATATATATATATATATATATATATATATCAGAATGAGGTAAATATATTCCGACGTCCCCCCTAAAAATATAGGGGGTCGAGTTTACATGTAGGCCCAACGCCATACACCCAAAACAAAGCTACAACTCACACGGCTAGCTAATGTGTAGTCTACGTCTAACACATTTACATATTTTTACAGCAATGCTTATGGCATTTGTCTACTTTCCTTGATGTCTTCTAGCATTTCTCTCTTCCCAGAAATGGTAGCATAGGCCAGTAAGCAAGAGAGTCTTCTTTTCATCGCCTCCGCATCTAGCAAGCATTCTTTTTGGATCAACATAAAGTTGAATTTGAAGTGTGAATTTTCTGCATAAATACTCCCAAATTTATTTTGTGAAGATGCATTCACCTGAAAGATGACTGTGGCTTTCTTCTCCTTCCCCGCATAGCAAGCAAATAGTAGAGATATCATAATTCCAACCCTTTATTCTATCCAGAGTAGAAAGAACGTTGTGCATAAATTTATAGATGCACATGCTCCATTTGGGCACATACCTACCTCCCCAAATTTGGTCACCCACAAGGTCCATTACATCCTTCACCCGAGTCACCTCCCATATACATGTCTTCTTGTCTTTGAGCTGCCATCCCCCGAAATCATTAGCAACAAACAAGTGTTTGATTTGTGGCCATGTTTCTCTCATGACGTTGATGGTTCTTGAATATCCTTCTCTTGTTTTTGGTATAAACTCCAACCCTCTAGGATATCTGTCTCTCATCCACTTTCCCCACGTAGATGTGCCTTCTTGAAAAGCAATGAGTCTTCTCATTGTTCCCCATCTAGCAATGTCTTTGGGTGTCTTTAAATTCAGCCTGCCTTCATTTGTAGGAAACGCCAATCTGGCATACTTCATAGGATGATGTTTGCTCCCCCACAGAAAATTAGTCATCTTCATTTTAATTCTATCCAGAACAGATCCGGGAATTTCACCTTGTTGTACCTAAAAGATGAGAAGCCCTTCTATGGCTTCCTTTATCGGTTTCCTGTGACCCGCCATGGATGTCCTTTGTGTTGGCCACTTGTTTATCATTTCCTCCACTTTATCAATGCACTCGGTGAAGTCTTTTACGTGTAGGTTGCCACCGGAAAGGGGAAATCTTAGATATTTTGTTGGGAATTCATCTCTCTCTAATCCCATAGCTTGCATGAGCCTATCTTCTATCTGGTAGAAGTTCTTAGACAAGAAGATATGTCTTTTGTTTTCATTAATACATAGACCCGTTTGCAACCAAAACTTTCCCAGAAGGATGCTAAGATTTTCCAGATATTGCTGCTTGGCTTCAACAAACACCAAAACATCATCTGCAAAAATTAAATGCATCATTACCTTCGTTCCATTGACTGTGTAAGGCTTTATTTCCTTCTGATCTTCAGCTTGTTGCATCTTCCTTGTGAAGTACTCCATGACGAGCACCAAAAGAAGAGGGGACAAGGGGTCACCTTGGCATAGCCCATTGCTACCTCTGAAGAGACTTGTGGATGTGCCATTAACCAAGATGGAATAGCTAGTTGTCCCAACACAATGCTTCATCCAGCCAATCCACTAATCATTGAATCCCATTTGTTGGCCACCATAGTTTCTCCCATCTCACACTATCATAAGCTTTAGAAACATCAAGTTTTAGGTAGGCCTTCCTACTTCCTCTCATAACATTATAGTCCAGGAGAAATTCACCATCCAGAAGAGCACAATCACTAATACTTCTACCTATCACAAAGGCCCCTTGATTAATAGAAATCAGATAAGGGAGGACCAGCTTCAACCGGGCAGCCAAGATTTTTGCAATAATCTTGTATTGAACCGAGCAGTAAGCAAAAGGATGAAAATCAGCCAGAGAGGATGTGACTTTCTTCTTTGGGGTAAGGACCAGAAAAGAGTGTTTAACCTATCTCACCATGTTTCCTCCTTCCATAAATCAATTCACATTAGCAAGAAAATCATCTTTGATAATTTCCCACGTCTTCTTGTAAAAGAAAGCATTGAAACCATCTGACCCAAACGACTTATTGCTGCCAATACTCGAGAGAGCTTCCTTCACCTCTTGTTCATTAGTTCTTCTTGTGAGGATGTTTTTATGAGTGCTTGTGAGTTTGTACTTCCAATCAACTACCTCCTCTTCATCAATGTCATTAGGAAAGTTTTTATTATACAACGACGTGTAGAAATTTATAGCTTGTTCTTCAAGGTCCTCCTGTTTGTTGACTACCTCCCCATCAACATTAATAAGTTTAGAAATGATATTACCTACCTCTCCTCTCCTCACTACGGTGTGGTAGAGATTTGTGTTTCGATCTCCATCTTCCATCCATTTTTCCTTACTTCTTTGCTAGTAGAATTTTTCCTCTGCCTTTTTTAGATCTTCAAGCATCATTTTTAACTCACTATCTGTTACAACCCCAACTTTTGGGTTCATTTGGTGAGAAATGTAATTTCTCTTATTAAAGATATTGGAACAAATAATGATATAATTTGTTTTGAATAGATGAGTTTCGTTTCAATAGCCTTGTTGGTTGTTTTGTGGGCTTTATTGGCTATTGGGCCCAATAACAAGGAAAAGACAAAAGGAACTCCATTATTAATAAGAAATGGAGAAAAGAAAAATGTAGAAATCTATAGAAGGCAAAAGAATGTAATTCAAAGGTGGATTTCGTGCCTCTTGAGTTCCTTGGATTCTATGGAGTCCAAAGTTGCAAAGATAATGCAAAAAAGAAAAGAAAAGATCAATTAAATATTTCTTTATTAAGAAAGAAATTGAAAACAATGATAAAATGTGGGAAATAAGTGAAAAGATGTATAATTGAGTTCACCTTGGTGGATTTTCGTAACCAAAGGATTCCTAATGTTAAAAGGAATGCCAATAAAGAAAATAAAAAGAAAAATAAAGAGAAATCCTCAAAGAGAGATATTTTAATAAGAAATAAACAAAATAATGAGAAATAATGAATATAGATGCATCTAGAAGGATAATAAGTATCCTTAAAAAGGAATTTTGAAATATTAGAGTTTCTTGGGGTCCAAGGAGCCCCAATGGAGAAAAATAAAGAGAAAATACCAATAATAGAAAATAAGAGGATAATATGATGCATAATGAATGAATTTTGTGGTATTATTAAAGAGGTAGTATTTTCTACTAAAAGAAAACATAATTTCGTGCCAATGGATTAAAGGGCAAGTACTAAGAGAATAAAAGAGCTGATTTTTGAAATTCTAATATCTAAAGAATAATGAATATCAAAAAGATATTTAAGAGAGAGAGAGAGACTTGCTTCTAAATGAAGGAATCAGATTCCTAGTGGGAAAGAACTTTGTTTCTTTGTGGGCAAGCATCCTAGGGCATTGCTACACTCCCCTATATAAGGGGTAGAGCCCTTGGCCGAGTCGAGAGAGATTCCATACAATCCCCTCTCTTCTTATTGTTCCTTTATGTACAAACCCTAAGCAAGAGGGTGTAGTACTATCCATAGAGCAATCGAGGGTGGTATTGTGGTCTTGATGGAGGCAAGAAGCTTTTGCGACGATCCAAGGAGGATCGGCTATCCAACCCCTCCCTAGTCTTTGAGTAGCCTCTGCCATAGGTCTGCGACACTGTAGAAAATTGCGATAGCAAATGCAGGTAGATCTCACTCAGGAACAACCATCTTGTCCATGTTTTTGAAGTGATTCGAGTGTGCCATGGTGTAGCGGAGCTGGGCGGCCATGGACGACCACCCCCAAGCCCTGAGGAGGGAAGGGTGGACCCACAACGCGCTACAGGTCGGCACAGCTAGGGCGTCGGGAGGTAGAAGATGACCACGGACGGTGTTTGACTATTTTTCCCCTCTGCGGGTTGGAGCGTCAATAACTTAATCAAGGGTGAAATCATCATTTCGTTATATTTCCAAAAACCAGCAATGTTGCATTAATAGAGGCGACATGGCATCCTCTGATTGGTCCAAAAAGGTAATCCTTGCAAAATTCATAACTAAATAATGGTAGCTCAGATTGGTACATATAATATATGTATTTTTCTCAAAAAATGAGAGGAATTCAAAAAAAATGGTTTTAGAAGTTAATTCCTCTTAAAATTCGAAAAGTAATGGAAGTTATCAACTTTAATGCTTTAATGATTAAGAAACCCTATTTTGAGATGATTAATGTATTTAGTAGGGTTTAATGGATGATTAAAGTTGATATTAAACTATTAATGGTAAAAAGGTACATTAAGAACAAAAAGGATGAACTTTGCATGTAATTGGTTTAATTTAGAATTTCATGTGCATAAATATGCTTTAATGGGCCTTGAAACCCTAACGATGGTAATTGTGAATCTTAGTGGCTTTAATTGTTCAAATTCATGCATAAGGTTGAGATATGATGGTGCAAAGAAATTTTGAGTATAAAGGTTCCTAATTGTGGATAAATACCCTTAATATAGTAATTAGGGTTTTCTAATGGATAAAGGTGGAATCAATGATAAATAGAGTTCATATGTGAGTTAGACCATAATGAACTATGAATTGATGATAAATGGGAATAATGAACTTGTCATGGATTAAAAGGATAAAAATGGTAGCTTTAATGAAAAAGAGGCTTAATGGACTTAATTATGCTTTTTTTAAAATTCGGGTTGTGTGTTGTTAAAAGATAACCTTAATATCTTTTGTAAAGAATTGATGAGATAATTAGGGTTTAAAATAGTTTAATGAAGAGAAACCCTAATTGCAATGGAAACCCTAAAAGTGGACTAGAAACCCTAGGAAGCAAGATAGGTTTAATAGATCTTGATGGCATGATCTATGATAGGAAAATTGGATGCATATTTGAGGATCAACTTGGTGTGTGCTTGCTTGGTTTATTAATTGGTTGAATTATTTCTACAATCAAGTCAGCTTGACTGGTATGTGGTTAATTATGGGTAATCACATTAGTTTCCCGAATGGTTTCCCAAATGATTCATCTCATTGAATGCAACTTATTAGTTGGATGTTCATACTTGCAAATTATAAAGTCACTATGATTATCACAATTGTAAAATAAGTGTGTATTCTCGCACCTACATGCCACCATAATGGATGATGCCAAAAGGTCAAGCCCAGGAGGGAAGACCAATGGTCACCATGAGTGGTGATCCCAGACACCAAGCTCGGGATTGAGAAGGTGGTCTTTATAGAATGATAACGAGAACTATGAAGGGTGACCCCAGACACCAAGATTGGGATTGAGAAGGTGGCCTTAAGTCATTGGCAAAAGTGAAACCCTAAGGTGGGTATGCCAGGGTTAAGGCAAAAGTGGTGGAGAATGTCATGCTGAAAAGCGTAAATTGGCTTGTTAATTAACTTGATTGTGATAATTATATTGTTAGCCATATTTGCAAAATTTTGGTTGTCCCCACATACCAGCATATTTCGATATGCTGACCGACGTTTTGTTTGTCGGCATTTTAGGTACAAGATTGAAATGAACAAACAGTAAAGTGACATATGTGGAATTAAATAAGAATAAAAGTACAAGGAGGATTAGTTAGAATAGACTCCAGATGTGGATAGAAGTAGATATCCAAGTTTTTGAAAAAGGTATGCAAAATTTTATTTTATTACATCCTTTCAGTTTAGTTGGTAGAATTTAATAATTGTTATTGATTATTTGTCGAACCTTTGATCCTGTTAATTGGGATAATGGCTCTGACCTCTTGGTCTCCCTTAATTGGGGGTTACTGGGTGGCGGGGTCATTACATTTGGTATCACAGCATAGGTTCCTCATTTAATCCTTAATAATTATTAAATTTTACAAATTCCATATAATTGAGGGATTTATTAGAGGATTTTCTGAAAGATAGAGGTGTCTAGAAATGGATCACGTCTGGGGGCTGGAAAGATTTTCCTCCGCATCGCTAGTCAGAATAAGAGGACTCCTAGATTAGTGTGACTACCTGGCCAATGTCTTAGGATCTGACTCGAAATAAGATACCTTTAGAACTCTATCATCTTGTTCATCCCTTCTCAACTCAAATTCTATTAAGGACCTTAAGGATTAGGGTTTTCTCACTCTTCCTCACCCTCTTAAGGTATGGGTAAGGTTGATAAGGTTTAAGGAATTCTCCATCAAATTAATGAAAAGCATGTAAATAAGATGTCATGGACATAAGCTTAATAGTTAAGCACAAACTAAAGAATAGATACATGCTTAGGTCGTATGACATATGTTGTCATGCCCTCAGGAGAGACCTGAGGCTAGACCTCCTTGTCAGGAGGATGAGTGGAGAAAGTTGGTCATGGAGGCAGAGATCTCCATTATAAGTAGAGACCTGGCACATCCTCTAAGGATGATGCTAACCCTTACCCTAAGTGGTCGTTAGAGAGAGAGATGGCATGATGAGTTAGATGTCATGGTACACTAGGTGTGTGGGTGGACATGCCTTTATATGCCATATGAGCCATGAGAGGTTGGATGACCTAGTACCCTGGGCGACCCAACCCTGGAAAGGGTCGTGCATGTTAGAGTGAAGGATAGGTCCTTCAATGATGAGGGTGAAGAACCTATGGAAACCCCATGAGTTTATATGAGCATGGCATAGTATGCACCCAGAGTACGTCAAGTAGTGCAGGCAGTAGGTCGAAACCGTGGCCACAGTTTGAGGGATAGCTTATGAGATAAGCATAAAGGGTTATGGATAACCTTGAACATAGGTATCACCCAGGTAGGGGTATGCTTGTGAGCTTGATCCACCTTCATGGTGAGAGGACCTTTAGTAATAAGGTTAGTTGTGGAGTTTCTCTAGAGAGAGAGAGAGAGAAGGACCCAGGAAAGAAGGTTGGAAGCTTAGACTCCGAGATATGATGAACGGTGGGGAGTTGAGGATATTGCGACCTAAGTGGATGGTTGTGGTTGCCACATGCATGATCCCTGGAGGCTAGGGATATCTTGGTTGCCATTAGAGGAACCAAACTCTAGAGAGAGGATGATGCTTCCGGTACCTATGTGCCTATGGTATAGGTGTTTACCTACTGAGACGAGACAAAGAGTGCCTTAGAACCTGAGGAGGTTTGAGTAACCAGTTGTGAGGCCTTATACCTTGTAGATTGTCCTTGAGGAGGACTCCTGTCCAAAGTGTTGTTCAAGTAGAAGGAGGACAGGAAGTGCATGACATACCTTGGACATGCTAGGCTCGCGGTTAAAGGTTGAGCATGCAATTGGACACCCAAAAAGTGAACCTAGGCCTAAGAGGGGAAGTGGTGTACCTGATGCTCCTAATGAGATTTGAGTTTCTATAGATTCGAGCATGGTACTCCTCATGTTTAGAGGAAAGGAAAACCCCTTAAGTTTAAGGTATGCTTGATGAACCCCTAACAACTAAGTTGATGACATGGGAAGGTATGATCTTGATCCAGCGTTGAGGAAAGAGAACAGGTATGACCTAGCATGGTTTATTAGGTGGTCTGCTTGTGCCTTAGTAGCTGATGGGTTAAGCATGCTCATGTGAATGTAAACCCTAAGGATGTTTGTGACCTTGTTGTCAAGAGTTGTAGTTTCCTCCCATCCTGGGAGGGGGACCCTTTGGTAGGGTGTATACCAGTTTTGTGGGTTTTGAGGAAACCTAAAGAAGTCTCATAGGATCTTGAGAAGATAAGTGAAGAGTACATGGTATGAGAATGAACCTGTAGACCCATATTAACCATCTCTAAGTGCATATGGATGTGTTACCATGGATGTAATCGGTATGGGTCCTACCAAGGTAGGCAGGTCGCCAAGACCCCTATGACAGGATGAAAGTCAGCCCATGAATGTAGAGAGAGAGAGATGATGAAGGCTTGGGTAAGGTTCTAAGTTGGACATGTACTATGTTAGAATCCTAAGTCTATCCTAGGGTTAGGTGGGGATAAGATCGATGGAAGTGGGAGTTGCCTAATTCCCTAATTGCACATGACCATAGGGTCAGGAGGTAACATCTATCATTGTCTGAGGGCCATGGGTTAGGAGATTGATCACCTTCATGAACTCATGGGACCCAAAGGGCAGATGAGTAGGGCACTCTCTGGATGCATAAGGGAAGAGGGATGACCCCAACAGTGTCGGCACCCTATAGACCTAGAGGAGATGACCAAGGGATGTGTGTAAACCTTAGTAGGTTTGAGACCAGTTTTCCATGGAAGTAACTTCAATATCAAGATGATTGTGATGTAGAGACATATGTGGCACGTTTCAACTTAGATTTAAAGGTGACCTGGCAAGGTGGGATGTACCATCTCTACTCTTGGAACATGAAGAACTCTGTATTTGGACTGTAGCCAAATGCTTATTTCCTCTTGTTATGGGAGTGAGAGATAGGACAATACATATGCCATACACCAAGGATAAAAGGTGATGTGAAGTGGAATGTTGCCATGAGGTATGAGGACAGAGATGATAACATACCCTGGTGGAGTGAATGATACATGGATGGTTTACAAACACTAAGAGAAATAAGGTAGTCATCTTATGAGGATGTTTTTTTATCATGATCTATGAGTTATACAAGGTTGAGTTTGAAAACTAAGATAATGAGCTCAAAGTTTCTTGATGAAGATAGACTTAGAGCTGAGATGAGATAATGAGTGGAATACATGGAGGTGTATGTCTTCAACATTACCTAACACCTAAGGATGTGAAGTGGTAATGGATGCTCAGGATGAGATGCAACTGCCTAGTTTAGCCAGAGGCTAGAAGAGGTTGTTAGGCTAACCCTAAGTTTGAAAAAGAGATAAGTTCGGCTAACACCCATATGTAATGAGATACGTTTAAACAAGTTAGTAGCTATTTGGTTAGCCAGTCTAGGCCTTGATGCAATGAAAGGATGGTTGTAGAACATCAGATGCACTTCCTTGGAAAAGAAGGTGATGAAACCCCGAATAGAGTAGTTTAGTGTTTCTGAGGAATCGATCTTGAGGAATCATGATATACAGGAGATCATGATACACCATACTATGAAGATAGTAAGTGACAATAGTACTTTGGATGCCTAAGATAATGTTTCCTGTGGCATGTTGCCATGCATGACAGGAGGTGAAGGATGAACACCAGTAACCCAATGGGTTGATATAGAGGATAAAGAGTCCTCGAGAGAGAATGGGAGTTCATCACTATGGATGTGTAGTAAGTTTCCCATCGAAGGTCAAGATGCAATTTGGATTACGGTAGATCGCCTTAGCAAGATGACATGAGAAAGAGAGAATACTGTCAAGGGATAGATCCAATTGAACTACATATGAGATGGTTCAAATACACCATGATGTGAGTTCTTGAGTTTAATCTAAAGATTCACTTCCATGTGGTGGAAGTAGGTGCATGAAGAACTCGATGTTAGTACCTCTTATCACCCCTAACTGATGGTTAGAACGATCCAGACTAGAGGGTCTGATGAGAGCATGTGTGATCATTCAGGGTGATATCTAGAGACAGTTCTTGTCCTCTATAAGATGTGATGATAACCACCATAGCCAGTATTGGGATGAAAAGAAGCTTTGTAAGAGAGGTGTCGGTCACCACTTCATTAAGATGATGTTGGTGGATGGACCTCAAAAAGGTCAGAAAAGGACCACAGTGTGTGCAGATGAAGTCCCTTTGATCGTGTAGTTGCTGAAATAGAGCCTAGGGGCGACATGAGTCGTGAGATGATGCAAAGCAGACTGACATGCAGTTCACTGTGGGAGAATATGTGATATGAAAATGCAACCCCTCTAAGTTATAGCTAAGAGAGAGCTAAGTCCCAGCTATATGATCCATTTGAGATGGATTGGTGGAGATGGTTGTGTTTAGCCTTACCCTTCAAGATAACGTGATGTATAATGTGTTCCATGTGAGTTCGATCTAGATCACTATGTGAGGTACCCAAGCCATGTGATGAGCCCTGAACCTATTCAACTTTTGTGAGGCTGAAATGTCTTGAGTCACCTATGAGGGTACAATATACCAAGGTAAGAAAGAACTCAGATGGAAGAATATGAGATGATGAAGGTTCTTGGGAAGCACCATGGAAATGGTGAAGCCACATGGGAGCCCTGATGGACATAAGAAAGGCTTATCCTGTTTGTTTGCTTGCTTGAGGGAATTTTGAGGGCAAAATTCCTATAAGAGGGGAAGAATGTTACAACCCCAACTTTTGGGTTCATTTGGTGTGAAATGTAATTTCTCATATTAATGATATTGGAACAAATAATGATATAATTTGTTTTGAATAGATGAGTTTCGTTACAATAGCCTTGTTGTTTGTTTTGTGGACTTTATTGATTATTGGGCCCAATAACAAGGAAAAGACAAAAGAAACTCCATTATTAATAAGAAATGGAGAAAAGAAAAATTTAGAAACCTCTAGAAGGCAAAAGAATGTAATCCAAAGGTGGATTTCATGCCTCTTGAGTTCCTTGGGTTCTGAGGAGTCCAAAGTTGCAAAGATAATGCAAAAAAGAAAAGAAAAGATCAATTAAATATTTCTTTATTAAGAAAGAAATTGAAAATAATGATAAAATGTGGGAAATAAGTGAAAAGAGGTATAATTGAGTTACCCTTGGTGGATTTTCGTATCCAAAGGATTCCTAATGTTAAAAGGAATGCCAATAAAGAAAATAAAAAGAAAGATAAAGAGACATCCTCAAAGGGAGACATTTTAATAAGAAATAAATAATATAATGAGAAATAATGAATATAGATGCCTCTAGAAGGATAATAAGTATCCTTAAAAAGGAATTTCAAAATATTAGCGTTTCTTGGGGTCCAAGGAGCCCCAATGGAGAAAAAGAAAGAGAAAATACCAATAATAGAGAGAAAATACCAATAATAGAAAATAAGAGGATAATATGATGCATAATGAATGAATTTTGTGGTATTGTTAAAGAGGTGGTATTTTCTACTAAAAGAAAACATAATTTCATGCCAATGGATTAAAGGGTAAGTACTAAGAGAATAAAAGAGATGATTTTCGAAATTCTAATATCTAAGGAATAATGAATATAAAAAAGATATTTAAGAGAGAGAGACTTGCTTCTTAATGAAGGAATCAGATTCCTAGTGGGAAAGAACTTTGTTTCTTCACGGGCAAGCATCCTAGGGCATTTCTACACTCCCCTATATAAGAGGCAGAGCCCTTGTCCGAGTCCAAAGAGATTCCATGCAGTCCCCTCTCTTCTTCTTGTTCCTTTCCATACAAACCCTAACCAAGAGGGTGTAGTACTATCCCTAGAGCAATGGATGGTGGTATTGTGGTCTTGATGGAGGCAAGAAGCTTCCACGATGATCCAAGGAGGATCGGCTATCCAACCCCGCCCTAGCCTTTGAGCAGCCTCTGCCGTAGGTCCGCGAAACTGCAACAAATCACGGCAGCAAACACAGGCAGATCTCGCTCAGGAACAACCATATTGGCCACGTTTTGGAAGTGCCTCGAGGGTGCCAGGGTGTAGCGGAGTTGGGGCGGCCATGGACGGCCACCCCTGAGCCCTGAGGAGGGAAGGGCGGACCCACAGCGTGCTACAGGTCAGCACAACTATGGCGTTGGGAGGTAGAAGATGACCACGAACGGTGTTTGACTATTTTGCCCCTCTGTGGGCTGGAGCGTCAATAACTTAATCAAGGGTGAAATCATCATTTCGTTATATTTCCAAAAACCAGCAATGTTGCATTAATAGAGGCGACATGACATCCTCTGATTGGTGCAAAAAGGTAATCCTTGCAAAATTCATAACTAAATAATGGTATCTCAGATTGGTACATATAATATATGTATTTTGCTCAAAAAACAAGAGGAATTCATTAAAAATGGTTTTAGAAGATAATTCCTCTTGAAATTCGAAAAGTAATGGAAGTTATCAACTTTAATGATGTAATGATTAAGAAATCCTATTTTGAGATTATTAATGTATTTAGTAAGGTGTAATGGATGATTAAAGTTGATATTAACCTGTTAATGGTAAAAAGGTACATTGAGAACAAAAAGGATGAACTTTGCACATACTTGGTTTAATTTAGAATTTTGTGTGCATAAATATGCTTTAATGGGCCTTGAAACCCTAATGATGGTATTTGTGAGTCTTAATGGCTTTAATTGTTCAAATTCAAGCATAAGGCTGAGATATGATGGTGCAAAGCTATTTTGAATATAAAGGTTCCTAATTGTGGATAAATACCCTTAATATAGTAATTAGGGTTTTCTAATGGATAAAGGTGGAATTAATGATAAATAGAGTTCATATGTGAATTAGACCATAATGAACTATGAATTGATGATAAATGGGCATAATGAACTTGTCATGGATTAAAAGGATAAAAATGGTAGCTTTAATGAAAAAGAGGCTTAATGGACTTAATTGTGCTTTTTCTGAAATAATTAGGGTTTAAAATAATTAGGGTTATGTGTTGTTAAAAGATAACCTTAATATCTTTTGTGAAGAATTGATGAGATAATTAGGGTTTAAAATAGAATAATGAAGAGAATCCCTAATTGCAATGGAAACCCTAAAAGTGGACTAGAAACCCTAGGAAGCAAGCTAGGTTTAATAGATCTTTATGGCATGATCAATGATAGGAAAATGGATGCATATTTTAGGATCAACTTGGTGTGTGCTTGCTTGGTTTCTTAATTGGTTGAATTATTTCTACAATCAAGTCAACTTGACATGTATGTAGTTGTTTATGGTTAATCACATTAGTTTCCCGAATGGTTTCCTGGATGATTCATCTCATTGAATGCAACTTATCAGTTGGATGTTCATACTTGCAAATCATAAAGTCACTATGATTATCACAATTGTAAAATAAGTGTGTATTCTCGCACCTACATGCCACCCTGATGGATGATACCAAAAGGTCAAGCCCAGGAGGGAAGACCAATGGGCACCATGAGTGGTGACCCCAGAAACTAAGCTTGGGATTGAGAAGGTGGTCCTTATAGAATGACTAACGAGCACTATGAAGGGTGACCCCTGGCACCAAGCTTGGGATTGAGAAGGTGGCCTTAAGTCATTGGCAAAAGAGAAACCCTAAGGTGGGTATGCCAAGGTTAGGGCAAAAGCGGTGGAGAATGTCATACTGAAAAGCGTAAATTGGCTTGTTAATTAACTTGATTGTGATAATTATATTGTTAGCCATATTTGCAAAATTTTGGTTGTCCCCATATACCGGCATATTTTGATATGCTGACCGACGTTTTGTTTGTCGGCGTTTTAGGTACAAGATTGAAAAGGAAAAACAGCAAAGCGGCATATGTGGAATTAAATACGAAGAAAAGTATAATGAGGATTAGTTAGAGTAGACTCCAGATGTGGATAGAAGTAGATATCCTAGTTTTTGAAAAAGGTATGCAAAATTTTATTTTATTACAGCCTTTCAGTTTAGTTGGTAGGATTTAATAATTGTTATTGATTATTTGTCGAACCTTTGATCCTGTTAATTGGGATAATGGCTCTGACCTCTTGGTCTCCCTTAATTGGGGGTTACTGGGAGGAGGGGTCGTTACACTATCTTTCTCTATCAGATTAGGATTTAGTGGATCAGCTAGCAGTCTTTCTCTAACATCTTTGCACTCCCTTTTTGTCTCCTTCAATAGGTTTGGAATGTTTACCTCCTCCTTTTCCCACTTTTTAAGAGACATCTTGGTACACACCATCTTCTTAGTAAACACGTACATAGGATTGCCAGTCATCTGAGTATCCCAACTTTTCTTTATGACCTCATCAAAACCTTTCCACTCTGCCCCGTAATTTAGGAATATGAAAGGCCTCCTTTTCTACTTTTTCCCTATGATCTGAACTGAGATAGGTGCATGATCACTACTATCTGACCCACCAGTCTTGACCTGCACATTGCGAATAATTTTCAGCCACTCGTCGTTCACCAAGGCTCTATCAAGTTTGCTTGCTATCCTGTATTCTGTAGCTCTCTCATTGTTCCATGTGAACAAGTCACCACCTACCATAGGTAACTCATATAATCCTACCTTATCTATGGCCTGATTGAAAGCATCCACTTCAGATGTAGTAGCAAGTCTCTTTCCCCTTTTTTCTGCCTGTAGCGGTACTGTGTTGAAATCATCAATAACCAGCCATGGACTTGTCACCTATTTGGAAAGAGTGACCAAGTCTCTCCATAGGTCAATCCTAGAATTGCCATCATTATGACCATAGACAACCGTCATCCATATCTACAGTCTGCCATTATTCCTGCATTCAACCATGACATGCTGATCTGACATATGTATTACTGACACTTGCCAAGCATTGGGCTTCCACGCCACACAAACTCTAGCGACATCACCACATTCCATGTTAGACACGTGGTGCTGACCTTGGGGGAAGAGATATTTGATGCTATTACTATTTTGAGCCTTTACTTTTGTTTCCACCAAAGCAACTAACGAGTGGCCACTAGCCAAAATCCACTCACGAACCTCCTTCTTCTTGTTCTTATCACACGCTCCCTTTATATTACATTGCAACATGGACATATCAAAGGTTTTTTGTGGACCTTGTTCACCTACTAGGTTCCTTCCTGATGTCCTTCTTTTTTGCCCCTTTTTCTTTTACAATTTCCCCTTCTTCTTTATCTGAGTCAGAGAGTGCCCCAATGTTGTTCATAGTGTCAAGAATCGACCCCACACCTTGGGACATTGGGATACCTATTCGTCGTGACCCGGGCCTATTTGATGCAGGTGTAAACCCAACTTCAACCACTCTAGTCTGATTCGTCTTTGCTGCGTTAGCTGCCTTTCCCCTATCACCAGTCAGATTGGGGATGACTGGTCCTCCCTCAGCTTCCTTCTCTGCTCGTTCTTTGTGCTATGTGCTTGGGCCTACGTCAGTAGCAACAGAGTCCCCTTCCTTTCTCGAAGACACCTTCTCTACAACCTGCAGTTGAGGCTTAGCCCGCCAAACATTCATCTTCTCTGCCACCCGGGGTTCCTTCCTACATTGCCCCTCGCCATGGCTAAAAACACAGCATGTCAGGCACCTTGGAGGAATAAAGTCATAGCTGATTCACACCTGGATTGGTTCTTTGCCACCCATGTTCAACCAAACTGCTTCATGCTCCTTTCCATCAGCCTGCAACTCGACTATCACCCTTGCATTGTCGCCCTCAAGGGAGCGACTGTCGATATGTAGGACCCTCCCCACGCCAGCTGCAATGGTGCCGACGACCTTCCTCATCCAAGATCTCCCAATCGAATGAAGGGTGATCCATGTCGGAATTGTAGTGAATAGGTTCCTCTTCATCTCATCGCCATATGTATAATCCTTCACAATGACCAGTTGTGCATCAAAGAACCTAGGACCAAGGTCCAAGGTAGTTTTCTTGTCGTCCGCCATCATGAAGCACACTAGCAATATGCCTTCTTCCTTTGAGATTAGTTCGAATGACCCCTTAGGTCTCCACATCCGCCGTATCCATGCTAGTAGATGGGGGTAAAAAAGCCTCTTGCCTAGGGTGTATAGGAGCACCATGTGCTCCCACATGTTCTTCATCTGATCAAACTCCTCCGCTTTAAGATCCACATGAACTGCTCCATCCACGATCCTCAGTTTGGAAAACTCTAGGTCCTCCTCGACCACTGGTGACGGTTGCTTCAAGACCTAGTTCCACGCCTTCTTCACTTCATGCCCAACGATAGTAGCACCACCATCATCCTCGATCTCCTTCACACCAGTTTCCATCTATGCTTGATGTTCCTCTTTCCCGTCCACACAACCGCTAGGTCTTGCTGCGGCTGATGCCTCGTTGCCTCTAGATTGCCCGACAGGTTGGGTGGTTGTGGTCGGTGATGGTGTGCGTGGATGTGGTGGAGGTGTTGTGTGGGAATGGATGCCATTAGTTGGAGTGGCTGGTGGCATGGGTTCCATGGCCCCAGGGTTCTCAGATGATCGCCATAGCGATCGCCTAGAGCACTACCCTAGGAGACGCGCCGCCAATGTATGTATATGTATGTATGTATATATATGTATATATATGTATATATATATATGTATATATATATATATATATATATATATATATATATGGATAATGCTATTTAGGAATACAAAATAGATTCAAAAAGTAAGTTTTCAAACATTTTCTTATTTTGATTAAATTGTAATTTAAGAGTCAGTTGGTTTATGGATAGTAATATGGATGATTCAATATTTTGATGAACCTATTCTAAATGACATGAACAATACATGAAACATGGATTTAATAGTATAGATATTTAGTAGTCCATTGATAGTAGTTAGAAGGATATCTAATTACAAGTAGTCAATCATTGTGGATAACTCTACATAGTTATACTATACCTTTTAGAAGAATAAGATCTTAAGAATTGGTCGTAACTATATCTGAGATAGTTCAATTGCAACTACTAATTCAATTGGACCCAAATGGACATATCTTAATCAATATAGAAATGTAGAAAGGAAGGTATTAGTTTAAAATTATAATATTGAGAATAATTATGTATTTTGAACATAACTTATATGGGACTTTGGTTAGAACCAAATACAATTTTAGTAAATATATCATAAGACTCAGATGAATGAATGAGTATGGACATTAATCAACTTATGTTGAGGATTATAATAGAAAGAGAATATGGAATATTCAGTCAAAGTCGAAAATAGAATAATTGATAATTGAATATTTAGGATGACATACACACCTAATCTACTAATCTTATAGTCCTTAACTAGATATTGATACTTGACCATGGGTCATTGTGCCTAAACCTAGAATAGGCATACACATGTAATAACTACCATATAAATATATTGGACATTCAATGGATTATATGTTCACACAATTATATTGGAAACCTAAATTAGTAAACATAATGAAGTGGTTTTAAATATGGTAAGATAAATGAACAACTAATATTTATTTTATTGATAATCGAGCTAGAAATACTATGTGGAAAGGTAATGGGAGAGATATGATAACTCTAGACAGGTAATAAAACTCAAAAAAGGAAATATTAAACAAGCAATTGTTTTCAAGCCAAGTGATACCACTACAATACTACTTTGTAAATTGTTCCTCCAGGAGCCTTGTTGTGATTGAGAAATGTATGAATCTTTAAATAATTTGAGGTACTAGATTCTTGATTTACTCATTGAATTATTTTTTTCCCTCTTGAGTTCCATGCATTTTGCTTGGTGGTAAACCCAAAAGTTTTTATGAGCCATTCTTTCCTTTTGAAAGTTCGATACCCCTAGTCGGGAGGTAGTAGCTTGGTGGATAAGGCACGAGCTCCCCAGAGTAGGGATTCGAGTTTGAATCCCCAGTTGTGCGCCTCTACACTCTTTGGTCCCATCACACAACCCAACCTCTGTGTGAGTTTAATCGCGCCCCTGATGTGTGGGTAGTTGAGGGGGTTTCAGGGGTTTATTCTTCTAGGGCGGGTTACACTTAATCATGATGCATCATCGGGGGTGGTTCCAACATATCTGAAAAAAAAAAAAGTTCACTACCCGTAATCATTATTGTTTGATCTTCTTAAACACTAAGATAGCACTAGAATTTATTTATTGGAGTTTTGAATCCTTCAACTTTGGTCCCTTTGGGATTTGTCCCTTCAGATCTTTGCCTCCTAGAGGTTGGTTACATTCTACCTCCCTGCGCACAACTTGTAATGGATTAGTGGTCCCTCAATATATTGGTTGAAATAGTAGGTTACCGTGTCTTCACTCGTAGATGATCGAATACATGTCATTGTATCCATTGATAAAGAAATGATATGACATTTCTTAATCCTAGTATTTAAAGTTGCTCATTTTGTTACAAATAATCTTAAATATTTTGATATCTTGTGAATGGAGAAACCTTGTAGAGTTGATGACTACACAATATTGTGAAATCACCGTCTTGAATTTGAACATTGACAACATTGAGGCTTGATTCTTATTTATATAAACTAAGTCCATCAAATATTCCCCTACTAGTATTTCTCATATACCTTAATCATACTTTGTAACTAACTTTTCCAAATAGCTCAATAATTGGATTTAGTACCAACTTTGTTGACCCACATTTTCCTTCTGGGGTCCATGTGTGGTTTCAATCCCTTTGGGAATTCATGGACAAGTGTTAGATGGAAGATTTTGAAGAGGCATGGATGGGTAGTCCTCTTTTTAAGAGTATATAGGAATCATCTATGCTTTTAATTATATTCGATATGTATAGGCTTTCGTGACTCTAAATGTAAAAAATGAATTTATCCAGACTCATTCATATGTATTCTAATTTAAACTATGTTGAATTTTTTTTGGGTCCAAATGATCAAGTTTTTACATGGATTCTCCTACATCCTTATTTCTCTTGACTATATTTACAAGTAGGCCAAGGATATCCCAATAATTTCTCATGACTCTAAGGTAGCTATCAAGCCATTTAAGGATATCATCTTTCCACTCTTTGGGGTTCCCTACACTGCCATCTCTGATGGAGGTTCTCAAGTCTTTAAGTATATCTTTAAAGCACTTCATCACAAATATGGCTACTCTCACTGTGTGGCTACTACAAATCACCCTCAAGAGACTGTCCAAGTGAACTTTCCAACCGATAAATCAAGGCAAATTTTGAGAATATGGTTGGGATCACTAAATGAATGACACACTCCAGGCTTTTCGAACCATTTACAAGACCCCCATGGGCACTGCACCTTTCTATCTCATTTATTGGAAGTCTTGCCACCTACTAGTGGAACTTAAACACAAGGCTTAATGGGTAATTAAACAACTCAACTTTGACCTCTATGCAATAAAAGAAATCAAATTATTAAACTATAGATATAGAAGAGATAAGAATGACAACGTACGAGAATGCACACATTTACAAGGAGTGGACAAAGATGTGGCATGATGACCACCTATAGAGGAAATATCTACATGTTATAGATCAATTGTTACTACACAACTCTAATTCACATCTTTTTCCTAGAAATATCAAGACCCGATGGTCGGGTCCATTCATTATCAGACATAATTTTCCTCATAGAGATATTATAGTGTGGAGCGATAATACTGGTGAATTCAATATTAATGGCCAGTGACTCATATGCAATTACCCAATGAACGACGTGCATGACAACTGACACCTCTCACTTGTCCCACCTACATATCATGATTAACATCAAGTGTCAATCCATAAACATTAAACAAAGGCACTTATTAATAGCCTACCTAAGTGTTACACTCACTTCTAGTTGTTTTTTTTCATTATACTTCATATTTAAATTTAGTTAGGTAGTGCATCTCATGACAAGTTAATCAGTTCTAACAATTTTGGTTGTAGGTGGATGCCTTTTTCTGAGGAAGAGCAACCACACCTTGTGGATCAGCCAACCCAGTTCTTCACCCCATCTCAAATTTAGTATTTTCTTGAGGATGAACAATATATATGTTTGGGGTGGAGTGTGGGCGGTACATATTCTACTCTCTACCGAAACATATATATTTGTAACTTATGATCTCATTATTCCATTTATGCATTATATTTATCTCATTTTTTTCTATTTTTAGATTAATCAAAGCCATTATCAATTTGGATTATATTCAAAATTTTTCTATTTGCATCCATGCAAATCATCATAATGTAACTCCCCTTACTCTAAGAAACACCTCATAGTGACTAATGTTTTAAACAAACCAAATGCTAAAAATTCCCCCATGTGGCCTATGAACCCAAACATCATGTTTTCCTAGAAAACATGGAAAGTATTTGAGGAATTGATAGAAATAAATATATTGTTCTTCTAATTGAATAGTAAAAAAATTTCATAGAATCATCACTGTCTCCTCTTATCATGTCACCATTCAAGCATAATGGGACTAGGAGAACCACCTGATGCACTGAATTGTAAATCATGTTCCATGCTAATCTGGCTTCTCTTCTACACTTCTTCTTCCATCTTCTTACCTTCCATCCATTAAAAAAGAAAATAACATGCCATAATAAGTGTGAAACTCCAAGTTCAGGGTGATACACCCCTTCCCACTCTATCTGCTTCTTCCATACCCCTCTCTATGTGATAGGGGTGTACCACCAAAAATAAAGATGCCAATGTGCACAAAAGAAAAAAAACTTAGCAATATATTTATTTGTACAAATAAATGCAACCTCACGTCAAATAGAGGAGGAATTCACATCTTCCTATTGCAAACACCTTGTTTCCATATTCTACTAGGAAGACAATTAATGTTTCATTTTAATATAATTTTCATGTATTCTAGTGTCAGATCATATGCATACTTGTTGTTCTGTAGGATTCTTTGAACTTTCATGTAAATTCCTAGATGTGACTAGATTGGGGATAGTTGTGAATGTTTTTGTGGTGCAAAGTTGGAAACAAAAACATGGATAGATGTGTTCTATGATCTCAAGAAGTTGGCCAGTAGGGAAATGAGAATGATGTGAAGGTGAGACAACATATGTGGTGAAAGTATTGATTTAGTGACTATTTTTTTTTCTTAAGGAAGAAAAACCTTTAAGTTTGGGGTTTTTTGATGAATGCATATCATCTTATTTTTACTTGCATTTTCAGCCTAGTTTTGCATTCATGTCCATCATTTTACTTTACAACTATCTTACATTTAGGTTTTCTTAATTTTATGTTAATCTCTTGGATTTTGATCCAAATCCTTGGTTTTATGGAAGGTCTACACTTCACATTTGATGCACCAATATAGTAGAAGGTAGTCCTGCTACTAATAGTAGACATAAGTATTGTTTTTTAGAAATGGACCAAATTTCCATTGATATGTCCCTTTATTGATTGATGATGCCATGGATTGATGCTTCATAGACATTGCCACTATGACACACGCCAATAGTCCCCTCACCCGTAGGGAAGGTTTGCATCTTTATAAAGTCCTATTGGTTTGGTCACTCTATCCTTGTGATGATTGACAGTTATAGTAAGCCCAATACTTGCCTACGGATAGTCATCTTCTGATGGAAACACTATACACCCACCTATTCATGAAACTTTTTCCTGTTCACTTATCGATGGAAATCCAATGCCCATGTCTACCGATGGGATTCCTACATTTTCATACCGATGGCCGCCTTCCGACTAAGATCCCACACCTACCAACTGAAAAACTCCCATGTGCTTCTACTGATGAGATATCAAATTATATTGTTTGATAGAATCTCTACATCTTCCTTCTGATGGTTTTTTTGCACTCACCTTATGGTGGTTCTTCTGGAATAACCTTCTGATGAAATTCCAAGCTTATCAACCGAAGGAAATCCAGTGCATTTCTCTTCTAACAAAAGTCATGTGTATATCAACTAATCAAAATTCTACACTTCATCTACTAGTAGAAGGGCTGACTCTATCTTTTGATGGGATACCTCTCCTACCTTTTGATGGAACCCCAAGCTCATCTAGTAACAAATACCTTTCATCTACGAACGCTAATCCTACCCCTTTGTCCACTAATCGAATTAATAAACATCATGGGAACTTTCATCTACCTCCTTGTACTACCTCTCTGCATTGATGGCGGCCAAGACTTAATTGCAAGGTGGATGGAGAAGGTTCTAAACCCTAAACTCTACCTATAACATAACCACTACCTCTAGAAAAATAAATATGCCACTTGACGCATCCAGACTGCCAAAACCAACTCCAAGCCTCCACCTCTAGATTCCATCCAATATTTTCTTAATGAATGTCAATTGACTACTGTTCCACCTTCTTCTCAACCAAAATCTAGGGTTATAACCATAAAAGAAGCTTGTCCCAAAAATCCTACTTCCATCGGTTGATGACCTGCACCATCATCAACCGACTACTCCATCCTTCTAGTGGTCAATTTTCTACTAGTGAAGGAAGAAGCTACCACCATGTCTCTCTCCAATGAACATCATAGAGAAACCTTGATGTTGTGTTGACTATTATCTCCCTCGACCTTGAAGATAAGCATATGAACACAACAACAACCCCTTCTTTGTCTATTAGTGATGATGTCTCTCTTCCCTTCTTTTAATGTTGATCTTATTATTATTATGATGAGTAATTAGTCCCCTTTCGAGGGTGTGGAGAGTAGCCTCGCTGCCCAATTTTGTTATCTTTATGGTATCTATTATTGTATGGACCATTTTATGTTTATAATCTATCATTTTATTCCTGTAGTCTTTCCTGATCTTTAGTTTACATGCTTATCAGATCCTTGGTGTAGAGAACTTTGAACCCATGATCCACAATGTCTACTGATTCTTGTCAAACTCTTGATGAGAATTTTAGACTGGTGTTTTCTAAGGCGGTAGATGTTTGTTCTCTAGGTAACATGACGCTGAGCTTAGAGTGATATCGGTATGGATTTTAATCCTAATGTCCAAAGGGGGATTTACCTCACCTCAAAATATGTTTTTTCATATTTATTATGATGTAATGAGAGAAAAATGATAGGTAGTGGTGGTGAAACCCATTCCACCCTGGTGTCTCCATCATCTGATAAATCTAGAGTTTAGCCCAACCAATTTTCCAAATCTTAATGTAATCAATAATCAATCAGACTTTTGAGTTAAATACTAGTTCTTGTCAGGTTACTTTGATCAGACTAGTTCTTGAAAGTGTTATCCTTTGGGTTCAATCCTAAAAAAATACTACAATAAGATCCTTCCACTTGCAGGTGGTGATTATTGAACTTAGTCTAGAAAAAAATGTTGGGATTTTTCTCTAGGTGAATTTGCTTGTGCAGTTAGCATTCACATCAAGTTCTTATGTTGAGATATTTGAAAAGAGGATAAAATAGTATATGTATATATTTGTACGTAATTACACATGTATATACATATATAATCACATATTTTTGAACTTTTATACATATATATGAACAAGTAATAGTGTAATATTGATTTCTGTACAATTTAATAATAATATTGCATTGTACTATAAATATACATATAAAATATGTTTTACATCAACATAAAATTAGGTAGTAGACTGATATAGCCAGATGTTATCCAATATATCACATATTATGAAAACAATAACACGATGCTAGTGTAACTAATACAAAATACTTGTATTTTACAAACTTAGAATACTACTTTAGATAATAAGTCAATGTTTTGTAATCTTATTGAAATAACATACAAAATACAAATATATAACCTGCCACTAGTCAAGTGTATATCTATTTTTTAATGCCAAGAGATCATCTACTCATTCCACTCTCCTCAGTGTGGGTGTCACAGAAAAAATGAATACAGCTCTCGCTTATAAAATCATGGGTTCAGACCCCCCTTCCCTCACAATGATATGAGTTGATACCAAGATTTGGGTATGAGCTCTCATACGCGTGAGGCTCTTAGTTGCCTTTATACTCCATCATTCCTCTGGTACTCGACGGAAATAAATGTAGGGAACATTATGCCTTTCAAGGATCATAAGTCCACACACTCGCATGGGTAGAAGCTCATGTTCAGTGCATATGTACATGTCATCAACTGCTTGCCCCCACACACCTAACTCTCTTGGGATCGTGTTAGCTAGCTTAGGTATGAGAAAACCAAAATTAGATATGTAATTGAACCAATACTGGATGGGACACTCATATAAATAGTATACTAGTAATGCATGCTAACTTGGTTATTGAAATTACCATATATAACAATATAAAATGCAACTGTACAATATAAATACATAGTAAACAAATAGTGGTTTACTATATTATATAGGAGCATTACTTGTTGTAATAATATATATTACATATATATACTTAGTATTATATAATATATGATATTGTAGATATATCGATGAATAAATAGAAGTTATATATATGTATATATATGTATATATATACATGCACACACACACACACATATATATATATATATATATATATAAGAAAATATCTTGGTACTAGAAACTCTCTTAATATATGAGGCCTTAGGAGGACACCTAAGAGCATCCCTTAGGTGGTATGCAAAGTGGATGCCTAATTTAGGGGCACCTGGTCACCACCTATAGGCCATATGAAGTGGTAGAAAACCTAAGACCCGCTATTATAAGCCCTCAAACATGGATTAATACACTACACTTACCAAACTTTACTAACTTGAACCAAGCCATGTTTAGAACATCTCAATAATCTCAACATATCATAATTAAAATGATATCCATTAATAGAGCTAAAAAGCTTGTTAATTAAGTTAAGAATGATATTGGACAAGTGACCTTTTTACTTATGTAACTAAAGTTGGGTCATCCTCCAATAACAGAATGGGACTAAGTATAGACTCCAAAAACATCAGATTGACCATGTTAAATTATTTCATGGTTTTCCTCTTCGAAACTTCATTGGGTTGAAGATTAAAAAGGGCTCGCATCAGCATCTATTCTTTAACTGCGAGTTTACCAAATATGTTTGGTCTCGCTGTTCTCCTAAAATTACGTGGGGTGGCAGCCCCCCTATGAGTTTACAGAACACCATGGAGTGGATCTTAAACTTGACCAAAGGAGATAGCTATCTGGCATGAAAGGAACAGTAGGTCCCATGGTAAGAGGGGGAGGGACAAATACCAATTTTTTGATGAGTTTGTAAAGAGTTTGGTTTGGTGTTGTAAAGCTAACCCGGGTATCCTGTTAAAGGTGAAGCCTGAGGTCATCTTGATGTGGGGTCTTAAATGACCGTGTATAGTATACGGGGTGGGTTACTCCTATACACTTTTTGCTGATCTAGTAATATTTTACCTTATCCAAAAAAAAAGATTAAAAAGGGAGATGGTTCCACAAATTAGGCTTTAAAATAGGGAAAAACTAATTTCATTAAAATTGGTGTTTACCACCTCATCAAATTTTCTCTCTTAATGTTTTTTTATAGTTTCTTGTAATTGGGTTTTATAAGTTTTGAGTTTTTGTAATATTCCACTTTTACTTTTCAACAACTATTACAAACTATATCAAAACAATTCATATCAAAAATTATTTTGTCTCATACATTTGTAGGAAATCACACTATTCAAATCACATACATTTGTATTAACTACCCTAGATAGATAAGACATAAATTTACCAACTTAAAAGGTTTCATATGAATATTATATAGAAACCAATTTTTACATCTATGAAAAATGTCAACTTGACTTAGGAATATGTCCCAAATTAATCATGTTCTTAGTCATAATTTTTATATGTCAAAGAAGTGCATGCCAACACATGACACATTTTAGAACAAGAACTATAAATTAGAAGTCATTAGAATACGATTCACCACATGAAATTGAAAATAAAGTTAACAAGACCATCATAGACGTATTGGAGACCAAATTATGGATCATTCTTATACATAATAACAATTTTCCATAACACAACAAGGTATGTCCAAAATGTTGAAAAGTAACTTGAATAATGATATTCCTTTCAAAAGGTGGAACATGTTGTACATCATGCAGTCTAAAATAGTTTTACATGAGCATTGCATGTCACTTTTTAGTATCTTTCAATTGGTGTGGTCAATGAGTGATGTACCCATTTTATCACTCCAATGGATTCAGATTGTTAGGAAAAAATAATTGATTGGTTAAAATAAAAATGAAAAGTAGCACTACATTCCATCCACCAATAGGAATATGAGTTACAAAAGAGAAATGTATGATTTTCTATCATGTCAATATAAAAGTGAGGAACCTCCCCCACAAGTTCATGTTTACTTATGGATTTTTAGGAGCCTAATCATTTTCTTTTTTGGATAAGGTAAAATATTACTATGTCAAAAACTTGTATAGGTAAGCCTATACTGTACAGTTGGAGTGACTTTGTAATATATTCACACATTGGTAAAATATTCTAGTATATCACAAACAAAGAGATGAAATTTCCTCCTTGATCACTATTATTACTCTATTTTTGGTTCTTTCATCCTTTAAAAAGGACTTGGGTTGAAATTATTTATCACCAACCATATGATAGTTATGCCATTCTAAAAATAAATAATGCTCAAGGCTCATGTATTCTAGAGAAAACCTCTCATGTAAAGTGTCAAATTTCCAAAGCGGTAGGGATATTATGGTAGATGTCATATATTTCATCAAATAGAGAGGAAAGGATCCTTCCATGGAAAAAGGTAGTTAATTTCCTCATAAAATATGACTTGGGATAGAGGGTGTAGGAAGGAGGAGGTTGAACATCCAAGGAACCAATTCATAGAGTATGTTAAACACACATGAACTCCATATCTTGTATTACACTAATATAGTAGGCTCTCTAAGGGTATGTTTCATGTCTATACCCTACAAATAATGACCTTGAACCAATTTAGAGATAATCTCTTCTTGTACTCAGACAAAATGAATACACTTTCTCCATTTGTATGTTGAGTAAAAGTCCAGGTGTGTGCTTCTACATAACATCACATATTTTTTATCACTTTGAACCAATCCTCATATGATTTTAAGAGTTGGAGTGCTAGGGTTCACACTTTAATGTTAATATATGGGTATAAGATCCAACCCCATAAAAAATGAGACTTACATCCTTGACACACCGTTCATGAGAGGATATGTGAAGTCTAATGCAGATTCCACATTTTAGAGAGATACAACCCAACAGGCTATATGGTTTCTCACATCCTCATATATCAACCTTATAAAATGTTTTTCTCGATCACCCTTTGATTTTCTAATTATCTATGGTGCTTTGTTACCACATAATACAAAAACAAAGAAAATTAGTTTGAAGACATTGTAAGATCTAGAAGCATATGTTGTATTCCAATTAGCTTGACAACAAGATAAATATAAACCAATAATCTCATCCTGCATGGTAGATTATCTACAACAATTTCTTGAAATATTTCCTTGAAATTCCTCCTCCTAGGAACATATCGAGTAGGAGACTTGGTTTCATATGAAATAGATATCAAATTTTCTTCAGTATAATCCTATAACATTGTCAGGAAATTAAATTAGTGAGGACTATATCTATAAGGACCTTTACTGTATAAGGATATGAAAAGATCCATTGTGATCTATAGTTCCCTACCCCACTCTCAATTGATCGTGAAACACATCTAGATTCCTCTATGAGCTTCACCCCAACTTTGACGGCCTAACCATGCTCGTCGACCCAATGTAGCTCTGGACAATAACTTCGTCTGACAACTTCATTGGGATGTCTGTAAGGAAACCCAACCCTCATTAGGGGGTAAGGATCCCTTGTAGTAGTCCTAGTTAGTGGGCCTTGCTAAGCCAAGTTGCTCATCGAAAGTAAGGATCCAGACCACCTCTAATTTATACCTCCTCCTAGGACTTCTAGGAGTCTCCTCAACCACCAGATTGTAGTCGATTGAGATATTCTGCTCCCTTGAGTTCTTATTTGCCTACCATCCTTTCCTGCTAAACACAACCTCACCCCTACTATCTTCTACCATCCTATCTAAGACTAAGAAATTGGGTGACTTCCTAAGAGATAGTTGAAGCTGCTCCAATTGTCACACAAATGATTCTGAACAAGAAGCTCTGGGTCAACCTTTCAGTTGACCATGCTCTGCTCCTTACTAAGCCAAGGAATAGGCTATCCCCGGAAGGAGATGAATCCTCCTTGTTCAATCACCACCATGACCCTAAATGGTGTGCCATTTATGTCATTGTGTATGAGAAATGGTGTAATGTATCCCCTCCCAAACCCCCAAGCTGCATGTACGGGGTGCTGATGAGGTGCATGCCCATTGGCCATACACGAGCCTGTAGTTAGAGTGGATAAACATATAACTAATGATGTGTCAAAATATGATTCAACTGTTAGTGTGTAATTTAGAATAAATATGAAAAATGAATGATAGCTCCTATTGTAGACATATTATCTATCATTTTTATCAAAAATGCATAAATTCTAAACAAAATGGTGTACTCTTGATTATGATCATATTTCCAAATGTATAGGTAATACATGAATACTTTTTGAATATCACATGAAAACCCTATATTTGGTGTTTAACATGTTGAATATATATTGCATGCATTTACAATGTCATGTAAACTCATTTTGTTGAATATAACGAGATCCAAATTTAATGATAATGATGAAATATATTAGGGTCTCTAGATCATATGATCCACATACATATGTGATTATGGTTATGAAACTAATTGAATGATTGATTGATTGAATGTTCCTTGGTTGATTGCATTGCTCATACACACTTGAAGTACTTGGATAATATTGCATGGATTATGCATAATGAAGGTAAATGGTCATTTATAAATAATTGCAAATATCAAATTCTAAAGTTTGTCAAGGATTTCTTGAAGTTTAATAAAATATGTTGCTGGATGTTTACTTACTTGTTGTTCAATTATAATGCCAATATGAGTAACACATAAAGTAAACTATGATATTATAAACCTTGGGTTACATTTGACATAAATCCAAAGATGGATAGTGATTATACTCAAGATAGCATACCAAGAATGGGTTAGAATATGCAATGAAGATACAAGTTTATATGTGAAATTATCTAATTGTGAGCAATATATACTGTTATCATACATGCACATTTTTGTATGCACCTACATACACAATATAGCAATATATTGATGCATTTTATTTGTCAACATTTTAGGTAACTCCTATAGATAAAACTATGTAGACATGGAGATTCATAAGAAACCAATTAAAGATAATAAAGTTAATACCAAGAAGGACTAGTTAGTTACTTTAGTACTTCTTTGTTGGATCAAAGGGATCTATAGGGGGGTGAATAGAGATAAAACAACTTAAACAAAAACAATTAGACCTTCAAATTAATTCAAGAAGTAAGTTTGCAAATATGGAATTTGATGTGCAACTATGCATAAATAACAAGGATTCCAGAGATTGAACAAACACAAAACAAACTATGTAGAGTGGTTCCAAACTCCAAACTAGGAGAAAGGCATTCCACTACCTTGAGAGTCAAGCTCTAAGATTTTGAAATCATTGTATACTTAAGACATACAACAAGACCTTCCTTTTTTAGGGTAAGGATACTTTGCCTTCCTTTTTTGGGCCAAAAGGAGCCAGTAAACCAACCAAGATTTTACTTATCCTTTGAGATGGAGTCTTCAACCTCTACAAGGGTCTACCCACTCTTTCTACAAGCTGGGCACCTTCACCGTGGAGCTCCCCTTCTTGCATCAAGACTTCCTCCTTGAAGGAATTACCCACTATACTCAAGGATCTTCAACCTTCACCTTCTTCTTCACCTTGGAGAAGCTTTTCACCTTTTCCTTCACCTTAGAGAAGCTTTCATCAACTTTGCTAAAAGAAAGGGAGTGGGGAAAGAGAAGCTTCACTCATATGGACATTTTGAAGTGTAATAAAGAGAGAGAAAGGGGTTCTAGTGGTCAAAATGTACTCATCTATAGCTAGGAGCTTGAATAGCATGAAGGAGCAAACTTGGAATGAAATCCTAGGGGTCCAATTTATAGTTGGGGATGCCCACTAGTCACTATAGGAACTAATGAATGTTTTCTAGCCATCTGGGGTGTTGCAACAAATATAATTTTGAGTTGTGCAACACTCTAATGGTTAGAATCATTCAAATATAATTTTGAGTTGTGCAACACTCTAATGGTTAGAATCATCTTTACTACACACTCCATATAGGATAGTGGGTTGAGTTTCAATAAACGTAACTCGACCAATAGCACAGTGCGATAAAGAAAATTTGAAGCATCGGTCGAGTTTATCCTGGATGAAACTAGGCCGACAGCTTAAATCTACTTTGGCAGCGTAGGGTGTCGATCGAGTTTGTCTTGAGATACACTCGGTCAAACCCAGACTTTCCAAAAATTCATCAAGGGTATCTGCCAAGTTTATCAAGGTTGAAACTAGATCCAACATGCACTCTATGATGAATTTTAGAGTTATCCATTAGAGTAATTAAACATTCAAATTAAGTGCTCATAATTTTTTCTCATCTTAGTTACAAGTCATAACATCAATACAAATGATTACAAAAATTTTCATAAGTCATTTAGGGCCATTTCCACAAAATTTGATTTGCACTGCTTTTGACTTGAAGTTGATCAAGCTAGGGCACATAATAATTGAAATGGAGAGTAACTCTTTTTCATTAAACTAGAGATTAAGTATTGTTGTTCCTTTTCTATAGTGAAGGAAAATAAGGAAGACAAATCAATTCCAATTTTGCAAATTAAAAAGTTATCTACTTTTGAAACTAGGATTTCCTTGGTAACTGAATCCACCATGGTGCACATAATGTATTTGGTGACATTGCTCACGAGGAATATGTGATTCATAGAATATGTCAATGATGTGTTCGCAATATAATCAAAGAAGCATTTTTGTTTCTATATAATACACACGGATGATAGGAACTCAATATCGCAGTGCAAGAGCCTAGGGCAAGGAGCACCCTCCATGGAAATGCGCTAGTATTACAATTTATATCCTTCTCTCTCCTTGTAGGTAATGATGTCTACGGTTCACACGTCAAAACGTTTTACCAAAACCATGTCAATCAGGCTCCTTTGGGTAGGAGATGCAAGGATGCATGGTTTTTTAAAATCCCATGGGAAACAAAAAGGAAATGACTATGTCTAAGCACTCTACTCACTGACATTCAATCGGTCGATTGGCCAGTCTAGTTGGGAGATTGAAGTACTTTGAGGTACTCTATAATAAGTTAGTATAGGGAAAACATCATTGTCTTAATGCCTAATATTTTTTCCCTGATCTAAAGTAGACTATTTACGACACATATAAGCTCAATATCATATATCGGCTCACATGAACATGGCCATGCATTTTGCAGTCTCACTTATCAATTGATTGGGATATCACTCTAATAGAAGTAAAAAAATTTCCATCTATATCACTCACAATAATCTACATGTGCCATAGTGCATTCAAGCAGTAGTTGTATGGCAACCCTTATTCAATGTCACATTGAGTAGTGTTAGAAAACATTGAATAACATGTGATTGTTGTAGTGACTTCAGATCTAAGGACCACAATCACCACTATCACATTGAGATATGATTCTTACTTCCATATTTGGCTTCCATCTATCATATTCAAGTTGAGCTTGTCTGTTGTACTGGTTCATAACAAATATCTATGTGTTTGACTTGATATCTAATATCATGGCCAGTGAGACATAATCATTAGTCCAGTCACATGATAGTTTCAATTTATTATTATCATCTTACCTTTTACAATAATATTTGACTAGGGACCTTGACAAGTATAAATACTCTTTCAGAATACACATGATGTCATGTACATGTCCTCAACCCAAAATCACATGTCAACATTCTGAGGACAATATTATATTTTTTATTATTTTCATGTTGAATAAAACATAACAAGTGGAATTGCCTTTACTAGTGATCAAATTAATTATAAAGTGTGCCATTACAATCATCATATGATTGGACTAGGGGCATACTATCAACATTATCCCACTTGCACTAGAGTCAATCACTTCTGAATCATGTATCCATTTATTAAGAAAATATGCTACACGGATGATTACATGTTTACAATCACACTTATACCCAGAGGAGATGATGTATACTTGTTATGACCGCATCTGAGCTTAATTAGTAAACTAGGGTTTACCTGGATGATTATATGCTTAATTGGACTGATCATGGCTTAAATCTAATTAATGATGATTACTAAATTATGATCTTTTAAATCTAATAAGAATGTTAAGTGTTCTATTGTTTGATAAATTAGGGTTTGAGAAATATAAACCCTAGTTGGCTAAAATTAGGGTTTTGATGGTACATGAGTATGGAATTTGATCAGGATAGCAGTGTGGTAAATGATTCTTCATATTTTATACAAATTTTATATTTAATTAAATTTTGGATATGATATGGATAACTATTTCATGCATCTTAGAGAAAAATTTCAGAATATTTGAGTGTTCTTTGAATGTGGTTCTCGGTCGAACTATACTTCGACCAAAATGCTGACACATTGCTTTTCAGCAATGTAGTGTTTTATTTTTACTTATTTATTGGTAATTCTAAATGATCCTAAATTTTAAATGGAGATATGAAACTCAATAATAAAAAACATATAAAATTTTCATAATTTTTGGATGCGTTTAGACCTTATCAGTAGATGAATTACAGTAACTGACATTTTTGCAGAATTCTAGATAGCAGTGCACTATTCGATTTTTATTTATTTAATAGAAGCTTAAAATGATATAAAATTTTAAATTAAATCTTTTTAACTCAATTATAAACAACATTATAAATTATCATAATTTTTAGAGAAGTTTTGATCTCTGAAATACACGAATTACATAAACCTTTTTATGATAGAAAAATATGCTGAAATAAGAAAACGTTTAGTGAGGGATCAAAGTGTAATTGTCCCAAGAATCTCAATTGCTCTATATGATCAAACTAACACACAAGCAGCTCTCATAATTCGTGTTTCAATCCAGAGAAATGAAATCTTAGAGAGAGAGGGAGAGTTAGGGTTTGAGAGGAGAAAATGATGGAGATGCTGACCTAGGATTTTGCGGTCTGAGGAATGATGAAATCATGTAAGTTTAGCTTCTTTGGATATAGTTTCATGGTGAATCTTCTATCACATGTCAAAATTCCGTCCCTCCTCTAATTTGATCCAAAATGGTATCAAAACTTCCCCTGTTCTCACTCTTTCTTCATAATCCCTCATTTTTAGGGTTTTCGAGTTGAAAGGAAGAAGAATTGGGTGAATTGCTAGGGATTTGATATGGATTTGAGATTTTCAGATATGAGATACGTTTTAAGGTGTTTTCACACCTTAGGGTGAGTGATAACTTCCTTTAAATAGTATATTTCATGAAAATTGGTTAATTCATCCATAATCTTTAATTGCTAGTATGCGACTCCAAACCCTGAATTGTCTATTTGTTCTAAGTTGTTGCAAAATGATATGAAATGGATTCTTCCTCTATTTGGATGAAGTTCAGATGATAAAATCATATTAGAAATGTATACAATACATCCTAATGAGAATTTCCTAAGTATTCACAAAGGTTATAAGAGTACACTGAAATATAGGGAAATTGTCTATGACTGAAATTTGTTGTATAAGTAAATAGAGAAAATTGCTTATCCAGATCCCCTTGGTTATGAATGATTGTTTATATAAATTCATAGTACATATATGTCATATACTATATTATATTTCATTCAAAGTGAATAGTGTATGTTTGATATCTCATTAAAGAGGGTGAAATCCTAGATGCGAGGAAAGTTGGATATTTGCGAATAGATATTGTGAAATCCATTTAAACAATTTTTTTTGACATGATAGACTTTATTTATTCAATTTTATTCTTGATGCATGATATCTCAGTGAATGGCATGAAAACCCAAATTCAGCTCAGTTCTAAGGTTTCATACATATATTGATTGTATATGACTTGTTGAAAGCAATCTTTATTTAGTAAATGTTTATGTTGTGTGAAATCCTTATGAGAGCCATGTGATAAGTGATTGAGGTAAATGAAACCATAAGGATAGGGTGTTAAATGAATCAAATATTGTGATATCAATGTTCTTAGTATGAGATGTGGTGATGCTTAACAGTTCAATTGCATGATTCTAGTGTATAAAGCCAAGTTGACATGTATTCTGGTTATTTAAGAATTTTAGTCTGCTTGTATGTATAGTATGATGATTACTCAAAATATTATAGTGTTTTGAATATACTGCTCTGCCAAGTTAAGTAAGAAAGTTCATGCCGTATTTATAAGCTTCAGCGTTGAATAGACTCGGTACCATATAGATACCAGAGTCAATAATAAGTAAGAGAGAGATACAATATAGTAAGAGCTTTCCAAGAATAATAAAATAATAGACATAGGTGCCCTGAACACCATAGATTCCCTACGTATGTCTACACTATAGGGAGGAAACGATCCACCCTGGCAGCGACAAGTATACGGGGATCGAAACGCACCCACAGAGCGTGCGGGGAGACGAAGCCCTTGAGGAAGTCTCCTAAGAGAAGATAGGTTACTTAACATGAACCAGAGATCCCGGTGGTAACCCAGAGGTACCCACAGAGCGTACCAAGATGAGGCCCGCAGAGCGTCTCAGACCCTCCGCCTGTGTACTCAACCTAGAAAGAGAGGTCCAGTTAAAGGCCGACTGTTTAGCCGCCTTAGTCAGACGTGACGGTTCGAGTCAAGCAGACTCAGATTTAGTTCTAGGCTTAGCTTCCTGGGTTTTAAGCTAAGTCTTGTATGGTGAGATCGTAGTTTACTACGAGTCTTCATATGTAGAGTACACTACATATGATCAAGGAAAAATCAAATGAATGAGAGGTCAAACAAGTGTGTATAGTTATTCAATTATTCTTTGTATGTTTCTGAATTATTAGTTCTCTTTATGATCAATCAAGCATTTCATATATTGATTCACTCTTAAAGATATCTATAGTATCCTTCCATATTTATGATTTTCAATTATTAGACTCTTTAAAGCTTACTGTTGTTATAATTGATATCAGTTACTCAAAAGTATATATGTAATTATATCAGTTCTTTAGATTGTTTCTTTGAAGTACTCATTCACTGAGCGAGTAGGCTCACCCCTCTACTCAAAATGTTTAGGAAAATTACATAGACTTGAAGAAGATATCATTACATCAGAGTAGATCTGCCACAAGAGTTAAGTCTGAGTATAGTTAAGTTCAGTTGGTCCCTATCACTCTAGGTCCTTGTATAGATGTGAGAGAGTTGTAAATGATGTTTTGTATGTTTGTTTCCTTAATAAGGGAGAATGCAAATGATTGTCATGTCTTATGTACATGAAAGTGTGAGAAACATAATGAATGTATGGATATGTATCATTAATGCCGAGATTACATTAGAGAAATAAATGTTTAATTCTCTTGTAAAGTTAGTTTATGCGATTCAATGCGAAAAAACAAAGAGTTTAAAAAAGAAGAAAAAGTTAAGGGTGATCTTTGTAATACGTTAAATTCTCAATTTATACCCTAATCTCATGATTAGTGGTAATTGTGAGATCGGGGTGTGACAACTTGGTATCAGAGCTTAGGCTGAGTCGTCAGGAACCATGAAGTTAGTAAGTTAGAGTCATAAGTGTGGCAGATAGGAGATGTTATGATGTTAGCTCTGGGGATTTGAGTATTTGGATATCCTAGCCCGGTATCTGAGTACTTGGATCAACCGGTATCAACCTACTCTGTCTATTCTTTCATGTATACCCTGGCCAGGTATACGGCAGAAGGATGGTCTAGAGAGGAACCCCAAAACTGTTAGGGTTAAAAACAAGATAAGTAACATGAATTAAGAGCATAAATATAAAATGATATAGAACTTTCATTTCATATTGTTGTTTTATTGGAGATGCATAGAAAAGCTCTTATATGTTGAAATTCAGATATTCAGTATTTTGAAATATATATGACTCTTTAAGATTTGTTGTACACTATGCACTTGTAACATTTATTGATTACATTCTTTGTATCAAGTAGACTATAAATGATCTTTGAATGAACTTTCCTAAGTGGATATTATTTCCACATGTTTGAGATTAATAGGAGTTTGTTAATATTAATTAGCTCTTGGCTTCAGAACTGCAGGTTCGGCCTGGTCCGGCTGGCAGGATGTGTTACTAGGATCTAATGACTCATAAAAAAAATATAATAAGAGTAGACTCTAGATAAATTAGACCCACATCATAGTGAGAATGTACATACACTAAGATGTTGAAACATATGGGAAAGATTAGAATTGCTAAGAATGAGTTGAAACGGATGTCTGAGATCCAACTTTGGGGCCTCATATGACAAACCCATAATTGGGAATAAAGGAACACGACATAAGATTATGATTAAGTTTAATCATTAGTATTATATGAACTCTAAATATGAAATATGGAAAAGATATGAGAAAAGTATGTAAGGGCCAAGATAGTAAGAATCAATCATGAGGAATGAATTATATAATCGAGTACAATGTTTTTATGTACTCCAAAGCAAAGGGAAAATAGAACAAAAGAGTTAAGTATTCGATAAGTACATACAAGTGAAGAGTCTTCAGAAAAGTTAAAGTGAAGAGAACTAGATGAGCATGTAAATCATAAAACTAGGATAAGAAACTTAGTTGAAACAAAGAGAAATGTTGTAAATAATGAGCTAAATTAAGGAATGAGGGTTATGATATAATTGAGAGCATGGAATGTATACCTTTATTGTGAAGTTAATACATTCATCCTACTGCCTTTGTATTCTAAGTCTCTATAGAATAACAAACTAATTTCTAAAAGAAGAACAAAAGTGTAGCTTAACCAATGAACAAGTCGTACAAAGGTAGACTATATTTAAGAGGTAAAAACTTGATTAAAAGAGATACTATGTTTGACCCATGCATGAGCCATTTGATTTAAAATGAAGGATATCTAATGTATTAAACATGAGTTGAAATTAGTAGAGAGATTATGGATTTAGAATTTCAACTTTACATGAGAAGAAGGATAAAAAGAAATATGTGCAATATGGTATATATGATCATACACCTAAAAGAAGCAACATGATCATAAGAGAAAACTAGAAGTTAAAGTTGATATGTGGAATAGTAGTATATGGTAAGGGGATTATGGAAAGTAATGAAAAGGTTTGAAACATGGTGGAGTAATATAGATTATAAAAGAAAGAGGTTGTGAGATTCAAGAAAGTGCTAATTAGTCAAGTATCCTTGTTGATAATTAATTAAACCTACATATGAGAAATGTATTAATGAATGTTTGAAGATAAGAATTCTAAGTCTCAAAATCATCTTCTCTTTCATATCTTCCTTAATGAAAGCAATGTGGGAATGATGTGATAAGAAAATGAATCATACCTGATACATATACACCATGGTAGAGGCATCTAGTGAATGTAATAATGACATACAATATGATGATGAAACCCTAGAAGGGTAAATTGAGAATGTAATCTATCTGAATGGCCAAGTAAGATAAAGGAAATTCAATTGATAAGAGAAGGAAGACTTTAGTAAAACTTGTGAGATCTAAATTTTGACTTTCAAATTAAGGGAGCAAAATTACACACAACAACGTCATGCTATTGATAAGGACCAAACCCTAGAATGTTTAGAGTTGTAGTAGTTCAAAGTTTCTCACTAGTGAATTGACCTTGAATACTAGCATCTCTATAAAACAAGATCATGCGATTTGCACTATGAGAAGTAAACTAGCACTGATAGTAATCCAGGGTTTAAAGATAGCTAATCTGAAAGGTAGATAAATAATATGGAAATGATTCAGAGTAAAGAGTAAGATATAAATTTGAAATGTAACAAGTTGTTTTGAACAAAAGGAGAAATACAATATGAGTGAAGTGTGATATGAGATAAATTCTTGCAGTGATAGAAAGAATGATGAATAATCTATTTGTACCTTGTATGTTTCAATTTTAGGAATGTTTAATCTACATGATTAAAATGAGAAGGATAAGTAGCAAAAAGTAAGTAGTAATGAATGAGGAGAGAGATAAGAGAAAACAATGGCTTTTAGTAATATGTGAATTTTTTTAGAAGTACAATTCGTTGAAGGTATATTAAGGGATGTAAATTGGTTCTACGTATGATTTTAGTGTACATGTGCAAGCAATATGTTAATTAAAGGTGTCCGATAGCTGTAGTCATTCATACCAGTAATCTATCTTTGTATTGTACAATTGTGGTATGGTGATATGGGTTGAATAATGATGGAACAAATGAAGGGTTACCCTGAATAAGGTAGTCTTACCTATTCACTCATATGAATAGAAGGGATGATAACCATATTGTATTGATATGTAACCCTAATGAGGTATAGCTTGTTATACCTAGATTTAATATTACTAAATGATGGTAATTGGGTATGAATAGTCCTTAAATGACTAATACAATTATGGAGTGCTCTGTTACTATTGTTGAAACCCTAGTATGCTATAACCCGATGGTTACACCTTGAATTATGTGTGGGTTCATACTTGAGAATAGTATGGAATGTGATGGTAACGCTTCACATCCAATGGGGATGTCGTGAGTAGTAATGTAAAATTGTTGTTGAATCTATTCTTTTAACTCAAGACTATTTTGCTATTTGAGTAGCACAATAGTAAAATTCAAAAGAACATGGTGAACTCTCTTTCGTGATTTAGAGGTAATACATAACAATAGTACATATTTAGCAGTATGAATTGAGATAGTTGGATCAGATTATCGATGTTGAGGTAACACCTCATGAGTATGAAAATATGGAAATGGTTGTTTCTCTCTATATCCTATGATTGATTGTGGTATAAAGAATTTGTTTGTTATCATTGAGAACTATTTCAAACATGTTGTGATTTAGTAAAGGAATAAATGACTTAATGTTGAAAACTGCATTCAAGTATAAAATACAAGAATATAATGACATGTAAGATTTCAGAAGCTTAAAATAAACCTTGAATGTACTTTACTTGCATATTTATGTTTTGGGGATGAAACCTTTTTAGGGGGGAGAATTGTTATGACCGCATCTGAGCCTAATTGGTAAACTAGGATTTACCTGGATGATTATATGCTAAATTGGATTGATCATTTCTTAAATCTAATTAATGATGATAATTCAATTATGATGTTTTAAACCTAATAAGAACGTTAAGTGTTCTATTGTTTGAGAAATTAGGGTTTGAGAAATATAAACGCTAGTTGGCTGAAATTAGGGTTTTGATGGTACATGAGTATGGAATTTGATCAGGATAGCAGTGTGGTAAATGATTTGTCATATTTTCTACAAATTTTATATTTAATTGAATTTTTTATATGATATGGATAACTCAATAATTCATGTTGGATAAAAATTTCATAATATTTGAGTGTTCTTTGAATGTGTTTCTCGGTTGAACTATACTTCAACTAAAATGCTGACAGAGTGCTTTTCAACAGTGCGGTATTTTATTTTTAATTATT
This sequence comes from Alisma plantago-aquatica, assembly GCA_963693085.1. Lineage (NCBI taxonomy): Eukaryota > Viridiplantae > Streptophyta > Magnoliopsida > Alismatales > Alismataceae > Alisma > Alisma plantago-aquatica. The sequence continues at coordinate 375,208,932 of OY856410.1, read as the reverse complement.
TATTGGTAATTTCAAATGATCTAAAATTTTATCTGGAGATCTAAAAATGAACCATAAGAAACATGTAAAATGTTAATAATTTCTGGATGCGTTTAAGCCTTATAAGTAGACGAATTACAATATCTGATATTTCTATAGAATTCTGGATAGCAGTGCACTATTCGATTTTTATTTATTTAATGGAAGCTTGGAATGGTATAAAACTTTAACTGAAGCTTTGTAACTCAATTATACACAACATGATAAATTATAATAATTTTTCGAGAAGTATTGATCTCTAAAATACACGAATTACAGATACCTTTTTATGACAGAAAAAATCTACTGAAATAAGAAAAAGTTTAGTGAGGGGTCAAAGTGCAATTAACCCAAGCAGATCAATTGCTCTATATGATCAACCTAACACAAAAGGAGCTCTCATAATTGTGGTTCAATCCAGAGAAACGAAATCCTATAGAGAGAGGGAGAGTTAGGGTTTGAGAGGAGAAAATGATGGAGATGCTGACCTAGGGTTTTGTAGTCCGAGGAATGATGAAATAATGTAAGTTTAGCTTCTTTGGATATAGTTTCATGGTGAATCTTATCTCACATGTAAAAATTCCACCCCTCCTATGATTTGATCTAAAATGGTATCAAAACTTCCCCTTTTCTCACTCATTCTTCATAATCCCTCATTTTTAAGGTTTCCGAGTTGAAAGGAAGAAGAATTGGGTGAATTGCTAGGGATTTGATATGGATTTGAGATTTTCAGATATGAGATACGTTTTTAAGGTGTTTTCACACCTTAGGGTGAGTGAGAACTTCCTTTAAACAGTATATTGCATGAAAATTGGTTAATTCAACCATAATCTTTAATTGCTAGTATGCGACTACAAACCCTGAATTATCTATTTGTTCTAAGTTGTTGTTGTTGACTCAAGGTCAATTAGGTCAATGTTCACTCACGTCCAAATTGACTAAACCAGTGTTTTGATGATGACTAACCATTCCACATATTGGTGTCTGATGTCTCTAATTGAGTGATTTCATATTAGGTATAGACACACTCCAAATGCCCTAACTTGCGCATATCAAATTGGAGTAAAGACAAGTCAAAAGTCATACAAGTGCACATTTTTGTAATATGATGTATATCCATTAGAATCATGTTGTAAATCACTTGTAATGATTTTATGACTTGTAATTAAGCTTAGAAAAATATCAGGAACACTTAGATCGAATATTAGAGCACTTTAGATGCATCTTTGAAAATCAATTACAGGCACTTGTTCGGTCGAGTTTCCCCAGCCTGAAACTCGACCGATCAACCTTGGTCGATTTTCTAAAGATTGCATCGGTCGAGTTGTGCACCCACAGAACTCGACCGATCGGGTAGCAGGCCATTTCCATTTGAAATGGTTGGTCGAGTTTCCCCAGGACAAACTCGACCGATCCTTTAAATATCGGTTTTCCTGTTACTTGATCGGTCGAGTTACACCCATTAGAACTCGACCGATTGCACTGTACGGAAAAGTGCATAAAAGTGTTTCTAGCCATTGTGGAGTTGCAACAAGTAAAAATAGATTTGTTGCAAGCCACAAAATGGCTATTTTTCGTTCACAATTGTTCCCAAAGGCTAAGAGGCATCCCCAGCTATAAATAGGACCCCTTGGGCTTCATTCCAAGGTTGAGCATTCATTGCAAACTCTTTTTGAGGTTCCTATTCTATAGTTGAGTGCTTCCTACAGCCTCCTCTCTCTCTCTAAGCTTAAACACTTGCTACATCCATTAGAGTGAGTAGGATATCTATAAGAGAGCTAGTCCTACATGTATATCTTATGAGGCTCTCACTTCCACCACCTCCCCATCTCTCATTTCCATCATGAAGATGAAGGTTCTCTCTCTTGTCCAAGAGAGGTGAAGAATAACAAGGGAAGGAGTCCCTTGGTGAAGATCAAGGCTAAAGACTTGGAGCTAGAGTGGGTAAGCCCTTGGTGAAGGCAGAAGACTCAAGCTCAAGTGGGTAAGTCCTTGGTGGAAGCTTCTCCGAGTGAAGGTGAAGTCAAAGGCGGAAGATCCAAGAAGAGTGGGTAATTCCTACAAGGCCGAAGACGTGTGCAAGAGTGGGTAAGTCCTTGGAGAAGGCCAAAGACTCTTGCAAAGTGGGTAAGTCCTTGGTAAGGTTGAAGACTCTTTGTATTGGATAGGTAAGTCCTTTGTTGGTCATGTATTGTATGTCTTATTAATGAATATAGGAGTTCAATAGTTTGGAAGTCCTAGAGGTTGACCTCTCTAGGCAAGTGGACTAACACACTTCTAATTTGAAGTGTGGAACCACTCTAAATAGCTTGTCTAATTGGTGCATGTTCAATCTCTCTTATCCTTGCTATGCATGATTTAGTTGCACTCAAATTACCTATTTAGCAACCTTATCTTGTCATATAATTTGAAGGTTTAATGAGTTTTGTTTAAGTGCTTTCAGCTCTATTCACCCCCCCCCCTCTAGAGCATCTAATCACCCATGTAGGATCCAACAGTTGCAAAATGATATGAAATGGATTCTTCCTCTATTTGGATGAATTTCAGATGATAAAATCATATTAGAAATTTATACAATACATCCTAATGAGAATTCCCTAAGTATTCGCAGAGGTTATAAGAGTAAACTGAAATATAAGGAATTTGTCTATGACTAAAATTTGTTGTATAAGTAAATAGAGAAAATTGCTTATCTAGATCCCCTTGGTTATGAATGATTGTTTATATAAATTCATAGTACATATCTGTAAGATACTATCTTGGATTTCATTCAAAGTGAATAATGTTTGTTTGATATCTCAGTAAAGAGGGTGAAACCCTAGATGCGAGGAAAGTTGGATATTTGTGAATAGATATCGTGAAATCCATTTGAACAAATTTTCTTGACATGATAGACTTTATTTATTGAATTTTATTCTTGATGCATGATATCTTAGTGAATGGCATGGAAACCCAAATTCAGCTCAGTTCCAAGGTTTCTTTTTTTGGATAAGGTAAAATATTACTAGATCATCAAAAGAGCGTATAGGGGTAAACCACCCCGTATACTATACATGGTCACTTAAGACCCCACCTCAAAATAACCTCAGGATTAACCTTCAACAGGCACCCTGGGTTTGCTTTACAATGCCAAGCCAGCCTATTAACAAAAGCATCAAACACATGGTATTTATCACTACCACTCTTACTGTGAGTTCTAGTGTTCCTCTCATGCCATATATGGTACATGAGGCCGGTCCACACCAGGCCGGCAAACCTCCTTTGATGTATATCCCCTCTGGACCTACTATGCATCCATGCCAAGCTGTTATTGACACCCGTGGGGGGGTTGCCACCCCACATGAGCTTGAGAGAGGATCGGATCCAAAGATACTTGGTGAAGTCACACTAAAAAAAGAGGTGCTACTGCATTTCGTCGACCTGATGGCACAATGGGCAAGTGCTCACGCTTATATTGAACCATCTACTGGTTCTGTCACTGGTGGGGAGCCGCCCCAAAATCACCTTGTAAGCACAGAAGCTCCATTTGGGGCAGTGGAAGCTACCCCAAAGCATCTGGTACCAAGGAACTTGAGGTTGATTGCGGTTGATCTTCCAAGGCAATCCGCCCGCAATCACACTCCAGTTCCCGTATGTATCAACATAATTTGTCTTGCAAAAATTCCACGCATCACACATTCTCCTCCAAGCTCTAGAAGAGCCAGCAATGTCAGCACTTGTATCAAGGCACCCACCATAACGAGCTCTCATCCACACACTCCAGGTAGAACTAGGATTAACAAGAAAAATGTGGATCCTTCTCGCAGTAGCTTCCAGCATGATATCCGAGGGATCGACTAAACCCAGCCCTCCTCCCTGTCTCGGTTGAGCAACCTCTGCCCACGCAACCGCATGATGCTTCCCGCTCCACAAAAAACCACACAAAATCGATCTCATTTTCCCCAAGACGAACTCAGGTATCACCATGAGCCTACACTAGTATCGGATCATACTAGTCAGAACAGAATTGAACAGGTTGAAAAGTGGAGCAGTTTGAAGGTTTCCTTAGCCGGGAGAGCGGTGCTGATCAATACAGTTCCAAGGTTTCATACATATATTGATTGTATATGATTTGTTGAAAGCAGTCTTTATTCAGTAAATGTTTATGTCGTATGAAATCCTTATGAGAGCCATGTGAGAAATGAATGAGGTAAATGAAACCCTAAGGATAGGGTGTTCAATGAATCAAGTATTGTGATATCAATGTTCTCAGTATGAGATGTGGTGATGCTTAACAGTTCAATTGCATGATTCTAGTATATAAAGTGCCAAGTTGACATGTATTCTGTTTATTTAAGAATTTTAGTCTTCGTGTATGTATAGTATGATGATTACTCAGAATATTATAGTGTTTTGCATATACTACTCTTCCAAGTTAAGTAAGAAAGTTCATTCCGTATTTATAAGCTTCAGCGTTGAATAGACTTAGTACCATAGAGATACCAGAGTCAAGAATAAGTAAGAGAGAGATACAATATAGTAAGAGCTTTCCAAGAATAAAAAAATAATAGACATAGGTGCCCTGAACACCGTAGATTTCCTATAGATGTCTGCAATGTAGGGAGGAAATGATCCACCCTAGAAGCGACCAGTATACGGGGATCAGAACGCACCCACAGGACCTGTGAGGAGACGAAGCCCTTGAGGACGTCTCCTACGAGAAGATAGGTTACCCAACATGAACTGGAGATCCCGGTGGTAACCCAGAGGTACCCACAAAGCGTACCAAGATGAGGCCCACAATGCGTCTCAGACCCTTTGCCTATGTACTCAACCTAGAAGGAGAGGTCCATTTAAAGGCCAGTTGTTTAGCCGCCTTAGTCAGACATGACAGTTCGAGTCAAGCAGACCCAGATTCAGTTCTAGGCTTAGCTTCCCAGGTTTTAAGCTAAGTCTTGTATGGTGAGATTGTAGTTCACTACGAGTCTTTATATGTAGAGTATAGTGCATATGATCATGGCATAATAAAATGAATGAGAGGTCAAACAAGTGTGTACAATTATTCAATTATTCTTTGTATGCTTTTGAATTATTAGTTCTCTCTATGATCAATCAAGCATTTAATATATTGATTCACTCTTATAGATATCTAGAGTATCCTGCCATATTTATGATTGTCAATTATTAGACTCTTTAAAGCTTACTGCTGTTATAATTGATATCAATTGCTCAAAAGTATATCTATAATTATATCAGTGCTTTAGACTATTTCTTTGAAGTACTTATTCACTGAGCGAGTAGGCTCACCCCTCTACTCAAAATTTTTAGGGAAATCACATGGACTTGAAGAAGATATCATTGCATCATAGTAGATCTGCCACAAGTGTTAAGTCTGAGTATAATTAAGTTCATTCGGTCCTTGTCACTCTAGGTCCTTGTATAGATGTGAGAGAGTTGTAAATGATGTTTTGTATGTTTGTTTCCTTAATAAGAGAGAATACAAATGATTGGATGTCGTATGTACATGAAAGTGTGAGAAACATAATGAATGTATGGATGTGTATCATTAATGCTGAGATTACATTAGAGAAATAAAAGTTTAATTCTCTTGTAAAGTTAGTTTATGTGGTTAAATGCTAGAAAACAAAGAGTTTGAAAAAGAAGAAAAAGTTAAGGGTGATCTTTGTATTGCGTTAAATCCTCAATTTATACCCTAATCTCATGATTAGTGGTAATTGTGAGATCAGGGTGTGACATATACTACTCATGCTCCAACTAGCCATGGCTACGTAAAGCATTGGTATTATACAAGGTCAATGGAAGAGTCGGCTGCCATGACCTCACATATCTCGGTCAGTACGAGATCACTGGAAGTGACCATATGTTAAACTACAACTAGCTTGTCGGGGTATAGTGATATCTTTGCTATAGAGCTATAGCCACAACATGCACTCTCTTCAGGGAGATATCACACCAATCCCAGATACATTTTCATTAGGGTGACCACACGACAACCTTGGCATTCATCAGAGAGATAACACATCAATGCCCATATGGACGTAAGGTTATGTTCATCCATCACCCCCATATATTCAAAAATATGCTCTCTGAGTTAAACTTGTTTCACCATTTAGCAAATCCTGACACCGAATGGATCTATGGCCTGGGAAACTAAATGATAAGATTCCACTTGATTAATTAGGTGTATTATAGTATATTTTAGCATCAATCAAGTTACAAGCAAGAATTATAACATATTCTACAAAGAAAGGTGTAATACATTTATCAAGTACTTTTATAATCTTTAGAATACATTGAATGCATAACACTTAGGATTTCAGTCCCTTATCACATTATTGGGAATTCTCATCCCTTAACATTATCATCATCATGATTGCTAGATTTGGGTATTCAAACCCTTAGTTCATCATTGAACCTTGTTACCTCTTATTAGGTAACTATTACCTCTAGGTCCTCTGACCCAGGTATACATAATACTTGTTGCACAAGTATTTCACATGGCTCACAAGGCCCATTTAATCGGTATCATATGAAACATCATAGCTCATACCTAGCTATGCTCATCATCTCATAACTCATGTATTGTTATTATTTCATGATAGAAGCAATATCAAGTACATATCATTACCGTGAAACATAAGAGAAATACAACCTTTCCACTATTAGGGTTAGGTTTTCCCTTTCAAACTAATTAGGGTTTCAAGCCGATTAGGGTTTCAAGTTCATATTATCAAGAATCAAAACCCTGATTCAAAGCTCCACATATATTTGGAGTATCAATGTATGTTCATCTCAATGTATGCTCATTAAATGATTATCACACAAAGTATGAGTTTCTCTCTCATCCTTTCTAGGATAATGATTACATCATACTTTATTAAGTTGGCTCAATCCTTTTCTCAAGGTACATTGGCCTATATTTATCAAAATGTATTAAACTTAATACCTCTATTAAGGTATCATTTGACATAACACACTTCATGTGTTACTCAATCAAGTATATTAGATTGAGGTGCTTCCACTATATCGGGCATAGAGGTGTGTGTTTGTGCTTCCATATCGGGCATAGAGGTGTGTCCTTGATCACCATATCGTACTTCCACATCGGGTTGCTCAACATTAGGGTTTGCATATCAGGTTAGACCCGTATGCTCATATGTCTTCAAACCTTCATGGTATCGGCCTACCTTTCACCATGTGATAAGTGATAGCCTAGAAAACATGTTAGTCTAGACCAAATCAAGTGTACAAATCCATAGGGGTTTGGGGTTCCAAGGTATATCGGGTTTCATATTACCTTGTTGGGTTTCAACACCATATCAGGTTAGAGGTATATACTTGATACCATATTGTGCTTAAGGTGTGTGCTTGACCCCATATCGTGCATGATATGTGTGTATGTGTCACTCATATCGTCTATGAGGTATAAAATCTTCACTATATCGTGCATGAGGTGGGTACTTAGATCACTTATATTGGGTTGCTCATAATTTAGGGTTTGTCATCTCAGGTTATAGGTACTTGACACCATATCATGCATAAAGTGTATGCTTGACACCATATCGTGTATAAGGTGTGCAATTAATCATCATATCATGCATAAGGTATATGCTTCATCATCATATCATGCATAATGTGCATACTCATCACCATATCGTGCTAGTGGTGTGTTCACATCACCATATCGGGTTAGAGGTGTTTCAACCCGTTATCGGGTTGGACCATGATGATGTCATCATACTCAAGCTCAAGACCTTTGTTCTTATGTTATAGTTCATGGACAACTGGTCTATGAAAATATTAGAACTCATGGATTCATAAATTATTCAAGAAAATTCAAAATGGAAAATAGATCATCAAGTATGGCAAGATTGACGGTGAATAATAACATGATTGGGTTCAAGTTATATAACCCGCCTCAAGAAAAACTTCAAAGCTCCAAAATCCAAAGCTTCACGTTCCCAAGGTTGAAGATGAACTTATCACATATCTAAGACTCATTCACAACTCCTTCATATGCAAATAATCCATAGATAAGAACTTGGTGAAGAAGAAAAGAAAGAAAGAATCACAACCCTAGATCAAGCTTTATCCAAGGTTGACCGTTGCTTCACCTTAAGCTTAATGGCTTGATATCCTCCTTGATCATCAACTCTTTGCATGATAACTATGAGGAATGGAGTGATATGGTTTGAAAAGATTCACTAGTAGTTGAAAGGAGTGGTATATATAATTTAGGCACATAGGAGAAGGTGTATAAGAGGTGTCATCATTTTACACTACTGGGTGCCACATGTCCATGCGTGGTTGACACGTGTCCATGCATTCATATATATTGACATGCAAAACTCTTGAGGATAATCTAAAAATAAGATTTTGGCCCTTAGTTATCTTGTTGAGCAAGGTATTTCAACTCCACATCACTTTATTCACAAACTGATGCACTTTTTCTAAGGAAAGTTGAAAACCGATATCCATCACCTCCTTGAGGTGCTTAACCCATCATGGAAAAGGCCAAGAGTTGAAAAAACGATATGGGACCTCCTCTATGGCTCCTTGTCCGATAGGCATCCCCATATAAGCTCTACAACTCGATACAACTTAATTAAGGTCTCAACTATACAACTCTTTTTGGTCTTTTCTTCACTAAGAATACCACTACTAAAAATGATTCAAACATGGTGCATATTTCTTTCTCTCTCCTCTAGATGATTCCAAGAGAGAGTAGGTACACTCTCGATGTGGTAATTTCATATCAACCCTACATTTTTGGTAAATTGCAATTTGCACCAAAATGGGTACACTAGGCACACGCATTATTCAAACAAGATCCAACTTGGAACTTAGGCTTTCCACAAGCCACCCCTTAGCATCATTCTCTCTATTATGATGCTAAAGCACTTGAAGCATGTCCAAAATGTGAAACATTTCAATATAACCCCTCATCTTGGGTAAATTACAAATTACACCCAAACTATCATATAATGCACAAACAATTTGCAAATATGCTCAAACTTGAAAATTAAACTTTCCTTGAGTCTTAATTACTTTTAAAAAGATTAAAATAAGTTTATAAATAACTTACTTAAGCAAAACTTCTAGTTTTATGGAATAACTCAGGTCAGGGACGTTACATTATCAACCCCTAACATGGATTCCTTCCTCGAAATCTCATGAGAAAAGAGAAGGGTACTTCCTCCTCATTTCTTCCTCCAACTCCCATGTGACTTCTTCAATGCCATGGTGATGCTAGAGAACTTTCACAAGAACTGTCTTTCTTTTACAACTTCTTGATTCTTCTATCAAGAATCATCATTGGACCTTCCACATAGGATATATCTTCATTCAATTCTACCTGTACAGGTTGCAACAACAACTCTGTATCAGGATGAAACTTTCTCAGCATATATATATGAAACAATGGATTTAGTCTATGTATCTCAGGTGGCAACTCCAACCTATAGGCTACCTTTCCAATCCGTGCTATCACTAGGTAAGGCCCCATAAATCTAGGAGCTAACTTACCCTTCTTCCCAAATCTAAGAACACCTTTCCAAGGACAGACCTTGAGATACACTCTGTCTCCAACTTGGAATTCTAAAGGTCTATGATGTTTATCTGCATATGACTTTTGTCTATCCTATGTAGCCTTCAACTGTTGTTGTATTACTTTAATCTTTTCAGTTGTCTATTGCACTAATTTAGGACCCAGAAGTTGGTATTCTCCTGTCTCATACTAGCATAACGGAGATCTACAATGTCTACCATATAATGCTTCATATGGTGCCATATCAATACTGGTTTGATAACTATTGTTGTAGGAAAACTCTATTAAGCTCAAGTGGAAGTCCCAACTTCCTACAAACTGAGGAACACATGCCCTAAGCAAGTCCTCCAAAGTCTATATAGTCCTTTCAGATTGTCCATCTATCTAAGGGTGAAAAACTATGCTAAAATTTAACTAAGTACCCAAGGCTTTATGTAGTCGTACCCAAAAATGACTTGTAAATTGGGGACCTCTATCAGACACAATTGTAGCTGGAGCTCCGTGCAACCACACTATCTCATCTATGTAGATCTATGTAAGTTTTTCAACAGTATAGGTTGTTCTAACAGGAAGAAAATGTGCTGACTTAGTCAACCCATCAACTATCACTCAAATGGAATCATGACTTTTGGTTGTTCTACGTAGACCAACCACAAAGTCCATTGTCACGTGGTCCCATTTCCACTGTGGTATAAGTAAGGGTTGCAATGTTCCTATAGGCTTCTGGTGTTTTTCTATAACTTGCTGACACACTGGACACTGCATAACAAACAAACCAGGCCACAAATACATATCTTTTAAGTTATGATACATTTTAGTACTCTGTGGATGCATTGAATACATGGATGAGTGAGCTTCCTCCATAACTATCTTTATTAAGTCATTGACATCAGGTACTACCATCCTATCATAGTAACAAACTACTTCATCCTCTGACTCATAGAAACTGTCCCGTTTCTCACTACCATACTCTGACCTGATCTACTGAATCACAGTATCAACCTGTTGTGTCTCTTTAATCTGTTGTCTCAAAGTAGGTTTCACATGCATCTCGGCCAGCAATCCGACTAACAAAGATACTTCTAGCTGTACATTCATTTGTCTCAAAGAGACATACATGTCCCATTTAAAGCATATTAAAGAGTTCAACTGTGATCTAACATGACCATCATGTTTTCCCTATTAAAATTCTTTAATTAAAGGATAAAAAACATTTCTTTCAAGTGGTACTCTATAAATGTTCACACCTCCTAGCTTTACAATCTCAAGTATGAGATGGTAGTGTTGTAGTATATGCTTGGAATTCTGATGTGATTTTCCTTATCTTGTGCAATGGCTCCATTGTTGTCGTAGTGTATCCCTACTACATTTTTGTATCACCCCTAGTTCACCAAGAACTTCTTGATCCATATAACTTCCTTTTCTACATTGGCGGCAACAATTTACTCTACCTCTATTGTAGAATCGACCACTATTTCTTTCTTGAAACGTTTCTAGCCCAATACATTGTAGTTGAGGCAAAATATAATATCTAATTGTGATTTGTAACCGTCCTTGTCAGTTTAGAAGCTTGCATCAGTGCAACATTTTAGAACTAACTCTTACTCACCACTGTAAATAAGGAACTGATCCTTAGTTCTTCTCAAGTAGTTAAGAATTATTAATAGTAGTCTAGTGACATTCACCATGATTTGACTAGTACCTACTCATCATTTTCAAAATATATGAGAAATTGAGACTTGTACATAAGATTGCATACATGAAATATCCAATTACAAATGCATATGGAATCCTAATTATGTGTGCCCTCTCATTATAAGAGTTGGGACATTGAAATCTAGAGACATTAATTCCATGAGACATTGGTAAGTTTCCTCTCTCATATTCTTTCATTCTAAACATTTTCAACACTTCGTGAATTTGTGTACTTTGGCTAAGACCAATAAGTCTTCTAGATCTATCTCTAAGATCTTGATTCCAACATTATAGGATGCTTTTCCTAAGGCCTTCATTGAGAAGGTGTTCTCCAACCAAGTTTTAACCAAATATAGAGATGAAATTTCTTGTAACAGATGTTCATATTCATTTTTGATAAAGCCAAACTATTTGACTATCTCATCAAAATGAAGATTCTATCTCCAAGATGCTTTCTGAAATCCATAGATTGACTTTTGTAGCTTATATAATTTTCTAATTTCATTTGGAATGATAAAACATTTGGGTTGTTTCATGTACACATCTTGAAGAAGATTCCCGCTAAGGACTATAATTTTGACGTCCATTTTATAGATATCATTATCATGATCAGATGCAATGGCAAGCAATGATCCTAATGAATTTAACCATTATAAAATAGGAGGAGGGTCTACAGTAGTTAACACATTGATCTTTTTTTAAAATGTTTCACAACCAATCACCCTTTGTATATTTTCACATTATCATATGTGACAGTCTTCTTCTTGAAGATCCGTTTGTACACTATGGGTTTTACCCCTTCGGGTGGATCCACAAAGGTTCACACCTTGTTGGTATACATGGACTCTATCTAGGATCTGATGTCTTCTAGACATTTCTTGAAATCTGGTGCGTCAATAGCCTCATCATATTTGTTGGTTCATCATCATCAGTGACCAATACATCATCTTTTTGAGTCATGAAAAATCCTAATCTCTCTGAATCAGGACATGCCCCACTAGAACTTTAAGTTTCCTATGTTAGTAGAGAAACTTGAGATTCTATAATAGTTTGTGATTCCTCTTATTATTCCTTATCAACCTCAATAGGTTCAATGTTATCTTGTTGATCTCTAAGTTCTTTAAGTTATATTTTCCATTCACTAGTTCCTTTGGAAATAAATTCCTTTTTGAGGAATACAATAGTCAATTTTCTTTCATATGGAATATAGAAGTAATATCACTTAGTTTTCTTAGGATATTCAACAAAAGAATATTTAGCTAGATTTGGGTCCAATCTTTGTAGAAAACTATTTCTTAACACAATCTTCACATCCCCAAATTTTCACAAACAGATACATATGAACTTTTTCCAATTCATATATCATATGGTGTCTTCTGAACAAGTTTAGAAGGTACATGGTTAAGTGTAAATGCTAATTTTTTTAAAAGAATATACCCTACAAGAGCAAGAACAATCATCATTGATCATACCGTGTCCAATAAGTTGTGATTCATTCTTTCTGATACATCATTATTTTGTGATGTTCTAGGTGGAGTCCATTGTGATAAAATATTGAAAACTCTTAGAAGGGCCTCAAACTCTTAGTTTAAGTACTCACCACCTCAATTTGATCAAAGTGATTTATTGATCTTTCCAAGTTGATTTTGTACTTCATTCATGAATTCCTTGAACTTCTCATTGATTCTAACTTGTGTTTCATTAGATACATATAGTCATATCTATTGAGGTCATAAGTAAATGTTATGAAGTGTTGATATCGACCTCTATAATTTGTGCTAATTGGTCCACATACATCCATAGGTGTGAGTTTTAATAAGTCACTTTCCCTTTCACTATTTCTAGTAAAGGGTGCTTTTGTCATCTTGCCTAATATAATATTTGCATGTCTCAATTGATTCCAAATCAACTGAGCCTATATATTAGTCTTTATGGATCATAGATATGCACATTTCATTTACGTGGCCTAGAAGACAATGCCAAAGATAAATTTTGTTAGAGTCATTGAGTGTAAGCTTCTTAGTATTTATGTTATATATATTTTTCTCAATATCCAATAGATAAGTCCATAAGCCATATGAGAACTTTCATAAAATATCTCATCTTTAGAAATAGAACATCGACCATTCTTGTTATGAAATAAAAAACCATTCTTATCCAAACATGAAGTAGAAATGATGTCCCTACTATAGAAGGAACATAATAGTTGTTCTCGAAATTTATTACAATCCTTCTAGGAATAGTTAAATAGTAGGTACCTACATTAGTATCAACAACTCTTGCTCCATTTTCTTACTTTGACCTCTCCCTTCTACAAGGGTCTATTTTTTAAACCCTACATATTTGAGCATATGGTAAATCTACATATAGTATCTACAATCTATGATGAAGAAGTAGATAGATTTATCTCTATAACATATATACCTAAAGTGGAGTTCTCCATTCCCTACTTCTTGTTCTTTAGTTCTCTTAGGTAGAGAGGACAATTTCTATTTAAATGTCTAACCTTGTGACATTGATGACAATTTCCTTCGTTATCCACTCCTCCTTTTGCCTTAAGTGGAGAAGCCTCAGAACCTTTATTGGTTTTTCCATTTTCCTCAAACTTTCTTTTTCCTTTGTTGACCATTGGCATGGATTTAGGCTTGTATTTATTAATTTTTCCCCTTAGTTGTTCTCAATATACCAAGCAGGTCTGACTATGTCCTTAAAAATTTTGTTCATTTTATAATTTAGGGACAAATTATTTATCTGAATCTAGAAATAATTGCAGGATCACAACCATGACCAACTCTTGGCCTAAAGGAAATCTAATTCTCTCTAGGATTTTTGCATACCCAATTATCATGAGTAGATGGGGTTCAACTAGATCACCTTCCACATTTCATTTAAACAATACCTTGGAAATATCATACCTCTCAGCCTTGATAATTCAACTCTTGATAGATGGATGCAAAAACCTTTGTCATAACCATATATATATGCCGTCAGTTTCTTAATCCTATTAAGATCATCTAGTTAACTCTGACCCAAATGCCAACACAATAGAGTATGCACCCTTCTTTGGCAGAACTACATCTATTCTCAAACTTCCCCAAGATAGATAGCGCACCACACTTTAGTATGTCCACATATATCCGATCAAGGTTTTTATGTATATCACACATTGGAAAGCATCTATGGATTAATATTTAACTTAAGGGGTTATATATATATATATATATATATATATATATATATATATATATATATATATACACACACACACACATATATCCAAATGCCGCATACTTATAATATGTGTCATATACACATTATATTCACAAACCACAAACACAATCCAAAAATATAATATTGGATATGGTCATACTATTGTTACCATTTAGAGCCAAAATAGATTACTATCCACCTAAGGTCCTTTGTATCTTATGCATCATCAATCATTGAACTCCCATGTAAACTTGTGTTTGTGTTGCATTGAATTTCCTTGTATCTTGGGTTACATGGTCATGCAAAGTCCTCCAAGATCTACTTTATTTCTATCTAATATTACATGGTATGTATAAAACTAAATTTACATTTGAGGGGAGTGTATGAGGAATAGAAACCATTTCATGTTGAATAAAAGAAATGAGATTATAAATGCAAGCCAAATACTTGTCAACCAAATTTGAAGCACCATCCATCCAAAACCACATGCATACACAAGAAGGTGTCTTTGGGAATAGAACATACAAACATACACCAAACAAAGTGTATTTCAAATGGTGAGTTGTTTGATTTATAGATAAATCTTATGTTATATATACACACATATTAAAGATTGCACATTTTTCATACAAGACAATCCGCATGAATTAGGAATTGACATACACACAAATAAGGTGGGATACGTAGGGGCAACACCCCTTAATGGCGATCCCATCCCTCATACAAAACATAGATCTATGATGCATGTGGAATTAAGAAAGATGTACATATTGATTTTATCATTCACATTACATGTAACAACACAAGAGGTATAAAAAGTATTTGATCATAGAAATTGGAGATCCCAATTTATCATAGATTGGCGTGGGTTTGACACTACTATAGGACATTGTGGAGGTTAAATGCACAATAGAAGCAATACAATTTGATCCATATTTCCCATGAGCATATCTCCTCAACAATAATATATTCGACAGGAGGGATGTGAGATAAACCTTGTCACATAATAGAGCTAGAGATGTTGCTCACAAGGAATATGCAATGCATAGAGGACGACCATAACATGCTCCCAACATAATAAAAAAATTTATTTGCATCTCTATATAGTCCACTGGATGATGAGAACTCCACATCGCACTAAAAGAGCTGACAGAAAAGAGTAGCCTTTTCCATTGGCAATGTGATAAAATTTCTCTCTTTCTCTCTCCCCTTGTGGGTAATGATGACTAGGGTTCAAATGTTAAAAATGTAAAAAAAAATTAGTTGTCATGCTTTATAAATAGGAGAGGCAAGCAAGATGGGTTTCTAAAATACTATGTAAAAAAGGTAGCAGTTGCTTTTGAGAAGTCGGCCCATATAAATCCATTCAGTCGACTGGCCACTCCAATCAGGTAATTGTACTACATTGAAACAATCTAGAATAAGTCAACATACTTATTGATCCAATTTCTTTGTTTGTGTGGACTTGACAGTCAGTTGATTGGGCAAATCTTGTCCAGTCCACTAAATAGACTATCCACTTAACCAACTGGGATGATCTAAGCTTAATCGACCATTTGGACTTTCCAGCTAATACCAAGTTTATGCAGTCAAATATTGGACTTTTTAATCGAAATGTTCGGCTTGCAATAAATCTATAAATGATCTAATTAATTTCCTAAACCTTAAGTAACTAATTAATCTCATGCCCATGATTTTAATCCTCTTCTCCAAGATTCCTATGTGTGTGACATAGACTCCACATTACGTTGGTAGTGATGTCTATAATCATATTATGATTTTAGAGATGATGACTGATATTGAAAAAGACTACATTTCCACCCAAGTAATTGAATAAGTTGGAGAATAACTTTAACTTAGTGCCATAACCAACATTTTAATGATGGTATAAACCCTTTGTCTCTGAGGCATGGAAACATCATCCTCTTAATATATAATCTTTATTCCTTGATCTAGAGTAGACTATTTGAGATACATTTGAGCTCAATATCATATATTGACTCACATGATAGTATCACTCATAAAGTGGATTAGATAACACTGTGATAGGAGAGAAAAATTCCATCTACATCACTCAAAATAATCCACATGTGCCACAATGCATCTAAGAACTACTTGTATGGCGACCCTTATACAAGGTCACATTGAGTACTGTTAAAATAAACTGAACAACATGTGACCATTGTAGCGACTTCAAATTCTAAGGACCAAAATCACATTGAGATATGGTTCTAGCTTCCATCTTTGGCTTGCATGTATCATATTCAAAGCTATGTCCGCTATACTTGTTAATAAAAAATATCTATGTGTTTGAATTGATATCCAATATCATGACTAATGAGACATAGTCATTAGTCAACACACATACTAGTCTTAATGTTTGTCGTTGTCCTAATTTCCACAATAATATCTGACTAGGCACCAAGCCAAGAATGAGCACTCTTAGGATACACGTGATCTCATGTTCAAGTCCTCAACCCAAAGTGATATGTCATTACAATAATCAAATTATAAAGTGTTCCATTACAATCATCATATGACTGGCTCTTAGGGCATCTACCAACAAAGTCACCAATATGTCAATTTGTATTATCACTTACACACATTAGTTAGTAGATTATTATGTTATGTTAGCCATTAGAAGGCATGAACATGTTCAGATAACTTAATTCATCTTACATGTTTTTTATTTCCAATTTCCTTGATATCTTTTTTTTTGGGAAATGAATTTCATTAAGGAATCATGCAAAGCATGTCATAAATAATTACATCATTGCAAGAATGATTTGCTTTGGAAACACCTTAGGGAGGTATTGTATAGGGCATTGAAGAAGAAGTATTATTTCTACGCAACTTGGCTAGGGTGTCTACCTCTTTATTCTCATGTCTTGAACACTTTTGAAATATCACTTGCAGTTGTGGACGTAGTAGGTACCGAATTGAGTGTAGCCACAGATGTAATTCTGGAAAGATTGCATTAATATCAGTTATTGGTGAAATAGCAGGCTAACAGTCGGACATAACCAAAATATTTGAAAAAGAGTAACTTTTTAACTTATGAAGTGCTAAATAGATTGCTACAACTTCATCTTCTATCACAGACGCAGTGTAGACAGTTTGCAACCAACTAGAAATCCATGAACCAGAAGAAAACTTTGCCACGGCTGCAATTGATGTTTTAGTAGATGTTATTGAAGCATCAATGTTTACCAAGATCCGAACTTGAACATTTGGATGCAAAGGAGTTGTCATAGTATGTTGTGAACTAATGACCGAAGTAGAAGTAGTGCTATTAAAATCCCAATGAATAGAGTTAACCATAAATAATGCAACATTAAGTACTTGATGAGTAATACAATGTTCATTCTTGAAAATAGAAGCATTTCTGGCTAACCACGGCTGGTAGGTTATAGAAACAAGAAGAACCATATGATCATAGGACACAATAATTATAGAATTAACCATTGCTATCTAGATTGAGAAAAGAAATGTGGGAAATGACCAGATACATCCAACCTGACCCAAATATTAAAACTACTTGTGCATTCACGCAAAACATGTAGGATATCTTCAATATCTGCATTATAGATTGGACAAGCTGTAGATAATGCGACATGGCGAACCCCTCTCTGGTCATTAGCCATTAGTGCATTATGACCAATCAACCAAAGAAACATTTTTAACTTGGAGGGTAATTTCAAGGACCACAGTTTAGGGTAGGTACCCTGCACTGTAACATCCCTGACCTGGGTTATGCCTTAACCCTAGAAGTTTTGCTTAAGTAAGTCATTTATATCCTTGAATTTATATTTTGAAAAGTAATTAAGGCTCAAGAGGAACTTATATTTCAATTTTGGTCCTATTTGAATAATGTTGAAACAATGTTTTACTTGTTTTGGACTAAAGTGCAAATTACCCAAGTTGAGGGGTTAACTTGCAAATGTTACATGATAAAATGTTCCTCAAGTGTTGAAGCATCATAAGAATGAAAATGATGCAGAGGTATGGCTTCCAAAAGCCTGAGCACCAAGAAAGAGCTTATTAAGCAATGTTTGTGCATTAAAACCTAGTTTTGGTGTAATGTGCAATTTACCCAAAAACTAGGGTTCAATATGCAAAATACCACTTCTAGAGAGTCCCTAATGTTTCTTGGTATCAATTAGAGACAATAAAATAAGAGGGGCATCTCATTTGAATCTCTTTGGGGGAGAGAGAATCTTGATATTAAAATAATCAAGATTTAAGCATAATTGAAATCCTAATTTAATTTAATTGCAAAAATAAATATATTAATGGAAGTGCCCTTCAACCAAAAATGTGATGGTTGAATTTATATAAGTATGTACGTCCTTGTTCCTTGCAATGGCACCGAAATATCTAAAGTGAGTGGAGAGCCCACTCACATTAGTTAAAGAAAAAGTAATATCCACTAATTTTTGGATATTATTATTATATTGATTAAGGTGCTTAATTGTTTTCTTTTAATTCATGGATAAAGAAGATATTTCGAAGGGGAGGATGATGGCTTCGTTTTCAAGGAAGTGAGGGGGATAAGTGGCACCAATTTAGGGAATTGAAGGATTTTTATAACACTTTCTCTCTCTTTAATTTCCCTTATATACACTCCATTCTTTCATCCACATGAAAGGCTTTTTCAACTCCTCTTTCTTTCCTTGCTTTGAACGAACACAAGGGAGCTTAGGAGCAACAGGAGGACGTACCCCAACCTTTAGGTGAGCTCCTTAATCATCTTCAACCTTGATTTCATGGTGGAAATCGAAATTCAATGCTTATTTTCTTCTTTTCTCCATTCAATCTTCAACTTTAGCCATTCTTTTCACTCAAAGACTTGAGTACAGACCTTGGGAAGTTGAGAAAGATTCATTCACCATTAAATACGTGAAGCTTGAAGCTTGGATTCAACTTTGAAGGTGGGTTATATAACTTGAACCCTTAAATATTATTATTGATTTCACTTTTTCATCGTATGTTGAATCTTTCTTCTTTCCCGAAATTCCTTTTGATTAATTGTTGAAATCACCACAAAGATCACAACAAATTTCGAAGGTTTTAAGCTTGAAGATGATGATGTCATCTTAGCACACACCTCAATAAATATCATGAGCAAATGGTTTTCAATTTCGATGACCAAACGGTCTCAAGACCGTTTGGTGATCAAACGGTCTCAAGATCGTTTGAGGGCAAACAGTCTCAAGACCATTTGAGGTTAAATGGTCTTAAGACCGTTTGGGGTCAATTGCTGGTATGGATGGATGAATATCCAATGGTTCCAATTGATCTAATCACAATTATTATAGTGATGGATGATCCATTGATTACAAACCCTAATCGAATGATTGAAGAAACCCTAAATTGATTCAAACGTTTTCAAGGTAGTTTGGACCAAACGGTCTCAAGACCGTTTGAGGCCAAACGGTCTCAAGACCATTTGGAGTTCAAGGGTTGTGATGGATGGTTGGAGATCCAAGGGTTTTAATTTGATGTAATCTCAATGATCCAATTGATGAATGATTCAATGAAGCAAACCCTAATTGATTGGTTGAAGGAAACCCTAGATGATCCTTTCGGTTTCAAGGTAGTTTGGACCAAATGGTCTTGAGACCATTTGAGTCCAAACGGTCTTGAGATTGTTTGAGTCAAAATGTTCTTGAGACCGTTTGGGCTCAAACGGTCTTCAAACCGTTTAAGATCAAACGGTCTTAAACCGTTTGGAGGTCTAATCGCTTTCAAGGTTGATTTATCCAATTGGTTTCAAATGTTGATGGGTCCAATCAGTTTCAATGTACATGTGATCAAATGGTTTCAAGGGTTGAGTTCCCAAATGGTTTCAAAACCATTTGAAGGGCAAACGGTCTCAACCCTAAGATGCCCAAACGGTTTCAAAATTGTTTGCATGGCAAACGGTCTCAAAACCGTTTGGAGGTCGAAGGGTCAAAACTGTTTGGAGGTTCAATGTAACCAAAACCATTTGAAGACCAAATGTAATGAAAGATCAATTAACCCCATGATTGTTAATGATGTATATCAAAGATAATTACAATGGTTGTACCTTTAAGGTACTAGGGTGATTAGTACCCTTAGAGGGGTTAACCTTTGATGCTTATGGAAGCAATATCTCAATACACTATGCTAACCCTAAATGTATGTACTTGAATGAAGGGTTGACCTAATCTAATCAAGCTTGAAGTAATCAACATCCTAGAGAGGATTAAAGAGAGAGGAATTCATACATGTATAATAATCATGTAGTGGTTAAGCATCAATACTTTCAACATGAATAAAATATTTAATTAGGGTATGATCCTTGATAAAGACATCATGAAACCCTAATCGAGAAGGTTGATGAGCCCTAACCCTAATTTATGGTAATGCTAGGTGAAACCCTAATATAAGGTAATGGTGTAACCCTAATATAGGGTGATGATATGAGAAATCCTAATTCAGGGTAATATTATGAAAAACCCTAATTTAAGAGGATGCTTCATGAAACCCTAATTTCAGGTAAAGTTACATGAAACCCTAATTTGGGGAAAAGTTATAAGGAACCTTAATTCAAGATAATGATATGTGAAACCCTAATATAGGGTGATGTTATGTGAAACTCTAATATAGGGTGATGTTATGTAAGAACCTAATATAGGGTGATGTTATGTGAAACACTAACATAAGGTGATGTTATGTGAAATCCTAATATAGGGTGATGTAATGTGAAACCCCAATGTAGGGTGATGTTTTGTGAAACCCTAATATAGGGTGATGTTATATAAAACCCTAATTGATAAAGATAGGAAACCCTATTCCTAATAATGGAATAGTGAATAATATATTGGTAGGTGAAACACCTAAAGTGGTTGATAATTGATAACCTTATATCAATAATGCCTTAACCCGAGATGAGTCCATATTATATTGATAATGGTTGAATAATTCAAATAAGTGACTTAAGTGAATAATATATTGATGAGACCAATACATTACATGATAAATGTGATGAACGGGTGCATAAAGTATAAGGATGTGAAATACCCTAATACAAGATAAGTTGAAGAACTTAAGTAAGATAAAAGTGATGAGGAAAGTGATACATCAAGACATGATAGATATCACATTCAACACCTCAAGGTTGATATACCTTAATGTACCTTAAATCTAATATACTTGGATGAGTAACACATGAAGTGTGTCATGTCAACTGTTACATTAGAATGTAATGCACTTTGATAAGTGTAGGCTAACATACCTTAAAAAAGGTTAAGCCAAGTTAATAAAGTATGATGTAATCATATTCTGGTAAAGTTGAGAGAGGAACTCATATCTTGTGTTGATGATTCATTTAATGATAAATGATGAGAATAAATAAGCATGAATGAATACTTATGTTATCAATGTTGACTCCTAACTGTGTGGAGCAATGAATTAGGTCTTGATCATTAATAATATGATCTTGAGAACCTAAATGGTTAATAATGGAAAACCCTAAACCTAATGAAAGTTGATGATATGTAAGAGAAACCCTAATTGACAAGGAAGGTAAATCCTAACCCTAATGATGGGAAGGTTGTAATTATTTTATTGCATAAGCCTTGTTAGGCATGTTAAATATTTGAATAAAAGTATAATGATCAATTTCCTTGTGAGCCATGTGAATAGGTTGTTTCTTAGTGAGAGGTGACAAGATGTAATGGCCTTGTAAGCCATGTGATAATTTGTTACTTAGTGAGAGGTGACAAGATGTCTGTTGGTATGTATGCCCATAGAGCAAGTCATGTGATGATTGTAATGGAATACTTTGTAAATGATTTGAATAATAATAAAGGCAATTTCCGATCTATGTGTTTAAACTGTTTCTGAGATGATGGTGTAACATGATAGATGTCTAAAGAATGATGTTACTCAATGACGTATGCTTTTAGGTTAAGGACCTAAATGATGATATCATACGGATGTTTAGAGTATACATTCTTGTTTGGTCCCTAGTCAGTTGTTATTGTGGAAATAACCATAGACATCAATAACACTGAAGACTAGATTGTGTGTTGGTTGATGACAGAATCTCATTAGTCATGATATAGTGATATCAAACCAAGCACATAGGTACTTGTTAGAGAACAAGGTACCGGACAAACCCACCGTGAGAGTGACACATGGAACCATGACTTGTTAGTTACAGTAAGCTCTCACAGTGATGGTGGTGAGTGTGATTCTTAGACCTGAAATCACTACACTCAACACATGTCGTTGGGTACACTTTGACATCATCAAACACAGTCCTGAAACATGGGTTGTTATAAAGGTGATGATTGGGTGGCTTTGACACATGGGGCTTTTGAGGGGTGAGTGATAGATATGGGATTTATCCCTCCTGAGGGAGTTTGATATCATTGGCCACTTGATGAGTAGGATTGAGAAAGGCATGTGCATGCACGTGTGAATCAATATGTGATATTGATGTCACACACATCTCACCTAGTCTGCTCTGAGATCAAGGAAATGAATGAACGTTGACAGGATGACTGTTCCGTGCCTCGAGTTCATTCAGGATATCAATGACAAAGGAATTATAAATTCACTGTAACACCATTCATGGATTGTAGGATTGAAAGTTGTTCTCCAACTTTCTATTTCACTTGGGTAGCACTGATGTGTGACTAGGCACCGCTCTTTGCTTGTGAAGTCATAAGTGTTATGGACTTTCACTAGCAACGTGAAATGGAGAACTGATGTGTGACTAGGCACCGCTCTTTGCTCCCAACTGATCGGCTCATGTGATGAACTGGTCGGCTGAGCTTGGTGAACCGGTCGGCTCAAGATCAGGGTGAACCGATTGATTCAAGTGTTGAAACGATCGATTCAACTGGTGCAACCGTGCAAGTTGGGAAAGTAAGATTGGTGAAAATTTTCCTTTCGTTTAAATTTCCCAATTTGATTGGGAAATAGGATTGGTATTCGATACCAATTGGAAACAAAAGAAGGAAAGTCAATCGGGAACCGACCAGGACCCCCAACCGACCGATTCACTTATGAACCGACTGGTTCAGGGGTCCCAACTGATCGGTTGAGGTGTCAACCGACCGGTTCAGGTCCCCAACCGACCATTTCAGTTGTGAAACGATCGGTTCAGGTTGCGAGTTGGTTGCTTTTGTGGAAAATCTCGAACCCTTCTACTCCTACTTTTAGTCCCATATTGTCGGGTACAGAGAACCTTGTCCCATGACCCGCCTATATATATAGGGGTATTGGGGGCTTCTCAGAGTACAACTCAGTGCAAGTCGGTTGCTCTGCAAAGTTGTCGTTCTCTCTGGTTTTGGTAATCGAGAGAGCTCGAGCAAGTGCTACCCGAAAAGGGAGGCACATCAAGGGAAGGACAACTATAGTTGCAACTGGTAGTAGGAGAGTGTGTTGGTGACTAGTACGCCAACAGGAGGGTGTGACTCCTTCCGGTTCCTTATACGACAAGGAGATCGGAGTCCAGGCGGTCCGTGTGGACGACTGTAGAGGAGGGAGACCTATGTCGCTCGGAGGACGACTGTCAATCCCGATAGTCCCGGTGAGACCAGGAGTCTTCAGTCCCAGTACGACCAGGAGCTGCACAGACACCGTCCAAGACCGGAGGTGAAGACCGCGCAAGGCACGAGGTACTGTCGCCGAGCAAGCCTGGGGACAAGGTATGCATCCACAAACCATCTTTCCTATTATATAGACGTTGACGCGATTCCTTTCGTTCTGGGTTTGGGGAGAAATTTTTTTTGTTTCCGCTGCTTCTCTGCCTCCCTTAAAACCCAACAGTGGTATCAGAGCCACGTCAACTGTTCTATATTTTAGGATTATCGATATGATCAATTTTGATTTGTCGCCTTTATTTATTGCATGTGAAGCGAATAATATCGGCTTTATACATGTCCAATCCACAAATCCCAAATATACATATATGATATGCAATATTAATGCACTCGATGCGCGTCGCCCTTAAACGAGTTTTGTGGTGGATGTGTAGCATGATTATGGCCTATAAACCCCTATATATGTGTATGGTTGTATGTGGTTGCTTGCATTTCGGTCTACACACCGATTCCCGTTCTCTTTTTCTTGATGTAACATGAAATAATTAGAGAATTCTCTTCCTACCTTTGCTCCCCCCAAATGTAACTCGGGGTTTCACAAATAAATTATAAATAGGATAGATTTTATTTCCTGTTATGTCAAAGAACGGAAGACGACCAGAGACGATCGGTTCAAGGCGTGAACCAATCGGTTGGTGATCCAGACGACCGTTTCAAGGAGCGAGATGAGCGGGTGGCGAATATGAGATGCACGATGACCGGTGAACCGATTGACTGGAGGCGCCATTCGATCGGCTGGTGGCACCCAAACAACCAACCTGATGGCAAGTCGATCGGTCATGGAGATGAGCTGATCAAACCCAGAAAGGCAGGCACAAATTTCATCTTGTACAGGTTGCATGTGATGTAGACATAGATGACCGTGATTCCTCTTGGCTCGAGGAATCACAATAGGATGGCCATAATCATTGCTTTTTATCATTTTGCATGTTTTATGTGGGATATAGCATGTATATGATACTTACTATATATTGTGGTGATTGGATATGTATATGTATATAAAAACCAAATCCCTCATTAAAATATTAAGTCTTACACACCTTCCATTAGCTACACACATGGCAAACTTGATCTACCAAGCGTAGGTTACGCGAAAGCGTGGTGCGCCGTCTATCTTGTGGAAGTGTGAAGGGTCGACATGTAGGTTCTGCCAAAGCAGGGTGCATGTTTACCGTGTCGGCTTTTGGGTTAGACTTAACTGGTGATTCATAGAGCGTCTAAGCCCAGAGGCACGGAATGT
The DNA here is from genome assembly GCA_963693085.1 of Alisma plantago-aquatica. Classification (NCBI taxonomy): domain Eukaryota; kingdom Viridiplantae; phylum Streptophyta; class Magnoliopsida; order Alismatales; family Alismataceae; genus Alisma; species Alisma plantago-aquatica. The sequence continues at coordinate 375,183,581 of OY856410.1, read as the reverse complement.
TCATGGCAAGGTGTTGCGCATGTTCATTCATCAAGAGTTGCATATGATGCAATTGGCATGATGGCCTACCTAAATAGTCAAGATTGTGGGCGATCAGCCAAAGCTGACTCATGACTTGATGAAATATGGATCTTGACCCACTAGAAGATTGTACGCTGCGATCTTCTGAATTGATGGTGAGGGTTGTCAATTAGAAGTAAAATAGTGGGAGCGGTAATTAATTAAAGGCCTAATAAACTATCATCAAATTTTATTCAAATCAAATCAAAAAGGTTTTGACAAATGCAAATTTTCTCTTGTAGAATGGCAAAAGAATCATCTTTTAAAATGGGAAAATTAATTGAGAATAAATTCCATAATTGGTTGAGGACTGTGAGAAGTGTTCTGCACAATCCAGATATACCAGGAGCCTTTGAATCCACTCTATGTATGCTTAATGCGTTGGTGAAGAAGAAAGAAAGTTCATTGATAGAGATCAATGGAATGAAAGGTGAGGGAGAGAAAGGTTCTCTCGCCAAACCAATTTCTTCTACATGGAGAGGATGGAAGGAACGATGGAAGAAGAAGTCGGAGATAGAGATCTCTACTTCTGGTGTATACGTGATAGAGATTAACTTTACTACTTCTTCATCATGGGTACTTGATACCAGATGCGGATCTCACATTTGTTCAAATGTGAAGGATCTTAAGAGAAGTAGGCCTTTGGGGAAAGGCGAGGTTGAACTACGTGTTGCCAATGGGGAAAGAGTTGCCGCCAGTGCCGTAGGAACCTATGAGTTAACTCTACCTAGTGGGCTAATAATAGAGTTGAAGAACTGCTATTATGTACCTTCCATAAATAGGAATATCATTTCCGTCTCTTGTTTGGAAAAGGATGGATTTGAATTTCTTATTAAGAATGGAAATTGTTCCATTTCTAAAGATGGGATCTTTTATGGCAGTGCCCAATGTCTTATGGTCTATACTTGATAGATCTAGAGACAAGTGTATACAACGTAAACACCAAAAAGCAAAAACTCAACGACTCAAACAAAACATATCTCTGGCATTGTCGTCTAGGGCACATAAATGAGAAGCGCATTTCTAGACTCCATAAAGATGGTTATCTAGACTCTTTTGATTATGAATCAATAGAGACATGTGAATCTTGTTTGTTGGGCAAGATGACCAAGACTCCCTTTTCAGGTAAAGGTGAGAGAGCTAGTGATCTATTAGGACTCATACATATTGATGTATGTGGGCCTTTTAGAACTAATGCCAGAAATGGGTATCAGTACTTCATTACCTTTACTGATGACTTCAGTAGGTATGGCTATGTGTACCTGATGAAACATAAGTCAGAAACCCTTGAAAAGTTCAAGGATTTCATGAATGAAGTACAGAACCAACTTGGCAAAAGTATTAAGGCACTTCGATCCGATCGAGGTGGAGAATACTTAAGACAGGAGTTTGAGGACCTTCTGCGAGCCCGTGGTATTGTATCACAATGGACTCTGCCTGGAACACCACAGCATAATGGTGTGTCTGAAAGAAGGAATCGAACATTGTTGGATATGGTGCGATCAATGATGAGTTTTTCTAATCTTCCGATTTCCTTCTGCGGTCATGCTCTTGAAACCGCCGCGTTTACACTTAACTGTGTACCATCTAAATCGGTTCAAAAGACACCATATGAGATATGGACTGGGAAACGTCCCAATTTGTCTTTTATGAAGATTTGGGGTTGTGAGGCTTATGTCAAGAAAATGTTTCCTGATAAGCTTGGACTCAAATCCGATAAATGTTATTTTGTTGGATATCCCAAGGAAACCAAGGGATATTATTTATACCACCCTACTGACAACAAAGTGTTTGTTGCCAAGGATGTTGTATTCCTAGAGAAGGAATTTATTTCCAAAGGAAGCAGTGGGAGGAATATAGAGCTTGAAGATGTTCAAGCCCAACAAGAAAACATTGAACCGGTAGATGTACCAGAGGAAAATGCAGATTCACAAGGTGTTGTGGAATCTCAGTCTCCTTAGGTAACACAAGGACCTCGTAGATCTAGTAGGACCCACCTTGAACCTGAGAGGTTTGGATACCTTGTGACTCAGGAAGGTGGTGAGTTGATCATAGATGATGATCCAACTACCTACGTAGAGGCTATGGAGGGACTAGATTCTGAGAAATGGCTTGAAGCCATGAGATCCGAGATGGAATCCATGTACTCCAACAAAGTATGGACTTTGGTGGAACCACCCGAAGGGGTAAAAGCCATAGGGTGCAAGTGGGTCTTTAAGAAAAAGACCGACAAGGATGGCAATGTGCAAACTTATAAAGGAAGATTGGTTGCGAAGGGTTTTTGACAAGTTCAAGGTGTTGACTATGACGAAACCTTTTCTCCAGTTGCCATGATTAAGTCCATAAGGATCATGCTTGCTATTGCAGCTTATTATGACTATGAGATTTGGCAGATGGATGTTAAAACCACATTCCTTAACAGGAATATAAATGAGGATGTGTACATGACACAGCCTGAAGGTTTTGTAGATCCAAAGAATGCCAATAAAGTCTGTAATCTGCAAAGGTCAATCTATGGATCGAAGTAAGCATCTCGGAGTTGGAATCTTCGATTTGATGAGGAAGTCAAAGTGTTTGGCTTTATTCAAAATGAAGACGAACCTTGTGTGTACAAGAAGGTTAGTGGGAGCTCGACCACATTCCTCATATTGTATGAGGATGACATACTTTTGATGGGGAATGATATCTTAGCCTTAGAGAAGGTAAAGACTTGGCTTGGGAATACTTTCTCAATGAAGGACTTAGGAGAAGCATCCTACATTCTAGGAATTAAGATCTATAGAGATAGATCTAGAAGGCTTCTCGGACTAAGTCAGAGCACGTACATCGACAAAGTGCTGAAGAGGTTCAGCATGGAGAACTCAAAGAGAGGCAACATCCCCATGCTACATGGAGTCACCGTCTCTAGAGCTCAATGTCCCCAATCTTGTGAAGAGAGGGAGCATATGAATGGGATCCCATATGCATCAGCCATCAGATCCATCATGTACACTATGTTGTGCACACACCCAGATGTCTCGTATGCTCTCAACATGATGAGAAGGTACCAGTCAGATCCCGGGGATGCTCACTGGACAGCCGTAAAGAACATCCTCAAGTACTTGCGAAGGACTAAGGATCAGTTTCTTGTATACGGCGGCGAGGAAGAACTGGTTGTAAAGGGTTACACCGATGCAAGCTTCCAAACTGATAAAGATGATTACAGATCATAGTTAGGATTTGTGTTTTGCCTTAATAATGGAGCTGTGAGATGGAAGAGTTCCAAGCAAGAAACAGTTGCCGATTCTACTACAGAGGCTGAGTATATTGCTGCTTCACATGCAACAAAGGAGGCTGTGTGGATTAGGAAGTTCATTTCTGAACTTGGTGTAGTTCCCAGTAGTTGTGATGCAATTGAGCTTTATTGTGACAATAATGGATCTATTACACAAGCTAAGGAGCCCAGATCACATCATCGGTCAAAGCACATACTGCGGCGCTTCCATCTCATACGAGAGATCGTACAGCGAGGAGATGTGAAGATTTGCAGAGTACCAACTGAAGACAACATAGCTGATCCACTGACTAAGGCCCTTTCTCAGCAGAAGCATGATGGTCATGCTACGTCACAAGGTTTGAGATTCCTTGGTGACTGGCTCTAAGTGCAAGTGGGAGTCTGTTAGTATGTATTCCAATAGAGCAAGTTGTTGGATCCTAGATGGGTGATTAGATGCTCTAGAGGGGGGGTGAATAGAGTTGAAAGCACTTAAACAAAACTCATTAAACCTTTAAGATATATGTCAAGATAAGGTTTCTAAATAGGTAATCTGAGTGCAACTAAAACATACATAGCAAGGGAGAGAGAGATGGAACATACACCAATTAGACAAGCTATTTAGAGTGGTTCCACACTTCAAACTAGAAGTGTGTCATTCCACTTGCCTAGAGATGTCAACCTCTAGGACTTCCAAACTATTGCACTCTTATATTCATTCATAAGACATACAATGCATGACTAAACAAAAGACTTACCTATCCAATACAAAGAGTCTTCAACCTTACCAAGGACTTACCCACTTTGCAAGAGTCTTCGGCCTTCTCCAAGGACTTACCCACTCTAGCACAAGTCTTCAGCCTTGCAGGGATTACCCACTCTTCTTGGATTTTCAGCTTTTGACTTCACCTTCACTCGGAGAAGCTTCCACCAAGGACTTACCTACTTGAGTAAGGAGTCTTCTGCCTTCACCAAGGGCTTACCCACTCTAGCTCCAAGTCTTCAGCCTTGATCTTCACCAAGGGACTCCTTCCCTTGTTCTTCTTCACCTCTCTTGGACAAGAGAGAGAACCTTCATCTTCGTGATTGCAAATGAGAGATGGGGAGGTGGTGGAAGTGAGAGCCTCACAAGATATACATATAGGACTAGCTCTCTTATAGATTTCCTACTCACTCTAATGGATGTAGCAAGTGATTAAGCTTAGAGAGAGAGAGGAGGTTGTAGAAAGCACTCAACTATAGAATAGGAACCTCACATAGAGTTTGCAATGAATGCTCAACCTTGGAATGAAGCCCAAGGGGTCCTATTTATAGTTGGGGATGCCTCTTAGCCTTTGGGAACACTTGAGAATGAAAACTAGCCATTTTGTGGCCTGCAACGGATCTATTTTCACTTGTTGCAACTCCACAACGGCTAGAAACACTTTTTTGCACTTTTCCGTACAGTGCAATCGGTCGAGTTTCTATAAGTGTAACTCGATCGATAGAGTAAAAGACAAAGCCGATATTTAGACCATCGGTCGAGTTTGTCCTGAGGAAACTCGACCGACTAATGAAGATCGATTTGGTCAGTTACTCCATCGGTCGAGTTCTGTGTAAACACAACTCGAACGATGCAATCTCCAGAAAATTGATCAAGGATGATCGGTCGAGTTTTCAGGCTGGGAAACTCGACCGACAAAGTGCATGTAATCAATTTTCAAAGATGCATCTAAAGTGCTCTAATATTCGATCTAAGTGCTCCTGATATTTTTCTAAGCTTAATTACAAGTCATACAATCATTACAAGTGATTTACAACATGATTCTAATGGATATACATCATATTACAAAAACGTGCACTTGTATGACTTTGACTTGTCTTTTCTCCAATTTGAGATGCGCAAGTTAGGGCAATTGGAGTGTTTCTATACGTAATCTGAATTCACTCAAGTATAAGCATTAGACACCAATATGTGGAATGGTGAGTCATCATCAAAACACGGGTTTAGTCAATTTAGATGTGAGTCAACATTGACCTAATTGACCTTGAGTCAACAATCTCCCCCTTTTTGAAGATGACAAACCATTCCATAAATGTATTGAAAGCATTTAAATAAATGCATACCTTTGGAGAAACCTAGGGGTTTCAATATGATTGATCTCATATGCTCCCCCTCAATTGATGCACATGGAGTTCTCATACTCCCCCTCAATTGATGCTATTTCTCCTGCATGGTTAGCTTTCATAACATTTATAGAATACTATGTCTTCTACTCATATATGTTATACACATATATGTCTTCTCCCCTTTACCTTCTCCCTTTTACATGGGCATGCTTCTCCTCTTCATGTAAGACATGCCTTCTTCCTCTTTTTAAAAGAATACATACCTTTCTCCCCCTTTGTCATTTCAAAAAGTGGGGTTATGAAGAAATAAGAAACATCACTTGTTAAGAGAAAGGAGATAACACAAATATATATAAGGAGAGTAGAAGAGCACAGATAGGGGCTTGTCCAAGCATAGAAAGAAAAGAAAATTAAAGCATATACTTGAACAACCCAAAATGCAAGATAAAGTGCTGCAGAAAAATAATAAATCATGATTTTGACCCTCAAGATGACGAATTTTGACCAAAACCCATCAGAGCTCATTGCGAAAAACACTACACTTGCAGCAAAAACTGAAACTGGAGCAAATCTGCATAAAATCCAAAAAAAACTCAAATTTCTACATATAATGTAGATCTATGTACCCTGCATCACAATGTTATGCAAGCAACTCAAGATGGTAGATATGCAATTCAAGGAACAATCTTGAGCATGTATGAGACAAGATACATGCATAGCATATAGATGAGCAAAGATGGCAAACATAAACAAGGTTAGAACTACATGTATATGAACTACTAGTAGATGATATCACAAGTTAGGAGTACTAGTAGGATCTAGATCATAGCAAGAGATACCAAAAGATACACAAGATAAAGCAAGCTATGAGTAGATGTAGAGATATATCCAAACAAAGAGATATGCAATTTTAGATGCATGAAAGGATATAACTCACAAGATATGCATCCTTACTAAAAGATGATCACCCCTAAGAATCTCAAGGTTGTATCAAAACAAGATATACACCTAGATAGATGTAGCAAGTTAGAGCACAACGGAAGCAATTTTTAGACACAACCAAGAGATCCAAAGAGATCATCATCACAACGTGCAAAACAACTCAAAGAAAGTAATTTCAAGATATAGATATACCAATTTAGAGCAATTAGAGAGATAGAGTTGTAAGCAAGATAGGCAGTTTAGAACATGGCAATATGCATATATAAAGGTACCAAATGAGAGTGCCAAAGAATGAGGCTATTGGTTGAGAAAATCTAGTTGAGAGGGAAATTCTCATTCAATAAGCCAAATGTATATTATGTGCACATTGTAATCGGTCGAGTTCTGTGCATTGACAACTCGACCGATGACAACTGTTGGCAACACCCATTGGTGCCTATCGGTCGAGTTTCAATAGGGCAAACTCGACCGACAGAGCAACTGTCAAAAAACACATATATTTTATAAAAACATATTTAAAGGCATGCTAAATATACAAACCATATCCAAACATGTCTAAGCAAGTTAGTAATGCACTATAGAAGCATTAGAAATAGTTTTTGAGAAAGAGTGTGAAGGGAATCACAAAATGTCACTTTTGACTCAAAAACCATATGTATAGTGCACACTAACTTGACAAAAACAAGTTAGAAATGGTTATAAGCAATAAAACCTTTACCTTTGTGCTTACCATTGCTTTTTCCACTTGTTGTCACCCTCTACACATCTCACCTTTCTTCTTTCATGTGGATTGATAAGTCAATTTGCAATTCAATAGCTCAAGTCAATCCATTTGCAAGTACCTACAAGAACAAAGATGAAATGGTCCCCAATCATATTTTTGGTTCCAGAGGAGTTAGTTTAGCAACCCAAATCCTATTGCTCTTGGGTGCTTTCCTAAAAGGACAACAAATAGAATAATGACCAATTTCATTGCAATAGTTGCATGTTCCCATAGTCTTGGAACTAGAGGATTCTCCATGGAATATTGGAGGTCCTTTATCTTTGTTGTTCCTTTTACTACTATCATACCCTAAACCATGTCTACCAATTTGTTTAGTAGTATGGTGTAGGATATCATTAAGGCTCTTCTTACCAACATCATTCTCTCTATTAGTAGAACTAGAACAAGATTCATGCCCATTGATTTTAGCAAGCAAGGAGGCATTTTCTATTTCTAATTCTTGCAAAACAAAATCTTAGTCCTTGTTTTTAGATTTAAGAACATCAATATCATGCATGAGAGAATCAACAATTAAAGTATGCTCTTCATTAGAACTAGGCATGAGAGGTTGAGCTTCTAAAAATCTAATCTTATCAAGCAAGCTAGCATTTTCAAGTTTAAGAGAATCTACTTGAATAAGACAATCATTTTTATCATCAAGCAAGCAAGAATTAGCATTTTCAAGATCATCTAGTTCTACATGCAAATTATCAACAATTTTAGCAAGCTTTTTCTTTTTCCATTTAGAAGACTTAAGAGAGGCACAAATATCATGAATAATAGAAATTAAGGATTCTTTATCTAAAGAGTTTAGATTTACCTCACTTGAGTCTTCACTTGTTGATGCTATAAGAGAAAAATGGCATTCTCCTTCATCACTGAGGCTTGACCTTGATCCTTCACTTGAATCTTCACTTGAGCTTGAGTTGGGGGATCCACTTGAGCTTGATTGCCATTTCTTCTTGTGAAGATGGTTCTTTTTGCCTTGTGGGAAATCTTCCTTGTAGTGACCCTTCTTTCCACATGTGAAGCACCGGATGGAGGAGGACTTGCCTTTGTAGAGTTTACCCTTGGAGTACATGGCATCTTCTTTATCTTGAGAGGATGGAGAGACTTGTTCCATGATAGCTTCAATTTGAGCCTTCATTTCAGCCTTCTTCATTCTCTTTATCTCTTTCTTCTCTTGTCTTTCTACTTCCTCCCTCTTGTCAAGTGTAGCTTCATGTGCTTGTAGATTTCCAATGAGCTCTTCAATAGGAATATCCTTAAGAGACCTTGCTTCTTCAATAGAAGTCACCTTGGGTTCCCATCTCTTGGGGAGAGTTCTAAGGATCTTTGAGTTGATCTCTCCACTAGACATAGGATGTCCTAGAACAGCAAGACCATTCACAATGGTGTTGAGCCTTGAGTACATGTTGGCTATACTCTCCTCTTTTCCCATCTTGAAGTTCTCAAGCAGTCCTTTGAGCATGTAGACTTTGCTTTCCTTCACTTGATATGTCCCTTCATAAGTGATGCAAAGCTTTCTCCATACCTCATAGGCCGTCTCACAAGAAGAAATCCAGTTGAACTCGGTGGGGGTCATGGAGGCATATACGATGTGCATGGCTCTAGCATTCAAGGTGGCTTTCATCAAGGTAGCTTCATCCCATTCTTCAATCTTTGTCTTTGGTAGCATGTATGGGCTATTCACCATTTGCCACATCTCAAGACTTGATCCTTGGATGTAGAATTGAAGCCTTCTTCTCCAATAGAGGAAGTTGCTCCCATCAAAGATTGGTAGGCTGATTCTCCCTCCTTGGTAGTCACCCATCTTCTCCTACTTGTTGAAGTATGCTTCGAGAAGACCCGCTCTGATACCAATTGTTGGATCCTAGATGGGTGATTAGATGCTCTAGAGGGGGGGTGAATAGAGATGAAAGCACTTAAACAAAACTCATTAAACCTTCAAGATATATGTCAAGATAAGGTTGCTAAATAGGTAATTTGAGTGCAACTAAAACATACATAGCAAGGGAGAGAGAGATTGAACATACACCAATTATATAAGCTATTTAGAGTGGTTCCACACTTCAAACTAGAAGTGTGCCAGTCCACTTGCCTAGAGATGTCAACCTCTAGGACTTCCAAACTATTGCACTCTTATATTCATTCATAAGACATACAATGCATGACTAAACAAAAGACTTACCTGTCCAATACAAAGAGTCTTCAACCTTACCAAGGACTTATCCACTTTGCAAGAGTCTTCGGCCTTCTCCAAGGACTTACCCACTCTAGCACAAGTCTTCAGCCTTGCAGGGATTACCCACTCTTTTTGGATCTTCAGCTTTTGACTTCACCTTCACTCGGAGAAGCTTCCACCAAGGACTTACCTACTTGAGCAAGGAGTCTTCTGCCTTCACCAAGGGCTTACCCACTCTAGCTCCAAGTCTTCAGCCTTGATCTTCACTAAGGGACTCCTTCCCTTGTTCTTCTTCACCTCTCTTGGACAAGAGAGAGAACCTTCATCTTCATGATTGCAAATGAGAGATGGGGAGGTGGTGGAAGTGAGAGCCTCACAAGATATACATATAGGACTAGCTCTCTTATGGATTTCCTACTCACTCTAATGGATGTAGCAACTGATTAAGCTTAGAGAGTGAGAGGAGGCTGTAGGAAGCACTCAACTATAGAATATGAACCTCACATAGAGTTTACAATGAATGCTCAACCTTGGAATGAAGCCCAAGGGGTCTTATTTATAGTTGGGGATGCCTCTTAGCCTTTGGGAACACTTGAGAATGAAAACTAGCCGTTTTGTGGCTTGCAACGAATCTATTTTCACTTGTTGCAACTCCACAACGGCTAGAAACACTTTTCTGCACTTTTCCGTACAGTGCAATCGGTCGAGTTTCTATAAGTGTAACTCGACTGATAGAGTAAAAGACAAAGCCGATATTCAGACCATCGGTCGAGTTTGTCCTGAGGAAACTCGACTGACCAATGAAGATCGATTTGGTCAGTTACTCCATCGGTCGTGTAACACCCCGATTTTCATAACACATGAGCGGAAGCTATATTTTTTTTCATCTGGGAGTGTCACAAACATGATAATCATTGCAATAAAAGCAAATGAAACACTTTGCATTGTATAAAACTGATTCATACATAGTCCTTGATAAAAGAAAAACTACAACTCATCTAATATACTCTGGTAACAAGACTATGCATAAAAATAGATGTCTAAACTATGGATCGTCTCGGTAGATGGCACCCCACTAGGCAAGCTTGAAAATCTCTTAGACCTTTACTTGTTCCTTTGATTCTCAACTGCTCCAAAACCTGTGGACATCGCGTCCCCAGCCATGCATTGGGAAAAACAGTCGTTAGAGTAAGTGGCATGAGTATTATGAAATATACATTGCTAAAGAGCTGAAATTGGGTATTATAAACATGAAATAACATCAAACTGTGAGTAAACTGAAACATAAAATATCTTATTTCTCAATATGAATCCTTATCTTTCTACCTTATCTTATTCTAGATACATGTACCCTGGTACATGGATCTCAAGACCTACACCAAAGTGCTTGGGTCATACTTATCTTATCTGATTCCCTCTCATCATACTCATGGATGAGATTATGGGAATGCTATGAACTAAGGTATCTTTTACATACAATTTTTATCTGATTGTGGCCACCATTATACAATAAGTCCTCCTGAATTGGCGTATCTACACCCTGAATTGGTACCAAGGTACCCTGAAATGGCACTACATGCCCTGAATTGACACCAAGGTGTCTCTAAATTGGCGTGACTACGCCCTGAATTGGTGCCGCAACACCTCTGAATTGGAGTAACACTCCTCTGAATTGGCAACAAATGCCTCTGAATCATCCTGGGACTACTGAATGAGGACTTATCATATAATGTCTTATGTGAAGGTTTCAAATTATTTATCTTAAGTCTAAACTTACTTAATTCTTAATCTGAACTGTAGCTGAATACTGATAGCTTTACTGAATATTGAATCTGAACTTATATTATATTAAAATTGAACACTGAAAACTGAACTTATCTGAAACTGATTACTGAGTACTGAGCATGTACTAAATTCTAAATCTGAATCTAAATCTGAATCTTTTATTCTTAAGTGATAAACTGAATCTACAACTGAATGTGAATATGAATCTCAATTACTTCATAATTGAGGTTTGGTCTAAAACCCTTATCATGTATCTTTTATTCAAAATATGGCTACTCACACAGTGAGTAGTCTAAGTCTGAATCTAAATCTCTTATTCTTGAGTTCTAAACTGAATCCATTATTGGATTTAATCATATATCTCATTATCTAGGTAAACTTTATTCTAAAACTCTGATTTGGTAAGATTACTTCATTATACCAATTATATCACACATGAGTCTAATGTCTTATGAGACAAGATCTGAAATGAGTATAGAAATACTAAATATACAAACATAACTTAAGTAATGTGTATAGCTAAAGTATGATATCTTATTCTTGGCAAGATAACTCATTCTATGTTAAAACCTCATCAAAATCTGATCTTAATGGACTTAAGTCTTAAAATCATAAACCATAGAATAGAACCTTAGAAAATCTTAACTTGCATCTTAATCATACTCAATTTAATATCATTTAGTGTGATCTCAATACATTTGTATGAACTTAAATCTTAAACCTTAAGGTAGAAATCATATAGATTCTCATCGTGCAACTCAATCATGACTTAATATCTCATAATTTGATAATATCATCACAAACTCATGTTACAATATCTTTAATGCCACTTTAGTACATTTATCCTAGAAATTGGGCCATGGTCTACCATTTACAACACCCATATTCTCACATAATACTTAACTTTTAAACATCAACCTTATTAAGGAATCTATTTCACTTCTTGATTTCCTAGATCGCTACATATATAAGAAACCTTGATGACATGTTCTTATTTGAAATCTCAATACATGGTTACATCTATATTTAAGAGATATGATAGAACTATATTTTCTTATCCTTCTTATGAACTTAACTTCATGATCTAGAATCATTCCATGACACATCACTACTTAGGGTATTGAGCATATGAAATTCTACAATTATAAGCACATAAAATCTTTCTTACATATTTAACTTGGAATATAGGACATGAAGGTCTTATCTAAGAAGCATGTAAATGTGCTCGGTTTGATAAACATAAATATTGATGGGCATGAACCACTTACCTGTGTCATATATATAGGGTAAAATCTTCATTTTGAATTCTTCTAGTCGGGTCTGAATCCTATACAACTTGTAGTGTAACACTTCCTTGAAGTTCAATGATGAGTTTCACACCTATCACATTGATTTAACAAATATCAACATATATGCACATTATGTACTTATCTATCCTTTCCTCAAATTAAATTACCTTATCTAGATAATTTAAGAGTTTGTAACTTGCTTCAATATGTTCTTCATATCCCTAGCTTTCTAACGAGTCCTCATACACCCAATTCTGGAAACCAAATCAAAATTTATGAATCCCTAATGTTCATAACAATTTAAATTCTGATCATTTTATTACCTTGTTTTCCTGCATCCTGTAGCCTAATTGGGCCTCATGGCTCGGAGGCCCAGCAAGGAGGACATGAACCCGTCCCTCTCCTTCGCTCACAGGGTGCAATCGGGGATTGTGTTCCCCTATTCTACCGCTAAAACAGAGTGTCGCCTCCGCCTCCTCTCCAGCTAGGTTCTGTCGTCCGAGCCCGATCAAGCGACCTATCTTAGACCAGATCGTCGATGTGCCTCCCCTCGGCGCCGCGACACGTAAAGAAATCATCTTCAAGGTCGACTCGACTGGGTTCGATTGGGAGCCTCACCTCCTCTATCTCTTGTGCTGAGAATAGGGCATCTGCCGAGGTGGTTTGGTGGCGCACATGCTGCCTGCCTCGACACCAAAGCACGCCGGGTAGATCCTCGTTTATCTTTGCCTTGTCCTCTGGGGTAGTGGCGGCTTGATCTCAATGAAGATAGAGTTTTGAAGTTGAGATTTGCAACTGGCTTTCATTGCTGCCCACCGTGACCTTCATTGATGTCAGCTCTCTCCTCGATTCTCTTCTCTCGCTCTCATAGTCTCTCACCAAACCCTAATAATAGATTTACTAGATACCACACTCCAGATCGTTGGCATTTTATAGCCTTGCTTCCACAGTCTGCCTTGCGGATCTGCCCGGAGCTCTGTTCCCTGGGTGCGGACTCTCCAGTCCGTGATGGGCTCGGAGCCCCCCCCCCTTATCTCACTATTTTTTTTAAAGTCCACTACTTATAAATAATTATATTGGTCACCTTCTAGGCCCCCTTAAATCCTAAATTTTGACATTAACTACTCCTTGTTATTGTCCTTCATTGTGTAAAGGATTGGCTCGAAAATAAATTAATAACCCCTCCAAACTTGTGTTATAATTCAATATTGGATAATTACTTATTTAATTTCCTTAGCCATCAGCTAAATCATAATTATTTGAGATTTCTTCCATAATCTTATATTCTAATTATTCCTCTTTTTAAAATATTTTAAGCATTTAATATGAGTACTAGATGCTCCATTCTAAATTTATACTTCCAAGGACTGATATGTGAATCTTAATTGGCTCAATCATGATTGAATAAGGTTCTAGGGCCCCCAGATCATTCCCTAATCTCCCAAAAAGGTCCATTATCTATTTTTGGTTATGGAACTAAAGCATGAATCAATATTCCCTCAATGGAAGCTTCCATATGATACATTAGGTCAACATTACTTTATTTCCTTAATAATGGAACCTAAGTTGGTCTAGAGCTCAAACCAGTAACTAAAGTCATCATATTATATATATTCATCACATTATTGATCATAGGGTTAATTCATTTATATTCATCTATACCTACCTACAATCATATACATTTAAGCCATCATGAGTGTACTGGTTTACCAGATTACTTGTATTACAAATTTTGTGAACTTAATCACATACCTAGCCATGGTTAGGTTCATTAGGTACCTTGGCATACATTTACTAGAAAACCCCATATTAAAGGCTTACATTAGCTATGAAATTGCGGATGGTACAGGTCGATTTCTGTGTAAACACAACTCGACCGATGCAATCTCTAGAAAATTGATCAAGGATGATCGGTCAAGTTTTCAGGCTGGGAAACTCGACCGACAAAGTGCTTGTAATCAATTTTCAAAGATGCATCTAAAGTGCTCTAATATTCGATCTAAGTGCTCCTGATATTTTTCTAAGCTTAATTACAAGTCATACAATCATTACAAGTGATTTACAACATGATTCTAATGGATATACATCATATTAAAAAAACATGCACTTGTATGACTTTGACTTGTCTTTTCTCCAATTTGAGATGCGCAAGTTAGGGCAATTGGAGTGTGTCTATACCTAATATGAAATCACTCAAGTAGAAGCATTAGACACCAATATGTGGAATGGTTAGTCATCATCAAAACACGGGTTTAGTCAATTGAGATGTGAGTCAACATTGACCTAATTGACCTTGAGTCAACACAAGTCATGTGATGATTGTAATGGGATACTTTGTAAATGATTTGAATAATAATAAAGGCAATTTCCGATCTATATGTTTAAACTATTTCTGAGATGATGGTGTAACATGATAGATGTCTAAAGAATGATGTTACTCAATGACGTATGCTTTTAGGTTAAGGGCCTAAACGATGAGATCATACGGATGTTAAGAGTATACATTCTTATTTGGTCCCTAGTCGGTTGTTATTGTGGAAATAACCATAGACATCAATAACACTGAAGACTATATTGTGTGTTGGTTGATGACAGAATCTCATTAGTCATGATATAGTGATATCAAACCAAGCACATAGGTACTTGTTAGAGAACAAGGTACCAGACAAACCCACCGTGAGAGTGACACATGGAACCATGACTTGGTAGTCACAGTCAGCTCTCACAGTGATGGTGGTGAGTGTGATTCTTAGACCTGAAATCACTACAGTCAACACATGTCGTTGGGTACACTTTGACATCATCAAACGCAGTCCTGAAACATGGGTTGTTATAAAGGTGATGATTGGGTGGCTTTGACACATGGGGCTTTTGAGGGGTGAGTGATAGATATGGGAATTGTCCCTCCTGAGGGAGTTTGATATCCTTGGCCACTTGATGAGTAGGATTGAGAAAGGCATGTGCATGCACGTGTGAATCAATATGTGATATTGATGTCACACACATCTCACCCAGTCTTCTCTGAGATCAAGGAAATGAATGAACGTTGACAGGATGACTGTTCCGTGCCTCGAGTTCATTAAGGATATCAGTGACAAAGGAATTATACATTCACTGTAACACCATTCACGGATTGTAGGATTGAAAGTTGTTCTCCAACTTTCTATTTCACTTGGGTAGCACTGATGTGTGACTAGGCACCGCTCTTTGCTTGTGAAGTTATAAGTGTTATGGACTTTCACTGGCAACGTGAAATGGACCTGCAGGGTCACACACATAGGATTTAACCTGGAAGAGGAGTTTTGTCCACAAGCAATGTTTAGATTGATTACTAAAGGAGTTTAGTAGTTCAATTAAACACTCAATTAATCGATAGCTCAATATCATAATGTTCAAGGTGTTGGACGCATTGATTGGAGTATCAGATTGATTGAAATCACAATTGACTGATTCTGCACAATCTGTGCTCCCAACCGATCGGCTCATGTGATGAACCGGTCGGCTGAGCTTGGTGAACCGGTCGGCTCAAGTGTTGAGCCGATCAGCTCAAGATCAGGGTGAACCGATTGATTCAATTGTTGGAACGATCGATTCAACTGGTGCAACCGAGCAAGTTGGGAAAGTAAGATTGGTGAGAATTTTCATTTCATTTCAATTTCCCAATTTGATTGGGAAATAGGATTGGTATTCGATACCAATTGGAAACAAAAGAAGGAAAGTCAATCGGGAACCGACCAGGACCACCAACCGATCGGTTCACTTGTGAACCGACCGGTTCAGGGGTCCCAACTGATCGGCTGAGGTGTCAACCGACCGGTTCAGGTCCCTAACCGACCATTTCAGTTGCGAAACGATCGGTTTAGGTTGCGAGTTGGTTGCTTTTGTGGAAAATCTCGAACCCTTCTACTCCTACTTTTAGTCCCATATTGCCGGGCACAGAGAACCCTGTCCCATGACCCGCCTATATATATAGGGGTATTGGGGGCTTCTCAGAGTACAACTCAGTGCAAGCTGGTTGCTCTGCAAAGTTGTCATTCTCTCTGGTTTTGGTAACCGAGATAGCCCGAGCAAGTGCTACCCGAAAAGGGAGGCACAACAAGGGAAGGACAACTGCAGTTGCAACTGGTAGCAGGAGAGTGTGTTGGCGACTAGTAAGCCAACAGGAGGGTGCGACTCCTTCCGGTTCCTTGTACGACAAGGAGATTGGAGTTCTAGGCGGTCCGTGGATGACTGTAGAGGCGGGAGACCTCTTCCGCTCAGAGGAAGACTGTCAATCCCGACAGTCCCGGTGAGACCAAGAGTCTTCAGTCCCGGTGCGACCAGGAGCTGCATAGACACCGTCCAAGACCGGAGGTGAAGACCGCGCAAGATGCAAGGTACTGTCACCGGGCAAGCCTCGGGACAAGGTATGTATCCACAAACCATCTTTCCTATTATATAGACGTTGACGCGATTCCTTTCGTTCTGGGTTTGGGGAGAAATTTTTTTTGTTTCCGCTGCATCTCTGCCTCCCTTAAAACCCAACAGTTGGCCTTGTGAGCCATGTGATAATTTGTTGCCTAGTGAGAGGTGACAAGATACTTAATGGGCCTTGTGAGCCATGTGAGATGCTTGTATAGCAATTATCATGTTTACCTTGGTCAGATGACCTGAAGGTAATAGTTACCTGATAAATGGTAACCATGTTCAGTGATGAACTAAGGGTTTGAATACCTAGATCTAGTAAACATGATGATGATGTTGAGGGATGTGAATTCCCAGAAATGAGATATGGGATTGAGATCCCAATGTTTTATAAAGCTTCAAAAAGTACTTGATAGAAGTATTACACATTCTTTGTAGAATTTGTTATAATAATTTATGTTTGAAAACCTGACTGATGCTAAAAGAATATGGTAATGTACTTAATTAATCAAGTGGAATCTTATCATGTATTTCCCTGGCCATATAACCATCAACGTCAGAATTTGCTGGATGGTGAAACGGGTTGCTCTGCGGCATAACCCGGAAGGCATATTTTTGAATTTGCGGGGGTGATGGGAGAAAATATCCGTACACCCTAATGGAGGAATTGATGTGAGATAAACATTAAATCTCTCAATCCTTCATTATATGTGTCGGGATAGATGTATCATAAATCTCCCGATGTCGGGATAGATGTATCAAGAATCTCCCGATAATGTTTAATGTCGGATCGATGTGAGATAAACATAAGATCTCTCGATTGTGAAGTGAGTGCAGCCGCCGCTGTAACTCTATAGCAAAGTTTCCAGTATACCCTAGAAATCTATTTAGCAGAGACACAAGATGTCCTGCATGGAATCTCGTACTGACCGACATAAGGGAGGTCATGGCAGCCAGCTCTTCCATTGACCTTGTATGGCACCGATTTTGACTTCACAATGGTCGATTGGAGTATGAGCGGTATACCTCATCTCCTCAGGGCATAAGTGTGATTGTAAAATGTAATCAGTCGTACAACATGTTTGCTTAAGGATTTAATACGAAAATCATGGGCTGATGTTATATTTCTTTATGCATCTTTAGTTGATAGATGATATATTTATGTTTCCTTACATTCCTTGCAAAGTAGATAGATGATGTATAATTCTACCATGGGTAGATGCAATGTTCTCCTTAAGAAAGGAGATTATCTTATTTTGTTCATACAATGATTAATACTGTTGTTAATATAAAAGAACTCCTGCTCAGTTTATTACTGTTTATCTGCAATAATAATGTTTCTGGCAGAGAGTTATATCTCTCGCTGGGACAATTTCAATTGTCTCACCCCCGTGGGATCCAAGATTTTTAGGTAGATGCGAAAGAAGAGGCAGAAACCCTATAACAGGGGAAGAGCAGCAACAGCAGTAACAAGGACAACAGTGATATTCCAGGTGGAGGCACTGGCTGTCATATTTTGTATAAGAGAGTCCTATGTGTCGTCTTTGTACTCTCAGGTCCTCAGAGTTAGTAGATAGTACTTTTAATGAATCGATCTGATATTTTGGATTGATGCCTCGAGGTTGTTATGCTGCCTGTGTATAGTTTTAACAGAGCAGTTGATGCTTGTAATCCTCAAGAAGGAATGGTATATGATATGTACTTATGAACCAGGATATAAATAAAATACATTGGTTCTTGATAAAAGAGTTTTCCTGTGTTTGGATCTCTTTGTAAATGGTTTTAATTTTTAGTGATTTTCAGTAATCTGTTGTTAATGATCGCTCTTCCGCTTAGTTAATGACGTTTTGTTCGAACGCTACGTGACAATTAGTGGTATTATAGCTCTAGGTTCGCTGAGTCTACAGAGACATAGGACTAAGGTGTTGAGTTTGTTTTAGTGTACTCTAGTGTATCTTATAGTGACTTCTGCTCATGCAGAAGATAGAATAAAGCTTAAAGATGGTTGGACTATTGAAGGAGCACATTGTTGAAAGCAATGTTGTTGCACCAAGAGAAGGTGTAAGGGACCAAGCGAGAGAAGAACGACTGCCTGAGAACCCCCAAGACGATCCAACTATGATAAGGAATCCTTCTTTTGATATCACTGTTTGGCAAGTTAGGGCTGAAATGATGTGTATAGTGGACCATATATTAGCAATACAATCTAGATTACCAGCTCCCAATGATGAAGTTTTAGACTCTAACAGGATTCTTGGTCAACATCAGCATGTCAAAGCAATAGAAAATGTTAAAAGAAATAGGTTACAACCCAAAATCAAGGTTTTCTATGGGTGTAGGCAGCCTGGACATATCAGAAGAGATTTTCCAGAAAAGAATAATGAGGAAAGAATTAAGAAAAGACCTATCCAAACTCAGGAACAGAGGACTAGTAGATTCAAAAAGGGGAAGTTTTTGGTACCCCCGATACAACCAAGGTCTAGTGCACTAGGGAAAAGGCTACCCAGAAAGGGTAAAGGACCTTTTAGACCATATCAAGAGAATAGAACCTGTTACCAGTGTAGACAGGTAGGACATCTAGCAAGGGATTGTCCAGTTGGAAACACAATGGTCACCCAACTACCGAGGCAGAGACATCAAGGTCATCAGAGGAAACTATTTTCTAGTGGCACTCGAGGACGTGGACAGACATCCCAGGTAGGATCAACTACATTAAATAACAAAGAACAAATTCAACATCAGGCAACGGTAAGATTCTAAGAAAAGAATCAGCCTAAGGCAGTAAACAAACTACGAGATGAGATAGGTCAGATGAAACAGTTTTATTCTGATATATCATTTCATGATTCTATGTGTTAACTATAAGAAAGTAGTTGTTATTGAGCTTCCTTTGACTAGTCCTATGAGGATATAAGGAAGACGAGGACTTATATTTTGCTCATTATTCCTTTAAATGTTTTATAATTTTTCTTATCTGTGTGAAAAAGGATGAGATATAGAAGTGATGCCTGAAAAAAATCCAGGAATGTTAAATCTTGTGTTTATAATGATGTGAAAAGTAAGGAACATGATAGTAAATAAAGTGCATACTACCTAATCTCAGTCTTTGTATACCCTGGCCAGGTATATAATTATTAGAGATAGGGCAAGTATGGAACTCTTAGATTATTATTTTTCTGATTACTCTGATCAAGTAATCATTTTGAGACAATCTAGTGAGTATAATGAAACTGGACATTTGTATCACATACTAACTGCATTAAATGGAATCTGAGATGATCTCAGATCAATCTGTCTGTATGAGGAAGTAAAAGAATATAATCCTCATGATAAGTGAATAAAAACAAGGGAGATGATCCCTGTTTGATAAAGCATGTGTGAATAGTAAAGATCTTTTCCCATGATGTGGAAATGGGAAATGTGATAAAATCCCAAAATGTTCATAAACATGATAGACAATAACAAAGAAACTAGTAATGACATGTAATCATCCTTATAATTCCTATGCTGATAGCAAGGAACCTAGGATGAAATAAGAGTAAATGATTCATGAACAGTTGAAAGTTCATGCTATAATTAGAGGAGATTATAATCCCTTCTCTTTGATAAGAAACCCTAGGTGATGATGGGGTGATAAGAGGAATATATTTCTTTGTGTTCTCTCCTTTTAGGGACATGGCAATCAAGTGATTGCTATGACACTTGATGTGCATGGATTAGAAATAATCCATTAATGGATACTTAGAAAAGTATCAGTTCGTCTTGGACCTTAGTTTTGAGATAAAGATATGTGTAATAAATAATGTCCCAGGATGAAAGGAAGATCCTATTACATGTGTGGCTTTGGTAAAAACAACAGAGAAATGGAAATGATGAGGATGTGATGTGTTTTCAACACATGTGATGGATACCAAGGTAAGAAATTCTGGTATCTGAAAAATATCAGGTGATATGGCAAGTAAAAACATAACTCCTAATTAGATGATTTATGTTGGTTACCTGGGATGGCCAACTATGAAATCAGTCTAGTTACATAAAATAGTATGAACATCGCATGTTAGGGGTTTATGCTCCGCATAAACATAACATCGATAAGGATGTACTAATTAAAGGAAAAATTGTAGAATCTTTGTGGGAAACGCTTATCAAGCTAAAAATAATTCCTAAGAATATCCCTATCTAGATCTATTAAAGCAACTTATATATAACATCTAGAGATATTTCTAAGATAAGTTCTTAATTGGTAAGTAACCTCCCCTTATGACAAAAGTATGTACAACTAATGAAATAATTGGTACAAGTAGTAAGAAAGCTTAGTGTTGTGACAGTAGTTTGGATGACACACCAGATGTATGAAGAGACTTGTAGTCCCAAATGGGTGACAAAACATAACTCTGGTCTTTCTTTGAAAGTGAAATGCTAAACTAAATGAGGAGTATGGGAGACTCCCCAGAATCAAAAATCATGTCACATAAAGTTGTAAGTTGATAAAAGTGACAAATCAGTGAGGTTTGACACCTGAGTTAAATAAGGTATGTATAATGTTTCTCTGACTAAGAAAAGTATTAGCTGACACAGAGTTGACTCTATAATCAATAATGAAAAGGACAGTGGAGTATGTGTCCTGTGTGACTGTGATAACCTAGATTTTAGGATTTTGATACCCAATATATATATAATTTGAGAACTACAAATGTTGTGTAGATGATTGACCTCAAATTCCAATTTGTGCATCCAATCATGGATTGTTACATGCGATAAGGGGTGATTCGAGGTGCAAATGAGGGTTGTGATGCCTAACTGAGTTCGATTAGGATGTATGAGTTTTGTTAATCGATTTAAGTATTTATGAGACAAAACATTCATTTGGTGATATACATGAATTTCATTTGTTGTAAAGTGATCCTTGGGAGTTATAGTGACCACAATAATCACATTAAATTGATTGATGAAGATTTGATGATTGATTGATTGATATTCAAGGTTTATATGCCTAATAATTTATTTGCATGATCAAATAATAGAATTTGTGTCTTGAACTTTGATAGAAGTTAGCTTAGGATATTATGAGCCTACCCAAAAATTATAGAATGTTTGGATATTGCTACAAGGAAATATAATCAATTGAAATTGAGGACTTTGATGATAGAAATGTGTTAAACTTTAATCTTTGACTAGTTAGTAGTTAGGCCCACGACAGAACGGAGACTTCGTCGCCCACCTCCTATATCTTCAGGAGAGGTAGTCTCAACCCAACTCAGCAAACCTCACGCAAATGCCAGATCAAGGAGTGAAATTAGTAGTTTAGTTGCCTCATTTTTCCTGGAGACCTCTCGAGTAAACCTTCTCCTGACTTACAATGAGAGAACCAGATATATCCCCTCTTTCCATATCCATCGCTGCCTGTAGCATGGGCCAAGGGTGAACGGAGAAAGGGATGGTGAATAGGTGCCTTAGAGATGACTAATAGTTGACTAGGAAGCTTCCACAGATCATGATGAGTAGTTTGAAGCTTGTCGATCTTTGAGAATAGTGATGTATGGGTCGGCAAACTCTATTCTGACGGCAAATTGAAGGAGGGATTGGGGAAAGAGAAAAATGCTTCAAAGACGATCTGGAACCAGGAAAGAGTTCCCTGGGAGGCTGCACTTCTTCTTGACTTGCTTCCAGAGCAAGGAGACGAACAGGGAGAAAAGCCCCAATCTTGCAAAGCCTCTTCCATTGCAGATCCAAGAATGAGGTCTATTGATCCATGGATCTCTCTCCAAGTGCTGAGACTAGCCATCAAGGTGTGTGGACTCCTAATGGGCTCTGAGACGCTGACATCGGAGGATGGTGACGTCATGCCAGCATTCTCCCTGTGCCACAATGCTTGCGTACGACAGGGGACAGAGAAGGTCTGTCCTCTTTGGGGCGACACCCAACGGACGAGCCCACAGTTCTTCCAATCCCTTCCTCTCTAATGATGATAGAGTGGTCAGAGGGGTGTGTATCTAGTCGAAGGAGAAGCATCCACCATCAAGCCTTGAGGAGGGCACCATCTTCACCCATCTCATGCCAGAGCCTCTGTGTGCGACAGAGTCCTTAGTGCGGTGTGCAGGACCAGGCCCTCGGAGGAGACTGTGAGAGATAAGCAGCAGAGACTGATCCATCTTAATCAAATCATGAACTGAGCAGCTCAGTAAAGAACCGAATGGTTCGATCTGGC
Source organism: Alisma plantago-aquatica (assembly GCA_963693085.1). Lineage (NCBI taxonomy): Eukaryota > Viridiplantae > Streptophyta > Magnoliopsida > Alismatales > Alismataceae > Alisma > Alisma plantago-aquatica. Next base: position 375,160,583 of record OY856410.1, on the reverse strand, counting down.
CAGTGTGCACCAATCGAAGATTGTCACATCAGGAAGTGGGACACGCCACACAAGGTAATTTCCTAGTTAATATCCAGTTAACATGATGATCTTAGAAATACGATTAAAAATATCTTCCTTGTCCAATAAATTCCCAAAAAATATCAGTAGACTCAGAAAAATGCCTACTTTCTTATTAAACACCTTAATTAGACATTTGAATTAGTAATCTTCATGGTTTTTTAATTACTATATGATACTCCTATTTAGGGTTCATTAAATAAAATAAACAATATCCAATTGATATTAATTCTCATAAAATTCTCCTAAAACTCTACTGATGATTTAGATCTAGTTTTTAACTCTGATCTGAATAATATTTCTAAATAGTAGGTCATTTTGTATTAATGACTATTTAGATATTTTTAACCTCATTTTAATTCCAGAAAATAGACTAATCATCAGAAAATTATGAAATTTGAACCAGACCTATAAATTGACCTCCTGATCAGTAGAAAAATATCATATATCATCCTAAGATCATATGGAACCTAGGTTTGACTAAACCCTAGTTTGGACCTAAAATACACACATTATGGTGAACCTTTTATTAATGATGATTAATTGCTATTAATCAGGTGATGACCAGAGGTGTACATGATCCAGAATATAAATATGAATCTCTGAACTCAGGTACGTGGTCTTATAAGTATAAGACTAGATTTCTGGTTATGGTGTTTGTTATATTGAACGTTCATGTATGCATATTATGCTTCCGCATCGCTCTCTGAAACGATTGTCTAACATTTTCAGATTTTCCCTCTCGAGCCTTCTAAGTCTCGAGGCGGCAGAATCCGGGGACGTTACAGTTGGTATCAGAGCATGAACAATAGCTACACCTGACAGTTGCTCATCATGAAACATAAAACTAAATTTCACCTTCCACCTTAAACCTTAGAAACTTAGTAAATTGTTTTGTAGGAATAAGGTTTGACTTAGCCTCTAAGTTAGAACCTAGATGTTCGAGAACTAGGTTTAGATAAGTGTGTGAAACCCTTTCCATATAGAGCTCATATGTATTGGGTAGCTACACTAATCTACATCGTGTTCTCACCATTTCACTAGGTGACATGGCATTGGACTATCTACTGTGTGTGGGACACTCGTTTTGCTGACTTGGTTTTGTTTCTCAATCGGCTCAAGCCTCAACAGTTTTATCTGACATCTTCTTTCTCAGAGAAAAAAATATACAATATTTTATTATATATATGTAAATATAAAAATGTGTCCCTCACACTGGAGTGTAGTTAGTGTTCATGTGACCTAAGTGAAAGGGAGTGACATTAGTCTAGAAGAGAGAGTAGTCTAGATTAGATGTCTAGAGCCTTATCATATGTTTGACAGTTAGAGTAGATGATATATTGATAGATGATATAAGCAAGGATGATTAATATATGTTTGATACTGATGATATATGTTGTGTTATATTGGTTCAAGTTGTATATGAGTTTCGATCCAGTTCAAATAAATATGAGCTAAGTCTTGATACTGAAAGTATGTAGGTTTTCCCACTTAAGATGAGATAAGTTTAAAATAAGGTCAAATATGAATGAGATTCAAGATCTTTTGTAAAGGAGGACCTCCAGTGTTAGGACAAGATACGTGGTGAACTCGAGAGAGAGTGAGACCCACAAGGAGAGGTTCATGGGACCTACCCTACAATATATGAAAATTACAAGATATATGTGAAATGATGCGTCCTAAGCTGGGTTACTCCTGAGTAGATGAGTTGAGTGCTCATGTATGCTTCAAACATTTGATCCAAATTCTAGATGTGAGAGTTGGGTAAAAAAAAACAATGATGATGGGTAGGTGACTCATAATGAGAAGTCAATCCTTTTGATTGAATTAGGTCTTAGCTTGAGTGACATATGTTTGTGAATCTCATCATTAGCTGCAAGTGAGGTGTTCTAAGAGTAAAATGCTTTGTGCATAAGATATTCATAAATGTTGTTCCTTCCTTCTCTCTTTCTTAATATATGATGCTAGAAACCTCACTTGAGCTACATATATGACTATACATGAGGAGTCACTCACAGAAGCTTGACCTATTCTATATTTCTTTCCTATACCATACATGTAATATCCAAGTTTGAAATCATGATACGATTGGCTTAGTATATTCTCTTTCCCTTTATATCACGCATAAAAGATATAAGTTTGAAATCACGAGCTAAAAAAAATATATCTTTGGATCATAGCTTACCTGATCATAAAATATGGATCCTAACATTGATCCTTCTCAATCTATGCTTCTAAGTTAGAGCATAACTCTCACACAGTAGGGTCAAACCCTAATATGTAAGTATGAAAAAAAATCAAGCCCTTCTCTAATGATGAAATTGTAGTATGATGTGATGAAAAAAAAACATTGAAATAATGATGTTTAGTGTGTTAACGCTACTGTTCAATGACTTGAAATCTTCCTACCACCTTGGACAAGTTAGTAGGGTGAAATTTTAGACCTCGAATAATATCTTCTCAATCCATATGTATGATCAAACCCTAATTCTTAGGGCAATGAGGGGTATATGTCCTATAATACTAGAATGTCAAGATATGACCAAACTACATAAATAATTCTTCCATCTACATAAGGTGGGGTGGGTACACCCTAGATGCACTAAATCCCAAGATGACAATGGAGGGTGCCTATAGAACTATGATGTCTTAACACCTGGAAGTGGTGGCCTACTCATAGTAGAGACTCCTTCATATCACCTTAAGTATGGGTCTAGTTGAATTTCAAGGACGAAATTCCATATAAGGTGGGGTGAATGTGATAACCTAGATTTTAGGGTTTTGACACCCAATATATATATAATTTGAGAACTACAAATGTTGTGTAGATGATTGACCTCAAATTCCAATTTGTGCATCCAATCATGAATTGTTACATGCGATAAGGGGTGATTGGAGGTGCAAATGAGGGTTGTGATGCCTAACTGAGTTTGATTAGGATGTATGAGTTTTGTTAATCGATTTAAGTATTTATGAGACAAAACATTCATTTGGTGATATACATGAATTTGATTTTTTGTAAAGTGATCCTTGGGAGTTATAGTGACCACGATAATCACATTAAATTGATTGATGAAGATTTGATGATCGATTGATTGATATTCAAGGTTTATATGCCTAATAATTTATTTGCATGATCAAATAATAGAATTTGCGTCTCGAACTTTGATAGAAGTTAGCTTAGGATATTATGAGCCTACCCAAAAAATCCAGAATGTTTGGATATTGCTACAAGGAAATATAATCAATTGAAATTGAGGACTTTGATGATAGAAATGTGTTAAACTTTAATCTTTTGACTAGTTAGTAGTTAGGCCCACGATAGAATGGAGACTTTGTTGCCCACCTCCTGTATCTACGGGAGAGGTAGCCTCAACCCAACTCAGCAAAACTCACACAAATGCCAGATCAAGGAGTGAAATTAGTAGTTTGGTTGCCTCATTTTTCCTGAAGACCTCTCGAGTAAACCTTCTCCTGACTTACAATGAGAGAACTAGATATATCCCCTCTTTCCATATCCATCGCTGCCTGCAGCATGGGCCAAGGGTGAACGGAGAAAGGGATGGCGACTAGGTGCTATAGAGATGACTAATAGTTGACTAGGAAGCTTTCACAAATCCTGATGAGTAGTTTGAAGCTTGTTGATCCGTGAGAACAGTGATGTATGGGTCGGCGAACTCTATTCTGACGATAGATTGAAGGAGGGATTGGGGAAAGAGACAAATGCTTCAATGATGATCTGGAACCAGGCATGAGTTCCCTGAGAGGCCGCACTTCTTCTTGAGTTTCTTCTAGAGTAAGGAGATGAATAGGGAGCAAAGCCCCAATCTTGCAAAGCCTCTTCCGCTACAGATCTAAGCATGAGGTCTATCAATCCATGGATCTCTCTCCAAGCGCTGAGGCTAGCCATCAAGGTGTGTGGACTCCTAATGGGCTCTGAGACACTGACATCGGAGGATGGTGAGGCCATGCCAACATTCTCCATGTGCCACGACGCTTGCGCACGGCAGGGGATAGAGAAGGTGAGTCCTCTTTGCGGTGACACCCAACAGACGAGCCCACGGTTCTTCCAATCCCTTCCTCTCTAATGATGATAGAGTGGTCATAGGGGTGTGTATCTAGTCGAAGGAGAAGCATCCACCATCGAGCCTTGAGGAGGGCACCGTCTTCACCCATCTCATGCCAGAGCCTCTGTGTGCGGCGGAGTCCTCAGTGCGGCGTGCAAGACCAGGCCCTCGGAGGAGACTGTGAGAGATAAGCAGCAAAGACCGATCCATCTTAATCAAATCTTGAACTGAGCAGCACAGTAAAGAACCAAATGGTTCGATCTGGCCAGTGTGCACCAATCGAAGACTGTCACATCAGGCAGTGGGACACGCCACACAAGGTAATTTCCTAGTTAATATCCAGTTAACATGATGATCTTAGAAATATGATTAAAAATATCTTCCTTGTCCAATAAATTCCCACAAAATATCAGTAGACTCAGAAAAATGCCTACTTTCTTATTAAACACCTTAATTAGACCTTTGAAGTAGTAATCTTCATGGTTTTTAAATTACTAGATGATACTCCTATTTAGGGTTCATTAAATAAAATAAATAATATCTAATTGATATTAATTCTCAGAAAATTCTCCTAAAACTCTACTGATGATTTAGATCTTGTTTTTAAATCTGATCTAAATAATATTTCTAAATAGTAGGTCATTTTGTATTAATGACTATTTAGATATATTTAACCTCATTTTAATTCTAGAAACTAGACTAATCATTAGAAAATTATGAAATTTGAACCAGACCTATAAATTGACCTCCTAATCAGTAGAAAAATATCATATATCATCCTAAGATCATATGGAACCTAGGTTTGACTAAACCCTAGTTTGGACCTAAAATACACACATTATGGTGAACCTTTTATTAATGATGATTAATTGCTATTAATCAGGTGATGACCAGAGGTGTAGATGATCCAGAATATAAATATGAATCTCTGAACTCAGGTACGTGGTCTTATAAGTATAAGACTAGATTTTTGGTTGCCTATGATATGTAATATCTTGAATGCTCGTATTTGGATATGATTGCTTGGTTGAACTACTATGAGTTATACTTCACCAAATCTAATAGAACATAAATGAGTATGATGGGTTGTAGCTACTAGAGCGCATATCCTGGTGTGGATGTATGTTGCCTAACATGGATGTATGATTCCTTGGCCCATGTTAGATGTATGATGATACTATATTGCCCACACTAGATGTAAGTCAAGTGCAAGTATGTGTAGTACAACCACATCAAAGTGAATGCAATAAAAGGAATGTTTACTTGATTTTTTCCTAAAGAAATGGTTTTATCTCTCTTTCTTCTTTATAAAATATTTTCCTTTATGCAACCTTATTAGTGTAAATTTTTACCACGTACCAACTTTTGTTGATTCGTTTGTTTCATGTATGTTTTAGGTTCAGAGATAGCATGGTAGAAAAAGAACAGGGTGTGAGTAAGTAGTTCATGTTACCTATTGTGTAGATCCTGATTAGCATACATGTTCATAGACTTGTAAATCTTTTTTTTTCTATATGTAAATGTAATCCAAGTTGTAATAATTCATTTTGTAATATGCTTATTGAATGATGAGAAATGTTATGGTGTTTGTTATATTGAACGTTCATGTATGTGTATTATGCTTCCGCATCACTCTCTGAAATGATTGTCTAACATTTTCGGATTTGTCCTCGCGAGCCTTCTAAGTCTCGAGGCGGTAGAATCCGGGGACGTTACAGTGACTGATTCTATGATAAGCTTGTGTGGAAGAACTTTGTGTTGATCAAAAGTTCTATAGCATCTCCATGACATTAAGATGTTATGTGGAGACCTGATGATATTATGAATAAATAATATTTGTCTCCCCTTTACCTGGGATTTCGGGGACGAAATCATTGTTAAGGGTTTATAATTGTAACATCCCTGACCTGGGTTATGCCTTAACCCTACAAATTTTGCTTAAGTAAGTCATTTATATCCTTGACTTTATCTTGTGAAAAGTAATTAAGGCTCAATAGGAACTTATGTTTCAATTTTGGTCCTATTTGAATAATGTTGAAATAATGTTTTACTTGTTTTGGACTAAAGTGCAAATTACCCAAGTTCAGGGGTTAACTTGCAAATGTTACATGATAAAATGTTCCTCAAGTGTTGAAGCATCATAAGAATGAAAATGATGCAGAGGTATGACTTCCATAAGCCTGAGCACCAAGAAAGAGCTTATTAAGCAATGTTTGTGCATTAAAACCTAGTTTTGGTGTAATGTGCAATTTACCCAAAACCTAGGGTTCAATATGAAAAATACCACTTCTAGAGAGTCCCTAATGTTTCTTGGTATCAATTAGAGACAATAAAATCAGAGGGGAATCTCATTTGAATCTCTTTGGGGGAGAGAGAATCTTGATATTAAAATAATCAAGATTTAAGCATAATTGAAATCCTAATTTAATTTAAATGCAAAAATAAATATATTAATAGAAGTCCCTTCAACCGAAAATGTGATGGTTGAATTTATATAAGTATGGACGTCCTTGTGCCTTGCAATGGCACCGAAATATCTAAAGTGAGTGGAGAGCCCACTCACATTAGTTAAAGAAAAAGTAATATCCACTAATTTTTGGATATTATTATTATATTGATTAAGGTGCTTAATTGTTTTCTTTTAATTCATGGATAAAGAAGAGATTTCGAAGGGGAGGATGATGGATTCGTTTTTAAGGAAGCGAGGGGGATAAGTGGCACCAATTTAGGGAATTGAAGGATTTTTATAACACTTTCTCTCTCTTGAATTTCCCTTATATACACTCCATTCTTTCACCCACATGAAAGGCTTTTTCGACTCATCTTTCTTTCCTTGCTTTGACCAAACACAAGGGAGCTTAGGAGAAATAGGAGGATGTATCCCAATCTATAGGTGAGCTCCTTAACCATCTTCAACCTTGATTTCATGGTGGAAATCGAAATTCAATGCTTATTTTCTTCTTTTCTCCATTCAATCTTCAACTTTAGCCATTTTTTTCACTCAAAGACTTGAGTACGGACCTTGGGAAGTTGAGAAAGCTTCATTCACCATTAAAGACATGAAGCTTGAAGCTTGGATTCAACTTTGAAGGCGGGTTATATAACTTGAACCCTTAAATATTATTATTGATTTCACTTTTTCATCGTATGTTGAATCTTTCTTCTTTCCTGAAATTCCTTTTGATTAATTGTTGAAATCACCACAAAGATCATAGAAAATTTTGAAGGTTTGAATCTTTAATATGATGATGTCGTCTTAGCACACACCTCAATAAATATCATGAGCAAATGGTTTTCAATTTTGATGACCAAACAGTCTCAAGACCGTTTGAGGGCAAACAGTCTCAAGACTGTTTGAGGGCAAACAGTCTCAAGACCATTTGAGGTTAAACGGTCTTAAGACCGTTTGGGGTCAATTGCTGGTATGTATGGATGAAGATCCAATGGTTCCAATTGATCTAATCACAATGATTACAAACCCTAATCGAATGATTGAAGAAACCCTAAATTGATTCAAACATTTTCAAGGTAGTTTGGATCAAACGGTCTCAAGACCGTTTGGAGGCCAAACGGTCTCAAGATCGTTTGAGGCCAAATGGTCTCAAGACCGTTTGAGGCTAAACGGTCTCAAGACCATTTTGAGTTCAAGGGCTGTGATGTATGGTTGGATATCTAAGGGTTGTAATTTGATGTAATCTCAATGGTCCAATTGATGAATGAATTAATGAAGCAAACCATAATTGATTGGTTGAAGGAAACCCTAGATGATCCTTTCAGTTTCAAGGTAGTTTGGACCAAACGGTCTTGAACCGTTTGAGTCCAAACGGTCTTCAAACCGTTTAAGATCAAACAGTCTCAAACCGTTTTGGAGGTCCAATCATTTTCAAGGCCGATTTATCCAATCGGTTTCAAATGTTGATGGGTCCAATCGGTTTCAATGTACATGTGATCAAATGGTTTCAAGGGTTGAGTGCCCAAATAGTTTCAATACCGTTTGAAGGGCAAACAGTCTCAACCCTAAGATGCCCAAATAGTTTCAAAACCGTTTGGAGGGCAAACAGTCTCAAAACTGTTTGGAGGTTGAAGGGTAAAAACCGTTTGGAGGTTCAATGTAACCAAAACCGTTTGAAGACCTAATGTAATGAAAGATCAATTAACCCCATGATTGTTAATGATGTATATCAAAGATAATTACAATGGTTGTACCTTTAAGGTACTAGGGTGATTAGTACCCTTAGAGGGGTTAACCTTTGATGCTTATGGAAGCAAAATCTCAATACACTATGCTAACCCTAAATGTATGTACTTGAATGAAGGGTTGACCTAATCTAATCAAGCTTGAAGTAATCAACATCCTAGAGAGGATGAAAGAGAGAGAAATTCATACATGTATAATAATCATGTAGTGGTTAAGCATCAATACTTTCAACATGAATAAAATATTTAATTAGGGTATGATCCTTGATAAAGAGATCATGAAACCCTAATCGAGAAGGTTGATGAGCCCTAACCCTAATTTAGGGTAATGCTAGGTGAAACCCTAATCTAAGGTAATGGTGTAACCCTAATATAGGGTGATGATATGAGAAATCCTAATTCAGGGTAATATTATCAAAAACCCTAATTTAAGAGGATGCTTCATGAAACCCTAATTTTGGGTAAAGTTACATGAAACCCTAATTTGGGGAAAAGTTATAAGGAACCTTAATTCAAGATAATGATATGTGAAACCCTAATATAGGGTGATGCTATGTGAAACCCTAATATAGGGTGATGTTATGTAAGAACCTAATATAGGGTGATGTTATGTGAAACACTATCATAAGGTGATGTTATGTGAAATCCTAATATAGGGTGATGTAATGTGAAACCCCAACATAGGGTGATGTTTTGTAAAACCCTAATATAGGGGGATGTTATATAAAACCCTAATTGATAAAGATAGGAAACCCTATTCCTAATAATGGAATAGTGAATAATATATTGGTAGGTGAAACACCTAAAGTGGTTGATAATGGATAACCTTATATCAATAATGCCTTAATCCGAGATGAGTCCATATTATTGATAATGGTTGAATAATTCAAATAAGTGACTTATGACCAATACATTACATGATAAATGTGATGAACTGGTGCATAAAGTATTAGGATGGGAAATACCCTAATACAAGATAAGTTGAAGAACTTAAGTAAGATAAAAGTGATGAGGAAAGTGATACAACAAGACATGATAGATATCACATTCAGCACCTCAAGGTTGATATACCTTAGTGTACCTTAAATCCAATATACTTGGATGAGTAACACATGAAGTGTGTCATGTGAACTGTTACATTGGAATGTAATGCACTTTGATAAGTGTAGGCTAACATACCTTAAGAAAAGGTTAAGCCAAGTTAATAAAGTATGATGTAATCATATTTTGGTAAAGTTGAGAGAGGAACTCATATCTTGTGTTGATGATTCATTTAATGATAAATGATGAGAATAAATAAGCATAAATGAATACTTATGTTATCAATGTTGACTCCCAGCTGTGTGGAGCAATGAATTAGGGCTTGATCATTAATAATTTGATCTTGAGAACCTAAATGGTTAATAATGGAAAACCCTAAACATAATGAAGGGTGATGATATGTAAGAGAAACCCTAATCAATAAGGAAGGGAAACCCTAACCCTAATGATGGGAAGGTTGTAATTACTTTATTGCATAAGCCTTGTTAGGCATGTTAAATATTTGAATAAAAGTATAATGATCAATGGCCTTGTGAGCCATGTGAATAGGTTGTTGCTTAGTGAGAGGTGACAAGATGTAATGGCCTTGTAAGCCATGTGATAATTTGTTACCTAGTGAGAGGTGACAAAATGTTGGAGTTGTGAGCCATGTGATAATTCGTTGCCTAGTGAGAGGTGACAAGATACTTAATGGGCCTTGTGAGCCATGTGAGATGATTGTATAGCAAGTATCATGTTTACCTTGGTCAGATGACCTGAAGGTAATAGTTACCTAATAAATGGCAACCATGTTCAGTGATGAACTGAGGGTTTGAATACCCAGATCTAGTAAACAAGATGATGATGTTGAGGGATGTGAATTCCCAGAAATGAGATAAGGGATTGAGATCCCGATGTTTTATAAAGCTTCAAAAAGTACTTGATAGAAGTATTACACATTCTTTGTAGCATTTGTTATAATAATTTATGTTTGAAAACCTGACTGATGCTAAAAGAATATGGTAATGTATTTAATTAATCAAGTGGAATCTTATCATGTAGTGCCCTGGCCATATAACCATCAGTGTCAGAATTTGCTGGATGGTGAAACGGGTTGCTCTGCGGCATAACCTGGAAGGCATATTTTTGAATATGCGGGGGTGATGGGTGAAAATATCCGTACACCCTAATGGAGGAATTGATGTGAGATAAACATTAAATCTCTCAATCCTTCATTATATGTGTCAGGATGGATGTATCATAAATCTCTTGATGTCGGGATAGATGTATCACGAATCTCTCGATAATGTTTAATGTCGGATCGATGTGAGATAAACATAAGATCTCTTGATTGCGAAGAGATTGCAGCCGCCACTGTAACTCTATTGTGAAGTTGCCAGTATACCCTGGAAAGCTATTTAGCAGAGATACAAGATGTCCTACATGGAATCTCGTACTGACCGAGATAAGGGAGGTCATGGCAGCCGGCTCTTCCATTGACCTTGTATGGCACCGATTTTGACTTTGCAATGGTCGGTTGAAGTATGAGTGGTATACCTCATCTCCTCAGGCTATAAGTGTGACTGTAAAATGTAATCTGCCGTATAGCATGTTTGCTTAAGGATTGAATACGAAAATCATTGGCTGATGTTATATTTCTTTATCCATCTTTAGTTGATAGATGATATATTTATGTTTCCTTACATTCCTTGCAAAGTAGATAGATGATGTATAATTCTACCATGGGTAGATGCAATGTTCTCCTTAAGAAAGGAGATTATCTTATTTTGTTCATACAATGATTAATACTGTTATTAATATAAAAGAACTCCTGCTCAGTTTATTACTATTTATCTGCAATAATAATGTTTCTGGCAGAGAGTTATATCTCTCGCTGGGACAATTTCAATTGTCTCACCCCCGTGGGATCCAACCTTTTTAGGTAGACACAGAAGAAGAGGTAGAAACCCTATAACAGGGGAAGAGTAGTAGTAGCAGCAACATGGACAACAGTGATATTCTAGGTGGAGGCACTGGATGCCATATTTTGTATAAGAGAGTCCTATGTGTCATCTCTGTACTCTCAGGTCCTTGGAGTTAGTAGATAGTACTTTTAATGAATCGATCTGAGATTTTGGCTTGATGCCTCGAGGTTATTATGCTGCATGTGTATAGTTTTAACAGAGCAGTTGATGCTTGTAATCCTCGAGAAGGAATGGTACAAGATATGTACTTATGAACCATGATATAAATAAAATACATTGGTTCTTGATCAAAGAGTTCTCCTGTGTTTGGATCTCTTTGTAAATGGTTTTAATTTTTAGTGATTTTCAGTAATCCGTTGTTAATGATCGCTTCTGCTTAGTTAATGATGTTTTGTTCGAACGCTGCATGACAAGACTAGTGCTTTATCAGCTATAAGAACCTCATTAGCTGAGGTTGTAGAAAACAATCTAGACTATTTTAAAGACCATGCCCGAGAATCATCAGGGTATCCAGGAGTAGGAGGGGGAAGAGAAAGAATCTGAGAAACAATCTTTGAAGGGAAGAAGATATCAATAAATTGCATATCCCAGCAGCCATCAAAGAAGACCATGGATGCAACTTTCAGGTCAGTGAGATTTGGAGGTACATCTTTTAACAGACATGATGATTGATTCACAGTTTGAGGGATCCAACTGTCATGCCAGACCGAAGTGAGGTGGCCATCACCTATCACCTTGTAACTATGTTTCATAAATAAGGACTTAAGAGAACATAAGGCTCTCTAGAATGAAGTAACTCTCTAGCTAGGGGAAGGTTGAAAAGACATGTATTTTTGCTCAAGTCCTTTAACCATAGAATGGCAACCATTGACAAAGTCCCATGAAAATTTTATTAGTAATGCATGATTCCATTCATGCATGAAGACTAATCCCAAACCACCATCATTTTTAGAAATGACCACCTTATTCCAATGGACTAATGATATAGAAGAATTTGAACCACCTCTTCACCAAATAAAATTCATGATTATTTGATCAATTTGTTCACAAGTAGAAACTCAAAGAATCAAAGTATGCATGGCATAACTGGGAATTGTTTGTAACACATACTTTTCCAAACACACACAACCTACAAAAGATAGTGTGTGGGCTACCCGACTAGAAAGCCTGGATTGGATCTTATCAGGTGCATAAGAATATATTTGTTTAGTAATCTGACCATGAATCACTGGAACCCCCAAAATATAGGTCGATATCATCTATAATAGTCATACCAACATACTAGCATATTGTTCTTTTTAAAGATAGGCTGATAGAACAAGAGAAGAAGATAATACTCTTACTTACTGATATAGTCCGCTCAGAAGTAGATTCAAACTACTAAAAAATATCTCATAATAGTGATAATATTTAGCACTATAGTAATGGAAAATAGAATAATATCATCAGCAAAAGTAACGTGTGACACCGAAGGACATTGACGTGAAAGTTTTAGGGGTTTCCAATGATTGTTGCGAACAACATCATGTATAAGAAGACTTAATCTATTAACACAGAGAACAAATAGATACAAAGACAAAGGGTCACCCTGACGAAGACCCCTTGAAGCCTTGAACCCAGGTAATTTCCCCCCATTGCAAACAATGGAGATGCAACCACTGCAAATAGAATTCATAATGTATGATATTATATTAAATAGGAGAGCAATGTGTGATCAAGTGTCCAGGATGAAGGACCATGACATACGATCGTATGATTTAGCTAGTTCGACTTTGACTGCCATTGCAGGTTCAGAACCAGAACATTGCATATTATGAATAAGTTCTTGTACAAGTACCAGATTATTTGAAATGTGGCTGGAAGGTATAAAGATTGACTTCTCAGAAATCAAATTGTCCATATAAGATTCTAATCTATTAACCACAATCTTGGAGATAAGCTTTAAACTAACATTATTCAGGGAAATTTGACGGAGTTGATTACACCGTCTAGGATGCTGCACTTTTGGTATGAGAACAATAGTCACATCACACATAGAATCGGGAACATGGAAACCACTTAAGCACATAGAGACAATTCCAAGAATGGATGATTTAACCATAGGCCAATATGTAAGTAAAAACTCAATAGTAACCCCATCAGTACCACAAGCGTTATTGTGCCCCATTGATCGAAGGGTGTGTTCTACTTCGAGTTCAGTAGGAAGCTCAACAAGAATAGAAGCCTGTTATGAGGATAGAAGATGATGCATAGCAGGGATTTGAAGAATATTCTCCATTGATGAAATATATGTTGAAAAAAACTGTCATTTGAAGAAGGAAAGGACATGCTCATTGATAGAACAGTTGTAAGATAACTCCATGTATGAATCATTAAGACACATAGAAATATTTTTCTTTTGGCGACATGTTTTTACATTAGCATGATAGAAGGATGTATTTGCATCTCCATCCCTCAACCAGCTTATGTGGCATTTTTGCCTCATATCAGAAAGTTCAGATGTAATAAGCTGATCATGATGCAGTAGATAATTACAATATAGATCAATCTCTAAGGAGTAGGAGCTTGCAAGAAGATGTTACATAGCCTGAATTGATTGCAATAAATGAGATTTCCTTATTTGTATATTCATCTGATTTCCTTATCCCATGCAATAATGTCTTTAGAAATATATCATATTGCTGTGGTGAAATCCAACTGACTAAGCCATAAATCAATCAAAACATTTTTGAAGGATGCATCCATATTCCAAGTTGACTTCACCCTGAAGATAGGTGTAAAGGGTGGATTGATAGAGTTGAAGAAGAGGATAGGGTTGTTATCTGATTATATATGGAGTAAATGATGCACAACATAGTGTTGTACTGATGTAAGAAAGGAAGATTTTACAAGCACTCGATCTAATCTTTCATGAAGCATCCCAACTTTATAAGTAGAAGGGAAACCATAATAACCAAAGTCTGATAAGTCAACATGCATAATCCAGTCACGAAACTTTGCCAATTTGAGTATTGGAAAGATCCATTGCCAAACTTTTTTGAAGGAGAAAGCATCACATTAAAGTCGCCTAACACCATCCAAGGTGAGTTCATAAAATAAGAGATACATTTTAGGTGAGTCCATAACAGGTTCTGAATGTGAGGAGAATGATGAGCATATACCACTATAACAAAATGGTTATTGTTTAAATAGCAATCAAGAAACCGCCTATATGTCTCAATCAAAGAAATGTTAATATTTGCATATCGCCAGAGAATCAAAATCCCTCCAGAAAAACCACGTGCATCAGTATGATGTGAGAAATCAAACCCAAAATTTTGAATGATGGTTGCACCGACATCACTAAAAACTCATGGTTCAAGGATTACCACAAGATGAGGTCTGTGAATCCTAATTAATTTAGTCAAACAGTCTTGGGTGAGGTCATTTCCTATCCCAAGGACATTCCAACAGAGACCTCTAACATAGACTTAGATTTGGGTGTCACTGTCTTCATCCTGATAAGACAGAGTGTTTTGTAACTGCTTCTAAACTTGACTCCGAGTTTGATAAGGAGAGCTCTTCATTTTACCACTAAAATCCGTTGTCTCCCTTCCAATTTTACCAGAGGAAGAAGAAGGGTGTCCCATAAGATCTTTGTTAGAAGGATCGATAATGATTTCCAGGGGAATGTCAAAGGTAGGCACCGATACATATAGTTTATAATGAATGACCTCTTCATCAACATCCAGAATTTCAACTGTATGAGAACTGTGAATAGATGGAATAGTCGATACATCAGTAACTTGGATAGGAGTTTCAGAAGAAGTACCTATTTCCTGGCCAACACCTCCAACAACAAAAGCATATTTCCTCTTCCTATTCCATACTTAGAGTTAATTGTGTCCCTCATTGTGATCACTTGTAATAGCCACCATGTTCTCAACTGTATTATACAAATCTTGTAAGGCATTAAATCAATTAGTTAAATAATGGTGTCCCTTTTGCATCTCGCCATGAATGAGTTTCATAGAAGGTTTCTGAACTGCTTTTCCATCACGAACTAGACATTTAGAGTGAAAAAATTTGCTATATTGAACCTCCCATTTTCCTCCTCCGGTAACCAACACATACCTGTAAAGACTGAGTCTCCACTGAAAACTATGGCAAACAAAAACACCAATTGTGTAGAAGCGGAAGATTAAAACTTGACTTTATTCAAAATGTATAAAGAGTACTATACAAAATTTTTCCCAAATGGGGTACGTCTTTATACAAGAACAAGGATCTAGGTAGAGGAAGACTTAAACTAATACAGTTTGTCTCCACCAACAACATAACAAAAGCATAAGCAACTAGTCCAAGCTAACTAGATGTGCACGATCTCCTTAGCCTTAGGAAGGTTCACCAAGCTTCCCATGCACACTCTGATCCTAATCTGGGTGGTTGGGATCACCCAGCAAGAGAAAGATAAAAGTGTATGTGTCAATAAAGGATAAGGATAAATATAAAGCTAAAACATTGCATTTTAAAAAGAATCCACTATACTAAGGGATTTCAAGAGTATGAGGCAAGTGATCAAATAAGAATTGGAAATCTGCCATAGTACAACATCAACAATTATCACATTGCATGAACATATTATGACACAAACTCATCTCAATGTAGAGTGAGGCACCTAATGGACCTCACCATAAAAAAAATGGCAGGGGGGACTAAAACCCCAGTGCCTGGCAGGAGGACTAAAACCTCAGTGCCCTGTATAAAGTGGCAGGGGGACTAAAACCCCAGTTCCTACGGTAGGGGGACTAAAACCTCAGTGCCCTATGGGTGATTTGTACTCATGTACACTACATTGTCATTTGAATAATAAATACATCATGCATAAATAAATCACTTGGCAGCAGTGAGAAATATAAATAAAATTGCATCATAGCAAATGGGAATAATTTCCAATAAACATTCCAATTAAGCAAGCCAACTTTGGCATTTCAAGTAATGATCAAGCACATCAATAAAGGATCCAACTTAGGCATTATAAGAATCAAATAATGAAAAGAACCAAGAAACGGCATTATAGGGATTACAAGTTTCGAAATTTAGTAATGTGGAGTTGGATAAAGTCCCAACTGAGGAATATGTGTATTTGCACATTAATCATTCCACATTCATTCTTCACAATTATAATAGGGAACATGGTCCACATATTTAAATAAGGTCACATACTGAAATAGGGCTCACATACATAAATAGGATTCACATACCTTATTGTAGATTATAAACCATCATTTCTCACTAAAAGCTTGTTATCCAATCCCATTTTCCTAGGTATAAATATTTCACATGAATTAATATATATTAAGGCATAAAGCATAGGAAAACCCTAATTTTGGAACTTATTTTCAATACCACGATTTAATACTCAAAACCTAGTCCAATCGATTAATCACATTCTCCTGATTAAGAAAACGTATTTTATTTCCCAATTTGGAGTTCAAATGAATTAAATACACATTTTAGATCATTTAATGTGATTAAAATGATATTTAAGATAAACTTCGAAAATGCATTTGGAAAAAGGACTCAAAAACTAGAAATTCGGATTCTACTCAAAAAATCCTTTCCAACGACTATTTATTTGCATTTTTCTGACCAATGGTTGATTTACTATGAATTAATTAAACCAGACCAATGAAAATGCAAGAAAAATGCCACACCAGATGGGAAATTACCATTTCACCCTTGCTCGCCAAATCGGATCAATTAAAACGACGACGGTAGTATGGTCATTTGAAACTATCGATTGTTCACAGAAGAGAGGAAGAACAAGGGCGAATAGACGATACTGCCCATACTCGAAAAAATTGCCCAACCGTCCCTTCTGGGGCACTGGCGTCAAACCGCCCTCAAGCTTCTTCCAGCCCGCCCATGGCGCCAGGAAGAGCACAGGCTTGAACGAGATCAAGCTCTGATGCTGGGAAATTTGGGGAAACGAGTGGGAAACTTCCATTGGTGCCTGCCGATGAGCGAGAAGCCAAAAGTGAGGCTGTGCAGTGTCGAGAACACCCAAAATGACGGGCCAAAAACGGAGAACAGGGAAAATGGTCGGAGGTTAGAAAGCTGCAAAATTGTGATGGAAGTGGGAACTAACATCGGGGCGTCATCACGGAGTCAGGGCGAGTCGAAGGTGCGTCCTTCCGAGGTAGGAGGAATAACAGATCCCAAAAATGACCCGTGCCGGTGGAGGTCGACGACGGATTTATAAGACTCGGCGTTCGGGGGCATCGTGAGGTGAGGAGGTACAACGGAATTGAAGAATGGAAGTGGAGGATGCTCACCTAATGTCCAATTGGCCCGAGGTGGTCAGAGCAAGTATCACTGGCACGCCATTGTCGGCAGTGTACTCTGAGTAGGTCAGGGCCTTCTGGGCAAGATGAGAAGAAATTAGAGGAAGCTAGCACCGGGGCTGAGGGTGGTTGTCGGTGCCTTATATAGGCAGAGGAGGACCATAGCTCCCTTTGTAACCTCTCCGTGGAGATGAAGAGAAGCCTCGAGAGAGGCGTTTCGCCTATGGTGTGTGAGAGAGGATGAGCTAACTCTCATTCAAATTGGCAGGATGAGACGAATCCATCGGAAGAAGAATTGCCCAAAATGGTCGAGAAATGAGAGAGAAAGAGGGCAAGGAGCCAAGGCGTCGGTACTGTGATGTGGCCCGTGCACGGCTGGAGGAAGAAGACACTGTCGGGGCCGTTGGATCAAGGGAAAAACAGATTTTGGCCGTTGGATGTGTGCCCACGGTGGAATCGGCCGCGCGACAGAGAAAATCGACCAAACCTTAACGTTACACTTCAATATCATTGATTTGATGCATGCACTATATTTATACTATATTTTTTTTGGTGACGAGGGGAACCAATCCCGCACGAGCGCCACTTTTGTGACCCCCACAGGCAGCGTAAACCCCCCGGGAACCCTACCTGCCCCACAAGGTGGGCCCCCTTTTTAGCAGCATCGTTGGCCGGCCGACGTTGTGGGCAAATCACTTCAGTGGAAAGCTGGGAGTCGAATTGAAAGCTTATAAAATTGATTTGAAGGGTCAAATGAAGTCCAAAAGGCACCAAACTTTAACCACATGCACAAATTAAAGTCTAGAATCATGCTATGTAATTAGATTCTCATTTTACTTATTATTTGACCCTTAATAAATATATTGCTCATTAAAGTGTATATTAATATACTAAAATGAATGAGTTATATGAAAAACATCTTTTAATGGATTATATGAGTGAAATTTGAGATATCCAACCATTATTAACTTTAAGAGAAAAATCTCACCATTATATTCTATTTTGATTTATTATTATCATTTTTTAGGAGTGAGAAGGAAATTAAGTTAATTACACCCATAATTAATTCTATTACATATTTTTGCTCATATATTATCCCAAAAAGATATAAAAGCTCCAAATTAACATTATCCACTTATTTTCTCTCATAAACCTACATTTTGCATTATTAGTCCTCAATTATTATCTTAAGTGGATTATTTGTGCAAATACCCCTTTATAACCATAAATGGGCGTAAAAATGGAATTTCACCATCATTTATGCTCAAATTGCATATAGAGTCCAAAAATGATTCAAAAGGATGGGAAATTTATGAAAAAGGTCCAAATAGACTAGAAGGCAAAGAAAAGCTTAAAAGTGGGTAAATTGCAGGAAAGACCATGGATTTCTGTATGTTACAATACCAGCCTCTACCGGGGGTGTCTTCTGATCCGGAACATTAGGTGGATGTGTAGAGAGCATTCTCCCTGATGGTGTCCAATCTTGCCACATGATAGGCCGATGAGCAATAAAGATTCATATTCTACCTTATATGTAGAACCTTCAACGAACACATTCGGAAGAATAGGAGTCGGTGTCAATTTCAACCACGATGTGGGCAAACCGACTCCTGGAGCAATCTAGAGTATGAGCATCGACCCGGAATAACTTTCCAAGGATATCACCAATGCATAGGTAGATCAACAACTCTCGCCCAAATAAGGATAGTTTCAGGCAGGCCAATGATCGGCACAAAGCCAAGGTACCAACGACTGACAGTAAGGCAACACCCATAAATAGACCACGGACCACCTGTAAGGGCAAGATCATAGTCCTCAAAACTCAAAAAATGGACAACGAAATTAATTGTTTAGATTAAGTTCATAAACTCTGCAACGTCCCACTGGTTTCCATAGTGAACGAAGATGATCACACAGAGATAGATACCCTACAGAACTTCCAAACAATATAACTACCACCGCATAATCCCAGGGTTTATGCAAGATGCTCTTGGCATTCTCAGTGATTCGGATTTCAGATTTCCCAGAAGAGTTGAGGGACGATTACCCGAAATGACATTCCAGAAACTCCACGAGGGGGAAGTTACTGGAGACGCCGATTCAGATTATGTTCCAGATTGGTGGTGAAGACGCTGTAAGTATGCATCAGGGGAGGCACCCTTTTGATGTGTCTTGGTGAGCAACGATATCACTAATGGGTTGATTCTGAATGGGAGAACCTTTCGCCCCTCTGTAGTTGAACTAGAATCCCAAGTCCTCGAGACGATGAACAAAATCAGTCACCTTGTTCTGAGGATGCATATTATTGAGAGTGACATCCGACGCTTGCTGCACTTCTTCATCCGGCAGCCCTACATTCAAATTAGGGTCGGCTTCCTGCACATCCTTAGTCACAGTACAGTCTGAGGAGATATCAACAGTGGAATCAGGCAGAACGTTGTCCCCCTTCCTCCTCGCCCATGCCCTCCCGACAACCCATGGTCGCCGTAACCGCCAGTGCGACGGGACGCGTCATCGCTAGAGTCGCCATAGGTCGCCGTCTGTTTGGCTTTCCCGACAATTCTGATTTACAATATTTGCCTTTTTTGTAATTCACTTATATGCCATATTAATGGCATTTGGTCATCTATTTCAAGTGACAAGGACATTACATCATGTCCAATAGTATTTCAGGTGCTGGTATGGATTCATAGCTCTTCAAGATTCTTCAGGAAGATACACATGGATATACTCCAGCCCAAACCACTTGAGTCCTCTTTCTAACCATAGGCTGACAATGTGAGATATAGGCTGTCATAAATCTGATTAGATTGTTGAATGTCTAAGATAGACTTCCCATATATACACCTACCCTTCCAAAATATTATGTCAATGCCATTATTGACGACTTCATACCATTTTTTAAATTCATCTATGTGTTTCTTAGTAAAGATTAAATTAAATGAGCAAGGTTCACTAAAATTACTTCTCTTATAACATATATCTCTTACATATCCAAACAAATAATTTTTCTTTATGGTTGTTTAAAAATGACAAGATATTTTTTTTAGCACCAGAGTTACTTTTTGATCCAGGGAATTCTTGATACCTAGTCCTCCTGCATCTTTGTTGGATGTATCCTTCTTCTAGGAAACCAAAGAGATATTATTACGCCCCTAATTTCCTGACCATGTAAAACTTCTTATGTGTTTATTTATTTCACCACAAAGTTTTAGAGAAAAGAAAACAATTTCCACAATATATGTGGGTTGTGCATGTAGATTTTACATGGTCAAAGTTATTTTTTCCTTGCTAGTAATAGGAGGTACATGGTCCAACTATTCCTTCTGTTTATAATGAGTAAATGATGTTCCCATGTATTTCCTTATTCAATCTGTGTTGAAGAATATGCACTTCAAGATATTTCCCAAGGTCATCTATCTAGGAGAATCCAAGCTTACATTTATCTCTAATATATCAGTTTGTGGTGCATTTGCTAAGAAAAAAGAATTTGGGTTTATCTCTTGATACACTTTGACCTTAATCTTTAGCAAATGCTTCAAGAGTTTTGACAATGAAATAATCACATGACATTGATTATTCACCTATAAATAGGATATTGCCTACAAAGTATACATGTGTGAGTGGTTTACCTCCTATAGTTAGAGGCATTGTCTTCCATTTATCTTTAATGTCTACAATAGCAATAGCTCGACTCAGTCTTTTCATGCTTAACATCAAGATGTTGGGACTCATAGGATCCACGTTCCTTATTCCTTGTGTGGCTTTAAAATGATTTATGGGCTCTCCCAGCCAAAGAAATGATGTATCACCACTTTTAATGACATGCATAATAAGGTTGTATATTTAGTGTGATTTTTGTCTTGTGAATCTTGTCTTGTAAGAAATCTAAGTTCACTCAATCAAATGATTTTGAAAAATCAAGATCAATATATATCTATGTATTCATTGAATATTGGACTGTCATGGGTCGAATAACCTCATGACTAAGAGGATGTTATCACTTAGTTGCGGTCCAGTAGAAAATTGGATTGATTAGGTGACATCTATGAGTTCAAATATAGCTTAGTTATCTCCATAAGGACATTGGAGATGAATTTAATGCAACCATTATTAAGATAAAGTCATCATAGCTTTCTACATTAAGGAGTTTTGACCTTTGGTATAATCATCATATGTGAGTTTGTGACATTGGAGTCAATATAATCACTTATACAAGTTTCAATAACTATTTGAGTTATAGAATGCCCAACATGGGTCAATTTCTTTGACTTAATTCATTATAAATACCATCGATGACATGTTCTTTGGAAGGATCCTCTGTAGAGAGAAGTCTCTGTATTTCATCAGGTGAGGGTATAAAGCTCAGTTGCATTTGTTTCTCCTCATTGATACTTGGGAAATGACCAACATAATTTTCTATGATTGTGGGAGTGAGGTTGTTCTTAAAATGTCATAAGGTTAAAGAATACATTGTGTATCAACAACTTAATGTCTGCAATTGTTGTGATTTGATTGTCATTTTCATCCTTAGGGTGAGTAATTTTGTTACAATGTCTTCATAGTTTCATAATGGATTGAAAATATCTCATACTACCATCTACACATTTGGGCCAGTCTATATGGGCTCACTACTACCATCTTTCACACACACGAGGAGTTGATTGCATGTTTCCTGAACATCTATGAGAGAACTTCACTAGACAATGTAGTAGAGGAGTTAGATAGTGTCTACCCATTTTTGACGTGAGACAATAGAATTATTTTCTTGTTATATTGTTTATTCATGCATTTTGGGTCACAATTTATAGGAGCCTCTTGAAACAAAGGAAGCTCCTCATTACAATATTCTTATTAATCCAATGTGCAAAGAGTTCACTATGAATCTCACGAATGAGTCTCCAACATGATTTAGTCTTTAAGAACTTCCATATGCTAACTATAGGTTCTTAACTTGTAATCAATAGTGTATTATGATCAAATAGTACACAAGTGAGCACTCCAATTGAGGCTTCACTAGTACCATTGGGCAAATTCTCATTAGTTACAACTGTATCAAGTTTCCCAAGTAGCTATTTGCACCGGAAAGTAAAAATTTTACTTGACACTTTGTACCAACAAGTCTCGCATTTATAGGAGTCTCATTGAATTGGCGAACATGAGTATTTGTCAAAAGATTGAAAACCTATTTTTCATTTATGTGTAAGATTGTATTGAAGTCTTCCATTATTTCCCAATCATCACCAATGCCCAATGATAAATCCTCAAGCATTTAACAAAAAACAATTATGTTCAGTTGGGTTTGGGATATCATATATGATTGTTAGGTACCAACTATTGAAAACCTTACAATGTATTAGTTGACATTGGTTCCACATGATTAAAAAACACTTAGATTTCTACCACATTAGCCAAATGCTACCAAAAATGACAAATTGTTGCAACAGTGTGAGGTAATGAGAATCCCACTTTCTTGATAATGATAGTTGATGTGTTGCCTCTACATATGGGTTCCAAAAAGGCAAGAATTTGTAATTGATGTGAAGATTTAATTCATTCATTAGTCAATCTTATTGTCTAATAATCACATTGAATTTGAACAACATGTTTTTATCAAAAACAATTGGAGGGGTTTATGAGAGATTTTAGAAGGCTACTTGAAGTCAAATGGACTACTCCTTAACTTTACGTTGTTGATTCTTCATTAATGCTTGCAAACCCTAGTTGTTTTTGGAAATCATTCAGCCTTCCAGCGTCACTATTAGAATCACCTTCTTCCCTATTGAAGTGGCAAAATTTTACCCTTATTCCAAAATGTATCAAGGATTATGACATTATAAAAGACTATTTTCTTGTTCTGAAGCATTACATGTCCTCTTCTTCTTCTCTCATGAGGTGTAACTGGTGCTCGATGAACTTATTTGCTTGGAACATGTAGGGATTATGATCTCCTTAAGACAATTTATGTCGACCTATACTAGTTTCACTCTCCCTCATGTTCACTACAGTATTATCATGGTGATCATCAAGGTATATTTTAATGATTTCTTGATTTTTCTAATTTTCTAAGCACTCTTTTCATGCCTACTATTTTTAGGCCTTTTTCTTTTGTTTCTTGTTCTATACCTTTTTACATCCTTATTCATTAATGCAAGCTTCATCCTTTTTTTTGTCAGTATAACGGCCTGTTGATTTTTTTAAATTTTTAAAGGACTTTATACAAAAGGTGATAATATGTATGCCCAAATAGCTAATCAAATGATGATTGTAATGACATATCTTGTAAACTTGATTAATAATAAAGAAAATCTTCCAATTTATTTTGTTTTATTCAATTATGAGATAATGATATAACATAATAAATGTATAAAGAATGATATTAATCTATGACGTATGTCTTCAGGTTGAGGACCTAAACGATGAAATTCTATGTATGCTAAGAGTATATGCATTCTTGTTATGTCCCTAGTCGGATGTTATTGTGAAAGGATAATACATATCAATAACATTTAAGACTGGAGTGTGTGTTGGTTGATGATAGAATCTCACTAGTCATGATATGCGAAATCAAACCAAGCACATAGATACTTGTTAGAGAATAGTCTATCAGACAGACCCACCTTGAGAGTGACACATGGAAACCATGATTCGTAGTTAGAGTCACCTCTCATAGTGATGGTGGTGATTGTGGTTCTTAAACCTAAAAATCACTACACTAATCACATGTCGTTCGGTGTACTTTGTCATCATCCACTGTTATCCTGAATAAGGGTTGCCATAAAGGTGGTGCTCGGGTGCACTATGACACATGGGGATGACTATGAGTGATGTAGATGGGATTTATCCATCCTACAAGAGTTTGATATCCTGGCCACTTGATAAGTAAGACTGAGAAATGCATGGCCATGATGGTGTGAGTCAGTATGTGATATTGAGATTACACATATCTTAGACAGTCTGCTCTAGTTCAAGGAATATGGATTGAATGTTGAAGAGGATGGAGATTCCATGCCTCAAATTCCATCTGCATATCAGAGACAAAGGAACTATACAATCACTGGAACACCAATCACAAATCATAAGTTGAATTTTCTCTCCAACTTATCCAATTACTTGGGTAGCAATGAACTATTTCTAGACACCAATCATTGTTTGTGAAATCATAGTATGTTTATGAATATCACTGCCAACATACTTTGGAGCCTATCAGGTCTCACACATAGGATGTATTGGAATAGGAGTATAATTGTGACGTGATTAGAATTGTTTCGAATCAAATTGATTACTAAAACATTTAGGTAATTTACTAGAATAATAATGGGATATAATCTAAGTGAATTGGTTAAAATATTTAAACCAATTAATTAGGTTCAAATGGTTAAGTTGGTTGTCAATTGAATAGAGTTGAATGATGAGAATTAGGTAATCAATTAATATGATTAATTATTTAATTAATAAATTTAAAAATATTCTTTTAATAGTCCACAAGTGGCTCATTTTTACGACCTCACCTTTCGGTAACCCCCAATTAAGGGAGACCAAGAGGATAAAGCCGCACCCATTAATTCCGGATCAAAGGTTCAACATATAACTATAAATAATTATTAAATTCTAACAGACTATACTGAAAAAAAATGGTAATAAAATTTTTCTCTTTGCATACCTAGAAAAGTGGGGAACTATCTTCTAACCACAACTTAACTACTCTATTTAATTCCTCCTTGTTCTTTAATTCTTGAATTCACAATATGTCACTTTACTGTTTGTACTTTTGAGGATTTTACCTAAAACGCCGACAAACAAAAACAACGATCAGCCAAAGCTGGTATGTGGGGAGAAGCAGATAATTGTTCAACTAAGTTAACAACATAATCATTCAATTAATGATTTAACAAACAAGATTACGTTTTAAACCATATAACTCAATCCATACATATTCTCAAACTCTGGGCTGTCCCTGCAGTGGACATGAATATCACCTCTCTTTTAGGTATTAGAGTCGCATGGCACTATCCGAGGATAGCCCAATATCTAACCCGTTATGACTTGATGGTCCTACCTCCATGGTAGCCATGTACTAAGTCAACCATTGACCTGATGGACCTACCCAATGGGTAGCCATGTACTAGGTCATCCATAGACCTGATGGACCTACCCAATAGGTAGCCATGTACTAGGCCTTTCTCTAACCTGATGACCTACCTATAGGTAGCCATGTACTAGGTTAGCTATTTTGCCACAGAGAGAACCAGGATCTGAGTTTATAGGTATACACATTAAGTGATAGTCATAGCCACATTATATTTGCAATATGAACATCCAAGCAGTTTAGTTACATTCAAAGCGATGAAACGTTCAGAAAACATCGGGAAACATAAGCGGTTAACCATAAGTAACCACATACCTTTAAATGCAGATTTCAAGATAGAAAGAGAAACCCAATCAACAAGCAAAACCTGAAATAAAAGGACAATTTTCCTTTTATTAATATTCATCTAATTTTCATCATATTACTTAGGGTTTCAGTTCCTATTTTATGGTTCCTTTAGAAATTAGGGTTTTCACTTCTTCTTTCCTTATTTTCATCCTTAATTCATTAAACTACATAAAATCCCTAATTTCTCAGTAAATTTCCTTTATTAAATATCCAATTATCTTATTCCGCCAAAAACATGCTTTTTATCTCCTTTTATCCCAAATTAGGGTTTCCATGTAAAATAACTTCCTTTTTAAGCATTACAACTCTAAATCTCATACTTTTGCATTCAAACTGATAATCATATCACCTTTATCATTAGCAAAGTTAAACTTATCAGTTTGATCTATTGATTTACCAAAATACACTTTAATCATACAATTAGGGTTTCTCACCAATTCTTAATACACTTTATTAACAAATTAAAGTACTTTTTGCAAAACATATAGAACTGGGTTCTCAATCTATTTTTATTGGATTCTTCGTATTTTTCTATACAATTTTCATATATTAAGTTTTCTCATACGAGTTTCCTAGCAAATTCTATTAATTTAGCAAGATAAATCATTTATTTGGATTATTAAGCAGAGAGAAGAATTAACTGGAATTACCCCAACCGCTAGATCAGTGCGCCGCTGCTCCCTTCCTTGATCTGACGCTCCGCTTCAGATTCCTCCACTAGTGGCGTGCCTCCTCTATTGGCCGTCGATGACGCGTGGGCTCACGGTGGATTTCGATCCAAGGGTCCTGGTCAACGCGCTCCACTAGCTGAGTTGAATCAACGCGCTACCCTAAGCAGCGTTGGATCACAGACTGGCGCACGATGCTTCGGGATCCAACGATCCCTGCTCTTCGTCCTCCTTGTCTTCTAACAAGAAACAGTAGCGGCGCCGCACAGCCTCCTCGCCGGAGCTAGAGCAAACAGGAGGGAGAGAGGGTCTCGAGGGTTAAAAAGTGGCCGTCTGGATGCGTTAGGGTGAGGGAAACCACCCGAGGCCTATTTATAGGCTAGGGGAGGGTCTCTTCTAGGGTTCCAGACCTCGTCGCCAACCCTGGTTCTTGCCCAATTGGGCGTTTTGGATATACACCGCCAAAGATGTCAAAATCGGGGTCAAAGCTCTTCGTCTGGGTCTCCCAAACCTGATGGGACTATCATCCCAAGTTCTCATGCACCAAGGTGAAAGGAAAATCGAGGGGAAAAACCAGTGTAGATGCACTACAGTTCTTGTCCCTCTGGGACTCTAGGCAATAGCCGGGTTAGTTGGATCAAAATCCAATGGCTCTGATCATCCACGTTCAAACCAAAAAGGGAAAGAATTCCCAATAAAACAAGGAAAATCCTTATTTTAAAGCTAACTTGGAAATTAAATAACTCTCAATCCTTAACTCCGTTTTTCCTCAAATTTTGAGGAAAACTCGTTTATATTTTTATCTTCCCTTGTACAAAAATTGGAGTCATTATCCAAAGGAAACGAGCCCTTTACTTCAGTTTCAAGTTATCTCTTATTTAATTGTATTTTCCACATATTCCTTATTTCTTTTGCCATTATCTAATTATCCCGAGTTCCGTGAACCCCAACGAACCCTTTTAACTCGGAATCTTATTTTGGGAAAATATCTATTAGCCTTAAAATCATTTCTTTTTATTTTTCCTCATATATTCCTTTATTAAATGAAATTCCCTTTTTCATTTCTTTT
Organism: Alisma plantago-aquatica; assembly: GCA_963693085.1. Lineage (NCBI taxonomy): Eukaryota > Viridiplantae > Streptophyta > Magnoliopsida > Alismatales > Alismataceae > Alisma > Alisma plantago-aquatica. Next base: position 375,132,754 of record OY856410.1, on the reverse strand, counting down.
TGTTTTTCTTTTAATCTTTCCATTGGGCTCTACGGCCTCAAAGGCCCAATAAGAGAACATACAAGTTATCAAACACACAATCCACTCAATCCATTCAAACAATTCATCATATCAACCATGAATCTCATTTTTTTCTTTAAAAAGAACCTTTATAATTTCATTACATAATTTGGAGAAATCGAGGTTATAACATCCTCCCCTCCTTATAGGAATTTTGCCCCCAAAATTCAAAAATCAAACAAACAAATCAGGATATGCTTTCTCCATGTCCGTCTTCAGCTCCCATGTAGCCTCATCCTCCCAATGGTGTCTCCAAAGAACCTTTACCATCTCTATATTCTTATTTCTGAGCTCTTTTACCTTAGTATCTATAATACACAAAGGTAACTCAGGATAAGACAGCTTTCCTTGAAGCTCAATAGGTTCAATGCTCAACACATGGCTCGGGTCTTGCACATATCGCTTCAGATTGAACACGTGAAACACATCATGCATCATACTATATTGAGGGGGTAACGCCAAACGATAAGCCACCTCGCCAATCCGTTCTAAAACCTCAAATGGACCCACATATCGGGGACTCAACTTTCCTCTATTTTTAGCTATAGCTCGGAGCGGTCGGATTTTTAGAAAAACATGCTCACCCACAGTGAAATGCACATCAGTCCTCTTTGCATCAGCATACGACCTTTGTCGATCCTGGGCTCTCTTTAGCCTTTGCCTGATCAAAGCGACTTTATCAGCATACACTTGGAGTTCATCTGACCTCAACAAGGTCCTCTCACCAACATCATCCTAGTGAAGTGGTGACCGACACGGTCTCCCGTATAGAGCTTCATATGGAGGCATCCCGATACTGGCTTGGTAACTATTATTGTATGCAAACTCTGCTAGAGGTAAGTACTGCTCCCATGATCCACCCCAATCGAGCACACAAGCCCTCAAAAGATCCTCTAAAGTCTGGATTGTCCTTTCTGACTGTCCATCCGTCTGGGGGTGATAAGCGGTACTGAACTTTAACCTCGTACCAAGTTCCTCTTGAACCTGCTTCCACAGTTTGGAAGTAAACTTTGGATTTCTATCAGATATGATGGAACTGGGTATGCCATGCAAACGCACTATCTCCCGAATGTACAATTCAGCTAAGTCTGTCACTTTGGCAGTGGTTTTCAGTGCAAGGAAATGTGCTGACTTGGTAAGGCGATCCACCACAACCCATATTGCATCACGACCTCTCTTGGTCTTTGGTAAACCCACCACAAAATCCATGGTGATCTGATCCCATTTCCATTCCGGAATCTCTATAGACTGTAAAAGTCCACTAGGTCGTTGATGTTCAGCCTTCACCATTTGGCATGTAAGACAACTGGCCACATAAGCTGCAATGTCTCTCTTCATCCCTGACCACCAGAAAAACCTCTGCATGTCCTTAAACATCTTAGTAGTCCCTGGGTGCACTGTGTATTTAGAACCATGAGCTTCTTTTAAGATACGTTCCTTCAGTGGTGAGTCTTCAGGAATCCATATATGATTCTCGAATTTGATTCCTCCATCTACTCCCAAGGAAAGGCGGGTCTGAGGCTTCTTCATCAAGCCTCTCATCTTGTCAAGTTCACTACTGACCATCTGTGCTGCCACAATTTCACTCAACAAATCAGACTGTATCTGAATGTTGGCCAATCGAACTCGATCACCTAGTGGTTGAGGAGACCATTTCACCAGCTCTTCTAGGCTCTTCCACTGACTAGACAGAACAGCTGCACACTGAAGATGTTTCCGACTCAACGCATCTGCCACAACATTTGCCTTCCCGGGATGATAGGCAATGGTGAAATCGTAATCCTTCATGTATTCCACCCATCTTCGTTGTCATAAGTTCAAGTCTTTCTGTGTCAGAAGTTACTTCAAGCTCTTATGGTCAGTGAAGATTTCAAAAGTAGCACCATACAGGTAATGCCGCCAAATCTTCAAGGCATGAATGATAGCAGCCAACTCTAAGTCATGTGTCGGGTAATTCACCTCATTAGGCTTGAGTTGTCGAGAAGCATAAGCAACCACATGTCGATTCTGCTCCAAAACACAGCCAAGACCCATTTTGGATGCATCAGTGAAGATCATGAAACCCTCATTGCCTGATGGTAGAGTCAGCACTGGTGCAGTGGTCAACTTTTCCTTCAGCTCTCGAAAACGAGTCTCACAAACATCAGACCACACAAATTTCACATCCTTCCGAGTCAACATGGTCAAGGGCAAGGCAGTCTTTGAGAAATCTGAAATGAAACGTCGATAATATCCTGCTAACCCCAAGAAGCTCCAGATCTCGGAGGGGTTCTTCGGTGTAGGCCAGTCTCGAACTGCTGACACCTTGGCTGGATCCACGACGATTGTTCCTCCCGAGATGATATGCCCAAGGAACATGACTCGGTCTATCCAAAACTCGCATTTTGAGAATTTCCCATAAAACTTCTACTTTCTCAGGATATCAAGGACTTTACTTAGGTGGTCTCGGTGTTGCTCTAAGTCGTTGGAATATACCAAGATGTCATCTATGAACATTATGACAAATGAGTCAAGGAAGGGTTGAAACACACTATTCATAAGGTTCATGAACACACTGGGTGCATTGGACAATCCAAAAGGCATAAACACAAATTCATAATGGCCATATCGTGTTCTAAAAGCTATTTTTGGGATGTCTTCACTCTTGACTCTCAACTGATGGTAACCTGATCTTAAGTCAATTTTAGAAAAGACTCGAGCAGACTTCAATTGGTCAAACAGGTCATCTATTCGGGGTAAAGGGTATTTGTTCTTAATGGTAGCTTGGTTAATCATCCGGTAGTCTATGCACATACGGAGCGAGCCATCCTTTTTCTTTACAAACAGGACTGGAGCTCCCCATGGTGATGTGCTTGTCCGGATAAAACCCTTGTCTAGCAATTCATGCAATTGTTTCTTCAACTCGAGCAACTCTGCAGGGGCCATTCTATAAGGTGCACGTGAAATAGGGCTTGTCCCTGGAGCTAGCTCTATGGAAAAATCCACCTCTCTCTCTGGAGGAATCCCGGGTAGATCATCCGGAAAAACATCTGCATAGCTCCTGACTACCTCTATTTCCTCTAAGGGATGCACCTTGGGTTCGGGCTCGGTAACAACTACTAGGAAAGCTTGACAACCTTTATCCATCATTCTTTCTACCTTCAGGGATGACACATACAAACTGGTGGTGGCATCTTTCCTACCTCTAATGACAAAGGGTGGGTGACCTGGTTCCCTAATGATCACTTTCTTTTCCCTATAGTCAATTTGGGCCCTATAAGTATAAAGCCAATCCATTCCGATGATCACATCAAAATCATCCATGTCAAGAAGGATAAAGTCTGTAGGAAATTCATGATCTCGATATTTCACAGGTATCACCGGAGTTTTCAAAAGAGAGGTAAAGATTCGACCACTTGGGGTTGTAACATCTAAGACATATCCTAAATCCTTGATATCCAAACAAAGCATAGTCGCAAGATTCCTCGAAATGAAAGTATTAGTAGAACCAGAATCAAATAGTGCTTTTACATTATGTCCCATGACTTCAAGCATGCCTACATCATTGTTCACCATACATTAGACTATCGCATTCTCAACTTCCAAAAAATAAAAATAAAAACTCTATCGGTTATTACCCTCAATCAACCGATTTGCATTTGCTTGAGCTTCTTCATTATCGATGGCGAACACTCGAGCTTGCCTTCTTTCTCCAGCAGGTGGGGCCACAGCTACTGGTGGAGCTGCTACTGGTGGGGCTGCCACTGGACCTGGTCCCTTTGGTGCTGGTAAGGGACAAGCAGACATGATATGCCCCTCTTGCTGACAACGAAAGCAGACCTTCTTCTTATGGCGACACTCACCAGGATGCCATTTTCCGCAAGAGCGGCATCGCGGTCGGTTGTGTTCTGGATGGGGTCTTCCTCTTCCTTCATGTCTTCCCTTGGCTTGATGACGACCTGGGCCCTTCTTATGCTGATTCTTCTGTCCTCAGGTTCCTTCAGTGAAACCCAAAAACCCCTTGGGTGGAAGCTGTGCAGGCATCACAGTTCTCTCCATGTCTAAGGCAGTGTTGTAAGCTTCTGCGAAGGTTTTAGGTTTGCTTGCCATCACATGAGGCTTCAGGGCAGGGTGAAGACGCTCTATGAAGTGATCCACCCTCCTTTCCTCATCCATCTTGTACCCAAAATGTTCCAGGATCCGAAACATACGCCCAAATTCTGCCACCGAGGAATTTCCTTGAGTCATGTTAGTGAATTCCCTTTCCTTCTCTTTCTTAGCTGCAACCGGGATGAATCTAGAAGTGAAGATGGTTTTGAAATCAGCCCATGCCATTGGTTCCTCAGTCAGATCTCGGCCTGTGATGTGGGTCTCCCACCATATCTTAGCTGCTCCTTCCAGGAGGTGAGCAACAAAGAGGACCTTCTTGCTCGGCTGCACTTCAAGCATGCAGAAACCATTCTCTATTGCCAGTATCCAGGCTTCTGCTTTATCCACCACTTCCATCTTATCCTCTCCCCAGAACTTCTCTATGTTCAGCTTGACAAAGTCTAAGATGGTGGCTCCCACACGTGGACGAATAGGGTGTGGTTCACCATTCTCAGCTCTAGCTATGTCTCGGAGGTCCAAAGCACTAATAGCTTCTGTCAACTTCCTATGTTGCTCTAACCACAAGGTATCAGGGGTATGGATCATCATGGTGGGTTCTGATGCATCGACTGGTTCCTCATCCATCTGGGCTTCTTCCTCATACACATGCTGCCCTTCACATCCTTGATCTTCTTCTTGGTTCAGATTACTAAATGGTACCGGGTCAGGGTTAGGGACTTCTTGAGTGACTTCTTCAGGCCTCTTCCTCTTCTTAGATGATCCACCCTCATGGTTCCTATTCCTCTTTTCAGAAGACTCCTTTGCTTTACGGGGAGGCCAAACACTCCTAGCCGGTTTTCCGGAGCTCTCAGGGATAGCAATAGTCTTGGTCCTTGCCATCTACATAAGCATAACAAGCAAACCTTTAGTTTATCATTTAAACTAGTTATACTTATGTTCAGTGATATCTCATTACATACCTTTTATTAATTTGTTGGAGGATTCTTAAACCCTTAACTTATTTGCCCATACCACATGAGTGTGGAGGAGAGAGAGAATCCTACTCTTAACGCCCTAAAAGAGTATGTGATGAGAAGGGATGAATAAGGTGAGAGAGTCCTAAAGGTATCTTATTTCGATTCATACCCTAAGACTTTGGCCAGGCGGTCACACGGGTCCGGGAGTCCTCGTATTCCGACTAGCGGTGCGGAGGAAAATCTTGCCAGCCCCCGGTCGTGATCCCTTTCTAGACACCTCCGTCTTTCGGATACTCCTCTAATAACTCCCTTGGGTTCTATGGAGTTTGTAGAATTTAATAACTACTAATAGTTACATGAAGAACCCAGGCTCTGATACCAAATGTTATGACCTCACCTTTCGGTAACCCCCAATTAAGGGAGACCAAGAGGATAAAGTCGCACCCATTAATTCCGGATCAAAGGTTCAACATATAACTATAAATAATTATTAAATTCTAACAGACTATACTGAAAAAAATGGTAATAAAATTTTTCTCTTTGCATACCTAGAAAAGTGGGGAACTATCTTCTAACCACAACTTAACTACTCTATTTAATTCCTCCTTGTTCTTTAATTCTTGAATTCACAATATGTCACTTTACTGTTTGTACTTTTGAGGATTTTACCTAAAACGCCGACAAACAAAAACAACGATCAGCCAAAGCTGGTATGTGGGGAGAAGCAGATAATTGTTCAACTAAGTTAACAACATAATCATTCAATTAATGATTTAACAAACAAGATTACGTTTTAAACCATATAACTCAATCCATACATATTCTCAAACTCTGGGCTGTCCCTGCAGTGGACATGAATATCACCTCTCTTTTGGGTATTAGAGTTGCATGGCACTATCCGAGGATAGCCCAATATCTAACTCGTTATGACTTGATGGTCCTACCTCCATGGTAGCCATGTACTAAGTCAACCATTGACCTGATGGACCTACCCAATGGGTAGCCATGTACTAGGTCATCCATAGACCTGATGGACCTACCCAATAGGTAGCCATGTACTAGGCCTTTCTCTAACCTGATGACCTACCTATAGGTAGCCATGTACTAGGTTAGCTATTTTGCCACAGAGAGAACCAGGATCTAAGTTTATAGGTATACACATTAAGTGATAGTCATAGCCACATTATATTTGCAATATGAACATCCTAGTAGTTTAGTTACATTCAAAGCGATGAAACGTTCGGAAAACATCGGGAAACATAAGCGGTTAACCATAAGTAACCACATACCTTTAAATGCAGATTTCAAGATAGAAAGAGAAACCCAATCAACAAGCAAAACTTGAAATAAAAGGACAATTTTCCTTTTATTAATATTCATCTAATTTTCATCATATTACTTAGGGTTTCAGTTCCTATTTTATGGTTCCTTTAGAAATTAGGGTTTTCACTTCTTCTTTCCTTATTTTCATCCGTAATTCATTAAACTAGATAAAATCCCTAATTTCTCAGTAAATTTCCTTTATTAAATATCCAATTATCTTATTCCGCCAAAAACATGCTTTTTATCTCCTTTTATCCCAAATTAGGGTTTCCATGTAAAATAACTTCCTTTTTAAGCATTACAACTCTAAATCTCATACTTTTGCATTCAAACTGATAATCATATCACCTTTATCATTAGCAAAGTTAAACTTATCAGTTTGATCTATGGATTTACCAAAATACACTTTAATCATACAATTAGGGTTTCTCACCAATTCTTAATACACTTTATTAACAAATTAAAGTACTTTTTGCAAAACATACAGAACTGGGTTCTCAATCTATTTTTATTGGATTCTTTGTATTTTTCTATACAATTTTCATATATTAAGTTTTCTCATACGAGTTTCCTAGCAAATTCTATTAATTTCGCAGGATAAATCATTTATCTGGATTATTAAGCAGAGAGAAGAATTAACTGGAATTACCCCAACCGCTAGATCAGTGCGCCGCTGCTCCCTTCCTTGATCTGACGCTCCGTGTCAGATTCCTCCACTAGTGGCGTGCCTCCTCTATTGGCCGTCGATGACGTGTGGGCTCACGGTGGATTTCGATCCAAGGGTCCTGGTCGACGCGCTCCACTAGCTGAGTTGAATCAACGCGCTACCCTAAGCAGCGTTGGATCGCAGACTGGCGCACGATGCTTCGGGATCCAACGATCCCTGCTCGTCGTCCTCCTTGTCTTCTAACAAGAAACAGCAGCGGCGCCGCACAGCCTCCTCGCCGGAGCTAGAGCAAACAGGAGGGAGAGAGGGTCTCGAGGGTTAATAAGTGGCCGTCTGGATGCGTTAGGGTGAGGGAAACCACCCGAGGCCTATTTATAGGCTAGGGGAGGGTCTCTTCTAGGGTTCCAGACCTCGTCGCCAACCCTGGTTCTTGCCCAATTGGGCGTTTTGGATATACACTGCCAAAGATGGCAAAATCGGGGTCAAAGCTCTTCGTCTGGGTCTCCCAAACCTGATGGGACTATCATCCCAAGTTCTCATGCACCAAGGTGAAAGGAAAATCGAGGGGAAAAACCCCTGTAGACGTGCTACAGTTCTTGTCCCTCTGGGACTCTAGGCAATAGCCGGGTTAGTTGGATCAAAATCCAACGGCTCTGATCATCCACGTTCAAACCAAAAAGGGAAAGAATTCCCAATAAAACAAGGAAAATCCTTATTTTAAAGCTAAGTTGGAAATTAAATAACTCTCAATCCTTAACTCCGTTTTTCCTCAAAATTTGAGGAAAACTCATTTATATTTTTATCTTCCCTTGTACAAAAATTGGAGTCATTATCCAAAGGAAACGAGCCCTTTACTTCAGTTTCAAGTTATCTCTTATTTAATTGTATTTTCCACATATTCCTTATTTCTTTTGCCATTATCTAATTATCCCGAGTTCCTTGAACCCCAAGGAACCCTTTTAACTCGAAATCTTATTTTGGGAAAATATATTTTAGCCTTAAAATCATTTCTTTTTATTTTTCCTCATATATTCCTTTATTAAATGAAATTCCCTTTTTCATTTCTTTTTGTTTTTCTTTTAATCTTTCCATTGGGATCTACGGCCCCAAAGGCCCAATAAGAGAACATACAAGTTATCAAACACACAATCCACTCAATCCATTCAAACAATTCGTCATATCAACCATGAATCTCATTTTTTTCTTTAAAAAGAACCTTTATAATTTCATTACATAATTTGGAGAAATCGAGGTTATAACACTCATTTTAAACACAACCACAACCTTTTATTTTTTAGGGTTTTTGGAAAACCATGCTTCCTTTCCTCTACAATTTATGGAGGAATGACGATCAGATATTGCAAAAAAATGCTCTTGTATGTGAACCCTAGTTGTCATCATCCCCAAGAGAGAGAGAGAAGGAGATCAATTGCGACACTATCATATTGTCAAGTAGAAGGCTACTCATTTCCACCGTCTTAAGAAGCACGACGTGGAATTCCAGTCCATTCATGTGGACAAAGTAGGGACCCATGTGTTTGGAGGATGTCGATGATGACTGTCTGTGCACGCAAGGAGTGACACACATCACCGTGTGAAGGGATGTCACCAAACTTGCTCCACGACATGGTATATCCTGCACACCTGCTTTATGAATACAATGTTGTTGACGAGATCTGCTACTAGGATTTGTGAAGAAAATTTTACTGTTTCCACTATGTTTGTCACCTCCACGAATCCCAACCAAAGTAAAGGCCCCAAGGAGAGTCTTTCAAACAAGAAAAAGAATGAAAGAATTAGGGATTGGAACGCAGGATGGAGAATATACAATGTAAATCTAAGGTGTAAAGATCAAACAAAGTCAATACAAAAATTCACTACAAGAAGACAAAACCAAGACTGAAGAAAGCACCACATTTTAGGGAGAAACAAGCTCATCAACATAGATAAAACCATCCAGTATAGAAAAATAAACTTCCAGAGAGCAAATGATTGTTGTTCTCTGTTATCATGAACCCTAATATTCGTCTCCATCCACACATAGTACTAGATGCTCATAATAGTGGACGTTTGTTTCTGGGTGTTGAGCTGAACTAGTTTAAATCATGAAAAGATGGGACCACAATTAGCAAGTTGAAATTTTTCTTTAGCATATTCACAGTTGAATAGAAGATGGTTTGTGTCTTTCTAACTATGCTTGCAAATAAAATACATAGAAGCCACATCAATCCCTCTTTTCCTGGTATATTCAAAAGTGGGAAATTTGTTGTGAGCAGATTTCCACATGTGGAGCATGAATCTTCTCAGAGCTTTACTTTTCTTGGAAAGCAGAAAGGGGTGATTCAGAATCCAAATTTCTATTGATTTCCCAAATATCTTTTAATTTAGGCTTTCTTTGGTTACAATAGGAAATGTGGTCATCATATTTAGAGGGAACCTCCTTACTGCAAAATAACCCATCAAGTTTCTTGTTGTTTCTATTGTTAGGAATACTTTAGTGTTCATCAGAGATAATGGCACTTAGATAGCTATTACTCGGAATACCAAGTTTCAAAATAGCATCCTAACCAAGAGCATTATGCAAAAATTATTTATTAGAAACCCATGGGTCCTGCCAAAGTTCAATATTGTTTCCATTGCCAATATTGAACTTAATGACTCTGAGAAGATCAACTCTGCTCCTTATTTTATTTGAGAAAAAACAAGGCATAGAGGGAGATATGGTAACATACTAAAAAAGCCTTTGGATTAGTATTTTTCATTTATCCATTTGACCCAGAGAGAATCATTTTTTATTATAACCCATCCATGTAGAAAAAGAAACAAATTGGGAGACATCCCTCAGTTTGAGAATACCCAGTCCTCCTGCTGATATAGGTTTTGTCATTGTATACCATTTAACTAGGTGAAGCATGGGCTTATCATCAATTTTTCCCCATAGAGAATCCCGATTGATCTTTTCTAGATCGTCCATTATAGAAGCATACAGATGAAAGGAGGCACACCAGTAAAGATGAACCGCATTGAGAGTAGATTGAATTAGTTCGAGCCTAGCAACCGTAGAGAGATTTTTTTATTTCCAACCTTTAATCTTGGACTTCACTTTGTCAATAAGAGGTGAATAGGCAGACTTGGATAAGTTGACACTAAAGAGGGAATTCTAAGGTACTTTGAGGTAAGAGTACCTATACTGAAATTGGGGATAGATTTAATATCAAATTCCCTGCTTCTTTGTTGAGAAGCTACCGAGATTGAAATTGATGCTACCAAAAAGAGAAGTCGGGATACTAACTCATCACCCATAAAGCATAAAAAACTAGATTTAATGAATTTGGTGCCATCGACATGTGAGTCGATGGTACTTCATTTTGCATCTATAACAAGCCAGAAATTAAGAGAGACTCGATACTACTGACATACTTGTTAGTACCATTTATCAAGGGTTTCGAGTCAGCCGACAACTCGGTGCTACCAACACTACTACAGAAAATGCTTTTTACAATGGGAGATAGACAACAGTTCTGATGATTGTGTTGTAATTAGCATACTTATCACAACAATCCCATTTTTGTGTTGTATATTGTATATTTTATACAACACAAGTCATTTACAACATGCCAAACCTGTTGTAGTATAGGAGGATACTACAACAACTGCTAAAGTGTTGTAATAGGTTGTAGTATCACAACATATTCAAAACCGTTGTAAAAGATGTTATTTACACATCATATTTTGACCCGTTGTAATAGTCACATGTTGTAATAGACCATCATTACACAACGTAGACTCACCCGTTGTAGTATGTATTAATTATACAACATGCCTTTACATGTTGTATTTGGTACATGTTGTAATAGACCACCATAATACAACATATTAAAACTCGTTGTTATATCCCAACATGAGACAACAAACTCCAACCTGTTGTTATATATTATAATTACACAACATGTTGTAACATGTTGTAATATCCACACATAAAACATCGTTGTAATAGACCTCCATTACACAACATAAACTAAACCATTGTAATATACTATAATTACACAACATGATATCACCTGTTGTAATAGCTACATATTTTAAAAGACCATAGTTAAACAACACATCATATTCACATAATTCTCTGAATTTTTCAATTATTCGCGTATAATATGTGTGTGTGTGTATCCATTATAATATTCACGTATAATATTCACGTATATATATATATATATATATATATATATATATATATATATATATATATATATATATATATATATATATATATTAATTCTATAGTTTTAAACATCACTATATAATTTTGATATTGTATCCATTAATTTTAAATACTTCTATCTGCATTTATATTTCATTAATACATAATATTTATAAATGCAGATAGAAGTATTTAAAATTAATGGATACAATATTAAAATTATATAGTGATGTTTACAACTATAGAAATAAAACATATACATATATATATATATAAATATTAATTCTATAGTTTTAAACATCACTATATAATTTTGATATTGTATCCATTAATTTTAAATACTTCTATCTGCATTTATATTTCATTAATACATAATATTTATAAATGCAGATAGAAGTATTTTAAAATTAATGGATACAATATTAAAATTATATAGTGATGTTTAAAACTATAGAAATAAAACATATATATATATATATATATATATATATATTAATTCTATAGTTTTAAACATCACTATATAATTTTGATATTGTATCCATTAATTTTAAATACTTCTATCTGCATTTATATTTCATTAATACATAATATTTATAAATGTAGATAGAAGTATTTAAAATTAATGGATACAATATTAAAATTATATAGTGATGTTTAAAACTATAGAAATAAAACATATATATATTAAATCTATAGTTTTAAACATCACTATATAATTTTGATATTGTATCCATTAATTTTAAATACTTCTATCTGCATTTATATTTCATTAATACATAATATTTATAAATGCAGAAAGAAGTATTTAAAATTAATGGATACAATATTAAATTATATAGTGATGTTAAAACTATAAAAATAAAACATATACATATATATATATTAATTCTATAGTTTTAAACATCACTATATAATTTTGATATTGTATCCATTAATTTTAAATACTTCTATCTGCATTTATATTTTATTAATACATAATATTTATAAATGCAGATAGAAGTATTTAAAATTAATGGATACAATATTAAAATTATATAGTGATGTTAAAACTATAAAAATAAAACATATATATATATATATATATATTAATTCTATAGTTTTAAACATCACTATATAATTTTGATATTGTATCCATTAATTTTAAATACTTCTATCTGCATTTATATTTCATTAATACATGATATTTATAAATGCAGATAGAAGTATTTAAAATTAATGGATACAATATTAAAATTATATAGTGATGTTTAAAACTATAGAAATAAAACATATACATATATATATATATATTAATTCTATAGTTTTAAACATCACTATATAATTTTGATATTGTATCCATTAATTTTAAATACTTCTATCTACATTTATATTTCATTAATACATAATATTTATAAATGCAGATAGAAGTATTTAAAATTAATGGATACAATATTAAAATTATATAGTGATGTTTAAAACTATAGAAATAAAACATATATATACATATATATATATATATATTATTTCTATAGTTTTAAGCATCACTATATAATTTTGATATTGTATCCATTAATTTTAAATACTTCTATCTGCATTTATATTTTATTATATATATATATATAATTAAACATATTTTGATAGAAGTATTTAAAACATATACATATATATATATTATTTCTATAGTTTTAAACATCACTATATAATTTTGATATTATATCCATTAATTTTAAATACTTCTATCTGCATTTATAAATATTATGTATTAATGAAATATAAATATAGATAGAAGTATTTAAAATTAATGGATACAATATCAAAATTATATAGTGATGTTTAAAACTATAGAATTAATATATATATGTATATGTATGTGTTTTATTTCTATAGTTTTAAACAATACTATATAATTTTAATATTGTCTTCAGTTATTATTTCAGATATATGGCTAATTTCATATAAGTTAATGTAGATTATATTTATTTAGTAATTTTACATAATATTTATAAATGCAGATAGAAGTATTTAAAATTAATGGATACAATATCAAAATTATATAGTGATGTTTAAAACTATAGAAATAATATATATATATATGTTTTATTTCTATAGTTTTAAACATCACTATATAATTTTAATATTGTATCCATTAATTTTAAATACTTCTATCTACATTTATAAATATTATGCATTAATGAAATATAAATGTAGATAGAAGTATTTTAAAATTAATGGATACAATATCAAAATTATATAGTGATGTTTAAAACTATAGAATTAATATATATATATGTATGTTTTATTTCTATAGTTTTAAACATCACTATATAATTTTAATATTGTCTTCAGTTATTATTTCAGATATATAGCTAATTTCATATAAGTTAATGTAGATGATATTTATTTAGTAATTTAACATATATATGTATATATATCATAATAAAAAAATACACAGAAAAAATCCCCGCGCTTCATATTTTCCTTCACCGCGCCGTTTTCCCCCAAAACCAGTTTCACCGCAACCCCCCGTGCAAGTGAACCCAAAAAAATCCCCGCGCTTCCTATTTTCCTTCACAGCGCCGTTTTCCCCCAAAAAGCAGTTTCACCGCAACCCCCGTGCAACTGAACCCCCGTTTCAAACTAACCCCCCGTCCCCGTCCCCCCCGCGTCCGAGGAGCAGCAGACGACGAGAGACTGACCGGAGAGCTCCCCCGCGTCCGAGGAGCGCCGCAGACGACTCGACTCGCAGAGCTCACCGCCGCTAGACACTTGCGGCAACTTCCCCCGCTGTTTGTTTAGTCATCCTAGTATTTTGGACACAGGCGACAGTTGTATACAAGGTTGCATCTGTTGCTGAACAAATGGGCGTTCCGGTAATTGCTGATGGAGGTATTTCAAACTCAGGACATATTGTGAAGGCCTTGATACTAGGAGCCTCCACGGTCATGATGGGAAGTTTCTTAGCGGGAAGCAATGAGGCACCTGGACAGTATGTATACCGGGTTCGTTTATCATACCCATGGTCCTATTAGAAGTAGACTAGTTTCTATTGTAAAGTTCTAGTCATTGTACTGGGAGGCTAATTATCATCATGCAATCTGTTTGTTCAGCAGTTTATTCATGAACCATGGCTCTTGCTTCTGCATCAGCTATGATATTTACTGTTTGGGTTTTCAATGTAAACAGACATGTAAGCTCATTTAGAACTCTAGGGACTGGCCAGACTAATGGCCGGGCCTGGTTCTGTATATGTGAGTAGCTCAATTTATCAAGCAAATCTGGTTAACATTATTTTTTGATTAGTTGATCCGAGGGACCGTTCCTGCTATTATATTCTTACCTTATAAGGGAAATATGTAAGTGATCTTTTTCAGACTTTTAAAATTGGATAGTTGCTGAGTGATTACACTCACAGGGCCTCATATTTGCTTGATTAATCGCGTGTGGTTAGTCTGATTAATCGATTAGAACTTGTCAATTATGATGAGAAGGCTCCTGCTATTATAATCTTGCCGAACCAGCTATATAAGTAAATACAAGTGCTTTTTCCCCACATCTCTCAAATGGTAAGTGGCTGATTAATACCTAGTATTTGATTGGTTGTACTATATGCAGTAAGGTTAATTTGGCTAGTAGAACCTTCAAATTAAGATAAATTTTTGAATTTAATATTTTATTCAAATTTCGGAGTTTTGTCGTGGTTTTTTAACTTTTGTGTGTGTAATTTACTGTTACATACTTGTCATTTATGTACACAAAACTTGGAAAAGGTTAGCGCTAAACAGATGTTAAGTATTCTGAATATCAACATTTCCAAAGTTCTTTTTTTCAACTTGTTATTTTGTCTCTTTGTCCTACTCAACAACAGCAAGAACAACAATCACAAGCAAATAAGCTACAAGCCTGGTCTCACCGTGTAAATCTTCATTTCCCTTTCAAATCTCTTGTGTTGTTGAGATGCAGGATATTGACTCTTTAAATTCTCTCTTCCTGTTCTCTAGACGAATTTCTTCTCCCTAATTTTGTCGTGTCACTCTTCCCACCAAGTGTATATATTTGCCTGCACCAACGCTTACCCAAACCTTATATGTCATCCTCACTCGGTTATTCTCAGCAGTGCCACTCCCTATTTTTTTTTCTTTTTGTAATCATTTAAATGTTATTCACACTCTTCTACCATTATATGATTAAATGTTTATTAATGAAAAGTAACAATCAACTACAAGAACTTTGATTTTTTTTGAAGAAAGTGTTTTTAATAAACTTAAAAGTAAACAATTTGGTGGTTAACATAAGACATCATCATTCAGAATTGAGGCGTGCGCCTCAGCTAAGCCTCAGAGCCTTAGTGCTTTGAGGCGGGCCTCAGACATTGTGAGGCGCAAGCCTCAGTCCTGGACACTGAGGCGTAAGCCTCGAGGCGCATTTGGGATAGCCTCGAGAGCCTCAAGGCGGGTTTTTTATTACCATATTATACCACTCATATGTCTTGATACTAGGAATTCAATTATTACACATATAGAGTGTACCTACATCCCAGAAGTAAAAATCAATCTGTAGAATGTGCATATGATTTTCCATATCTTATTCATATAAAGCCATTAAAATGAAATGAAGTACGGAATCGGTAGTCCATACCATGCATTCAAGTACTAGTTAAGTAACAAAGGTATTCATTGCTAATTGTTTGTTTGATTGTTTGTGAAATAAAACCATGATCTCATTAAGTTTCATATTTGGTTGTAAAGACATGTAGAACGTAAAGGTTCACAAACCTGAACCCTCTTTCCTTGTTTTAATACCAATAACTTGCTTTCCTTCTAGTAGAATTTCGTCTATCCTTTATTTTATGTAACTGTTGATCAAGCTGATGGCAGTGAATGCGAATTTGACCAAGGCACAAAAGATTACTGCAGATTTCAATACATATACTCGTTTTTTGTCTATTTGGACATTTTACCCACTAGTTATTTTTATATCTGAATTCAGAATGGTCAGAAAGTAAAGAAGTATAGAGGCATGGGGTCGCTTGAGGTAATGACAAAAGGGAGTGATGCTAGGTATCTTGGTGACAAATTGAAGTTAAAGATTGCACAGGGTGTTGTTGGGGCAGTGGCAGACAAGGAATCCGTTTTAAAGTATGTGCCATACACAATGCAAGCTGTTAAGTAAGGGTTCCAAGATGTTGGGGCTTCCTCTTTGAAATCTGCTCATGAGCATTTGAGAACAAAGGAACTTAGGCTGGAGGTATGGTGTTTGATATTCAAGTTTTGGATTGCAGTGGGTATAATAGACCTATTTAAATTTCTTTTGCACTTATTAACCTTTTTGTCGCAACTGTTCTTACTTGTTTTGTTTTATTTTGATGGCAATTTTATTTGTCTCCTTTGACTTGGTTACCAATCTTACACAATTATCAACATTACACATATTTAGGTCCAACCTTACGTAAAGCTGTGCCCTTACCGTGTTCCTTCAAATTTGATATCCAAATTCCCTTCTACCTCCCCATCTCCACCACCTTGTTCTGTGTGACCAGAGCCTCTGCAGCTTCTGCCTATGTACCATTCACTGGACTTACCGCTTCCAGTTGCATTTTATCCATCTCCACCACGTCCCACTATCTCGCATTCGAGCATCAGCCTCTCTTCTGCTCCCATTTGCTACTGCTGCCAGCAATAGTATCATCATCACTGGCTGCTGCTTCTAGCAGTGACATAGATGAGGGAATGCTCTAACAAGAGTAAGAGGTATGCGGTGATCAATGATTTATGAGGCAGCCGTCACTGGTGAGGATCTTGCGTCTGTGTCACCAGCATGGTCCAGATTGACCGGGACCAGTTGCGGAAGCCACTTTTATAGTTTTGACTTGGCTTTTCCCTCCACTTCCTTCACTCTCCGTATTCCTCCCTCTACATCTTTCACTTTCCATACTACTCAACTCCCTGCAACTGCTCTTTCTCCTCATTTCCAGCTGCCTCCTTTTGGCTGCTGCTCAGTGGTTGAGGGGGGTTGTGGGCAGCGTTGGGGGGGGGGGGGGGGGGGGGATTAAAGGCGGAGAGAGAGGGGAGGACTTGCTGTGTTGCTTCAGGGTAAAGGGGAGGTAAGAGAAGTGGCTTATCCGACCAGCAGAAAATCCACCTAGCCGCAGATGCTTTAGCCATCCTTCGTGTAGAAGTGATGTGGGAAGCCTGGTATAAAAGTAAGTTTTGGTGAACATCCAAAGAAAAAAAAAATGTTGTGGGTACACATCTACATGACTCTGGATTTGTTGTTCCTCGTTTTACTAGTTGTAGACTAATCTTTTTCTTATCAGTCTACACGTGTATCTGCACATTGAATGGTATGGTGCAGATATAATTCACATCACAGGTGGCATTATCCAGCAGGGTGTAGCTTGCTCCTTGTTTGACAAGGAACAGCAAATCCTGGGGGCATCTACATAGGTTGGGTCTGTATGCCCAGTTCCTTGAGCTGGGGATAGATTTGCTAGTTCCTTAATCTGGGGATAGATTTGCCAACCTCGTTGGTAGTCAACTGTAGATATAACTTCTTGCAATGTTTCTATTCTACCGACTATACATAAATTTGCTATAGTAATTATGAGATGTTCATAAGATGATTCAATTACTAAATACCATCTTGTTTTTAGGTCCGTACTGGGGCAGCCCAAGTTGAAGGAGGGGTGCAGGGCTTGGTATCTTATGAGAAGAAGGCCTTCTGAGTTCATGCTGGTCAGTAAAGTGTGTATTTTCTTGCAAACTCAAATAAAGAATTGGCATATTGCCATCTATAAGCTGGACATCTTACGAGTTGAAGCTGGATGGTGCTTGGATGTACAAGGATCATTAAAGTAGCTGGTGTGTATGGCAGACTTTAGATGTGTATCTTAGTGTAGAGCATGAGAAACAATAGTCTAGAATGCTAGACTCTTAGTGTAGTATGGCAGACTTTTTCTGTAGATAATCTGAGTTTCTTATAGAACTCTTGCTCAATGGCTACCAAGGATTCTCTCAAATTTAACTGCTAAACGTATAATATATGCAATGAGCACTCCTAGTGGTCAGGTAAATGCATAGATCTTTTTCAAATCATTTCCCTAGATATTTTCCTTATCAACCGGACAGACCAACATTAGCATTCATAACACCTAAATCAGTTATGGATTCAAGATCAACAATCATTAACATTTGGTCATGTACCCTATCCTAGGTGTCCTTACTCTCCACCAAGATGATAGCTTAGAGACAAAACCTAACAAGTCTAAACCACAACCACATCTTTAATCAATCTAGACCTATGAATTTTCTGGATACCTCACGAAATAATAAAATGGAACATAAACACTTTAACTAGATATTCAATGCCTAACACTACCAGACATCACCTCTCATTCAGAATTCTAGATGAGAACCCCAAAAGAAACCAACCCTCATCCATTGCGAGATTTATACCCCTGCAATATCTAGTAGAGAAAGGATATCACATGAATATCAGGCAGAGATCCAAACAAATAAAACAATGAATAAAATGATTCTACCAACATCAATGAACTATTATTAATCTGAGTATAAAGACTAATGGGGACCATAACTCACAGATCATATCACGAAGCTCAGATTTAGTGGGATCTAATGATAATTTCCAGCTTCTTTGGGGTTATGTAGTCGTATTCGTCCTTGTTAGAAAATGGGTACTGCCACATGCTTTCTTCCAGCAACAAGATGACCATGCAGATTATCCTAGGTAGATCCAAAGGACTTGTAATGACAGTTAGTGGGGTACATAGTCCCCTGAGGGATGAGTAGCACCTAGGTGTATCCATAATACCCCATACATATCCTCCTCTGGGGTTAGAAGGGTGAACTTGTGTGTATAAATGGAAGTTCTTATGTGGTAAATGAGCAAACAAAACACGTCAGAAAATGGGTAGGACTGCTACCATTCCAACTTGAACCCAATTATATATATAGTATCATGAAAAGAGACATAGCTTTTAGTTAGTTGAATTTAGTTAGGGGAATTATCCATCACCTGCTTTTTCGAGTCCGTTAATTTCTGCAAGCAGCCAGAAATTTCTGCAAACCCACCTATATCATCTGCTGTTCTACCAGAAATGGCACAACTATCAAGTGCCGACTTTCTGATTCCGTGTTCTGGTACGACGGAGCCTTTTGGACAGCGGAGGCAGTTCATCTTTTCATGAATCTCTGATCTATATGTTGACAAAAAGTCGTTATAAATAAACCTAACAGTATAGCTTCCACTTTCATATATTACAGACAACGTAATTATCTATAAATGTCTATCGAGTCCTCAAACCATACCAAGAGAAAAAATTGGTATTTTCAGAATTATATTACCTAACATTTTCACTTAAGAGTGAAAAGGTCACGCTACTCTTCTGTTGAAAGAGAGTTTCCCTGTAACATAATTTGATTTAGGTCCCACATAACTCGAATGAATAAAATGGGTTATCACCACTACCTGCAACAGTTGTAATTCTGCATTCTCCTGCTGAATAACCTTCTGGAGGCCCTCTTTTGACATCTGACGCTGGTACACCTGTAACGAGTATTAAAAGATTCTTCAAGAAAAACAGTTAAAAGGAATACAAACACTAGAGGCACAAAGGGAAAGTAATACAAGTCATTAAGACAACCTTTTCTTCAATGGTTCCGGTACTCAGAAACCTATATGCATATACCCTTTTTCTTTTGACCATCCCTCCAAACTCTAGCTGCAGCCTGAAATATAGTGTTGATATGTTTTCAAATGTGAGTTGATCTCTTCTATGATTGTGCAATAAAACAAGTATAATGCATACCTGTTTGTCATTAGCAGGATTCCAATCAGGATCAAACAGAACCAAGCGATTTCCGCCTATCAAATTGAGTCCGCAGCCACCAGCCTTGCTGCTTAGCAAAAAAAAAAATTCATCCTACAAAATATATACAAGTCAGAAAAATTTTTGAACGGACATTTCATAATGTGCTACAAAGAGGGTACACACTCTTGAAAAGTCATTGAAACAATTGACAAGCTTTTGTCTTTTTCCAATAGAAGTGGTTCCATCACCGTCATATGTACACTGCTTCCCCTTTCATCTTTTGACAGTCACACACATATGTAGTGATCATCTACCCGGTGGGGGAGTTTAACCACAATTAATTTATTAGTCGATCGGAAACTTTTCAATACAATCCCATTGGAGCAACCTATCGCATCCAAATGTGAGACAGGATTTTTAGTATCCCCTCTGTCACCTATACCTATTTATACTTTCCCTCTCTTCATCCGGTTCATGTCCTTTCTTGCAAACCAAACATGTCGTTAGGGTCTATCTACTTGTGAGTTATGCCTATCTCTGCGTATTGAAGATTACTTCTAACTGCTTGTGGTTGCCTACTTGCCTATGATTGCTTGTGATAGACTGCTTGCTCTGACTACATACCTGAACTCTAGCATTTGCCTGCTCTTGAATGATGTCTTCAATTATTGCTTCTACAACTGAAGTTCACTAATGTCTATAAATCGGACTGCCAGAATTTTCCTATCTATTCTCGACTTATCTCATTGATCACTCTCTGGTAAAAAGATGTGGTTTATGGAAGTAATATATAAACTTGCAGTTGGTCGGAATGGGATCTATAGTTTCTCTTGTGGATATTTAATAATATGGTGCCATGTATTAGCACCACATGGTTTATCTATTTATGCCCAAGGATTTTTTAAGTCTTAAGGCACACTTCCGTTGTCAAAAGGAGAACCCATCTTGGATGTTTTCTATCTATAAGGGTTTGAACACAATGCACATAAGAATATCTCTGGAAAATTGCTTTTTCTTGTTCAAATTGTTATATATACATGTATGGTATATGTTAATATATTTAGTATTCTATTATTACTTTGTGTTTTTATTATCTTGTCTTTTATCCAATACTGGTGAGTTTTGTATTCGCTGTCCTCTGCTATTCTATATAAGGAGAGGGCATGTACTAGTTTTAATCATCCCATGATAAACCTTTTCTAGTCGCTGTTGGAATTGCTGTAAGCTTGACTTCTTCATGGGTTTGAATCTTTGCAAATGTTCCAGGAATAGCATTTTTTATTCTTTTTGCACAAAGATTTGAATAATTTTGATTCTGTTTACCTAACAAGTTCTCACAATTATTTGGATAACAAATTAATTTTTATTTTGTATAGTGTCCAAAGCAGCCGAACAATACAGATTGCGGGTATTATGTGCTGAAGTATATGAAAGACATCTTTGATGCGAGAAATAGAAATATTCCTGAATGTGTAAGCTACTTAACATTATATTCTTTTAGTTTGTTCAAATTTCTAAATAAATTGAAAAAATCACAATATGTTGATATATTTGTCATATGATTGCAGTATTATTCGAAGTATGTTGGTCGTTGCTTCAACCAAGAGGAAATCGATGAGGTCCGAAACGAGTGGGCGACATGTGTTCTTGAGAACACATAAGATTATGTGACATGTGGGGGAGACATTTGTTCTTTACCATAGATCAATGTGTGAAACTTTTTAAGTTAGTTTTCAGTTCGATTCTAGAGTGGATACTCAATACTTTGTATTATTGAATCATTGTATGGATGATTTAATATTAATTAAATTTAGTACGAGTTTCTTTCAAGGTTTGATGGAAATTTTGTTCAACTATGTGTTTGTTTGTGAAATGAAAAAGTATAATGGCATATTTATTATAATTTATTAATAATATGGTTAATTTGATCAATACAATTGGTGCGATATATGACCTTTCAAATACTAATCAAAGACAATAGTTAATAATATGTTGTAAAATGTATGATTCTACAACAAACAACACATGTTGTGTTATCCACACCTATTACAACAGGTTTGTCAAGAAAAAATACACCTATTACAACATGTGTTTCTAGTGAACTACAACATGCATAACCTGTTGTATAAATTATGTATATTACAACAGACACACACCATGTTGTCTAAACAATCTTACTACAATGGTTAAATGTATGGAAAGACAACATACTCCAACTGTTGTATACACATGTATATTACAACAGGTGCAATGCATGTTGTAATAGACCTACCTATTACAACGGGTGTGTTTAGTGAAAGACAACATGCTTCGACTGTTGTATAATATATATTACAACGGGTGAACCGCATGTTGTAAAAAATACCCCTATTACAACGGGTGTGTTTCGTGAAAGACATCGTCGTTCAACTGTTGTATAATATATATTACAACACGTGCACCACATGTTGTCTAAAATACCCATATTACAACATGCTATTCCTTAAAAGACAACATGTTTCAACTGTTGTATAAAATACATCTATTACAACATGCGATCACATGTTGTGTAAAGCACCCCCCATAAGACCACGTGATCTAATACAACGGTTAACACCTGTTGTAAATTGAGAAAAGGAACGGTTGTAAAAAGCATTTTCTGTAGTAGTGCAAAATGCAGACGGTGGTAATGACTTTACACGATCAGTGTAGTTTGAAAATTATAACCGATCTAAGGGATGTGACTTAATGATGGCCCGAATCACACTGACGACCTAAGAGGAGTTCAGCCAAAATAAAATATCACATTCTATCTTGTTGCAATGGAGCACAGATCTGAAAGAGGAGGGATGAAGGAGATAGCCACATACCAGATGTTCTGGGAACTAATTGGATGCAAATTTGTAGTCGTAACAATGTGGATCAAGGTGTCTACCAAAGGATATTGTTAGGACCGCTTCTTTGATTGTTTTCGTAGGTTCTTTCAATGTTTAGATCATTTTCTTCCTCTTCCTCTTTGTATTCAACTGTAGAAATCATGATGGACTAATCCCCCTATTCCTTAGGATCAGGGAGTAGATCAGTATTTCTTTGTATTTGACTTGCATAAGTTAACTATATATATATATATATATGATAATTTTGGACATAAATCTATGATCACTTGATGAGTTGTTTGTGCTTGATCACCACAATCAATGTATTACACCTCTGATTACTTCAGGAGACGGATTAGGGGTTGACTAAGTTGTAGATTTACATAGCTAATACCGTGCCTCAGGAGAGGGCTTATGGTTGTGAAGGAATAATCTAGAGTTTATCAATAATGCACCTAGATAATTTCTAAACCACTACGAAAGTGGGGTTTTCCTTAGTATAGATAGTATATTATGCTATGGGAGTGGGTAATACTTGTTACATGTTTACAGTCTAAGGTTTAGGGTAAGAAATATTGATAAAGTGAAGTTTAATGCAATGTATATCATTCTAAAACTATAATCCTAAGGAATCCATCAATTCTTAATCACATTCACTTAAATTAGATTTTATTCTTGCATTTAGTCATAATACAACCAATCAATCACCTTTTCTATCCCTAACTAATTAGGTTATAGTTAGTAGTAGTTTCTGGGGAACGCTTCCCTGAGTTCGACACTCAAGCCTCATAGGCCTATATTACACAACACATACACTTGCATTTTACACACATAGTTTAGGCGTGTCATGCATGTAGCTAACACACTCTACAAAATGTTTTCCTTTTTGATAGAAGTTTTTTGCAGTGAACATGTCTTATGGTGCATGCCTAATTTGGATGTATGTCCTTATCCATAGGAGAGATGATTAGGCCCATCATCAGAACCATTACTTTGTGACCATGTGGTTTATTCTCTTAGGATCATTTGGCAGTCCACATATGCAAAGGATGTTCCACGCACACCATGAGTTCTATTTTCAACCTATATTTTTATGGATGAGGATGTCATTTGTTGTATGCCTCATATCAAGTGTAAGATATCATGCAATCCAAGATGTGTTGGGGCCCATTATTGGAATGGTTACTTTGTGATCATGTGACCTACCCCCAAGGATCATTAGACATATACAGATTCAAGAGGTGTCCCCCAAATTGACGTTCTCTCTATTTTTTGCATGTTTTTTAGGCAACTATGGGAGGGTGTGACAATGTGAATTGATTGTTTATCCATGCAAGGGGGGGTAGTTCCTTGATCATGCTCGCCTAGAGGTTCTGGTGTTCATACCTAATTTTTTTTCACATCAAATGTGACACTTCTTCATGTGTCTCCCCCCACATAGTCTTGGAATCACATTTTCCACAACTATTGAGGCTCTATTAAGTCTTCTTAACTTTCTTTCTCTCCTTTTTTCTTTTAGTATTTTTGGTTTTTACGGTCATTTTTTTAACCCCTCTAAACAATACAAAAGATTATAAATATATTAAAAATACATAAAAGACTAAAAGAAAAAAAATCATTAGGAGTTTTTCTAGGTAAACCATATATACATAACCTTTATGCAAATGATAATAACACAACTTTCTAATTATGCTACTTATAAAAATTCTATGTAGGGCCTTAATGATTTGTTATCTTGAACGTTGCCCAAAGAAAAGTATCACTTAGACAAATTCTTACATGTTTCTAATATTTTTTATGTTAGATATCTTATGATTTCAACGCCCATGCACCACAATGTTATTTGCGAAATAAGTTTTGGGATTTTATAAAATAAACAAATTACATTTTAGACTCATCTTTACCTACAATTCAAGTGAAAAAGTAGATCACTCACATTGAATAGCCTGAACCACACCAAGATTTTGGTAGGGATCCCTGCACACGTGGGATAATATTTAGCCCTGAGCATTCCCACTCCTTCCTAATAGTGATTGATCGCAATCACCATGATCAGGAGGTATATTGAGAGTATTACTCTAACACGATGAAACCATAGACCCGTGTAAGATTGATGTATAGTATACCCATAGTGAAGTTAACGAAATCTATTTGACCTACTACAGGAACATGTGTAGAGAGGATGGAAATAAATTTGTTAAACTCTTATGGGATAAAAGGGGAGAGAAGACTCTTCTCTTTTTGAAAGAACATACAAAGATCATAATGAACCCCTTTGCGAAATGCACAATAGATCTAGTATCCTTTTGAACTTCTTTCTCTTTGCTGAAACCTTTTTAAAACCCAAGATAGAGATAGAGTGCTGCCTAAAGTGGACTCTTTGGTAAAAACTTTTGAAAAGACAAGCTATATCATGAACTGATAAATCATTGGTCTTGGTAAAACATCATGTTGAAAAACCAAGATATATCCAAAATTCCAATATTAGATCCTTGTTAAATCCCTTCGGAAAATATGAGACACAACTTTTTGTGTGAGGCAATAAGATCAATAAACCTAGAGTTCCAAAACCCAATTAGGTTGGTTATTTTAGTCCTGGCCTATTGAAGAAATTATTTTCAGAAGAAAAAAAACCCACTCCACCTCCTATGAACACCTATCCTAAACCCAAAAATTGATGGTGGAATTCTACTGAGTTTACCATCTCCCTTTTGATGATTATTTTCCCTTATGGATCCAAAACCTTTGAATATTGTAAAACCCTAAGACAAACCATATGATCTAGAAGAACACTAACAAGAACAAGCCTACTTAGAAGCCTAACAACATGACTTGCACAATTGATATCGATACCTTTGATCACATATGAGTCAAAAGATTAAGAAATAAGCCCTAACTTTAAGGGAAAAACAAGATATTAAACACTTCTTGATTGTTCTGAAGAAACATACATTTCATGAATAAATCACGATCCTCCCATTTATGACCATGTTAATGAAATAAAATAATTATGTTTTTTTTATTCATCAACACCTTTTTGAGGCCCTTGAGACATGAGGAAACACATACGTACATGATTCCTTGGTACCAAATCCTACCCCTGATTAAGTCATGCACATATTATGAGTCATTCAATTCAATCATCCATGTTTCTAGCACTGAAGGATGACCACAACATTCTATATCCTTGTAAGTATTACCAACCAATTGTTATGGGAGTCTCATGGGGTAACATAAAATCCTAAATTATTTTCCTCAATGTTGGTATACACATCCCATACTTTTACAAGATCAATTCATGATTTTTTGAAATCTTGTGATTCCTCTTTATAACATTCTAAGAAATGGATAATTTTTACTTTATCTTAACTAGAAGAACCATGAGATTAATTCAGTAATGCTAATCTTCATCCCCTTTCCACATAAGGGGAAAAGTATATCCATCCTCTTCTATGGATTCCATACATTTCCAATGGTTTCCCCTTGCATATATTTGTTGCAAAGATTTTTGATCCTATTTTAAGGCCCCCCTTTTGCAAGGAGAACTTTTTTCATAAAACATATTGCTTAGGATCTTAAATATCATTTCTTATGTACGAAGTATTACATGTAATTATGACATGCCCTATCACAACCAGTCTGTCCCTTAGATGAAGTCCCTATCTACTCACATCACACATACGTCTATCTCCTTGTAACAACATTATGACTAGTATTGGTACATAAGTTATTCCATGGGATATGGACAAGTTGTTCACTCAGTATAAATACATTAGGTTCCAGGTATAGGAAGATCAAGGACAATGGGTCTTCTACGTGCCTTATTGTGTACAGTATAACCAATATCATCGTAACACCTCTGACCTGGGTTTTGGAATAACCCTAGAAGATTTGCTTTAGTAAGTTGCTTAGAACCTTATCTTAATCTTTTGAAAAGTAATTAAGACTTGAGGAAGATTTTATTTCTCAATTTTGAACTTATTTGCAAAGTGTTTGTGCTTTATATGATAACTTTGGTAAATATTGCAATTTACCCAAATGAGGGGTTTATGTGCAAATTATCACCTCTAGAATGTTCATTCTTTCTCTTAGAATCAACTAGAGGAAAGAGAAAGAAGGGGGCACTTTGTTTGAGTCTTGGTTGAATGATAACACTCTTTGTGGTGAAAGAACCAAAGAAATGTTGAGTATTTTGAACCCTAGATGAGGTTGTGTCGAGTTATGAAGTGTATATGGGAGAGCCTATTGGCTTGGGATCCATAGAGGAGGTCCCATATTGGTTTGATAACCTTTTAAAGTGTTCATGACTGGCTAAGCACCTGAAGTTTGTGAAGCCTATCGGTTTACATATTCCTTGCAAAAGTTGAATTGGTTTGCTCATAAAGTAAGATTGGGTTGTGATATCTTGTCAAGAAAGATATCCTAATGGACAATATCTTATATATGAATTATCCTCATGGGTTTTGCATGGCAAGATAATTATGGATGCATGAAGTCACCATGCATGGACACATGTCACTTAAGTGCACATGGTGATGACACCTTATACACACTCTCTTTCATAAACCTCTACTACATATACCTATCTTTTCACCTCATAGTAAATGTTTAGACTCCTTTAATATCTCTTTCTTAGAGGACAACCTTAGGAGCTCAAGGAGAAAAGAGAAGGCTGAGCATATTTCCCAAGGTGAATCCATAATCATCTTCAACCTTGGAAAGACTATGCTTCTTGGAGCATGATTCTTTCCTTCTCTTCTTTCTTCACCAAGTTCCTAACTATGGTATCTTGTTTCATATAGAAGTGTTGTGATCAAGTCTTGAACTTTTGATAAGTCATCTTCAACCTTGGGAACATTGAGATTTGGAGCTTGAAGCTCTTGTGTTGATCTTGAGGCAGGTTATATAACTTGAACTCAACTTTATTATTAATCACCTTCTATCATGCAATACTTGGTGATTCCTTTTCTACTTCGACTTTTCTTATTTTATTGATGGTTCTGTGCACTCTAATGAATATATGGGGCGATTCCCATGAACTAGAGTAGTAATCGATGAAAAGTTGGAGTTTGAAGATGATGAAACTGATATGCACAAACCGATATTGGTTTGTGGAAAACCCTAACCCCATACAAGGGTATAGGCATGGAAAGTGACATACATGAACTCCTATCCTTTTGGTTTGTAACATGAGTGGGACTTCTATCCTCTCAAATTTTTAACCTTTCACCAAATGCTAAGAATAAGGCAGGCCAATATCTAAAAGATAGCCAAGTCGATATACATACTTGCACCATAACATGGATGTCTGATATGAGTTATGATGCTTTAAAACAATATGTTGTTGCTAGGATGATATGTTAAATGCTTTTAAAATGATATGCTTGAAAGGCATTAGCTTGTCATGAACAAGAGATGTATAGTGATGATGGAATATCAAACAATGATGCTTTAATTGAGTGTCGAGGCTGATATGGCCAATCCTAACCCTAATCTGATACACTCACAAACCCTAGTAATTTGATATCCGTCTAGCCCGATCCATGTGTGATGGACAATATCCTTAGCCCTACATACTTGTGAAAATTATGGGTAACACATTCTTAGAAGCCTTGGTTGATACACCAAGTAGTGGTGGGTTAAATAGGTGAAAGAATTAAGGTATTAAATAAGGGTTCATCCGATACAATACAAACCCTAGAGCCCGATATCCCTTATTGAGAAATGGCTGATACACAAAGGGATAGTTAGGTCAATACCCTAGCTGATGTTGAGTGGTTGATACCCTAGTTGATGGTGAGGCCGATACACTAAGTGGTTGGGTAGCTGATACCCTAGTTTATGGTGTGGCCGATATACAATGAATTAATGTTGTCGATACACAAAGAGATAGGATGGCCGATACCCTAAAGTATACTATATCTGATATACCTCAAGCACCATACAAACGATACTACTCTAAGCATCTCTAAACCGATATCCTTTGATATGTCTAGGCCGACACAAGTGGATGTCTAGGCCGATACAAGGATTAAAGTGGAGGCCGATACACCTTGTTGAATATAGGCCAATACACCTTGATGAGTGTAGGTCGATACACATTGAATATAATCAATCGATACATATTTAATGTAATGAGATGGATACACTTAAATAAGTGTAGGTTGATAAACATTAAAGAAGGTTAAATCAATGCAATAAGTATCTTGAAGTCAATATCCTAGTAATGATGAGAAAGAAACTTGTACTACTCACATAAGTAAATTAATACTTCATGTTGATAATCAATGGATGATATCGGATGAAGTATGCTTGAAATCTTATAGAACTAATATAGCTCTTATGATGTGAATTAGATTTTGGCTGATAAATATGAACTTGAAAACCCTAAATCAGTTACAAGGGAAAACCCTAACCCTAATTATGAGAGGGTTGCAGTTTGAATGATCCTCTTTATGGCATGGACATGCTATTTACTTGATATTACAGTTGCTATGAAATCATAACCATGCAGGTGTTGTGAAATGATGAGCATAGCTAGGTATGAGCTATGACGAATTAGCATTATATAGATTATATAAGGCCTTGTGAGCCATGTGATATACTTGAACAACATGTATGATGTTTATATGGGTCTTATGATCTAGAATTGGTTGTTTCCTAATGAGAGGTGACATTGTTCAATAATGAAGTGAGGGTTTGATACCCAAACTTATGACCATAATAATGATAATGTTGAAGGGATGAGATTCCCAATAAAGTGTTCAGGGGTCTGAGACCCCAGGATGAGTGTAACAAGATATGTTCCAATTGATATAAGATTTTTTGAAAGATATGTTACACCTTTCTATGTAGAATTTATCTATAATTTAGGCTTGTAACTTAATTGATGCTAAAAGATGGTGTAATGCACTTAATCTATCAAGTGAACTAAAAATGTAGTTGCCCTAGCCATAAATTCATTCAGTGTTAGGATTTGATGAATGGTGAAACGAGTTTCACTTAGAATGCATATTATTGAATATACAGGGTGCAAGTTGAAATATCTCCTTGTATCCTTAACTAACAAGATTGTACGGGCCATATCCTGAAGATTAGGATTGACTTTGGGCCATACCCTAACAAGAGTGTCGTTGTACCGTGACTCAATAAATAATCATGATTGGTTACAGACCATGCCCTGATATAATCGAGATTGATTATGGGTCATACCCTGATAAGAGAACATTCTATGTGTTGTATCTCTATAGAAAAGAGACTCTATACACTTGGCTATCCACAATGTGGATTGAATCATAATGTCCCTGCCATTAATCTCATACTGAGCGAGAAAGGAGAGGTCATGGATTTCAGCTCTTCCATAGACATATATGGCACTGATGGTTTACTTTGCAGTGGTCAATTGGAGATTGAAGGTATATTCCCATCTCTTCATGGCATAAGATGGATTCTTTAATGATGTAATCATCCATGTAGAGTATTTGTTTAAGGATCAAATACGGAAACATTGGTTGAAGCTTTGTTTTGTTTTCATACTTTTTAGTTTATAACAGTCATACATGTTCTTCATATTCCTTTTAAAAGTGGTTAAATAATCTATTGCTCAGTTGTATATTATTGAACTAATAAGATGTTGAGACTTCTCTACTCTGAATATAATCAACAGTTATACTTGTTTAATTCAATAAAAGTTTCTTCTGCTCTCATTCATAAAAGTTTAATTGTGATAATAATATTGTTGTCGGAGAGTTACATCTCTCACTGGGAGTTGTTGTCTCACCCCGTGGGTTCCACAACTTTGTAGGTGGACGTGCATGAGGAGGCAGAGATCATGCAACAGAGAGTGGGCAGCAACATCATGGACAGAAGTAACAACCCAGGTTGAATGTGTTGTTATGTGTCTTGTAGATATAGAGTCCTATGTGTCGTCTCTGTACTCTAAGGCCCTTTGGGAGATAGTGTGTAAATATTTTTATAATCAATCTGAGATTTTGGCAAGTATGCCTCGACACATAATGTTGCTCTTTTGTATGTTTTAGAAAAAAATTGTTATCTCATATCCTTGCAAGGTGATGGAACAATGTATGTAAAAAATGAACCATGATGTATATATGGTTTGGTTATTTATGAAAAGAATTTCCTGGTAAAAAGGGTTTAAATTTTAGTGATTTTCGGTAATCCACTATTAATGATTAATTCCGCATGGATTTGTGTGATAATGCTAATGGTTTGATAGCGGTCATCATAATTTATGGCATCTGAGCCTTAGGTTCACTGAGTCTATAGAGACATAGAATTAAGGTCGTTGAGTCTATTCTAGTGTCCTCCAGTTTATCTTATAGTGACTTCTGCTTATATAGAAGAAGAACTAAAGCTCAAAAATGTTTGGAGAACATGAAGAACATGATGCTGAGAGCAACATTGCTGCACCAGGAAGAGGTGCAAGAGAGTAGGCAAGAGAAGTACAAGTTCTTGAGAATCCCCAAGTGGATCAGTCTATGCTAGAGAACCCTGCTTTCTATGGTCTCTTTGGGTATTTCGACGACAATAAAACATATGGCAGACAAAATACCAACACCCCCCTAGGGCACTAGTTCCCAATGTAGAATCTTCAAGTTCTAGTAAGACTTTTGAACAGATACGTAGTGTGGGAGCTATAGAATATGCTGGAACAGATGACCCAACATATGCAGATCTGTAGCTCATTGAGTTAGAAAAAGCTTTTAATATCCTTAGCATCCCAAAAACTGACAAAGTTAGGCATGTTGTGTACCTATTGAAGGGAAGTGATGGCCATTGGTGGGCCATCAAAGAGGGAAAAGGCCTAATGTTGAGGTCAGATGGGAGGAATTCTGACGTGAGTTCGCCAATAGGTACTTTCCTCATACGTACCTGGATGAGAAAATCTCACAGTTTGAATAGATTAGGCAAGGGCCTATGAAGATTAATGAGTATGAAGCTAAGTTTGTGGAGCTTTTGTGGTTTTATCCGCACATGGGTACTATAGACTAGAAGAGGATTCAACATTTTGAAAAGAGTCTGAACGCTGAGTTGACAACTCCTACAGCTGCTCTGGAGAATAGGGAAAGTTTGCTACATTTCTGGAATCAGTTATGAGGATAGAAAGATCAGTAATCGAGAAATGTGAGGCCAATTTTAGAAAAGGACCTACTCAGTTCCAAGGATAGAGGTTCAGAAGCTACAAGAAACCAAGGTTTTCACCATCAGCATCACAGATGTTCAATGCTCAAATGCATTGGAAATCAAGTAAGGGTAGAGGTAGTAATTTTCTGCCTACTGGAGCCCAAAGTACGACATCAATGTCAGTAACAGGGTCTTCTAGGCCCCAATAAGAGACAAAAATTTGCCACAAGTGTGGATAGATAAGATATCTAAAGAGGGATTGTCTAGTAAGAGATACTGGGTGACCCAACCACCAAGGCAGAGTCACCAAGACTCTCAGAGGAAACATTTTAGTAGTCGTGCAGGAGTATGAGGACATGGATAGGCATCTTAAGTAGGTTCATCTGTACAAGGTAATAGAGGACGTGGTCGACAGCAGGCAATAACAAGATTCTATGCTATGAGTCATCCAGAAGAAATAGTCAACCCCCACAAGTCGTGACAAGTTAGATGGAATTATTTCATTATGACATGTATTCATCTTGCTTCATATCTATTTTGATTGACCCAGGCGCTACACACTCCTTTATCACTTATGAAGTGATTCATAACTGCCTTTTGCCTGTTAGTCGTAGAATGAATAACTTGATGTTATAAACTTTGTTAGTTGGTTCATCTGTGTTATAAGAGGTATGTCCCCCCCCCCCCCCCGTGTTCTTTATTTCTTGGAACACAACATTCAAATGGATCTTATACCACTTGAGATGCATGGATTTGATGTAATCCTTAGAATGGACACCGTGGAAAAATATAAGGTAGTCTTGGATTGTGGTTTCAAGCAAGCTATGTTCACATATGGTGGTGAGACATGGATCTTTCAGGGAGACATGAAGATTCTTCCAACATGTCTAGTATCGGTAGTGATAGCTGAAAAACTGTTGCGACATGGGTATGAGGCATTCTTAGCACATGTGGTGGATACCAAGGTAGAAACTCCTAGTATTATAGAAGTGCTAGTTGTTAGAGAGTTTAAGGATGTGTTTCCTATGAAATTTCCTGATATACCTCCACCTCGAGAGATTTATTTTGAGATCAATCTAGTTCCCAGTACGCAACCAATAACTCAAACACCTTATAGGATGGCACCAGAAGAGATGGAAGAATTAAAGAAAAAATTATAAGAGTTACTTAACAAAGGATTTATCTGGCCAAGAACATCGCTGTGGGGTGCTCCAGTACTTTTTGTAAATAAAAAGGATGGATCTATGAGGTTATGTAAAGACAATAGGCAGTTGAACAAGGTGGCAATAAAGAACAAGTATTCTTTGCCAAGGATAGATGATTTGTTTGACCAGTTGCGTGGTGCAATAGTGTTCTCTAAGATAGATCTAAGGTCAGGATGTTGGTATGTATGCCCTGAGAGACAATCATGGGATGATTGGTGGGATACATTAAGATTGATTAGATAAACATCAAAGGCAAGCTTCCAATTCTTTCTGGATCAGTCATATGAGATAATGATGGAACATATTGAATATCTAGAGAATGACAGTACTCAATGATGTATGCTTTCAGGTTGAGGACCTGAACGATGAGATCATACGGATGCTAAGAGTTTGTACATTCTTATTATATCCCCAGTCGTATGTCATTGTGGAAGGCAGATAGATAGCAATGACACACAAAACTAGATTGTGGCATTGGTTGATGACAGAATCTCATTAGTCATGATGTAGAGATATCAAACCAAACACATAGGTACTTGTTAGAGAACAAGTGTACTAGACATACCCATCGTGAGTTTGACACATGCAACCATGACATGGTAGTCACAGTCAGTTCTCACAGTGATGGTGGTGAGTGTGATTCTTTGACCTGAAATCACTACACTCAACACATGTCATTGGGTACACTTTGACATCATCAAACGCAGTCCTGAAACATAGGTTGTTATAAAGGTGATGATTGGGTGGCTTTGACACATGGGGCTTTTGAGGGTGAATGATAGATATGGGATTTGTCCCTCCTGAGGGAGTTTGATATCCATGGCCACTTCATCGTGAGTTTGACACATGTAACCATGACATGGTAGTCACAGTCAGTTCTCACAGTGATGGTGGTGAGTGTGATTCTTTGACCTGAAATCACTACACTCAACACATGTCATTGGGTACACTTTGACATCATCAAATGCAGTCCTGAAACACAGGTTGTTATAAAGGTGATGATTGGGTGGCTTTGACACATGGGGCTTTTGAGGGGTGAATGATAGATATGGGATTTGTCCCTCCTGAGGGAGTTTGATATCCATGGCCACTTGATGAGTAGGATTGAGATAGGTGTGTGCACGCATGTGTGAATCAATATGTGATATTGATGTCACACATATCTCCTCCAATCTACTCTGAGATCAAAAAAGTGAATGAACGTTGACAGGATGACTATTCCATGCCTTGAGTTCATTCGGGATATCAGTGACAAAGGAATTATACATTCGCTATAACACCATTCACAGATTGTAGGATTGAAAGTTGTTCTCCAACTTTCTATTTCACTTGGGTAGAACTGATGTGCAACTAGGCACCACTCTTTGTTTGTGAAGTCATAAGTGTTATGGACTTTCACTGCCAATGTGAAATGGGCCTGTAGGGTCACACACATAGGATTTAACTTGGAAGAGGAGTTTATCCTCAAACGATGTTTAGATTGATTACTAAAGGAGTTTAGTAGTTCAATTAAACACTCAATCAATTGATTACTCAATAGCATAGTGTTTAAGGTGTTGGACCGATTGATTAGAGTATCAGATTGATTGAAACTGCAATTGATTGATTTTGCACAGTCTTCACTCCCAACCGATCATCTCATGTGATGAATCGATCGGATCAGCTTGGTGAACCGATCGGATCATGAGATGAACCGATCGGCTCATGATAGGTTGATATGACTAGTTCAAGGGTTGAACCGATCGGCTCAATAGGTCCAAACGAGCAAGTTGGGAAAGTCAGGTTGGTGACAAATTTCTTTTTGTTTCACTTGTCCAATTTGATTGGAACAAGGATTGGTATTTGGATCAATTTGAAACAAAAGAGGAAAAGTCAATCGGGAATTGACCAGGGCAGTGAACCGATCGTTTCAGAAGTGAACCGATCAGCTCAGGTGCCCCAACCGATCGGTTTAGGTGTGAACCGATCGGCTCAATTCCCCAATTGATCGGTTCATGCTTGAAACAATCGGTTCAGCTGGCGCAGTTGGTTGTTTTGTGGAAAATCTCAAACCCTTCTACTCCTGCTTTAGTCCCGCATTGCCCGGGGTAGAGAACCATGTCCCATGACCCTCCTATATATATAGGGGTATTGGGGGCTTCTCAAAGTACAACTCAGAACACCATTTGCTCTGCAAAGTTGTCGTTCTCTCTGGTTGTAGTAACCGAGAGAGCCTGAGCAAGTGCTACCCGTTAAGGGAGGAACAATAAGGGAAAGACAATTATAGAAAGGCAACTGGTTGTAGGAGAGTGTGTCGATGACTAGTACGCCGAAAGGAGGGTACAACTCCTTCCAGTGCCTTCTGTGACAAGGAGATCAGAGTTCTAGGTGGTCTGTGTGGACTACTTCAGAGGTGGGAGATTTCTGCCGCTCGGAGGATAGCTGTCAATCTCGATAGTCCCAGTGAGACCAGGAGCTGCACAGACATCGTCCAAGACCGGAGGTGAAGACTGCGCAAGCCGCGAGGTAATGTCTCTGAGCAAGCCTCGGGACAAGGTATGCCTCTACAAACCCTCCTTCCAATTGTATAGACGTTGACATTATTCCTTTATACTGGGTTCAGGGAGAAGAAATTTTTTGTTTCCGCTGCCTTCTCTGTCTCCCATAAAACCCAATAGTGGTATCAAAGCCACGTCAATTGCTCTATACTTTAGGATTATCGATGTGATCGATTTTGGTTTGTCGCCTTTATTTATTGCATACGATGCGAATAAAATTGGCTTTATGCATGTCCAATCCCAAATCCACAAATCCCAGTATACATATATGATATGTAATATGAATTCACTCGATACACGTTGCCCTTAAACGAGTTTTGTGGTTGATGTATAGCATGGTTATGGCCAATAAACCCTATATATGTGTGCTTGGTTGAATGTGGTTGCTTGCATCTCAGTCTACACACTGATTCCCTACCTCCTTTTTCTTGATGTAACTCAAGATAACTCGAGATTTCTTTCCTACCTTTGCTCCCCCCAAATGTAACTTGGGGTTTCCCAATTTAAATTTAAAATAGGATAGATCTTTTATTTCCTATTATGTCAAAGAACGGAGGATAATCTAATGACAACTGAGACGGTCGGTTCAAGGCGTGAACCGATCGGTTGGCAATCCAGACGACCAGCTCACAGAGTGAGACGAGCGGGTGGCAGCCTGAGGAGATGCATGACGACTAGTGAACCGATCGGCTAGAGGCGCCAGTCGATTGGCTGGTGGCACCCAACCGATCGGCCAGATGGTGAGCCAATCAATCACGAAGATGAGTTGATCAAACCCAGAACGGCAAATCACAGAGTTCATGTTATACAGGTTGCATGTAATGTGGACATAGATGATCGTGATTCGTCTTGGCTTGAGGAATCACATTAGGATGGCCATAATCATCGCTTTTATCGTTTCACATGTTTTCTGTGGGATATAGCATGTATATGATACATACTATGCATTGTGGTGATTGCATATGTATATGTACCTATAAAACCAAATCCCTCATTAAATATTAAAGTTTTAGATGCCTTCCAAATGCGACACACGTGAAAAGCTTGATCAGCCAAGTGTGGGCACGCGCTAGCATGGTGCACCGTCAATATCGTGGAAGCGTGAAGGATGGATATGTGGGTCTACCCTAGCAGGGTGCATATTCATCGTGTTGGCTTTGGGTCAGACTTAACAAGGTGACCTAGATAGGATCTAGCACCTTGAGGCATGGAGGTGATCATGGCAAGGATTTGCATATGAAATTTTTCAAGAGTTGCATATGATGCAATTGGAAAAAGTTGCCTACCTGGAAGATCTAAGTTGTGGGTGACAGCCCTAGCTGGTCCATGACTCAAAGGATTTCAGGATCTTGACCCACTAGAAGGTTGTACGCTGCAATCTTACGAATTGATGGTGAGGGCTATCAATTTGAACAAAAATAGTGGGAGTGATAATTAATTAAAGTCCTAATTATATCGTCAACCTTTCAAATCAATCAAATAAGTCAAAATTAAGTTTTGGACTAAATTGCATATATTTCCTTTTGTACAATAAATGGCTAATCAACAATAATCACTTTATTTGCGATCGATCCTTGAGACAAACAAATTAAATGGGAATAATTTCCATGACTGGTTAGGACGTTGAGAAGTGTTCTCAATCGAAGAGCAAAAGCTCTAAGTCCTAGTTATACCTGAACCAGATGAACTTGATCCCACCACACCAATGGTTGAAAGTATGCATATGGAAGCATATCGAGGATGCCATTGATGTCGAGTGCTTAATGTTGCGCTCTCTAAACTATGAGTTACAGAGACAACTTGAGACATATGATGTCTCTAAGACACTGTCCTAGTACAGAAGGAGAACTAGTAAGGTATTCAAACACTCGACATCAATGGCTTGAACTATGTATGTGGAAAAACCTGAATAAGAAGGATTCCCTCTGAGCCAAGGGTTGGCTATTTGTATGATACTGCAAATGTTGCGAGAATCATACAGTTCATGATGAACTATAACATGAACAACTTTGGCAAGCATTGTTGTACATGTTAAGGATAGTAGAGGCAAAGATGAAGAAAGACAAACCCTAATCTTTGATATGATCAATGAAGGGTAAGTCTTAAAGGCAAGGGCAAGGGCAAAGCAAAAGAAGTGTTCTGTTGCTAGCTAGCAACCCAAGCCATCTTCAGCCTCAAGGCACATGGGGAAGGGGAATGAGGGAAATGCCCTCTATATCTGGAAGAACAAAAGAAGACGAAAGGAGGGGATAAAGATCTCCACCATAGGTATCATGAAATAAACACTTCTTTATCTGAGGTATATGACACCAAGATATGGATCTGTTATATGTGATATACAAGATCCACAAAGAAGTGATGGCCTTTGTGAAAGGACCAAGAAAGAAGTACTCATCATTGGAGCAAGTGTTGCTTCCATAGATAGGAGTACCTTTTGTTTATTTCAGCCTAAAGGACACGAAATAGAGTTGAGAACTGCTATTTCAATTTTCAAATAGAAACACTTTATTGTTGCATCTTGTTGAGACAAGGATGGCTATCAATATAGTTGATGTTTCAAAGATATGATCTTTGTGGCAATGCCTTGTTTATCTTGTGTTACTTGTTATGCATAAGATAAAATGACACCTAAAAGTTATTGATAACTCAAATAATCAAATTAGCATAAATCAAGAGAAATTCATCTCTAGTTTCCATATGATGGATAAGCTAGATTTTTTTGGTTAGAGAACCAGTAAGAGACATGAATCTCTTAGACATGATTAATCAATCTTCACTAAGGTAGTGGGAGAATGATTATCCTATTAGGTATAATACATGTGATGTATTTACATACCTATTGGATTTAATGCTAGTACTTCAAACAACATTTAGAGAAATACCAATATGAATATCTTGAAGTGTTCAAGAATATCATAGATGAAGTACGAATTTGGTAAAGTGTTAATTCTTGATGAGATCAATGAATGAAATACTTGAACCAAATGTTTGAGAACCTTGTGAGTGATTATGATAGTGTATCATAGTGAACTCGTGATTAAGGCATGATGATGTCTAAATCAAGAAGGAGTCATACTCTAAGGAGTTAGAGGATGATTATCAAATAACTGAGTTCTTCTTAAATAATGAATACCCCACACTAATAAAGGACATTAAGAATCACAAGGACTTGTGAGTTCTTATATCCTTGACAGATACACCTCGATTATCTATGTGATGAGTTGGTCATGTGATGAATCAACTATCTAGATGAATATGAGGAACTGGATTTTGAGTTATGGTTTATGTCCATTACATCCTAAATGACTTCCATGTGAACCATAACGTATGACCTTGATGGTAGCACCCATTGGGATGAAATCCATAAGTGCAAATGAGTCTTAAGCGTTAAGACACATGGATAACATTTTGATAGGATGATGCTTGTTGATTGTAACTTAATGACTAAGAGATTTGGCATATAGATACTAAAACCGCATTCCTATGAGGAATAAGACAAGGATGTGTACGTGACACAACCTATAAGGTTAATGAATCCATTAATGTAAATGAAGTCTATAAGTTACAATGGACTAATCAATATTATTGATTGAGTACAAGCAACTCAGAACTATGATCTTTATTTTGATAATATAGTCAAAGGGTTTGACTGATATGTCAAAGACAAAGAAGGGATATGTGATTTAGTGGGAGCGTATTTGCATTCCACATGTTGATGTGAAATGGAAATGTTCTAGAATGGAAATCCGAAGTGGAAATTATCTTTAAGGAAGATAGAGACGTTTCCTATGTGATAGGGATAGAGATCTATAGAGATAGTTCTCAAAAACCTCTTGACCTGAAAAGAGAATGAATACATTGGAAATCTATACTGAAGGGTTCAGTGTGCACAGATTCAGTGGGAGAAAACTTGTCCATGTTACATGGAGTTAATATCCCAAGGCCAAGTGTCCAATTCTTATGAAGAATGGGAACACTAAGAATAGATATGAATCTATCATGTATGTAATCATCCCATTATCTTGCATGTATGGACATAGCAAGAATAAAATGCATTCATCATCTTATATGTAGGACATGACAATATGATGTGCTCATATGTGGGACATGACGAGTGGATGTTTGTCTAGTTCCAGTAAGGGTTACTGGAATACCATAAGAACTTGATAAGTACTTGAGAAGTACTAGTTCTATATAAATAAGGAAGGGTTCATTGTAAAGAGTCACACTGATGCAAACTTCCAAAAAGGACAGAAAATTAATCACAAAAAATATATGAGATATATAAAAGTGAATGTTTGTTGATAAATGGAAACGTTCCAATAAAGCCGTTTAAAAGGAAAAAGATGAGTATTTGTGTGTTAGAGAATATTAGTGGATACTATATGGATCTGGAAATTCATGAGATGAACTTATAGATATTTCAGTTATTGATGACAAGTAAGGAGTACTTGGTCATGCAATGTGGCTAAAGGTTAGCAAAGGAATACTATATCGCATATTACAGCAACTCCATATCATACGTGTGACGTACAACGAAGACATGGGAGCCATGCAGTTAATACTGACTTTGGCAAGGTGTTGTCATAACTCACTACGTAAGCACAAGAGCATAGTAACATGTGGGACATGTTTGAAGATCACTAAGAATCTAATTCAAGGGTGATTGGCTCACAGTGCAAGTGGGAGTCTGTTGGTATGTATGCCCTGAGAGCCAATCATGGGATGATTGGTGGGATACATTAAGATTGATTTGATAAACATCAAAGGCAAGCTTCCAATTCTTTCTGGATCAGTCATATGAGATAATGAAGGACAAGATTGAATGTCTAGAGAATGAAAGTACTCAATGACGTATGCTTTCAGGTTGAGGACCTGAACGATGAGATCATACAGATGCTAAGAGTTTGTACATTCTTATTATGTCCCTAGTCAGATGTCATTGTGGAAGGCAGATAGACAGCAATGACACACAAGACTAGATTGTGGAGTTGGTTTATGACAGAATCTTGCTAGTCATGATATGGAGATATCAAACCAAACACATAGGTACTTGTTAGAGAACAAGTGTATCGGACAGACCCACCGTGAGTTTGACACATGGAACCATAACATGGTAGTCACAGTCAGTTCTCACAGTGATGGTGGTGAGTGTGATTCTTTGACCTAAAATCACTACACTCAACACATGTCGTTGGGTACACTTTGACATCATCAAACGCAGTCCTGAAACATGGGTTGTTATAAAGGTGATGATTGGGTGGCTTTGACACATGGGGCTTTTGAGGGGTGAGTGATAGATATGGGATTTGTCTCTCCTGAGGGAGTTTGATATCCATGGCCACTTGATGAGTAGGATTGAGATAGGCATGCGCACACATGTGTGAATCATTATGTGATATTGATGTCACACATATCTCCTCCAATCTACTCTGAGATCAAGAAAGTGAATGAACGTTGACAGGATGACTGTTCCATGCCTTGAGTTCATTCGGGATATCAATGAAAAAGGAATTATACATTCGCTATAACACCATTCATGGATTGTAGGATTGAAAGTTGTTCTCCAACTTTCTATTTCACTTGGGTAGCACTGATGTGCGTCTAGGCACCGCTCTTTGCTTGTGAAGTCATAAGTGTTATGGACTTTCACTACCAACGTGAAATGGGGTTGTAGGGTCACACACACAGGAGTTAACCTAGAAGAGGAGTTTATCCACAAATGATGTTTAGATAGATTACTAAAGGAGTTTAGTAGTTCAATTAAACACTCAATCAATTGATAGCTCAATATCATAATGTTCAATGTGTTGGACCGATTGATTAGAGTATCGGATTGATTGAAACTGCAATTGATTAATTTTTCACAGTCTGCACTCCCAACCGATCGGCTCATGTGATGAACTGATCGACTGAGCTTGGTGAACTGATCAGCTCATGAGATGAACCGATCGGCTCATGAGATGAACTGATCGACACAGGACAGGTTGAGATGACCAGTTCAAGGGTTGAACTGATTGACTCAACAAGTCCAAATGAGCAAGTTGGGAAAGTCAGGTTAGTAAGAAATTTCTTTTCGTTTCACTTGTCCAATTTGATTGGAACAAAGATTGGTATTTGGATCAATTTGAAACAAAAGAGGAAAAGTCAATCGGGAACTGACCAGGGCAGTGAACCGATCATTTTAGAAGTGAAACGATCGGCTCAGGTGCCCGAACCGACTGGCTCAGGTCCCCAACCGATCGGTTCATGCTTTAAACGATTGGTTCAGCTGGCGCAGTTGGTTGTTTTGTGGAAAATCTCGAACACTTCTACTCCTGCTTTAGTCCCGCATTGCCTGGGGTAGAGAACCCTATCCCATGACCCTCCTATATATAGGGGTATTGGGGGCTTCACAAAGTACAAATTAGAACACCAGTTGCTCTGCAAAGTTTTCGTTCTCTCTGGTTGTGGTAACCGAGAGAGCCCGAGCAAGTGCTACCTGTTAAGGGAGGCACAACAAGGGAAAGACAACTACAGAAAGGCAACTGGTTATAGGAGAGTGTGTCGGTGACTAGTACGCTGACAAGAGGGTATGACTCCTTCTGGTGCCTTGTGGGACAAGGCGATCAGAGTTCCAGGTGGTCCGTGTGGACTACTTCAGAGGCAGGAGATTTCTGCTGCTCGGAGGACAGTTGTCAATCCCGACAGTCCCGGTGAGACCAGGAGCTGCACAGACACCGTCTAAGATCGGAGGTGAAGACCGCGCAAGCCGCAAGGTAATGTCTGTTGGGTTTTAGGGAGATAGAGAAGGCAACGGAAAAAAAATTTCTCCCCCAACCCATACCGAGGAAACGCGTCAACGTCTATATAATAGGAAAGGATGGTTTGTGGAATCATACCTTGTCCCGAGGCTTGCTCGGCGACAATACCTCGCGCCTTGCGCGGTCTTCAACTCCGGACTTCGACGGTGTCTGTGCAGCTCTTGGTCGCACCGGGGCTGACAACTCCTACTCGAACCGGACTGTCAGATGACAGTTGTCCTCCTAAGCGGAAGTGTCCTCCCGCCTCTGTAGTAGTCCACACGGACCACCTGGAACTCCACACTCCTTGTCCCACAAGGAAGTGGAAGGAGTCTCACCCTCCTGTTGACGTACTAGTCACCAACACGCTCTCTTGCCTCCTGTTGCAACTGCAGTTGTCCTTCCCTTGTTGCACCTCCCTTTTGCGGTAAGCACTTGCTCGGGCTCTCTCACGGTTACCAAAACCAGAGAGAATGACAACTTGCAAAGCAACTGGTTGCACTGAGCTTTACTTTGAGAAGCCCCCAATACCCCTATATATATAGGAGAGTCATGGGACAGGGTTCTCCATCCCGGGCAATGCGGGACTAAAGAAGGAGTAGAAGGGTTCGAGAATTTTCCACAAAAAGCAACCGGTTCGCAACTTGAAATGATCGGTTCACAACTGAACCGATCGGTTCGGCCATTGAGCCGATCGGTTGGTCCTGAGCCGATCATTTGGGGCACTCCAACCGATCGGTTGGTGCCCTGAACCGATTGGTTCATAGTCCTAATCCGGCTCAAAAAGACTTTCCTTGTTTCGTTCCCAATTGGTATCGAATACCAATGTTATTCCCAATCGAATGGGCAATTTGAAACCAAAGGAAAATTCTTTCCGACATGACTTTTCCCAACTGGTCGGTTGCACAAGTTGAGCCGATCGGTTCAACCCTTGAACCGGTCGTTTCAACCCTTGAACCAGTCGTTTCAACCTGGGCATGAGCCGATCGGCCTGGACACTCCAGCCGACCGATTCAGCAACCTCAGCCGACCGGTTCATCACATGAACCGATCGGTTGGGAGCACTGGTTGGGAAAAAATCAGTCAATTGCGATTTCAATCAATCTGATACTCTAATCAATGCGTCCAACACCTTGAACCATATGATATTGAGCTATCAACTGATTGAGTGTTTAATTGAACTACTAAACTCCTTTAGTAATCAATCTAAACATTGCTTTGTGGACAAAACTCCTCTTCCAGATTAAATCCTATGTGTGTGACCCTGCAGGTCCATTTCACGTTGGCAGTGAAAGTCCATAACACTTATGACTTCACAAGGAAAGAGCGGTGCCTAGTCACACATCAGTGCTACCCAAATGAAAGTAGAAAGTTAGAGAACAACTTTCATCCTACAATCCGTGAATGGTGTTACAGCGAATGTATAATTCCTTTGTCACTGATATCCCGAATGAACTCAAGGCATGGAACAGTCATCCTGTCAACGTTCATTCACTTTCTTGATCTCAGAGTAGATTGAAGGAGATATGTATGACATTAATATCACATACTGATTCATACATGCGTGCGCACGCCTATCTCAATCCTACTCATCAAGTGGCCTTGGATATCATACTCCCTCAGGAGGGACAAATCCCATATCTATCACTC
Source organism: Alisma plantago-aquatica (assembly GCA_963693085.1). Classification (NCBI taxonomy): domain Eukaryota; kingdom Viridiplantae; phylum Streptophyta; class Magnoliopsida; order Alismatales; family Alismataceae; genus Alisma; species Alisma plantago-aquatica. The sequence goes on along the minus strand of OY856410.1, from coordinate 375,088,479 downwards.
ACCCCTCAAAAGCCCCATGTGTCAAAGCCACCCAATCATCACCTTTATAACAACCCATGTTTCAGGACTGCGTTTGATGATGTCAAAGTGTGCCCAACGACATGTGTTGAGTGTGGTGATTTCAGGTCTAAGAATCACACTCACCACCATCATTGTGAGTACTGACTGTGACTACCATCTCATGGTTCCATGTGTCAAACTCACGGTGGGTCTGTCCGGTACCTTGTTCTCTAACAAGTACCTATGTGTTTGGTTTGATATCTCTATATCATGACTAATGAGATTCTGTCATCAACCAACACCACAATCTAGTCTTGTGTGTCATTGTTGTCTATCTACCTTCCACAATGACATCCGACTAGGGACATAACAAGAATGTACAAACTCTTAGCATCCGTATGATCTCATCGTTCAGGTCATGAACCTGAAGGCATACGTCATTGAGTACTGTCATTCTCTAGACATTCAATCTATTCTATCACTATCTCATATGACTGAACCAGAAAGAATTGGAAGCTCGCCTTTGATGTTTATCAAATCAATCTTAATGTATCCCACCAATCATCACATGATTGGCTCTCAGGGCATACATACCAACAGACTCCCACTTGCACTGCGAGCCAATCACCTTTGAATCATATTCATAGTGATCTTCAAACATGTCCCACATGTTACTGTGCTCTTAGTGCAAACATAGTGAGTAATGTCAACACCTTGCCAAAGTCTGTACAAATTGCATGTCTCACATCTCTTCGCTGTACGTCGCACGTATGAGATGGAGTTGCCGTAATATGCGATCTAGTATTCCTTTTGCTAACCTTTAGCCTCATTGCATGATCAAGGATTCCAGACTTGTCATCAATGAGTGGAATATAAGTTCATCTCATGAACTTTCAGATCCATATAGTATTCACTGTTGTTCTCTAACACATAGATACTCGACATTTCCCCTTTTAAATGGCTTTATTCGAACATTTCCAATTATCAACAAACATTCTCTTTTATACATCTTATGTATAGTTTGCGATTAATTTTTCTGTCCTTTCGGAAGTTCACATCAATGTAACTCTTTACATCGAACTCTTCCTTATCTCCATAGAACTAGTACTTCACAAGCACTTATCAAGTTCTCATGGTATTCCAGTAACCCTTACTGGAAGCAGAAAGACATCCACTCGTCATGTCCCACATACGAGTTATCAGGATGAGCACATCATATTTCCATGTCCTACATACAAGATGATGAATGCATTTTATTCTTGCCATGTGATACATGCAAGACAATGGGATGATTACATACATGATAGGTCCATATCTATTCTTAGTGTTCCCATTCTTCATAAGAATTGGACACTTGGCCTTGGGATACTAATATCCATGTAACATGGACAAGTTTTCTCCCACTGAATCTGTGCATACTGAACACTTCAGTACAGATTGCCAATGTATGCTTTCTCTTTCCAGGTTAAGAGATTTTCCGAGAACTATCTCTATAGATCTCTATTCCTATCATATAGGAAACATCTCTATCTTCCTTAAAGATAATTTTCACTTTTGGATTTCCAATCTAGAACATTTCCATTTCACATCAACATGTGGAATGTGAATACGCTCCCACTAAATCACAGATGCCTTCTTTATCTTTGACATATCAGTCAAACCCTTTGACTATATCATCAAAATAAAGATCCATTTTTTAGTTGCTTGTACTCAATAAATCACATTGATTAGTCCATTGTAACTTATATACTTCATTTGCATTAGTGGATTCATAAACCTTATAGGCTGTGTCACGTACACATCCTAGTTTTATTCCTCATAGGAATGCGGTTTTAGTATCCATATGCCAAATGTCTTAGTCATTAAGTTGCAATCAACAAGCATCATCCTTCTCAAAATGTTATCCATGTGTCTTAACACTTAAGACTCATTTGCACTTATGGATATGATCCAATGAGTGCTACCATCTAGGTCATACCTTATGGTTCATATGGAAATCATTTAGGATGTAATGATCATAAATCATAACTCAAAATTCGGTTCCTCATATTCATCTAGATAGTTGACTCATCACATGAACAACTCATCACATAGATAATTGAGATGTATCTGTTAAGGATATAAGAACTCACAACCCTTGTGATTCTTAATTCCCTTTATTAGTGTGGGGTATTCTTTTATTAAGAAGAATTTAGTTATTCGATAATCATTCTCTAACTCCTTAGAGTATGATTCCTTCTTGATTTAGACATCACCATGCCTTAATCATGAGTTCACTATGATACACTATCATAATCACTCATAAGGATCTCAAACATTTGGTCCAAGTATTTTATTCATTGATCTCATCAAGAATTAATACTTTACCAAATTTGTACTTCATTTATGAAAATCTTGAACACTTCAAGATATTCATATTGGTATTTCTCTAAACACCATTAGAAGTATTAGCATTTGTTCCAATAGGTATGTAAATACATCACATGTATTATACCTAATAGGATAATCATTCTCCCACTACCATTAGTGAAGATTGATTAATCATGTCCAAGATATTCATGTCTCTTACTGGTTTTCTAACCAAAAGAGTCTAGATTTATCCATCATATGGAAACTAGAAATGAATTTCTTATGATATATGCTAATTTAATTGTTTGAGTTATTAATAACTTTAGGTATCATTTTATCTTATACATACCATGTATTACAAGATAAACAAGGCATTGCCACAAAGATCATATCTTTAAGATTGAAACATCAACTTTATTAATTGCCATCATTGTCATACAATATGCAATAATAAAGTGTTTCTATCTATTGGCAATATATGAAATAGCAGTTCTCAACTCTATTTCATGCCCTTTAGGCTGAAATAAACTGAAAGATACTCCTATCTATGGCAGCAACACTTGCTCCAATGATGGGTATTTCTTTCTTGGTCCTTTCACAAAGGCCATCACTTCTTTGTGGATATTGCATATCATATATGACATATCCATATCTTGGCATCATATACCTCAGATAAAGAAGCGGTTCATTTCATGATACGTTAGGTGGAGATCTCCATCCCCTCCTTCATCTTCTTTTGTTCTTCCAGATATAGAGGGCAATTCCATCATACACCCTTTCCCATGTGCCTTGAGGCTGAAGACGGCTTGGATTGTCGGCTAGCAATAGAACACTTCTTTGCTTTGCCCTTATCTTTGCCCTTAAGAATTACCTTTTCTTTGATCACATCAAAGATTATGGTTTGTCTTTCTTTATCTTTGCCTCTACTATCCTCAACATGTCCAACAACTTTGTCAACACTTGTCAAAGTTGTTCATGTTGTAGTTTATCATGAACTGTATGATTTTGCAACACTTGCAGTATCATACCAATAGCCAACTCTTGGCTCAGAGGGAATCCTTCTTAGTCAGGTTTTCCACATACCCAATCACATTGAGTGTGTGAATACCTTACTGGATCTCCTTCTGTCATGACATACTAGGACAGTATCTTGGAGACATCATATGTCTCATGTTATCTCTGCAACTCATAGTTCAGAGAACACAACATCAAGCACTCTTCATCAATGTCATCCTCAGTATGCTTCCATAAACATACTTTCACCCATTGATGTGGTGGGATCGAGTTCATCTGGTTCTGGTATAATTAGGACTTAGAGCTTTCACTCTTTGACTGAGAACACTTCTCATCATCCTAACCAATCGTGGAATTATTCCCATTTAATTTGTTGGTCTCAAAGACCGATCGCAAATAAAGTGATTTGTTGATTAACCATTTATTTTAACAAAAAGGAAATATATGCAATTTTAATCCAAAAACTCATTTTTGACTTGTTTGATTGATTTGAATAGTTGACGATAAAATTAGGCCTTTAATTAATTATCGCTCCCACTATTTTACTTCAAATGGATAGCCCTCACCATCAATTCGGAAGATTGCAGTGTACAACCTTCTAGTGGGCAAGATCCTGAAATCCTCTAAGCCATGGACCAGCTAGGGCTGTCACCCACAACATAGATCTCTCAGGTAGGCAACTTTTGCCAATTGCATCATATGCAACTCTTGATAAGATGTCATCTACAACTCCTTGCAATGATCATCTCCATGCCTCAAGGCGCTAGATCCTATCTAGGTCACCTTGTTAAGTCTGACCCAAAGCAAACACGATGAACATGCACCCTGCTAGGGGAGACCCACACATTCATCCTTCACGCTTCCACGAGATAGACGGTGCACCACGCTTTGGCATGCCCACACTTGGTGTAACATACTGAAATTTGGGACTAAATTAAAATTTTGAACTATGATTTGTAATCCTTCAAAAAAAAAATTGAATTTCCTTTTCCTAGATTGCACTCACATTTGTCTCCCATTGGAAATATCTTGACACTCAAGCTCTAGAATACAATTTATCCTCATTTGGCATAGTCATTCCTCTTGGGACCCACAAGTGAATAATTGAATTTCAATATAATTTCTTAGCTTTGGAATCATATAGAATAGTACTGATAATTTTAGTATTTATTTGTAGAGTAAATAATTCCTTTTACTACTTTAGACTAATACTTTTAGTAATTAGACCAATTGCTATTAAACCATCATTCAATATTACATTAGAAACGGAGTAATGAATTAGGAGAAATGAATAGTGGTAGTAACACCATTGCATAAGGAAACTTACTGGTATTTATTTGCAATCTAATTAAGGGACTTGATTGGGGCCCATTTAGAATAGGTCTTCTACCCTAACCGCACGCCCACGCGTCTAGAATGCGGTTGTTACCGCTACAACACAGAACCAGCAAGGAAAACGCCCGACGTCCTCACCTCTCGCCTCTCCACGACCTCACTTTCTCTCCCTCTCCCTCACCGTCTGGCCTTGTGCCATAATTAATGATTAACCGTTGCAAGGCATAGAGACTGTGACGATGGGGCGTTGCAGACGACGATCAAGAAGAAAACACCCAGCGTTCCATGTGCAGTGCCATCCAACCCCTTCTCCGTCTTCCCTGGACACGCACCCTAGGGTCGGTGCCTCTATAAAACCTTGCCAGTCCACCAGCTACTCAGCAAACCACATCAGCCGCTAAGCACCACTTCCTCCCTGAATACCTGCAACTCTAGCAACAATCTGGTCCGTAATCTGCCGTCCAGAATCCCAGTCTCCCTGCAGCCATCGCCGAATCCCTCCTCCCTCCGTGATTCCATGCTCATAGATCTGCATGCCATCAACCTACTCAAGCCCGACCTACAGCACAAACAGACCTCGACGCCAGCGCCCTGCGTTGGATCTCGCCAGCCACCACGACACACCTACGCCGCCACCATCACTCCACGACAGCCGCCCAAGATCTCCCAGTATTTACCCCATACTCCTTCGGCCACCATGACGCCATACAGATCCTAGATGTACCACCATCAACGTCCGCCCTCATCATCTTCCTCCTCACCGTCACCCCTTCCGACCTGTGATGAACCAGCACCGTCAGCCACCGCCATAGCACCGCCATTACTTTCAAGGCCTACTCTTCCTGGGCACCATCTGCCCCGACCCCAAGCAGCCTGCAGCTTCCACGACACCTCGCCAGTAATAACATCAACACTACCTGCTGGGCTCGTCTGCCCCGTCACCTTCCTATACCCCTCTCGTACTCTGACGGAGTTCTTTGCATTCCTGACTTCTGTCTTCTGGTCGTGTTTTGGCTTCGCATGGCACCCCTACGGCTGTTGCTCCCCATCCTCAACACCCCGCAGATCCAGCACACCTCGCCAACCCTGACCCCTGCCCGACTTTCTCCACCATGCCACCAGGCTCCCATGCCCCCAACAACTGCCGGCTGCAACTCTGCAAATCAGACCCCACGCCGCCAACCGCCCTCGCCTGCAAACTGCGCCTGCCGGAAGAGCTGTCACCACCTACGGTGAAGCCGGGGGCAGTTCGACTCCTATCACCCCACCTCTTCCTTTTACACGGAGAGCTAAAGCCAAATTTCTGGGATGGCTTCAGAAAATCTGATCGGCAGTAAGAGGAAGCTAACCCAGCAATCGCTAAACGACCCAAATATCTACCTTCTTGAGTTTTTTTTGTCACGGAGACCATGTCAAAGCTCATCATAGAAAGCTGGTCGGCATGTCTAGACCCTGTCGCTGCCAACAACGCTAGACGGGAATGGATCCATCTTGAATCAGTAGGAGTCATCGGGCAGTAAGTCTGTTCTTATTCTTCAACATTTCTTATAATCAGTTAGTAAGTGGGTAGACGATAACCTTGTGAATCATAATTAGTTTATAAAGATCAGACGAGCCAGGTTATCATGCCTAATCACATTAGGTTAAGTATATATATGCATGCATACATCTAGCAATGCGTGATACACTAGAATAGACGATCATTATAATTTTTGTAGTTGTACGGTGTTAATACTAATACAGTAAACTGCAGACTAGATAATATCTAAATACGTGTTAATGTACTAGACACACATACATAACATTTATACCTTTACCTATTATATTTTTCATTCCCTAAGATCAATTGTTAAGATTATATATACCATTTACACATGCAACTTATGTAGTAGGAGTGTTAATGGAGTCATGGAAACTGTTCTTTAGACCACCCAGTCGTATGACACCAGATTCGTAAATGAGATATGTGTATACTAATGTAATGAGTCTAATAAATTGCATATATGCTTTATGCACGTTGTATTTTCTCAGATCTTTGAAATATGTTAATACTGGAAAGTTATTAAATACATAGAAACCGCTGAATATTAAACACCGTTATCAAAATGGTTTGGATAAGTAGTCGGTTCCTTAATACATATCATATTAAAATAGATATTAATGAAGTCATATTATTAACGATAAAGTTCTATAATTTCAATTTGTAATCAAATAAAAAGTTAGAAATGTCATGATGTATTCGTAATAACAATAAGTATACATATGTTACCAACATCGACTAAAATTATGTTATTTTGGTAAATATATCTAAAAAAAAATGAATATGTTCTAGCTTGGTCGATCAAATTGAGTTACATGAAAGATAAAGATAGAGATTTTAGAAGATATCACATATCCAAAATGATTGATGGAAACCTTAGAAAGAGAATATATTTATATTTCAATACGAGAATTACAAGTAAGTAGCATATGTAATAGTCCTTAACTATACAACAATTTATGTGTCCATGAATAGCTGTACAAGAAAAGTGTTTCGCCATATTTCAAAATTATATGATAATAACACGCTTTAAAGTATGTAAACATATATATACAACATGACTAGAAATCTTTGAAAGAAATATATTGAGAGAACATGAAACAATAAATATCTAGGTGGGAAAGCTAATTAAGAAAAGTTTAGTAAATTCCAAGCCAAGTAATAACACTATTATACTACTATGTAGATTTCTCACTCTTGGATCCATTCTTGGTGATTGTGCAACCTATGGAGACTTGGATAATTGAGGTACTATTCCTCTATTTCATTGTTTAACTATTTTCCCTCTTGATGGACATACATATATCTTGATTCATGGTGAATTCCATATAGTTTTGAAACCTTTATTTATTCTTGAAAGTTCACCACTCTCATTTTACAATTGATGAAATGTTGTTGATAAAATATTTTGGCACTGGACTTGATCTATTTGGAGTTTTGACTCCATGTGGACTTTGGTCCCTTGGGCTTTGTCCCTATAGAGCTTTGGCTCACTTGAGTGGGCCAAGTACCCCACAACCCTGCGCAGAGGATAGGGATTAGTTGTCCCCCAGTTAACTGGAATAGCTAATAAGGCACTAGTGTCGTTCTCTCCTAGAGTGTGAGAACACAAGGCACTTAGCCCTAGAAAAGATATGATAGAAAGGTGCCAAAACTTGCCAAATAGAATATTTTGAAATTGATATACTTTGTGAATAGCTTGGATATATTTTGCATACTTGAATTATTGAATCTTGCTTAATGATATTCTTATGAAAGATTTCCTATCTTGAAGTTGATATTGGAATTTCTTTTTTTGTAAGCCTTTAGTCCACCAAATAGTCCTTTCCTACTTTTATTATACATCTAAACCTATTTCGTACATAGTTCAATGATTGGATTTAGTACCAGCTTTGCTGACCCTTTTTTTTTCCTTCAATGGGGTCCATGTGTGGTTTTGTTCCCTTTGGGAACTCATGGGCAGGTGATAGATGGAAGAGCTTGAAGAGACATGCACTGGGTAGTCCTCCGTTGAAGATTAGATAGGAATAAATTTTATTTCTTAAACTTGTAATCATATTTGTAGCTTCCGCGACTCTGATGTACAAGCATGAATGTAACAAAGATTGTTTATGTATTTGATATTATTTTGTAAATATTCGACCGTAAAGATCGAGTCTTTACAAGATGGTATCAGAGCCATAAACGGTCGGCACTCATGCATGTCTCAGAAAAATTAGGGTTAAGTAGGAACACCAATGGAGTAATTAGAGCTTAGAAAAATAGTTGACAAGAAATACTAATATAACTAGGCTAATTACTAAGAAATACTTAGAATACAAGTAGGTAATATTAAGAAAGCTATGTTGTGATGTACATCATACTAGAAATCCATCTTGCTCATCTGACTTTTGGACTTCCCTAGGGATCGATTTACTTGAAGCTATTATTTAGGAAGAAGTGTTGATGAACCCTTTAGAACATTAAAGTCACCAACCTAGGTATACAAATGGGTAGAGTATCCTGATTTTGTTGTTAGGATTCGACGTACATTAATAATTGCATATATTAATATAGAATAAATTATTATACTAGACCCTAAAATGGGAATTTTCACAATCACATTCTATAGTTTCCATAACAAAATATAAAAGCATGTCACATAAATAATTATTCAAAATTTTTTTTGGGGTATATGTGTGTACTTGTGCAATGAGATATAGTAGGACATCACTTTGACCCCTAGGTTTGTGTAGAGTGCCCTAGATTATCTTCTTAGTTGGGACACTCATAAACAAATATAAATATGGAAAGTAGAATTAATAAATACCACAATTCCTAACAATGTTTGAATTTATGTCAATATTGTCACATATGACAAACTTCTATTTTGAATATTGATGAAAAAGATATTGACAATATGAAAAAAAAAAAGTGATTAGTATATTCCCTTTATAATTGTGTAGTTACACCTCTGAGAAAATGAAAAGTATTTAAAGAAGCTTTGACACTTGAAATAAATTCAACACTAGATTCACATGAGTAGAAAAATTGAGGAAAAAAAATTACAATAGGATGATACATAGTTAATATTATGTTGAATTAGGATAAAAATGATGAACTCAATATTTTGTGAACTTGTAATATATATGTACACATAAATATATAACTAGTACAACGTAGATATCATAGAGAGAGATTAAATCCTATCTTAGTTGAAATTGAAAATTAAGTATATGGGAACTTCTTGATCTAATAAATCATTGCACAAATATAGGCGGAAAAAAAAAATTGATCAAGTATAATATATCGTTAAGACCTAAAAAAAAAAATAGAGACAAAAAGTGTTTATAATGCAATATTAGATAAATACAAATAGGAAAAAGAGGTAAAAAAAAGGGGGGGGGGAGTCAAAATTTGAATCCATTTGGGGGTTAAGTTGGTAACTAATGATTGTTGAGGGAAAAAAAACTTGAATAGATATTTTATTAGACCCTCAACTATATATATAATTTTCGGAATAATATAGTAAAGAGACCCTACAAAAAAAAATGATGATATAAATTACGACACAAAATAAACATCACTCAAACATTAATGATAAGTATATTGGATTAAAGTTGATGAAGTATTGATAACTATAGATTGACCAATAAGCTTGTGGTGTAATTCAAACTTTTGATAATGATTGTCAAGAACCACAAATGGAACATGTAAGCTCTCATATTAGGATATGATATTAGAAGTCTCATGGACTAGTAATCATTAAGAACCAAATCCAATAATAGATATATTTTTGCAATTAGCATTTGCACCTAAATTAGTTCAGATTTTCAAAGATAGAATAATAATTGATCTGGTTGGTCACCCTGGCTAAGGCATAGGCCAGTCAAAGGAAGATTAGAGTTGTGTGCACTAGCAAGGTTGACATTTGTGCAAATAAGAGTGGTATGCTAGGAAATTTGGAATTTGAAGGAATTAGTTGTCAAGAAAGATAAGATTTCGGGGACGAAATCCTTTTGAAGGGTGGTAGAGTTGTAACATACTGAAATTTGGGACTAAATTAAAATTTTGAACTATGATTTGTAATCCTTCAAAAAAAAAATTGAATTTCCTTTTCCTAGATTGCACTCACATTTGTCTCCCATTGGAAATATCTTGACACTCAAGCTCTAGAATACAATTTATCCTCATTTGGCATAGTCATTCCTCTTGGGACCCACAAGTGAATAATTTAATTTCAATATAATTTCTTAGCTTTGGAATCATATAGAATAGTACTGATAATTTTAGTATTTATTTGTAGAGTAAATAATTCCTTTTACTACTTTAGACTAATACTTTTAGTAATTAGACCAATTGCTATTAAACCATCATTCAATATTACATTAGAAACGGAGTAATGAATTAGGAGAAATGAATAGTGGTAGTAACACCATTGCATAAGGAAACTTACTGGTATTTATTTGCAATCTAATTAAGGGACTTGATTGGGGCCCATTTAGAATAGGTCTTCTACCCTAACCGCACGCCCACGCGTCTGGAATGCGGTTGTTACCGCTACAACACAGAACCGGCAAGGAAAACGCCCGACGTCCTCACCTCTCGCCTCTCCACGACCTCACTTTCTCTCCCTCTCCCTCACCGTCTGGCCTTGTGCCATAATTAATGATTAACCATTGCAAGGCATAGAGACTGTGACGATGGGGCGTTGCAGACGACGATCAAGAAGAAAACACCCAGCGTTCCATGTGCAGTGCCATCCAACCCCTTCTCCATCTTCCCTGGACACGCACCCTAGGGTCGGTGCCTCTATAAAACCTTGCCAGTCCACCAGCTACTCAGCAAACCACATCAGCCTCTAAGCACCACCTCCTCCCTGAATACCTGCAACTCTAGCAACAATCTGGTCCGTAATCTGCCGTCCAGAATCCCAGTCTCCCTGCAGCCATCGCCGAATCCCTCCTCCCTCCGTGATTCCATGCTCATAGATCTGCATGCCATCAACCTACTCAAGCCCGACCTACAGCACAAACAGACCTCGACGCCAGCGCCCTGCGTTGGATCTCGCCAGCCACCACGACACACCTACGCCGCCACCATCACTCCACGACAGCCGCCCAAGATCTCCCAGTATTTACCCCATACTCCTTCGGCCACCATGACGCCATACAGATCCTAGATGTACCACCATCAACGTCCGCCCTCATCATCTTCCTCCTCACCGTCACCCCTTCCGACCTGTGATGAACCAGCACCGTCAGCCACCGCCATAGCACCGCCATTACTTTCAAGGCCTACTCTTCCTGGGCACCATCTGCCCCGACCCCAAGCAGCCTGCAACTTCCACGACACCTCGCCAGTAATAACATCAACACTACCTGCTGGGCTCGTCTGCCCCGTCACCTTCCTATACCCCTCTCGTACTCTGACGGAGTTCTTTGCATTCCTGACTTCTGTCTTCTGGTCGTGTTTTGGCTTCGCATGGCACCCCTACGGCTGTTGCTCGCCATCCTCAACACCCCGCAGATCCAGCACACCTCGCCAACCCTGACCCCTGCCCGACTTTCTCCACCATGCCACCAGGCTCCCATGCCCCAACAACTGCCGGCTGCAACTCTGCAAATCAGACCCCACGCCGCCAACCGCCCTCGCCTGCAAACTGCGCCTGCCGGAAGAGCTGTCACCACCTACGGTGAAGCCGGGGGCAGTTCGACTCCTATCACCCCACCTCTTCCTTTTACACGGAGAGCTAAAGCCAAATTTCTGGGATGGCTTCAGAAAATCTGATCGGCAGTAAGAGGAAGCTAACCCAGCAATCGCTAAACGACCCAAATATCTACCTTCTTGAGTTTTTTTTGTCACGGAGACCATGTCAAAGCTCATCATAGAAAGCTGGTCGGCATGTCTAGACCCTGTCGCTGCCAACAACGCTAGACGGGAATGGATCCATCTTGAATCAGTAGGAGTCATCGGGCAGTAAGTCTATTCTTATTCTTCAACATTTCTTATAATCAGTTAGTAAGTGGGTAGACGATAACCTTGTGAATCATAATTAGTTTATAAAGATCATACGAGCCAGGTTATCATGCCTAATCACATTAGGTTAAGTATATATATGCATGCATACATCTAGCAATGCGTGATACACTAGAATAGACGATCATTATAATTTTTGTAGTTGTACGGTGTTAATACTAATACAGTAAACTGCAGACTAGATAATATCTAAATACGTGTTAATGTACTAGACACACATACATAACATTTATACCTTTACCTATTATATTTTTCATTCCCTAAGATCAATTGTTAAGATTATATATACCATTTACACATGCAACTTATGTAGTAGGAGTGTTAATGGAGTCATGGAAACTGTTCTTTAGACCACCCAGTCGTATGACACCAGATTCGTAAATGAGATATGTGTATACTAATGTAATGAGTCTAATAAATTGCATATATACTTTATGCACGTTGTATTTTCTCAGATCTTTGAAATATGTTAATACTGGAAAGTTATTAAATACATAGAAACCGCTGAATATTAAACACCGTTATCAAAATGGTTTGGATAAGTAGTTGGTTCCTTAATACATATCATATTAAAATAGATATTAATGAAGTCATATTATTAACGATAAAGTTCTATAATTTCAATTTGTAATCAAATAAAAAGTTAGAAATGTCATGATGTATTCGTAATAACAATAAGTATACATATGTTACCAACATCGACTAAAATTATGTTATTTTGGTAAATATATCTAAAAAAAAAATGAATATGTTCTAGCTTGGTCGATCAAATTGAGTTACATGAAAGATAAAGATAGAGATTTTAGAAGATATCACATATCCAAAATGATTGATGGAAACCTTAGAAAGAGAATATATTTATATTTCAATACGAGAATTACAAGTAAGTAGCATATGTAATAGTCCTTAACTATACAACAATTTATGTGTCCATGAATAGCTGTACAAGAAAAGTGTTTCGCCATATTTCAAAATTATATGATAATAACACGCTTTAAAGTATGTAAACATATATATACAACATGACTAGAAATCTTTGAAAGAAATATATTGAGAGAACATGAAACAATAAATATCTAGGTGGGAAAGCTAATTAAGAAAAGTTTAGTAAATTCCAAGCCAAGTAATAACACTATTATACTACTATGTAGATTTCTCACTCTTGGATCCATTCTTGGTGATTGTGCAACCTATGGAGACTTGGATAATTGAGGTACTATTCCTCTATTTCATTGTTGAACTATTTTCCCTCTTGATGGACATACATATATCTTGATTCATGGTGAATTCCATATAGTTTTGAAACCTTTATTTATTCTTGAAAGTTCACCACTCTCATTTTACAATTGATGAAATGTTGTTGATAAAATATTTTGGCACTGGACTTGATCTATTTGGAGTTTTGACTCCATGTGGACTTTGGTCCCTTGGGCTTTGTCCCTATAGAGCTTTGGCTCACTTGAGTGGGCCAAGTACCCCACAACCCTGCGCAGAGGATAGGGATTAGTTGTCCCCCAGTTAACTGGAATAGCTAATAAGGCACTAGTGTCGTTCTCTCCTAGAGTGTGAGAACACAAGGCACTTAGCCCTAGAAAAGATATGATAGAAAGGTGCCAAAACTTGCCAAATAGAATATTTTGAAATTGATATACTTTGTGAATAGCTTGGATATATTTTGCATACTTGAATTATTGAATCTTGCTTAATGATATTCTTATGAAAGATTTCCTATCTTGAAGTTGATATTGGAATTTCTTTTTTTGTAAGCCTTTAGTCCACCAAATAGTCCTTTCCTACTTTTATTATACATCTAAACCTATTTCGTACATAGTTCAATGATTGGATTTAGTACCAGCTTTGCTGACCCTTTTTTTTTCCTTCAATGGGGTCCATGTGTGGTTTTGTTCCCTTTGGGAACTCATGGGCAGGTGATAGATGGAAGAGCTTGAAGAGACATGCACTGGGTAGTCCTCCGTTGAAGATTAGATAGGAATAAATTTTATTTCTTAAACTTGTAATCATATTTGTAGCTTCCGCGACTCTGATGTACAAGCATGAATGTAACAAAGATTGTTTATGTATTTGATATTATTTTGTAAATATTCGACCGTAAAGATCGAGTCTTTACACTTGGTCGATCAAGCTTTTCACATGTGTTGCATTTGGAAGGCATCTAAAACTTAATATTTTAATGAGGGATTTGGTTTTATATACATATACATATCCAATCACCACAATACATAGTACGTATCATATACATGCTATATCCCACAGAAAACATGCACAAACGATAAAAAGCGATGATTATGGCCATCCTAATGTGATTCCTCGAGCCAAGAGGAATCACGGTCATCTAGGTCTACATCACATGCAACCTGTACAAGATGAACATATGTGCCTTGCCATCCGAGTTGATCAACTCATCATATGAATGATCTGTACTCTCCAGCCGGTCGTCTGGGTGCCACCAGCCGATCGGTTGGCTCCTCCAACCGATCGGTTCGCCTGGTCGTCGTGCATTTCGTCATGTCCGCCACCCGCTCGTCTCGCTCCTCGAACCGGTCATCAACCGATCGGTTCACTCCTTGAATCGACTGTCTGCAAGGTCAGCCGATCGTTTCACGCCTTGAAACGATCGTCTGAGCATTCGTCTTGATGTCCACCGGTCTTCGACATAACAGGAAATAAAATCTATCCTATTATTACATTGCTTAAAAGAAGAAACCCCGAGTTACATTCGGGGGGAGCAAAGGTAGAAAAGAATCTCGAATTATTTCGAGTTACATCAGGAATAAGAGAGGGAAGATCGGTGCGCAGACCGAGATACAAGCAACCACACACAACCAATCACAGATAGGTGTTTATATGCCATAATCACGCTACACACATCCACCACAAAACTCGATTAAGGGCGACGCGTATCGAGTGCATTAATAATACATATCATATATGTAATTAGGGATTTGTGGATTTAAGATTGGACATGCATAAAGCCGATATTATTCGCATCACATGCAATAAATAAAGGCGACAAACCAAAAATCGATCATATCGATATTCCTAAAATATAGAGCATTTGACCTGGCTCTGATACCACTGTTGGGTTTTAGGGAGACAGAGAAGGCAGCGGAAAAAAAATTTCTCCCCCAACCCATACCGAGGAAACGCGTCAACGTCTATATAATAGGAAAGGATGGTTTGTGGAATCATACCTTGTCCCGAGGCTTGCTCGGCGACAATACCTCGCGCCTTGCGCGGTCTTCAACTCCGGACTTCGACGATGTCTGTGCATCTCCTGGTCGCACCGGGACTGACAACTCCTACTCGAACCGGACTGTCGGATGACAGTTGTCCTCCTAAGCGGCAGTGTCCTCCCACCTCTGTAGTAGTCCACACGGACCACCTGGAACTCCACACTCCTTGTCCCACAAGGAAGTGGAAGGAGTCTCACCCTCCTGTTGACGTACTAGTCGCCAACACGCTCTCCTGCCTCCTGTTGCAACTACAGTTGTCCTTCCCTTGCTGCACCTCCCTTTTGCGGGAAGCACTTGCTTGGGCTCTCTCACGGTTACCAAAACCATAGAGAACGACAACTTGCAGAGCAACTGGTTGCACTGAGCTGTACTTTGAGAAGCCCCCAATACCCCTATATATATAAGAGAGTCATGGGACAGGGTTCTCCATCCCGGGCAATGCGGTACTAAAGCAGGAGTAGAAGGGTTCGAGAATTTTCCACAAAAAGCAACCGGTTCGCAACTTGAAATGATCGGTTCACAACGGAACCGATCGGTTCAGCCATCGTTTGGGGCACTCCAACCGATCAGTTGGTGCCCTGAACCGATCGGTTCATAGTCCTAATCCGGCTCAAAAAGAATTTCCTTGTTTCGTTCCCAATTGGTATCGAATACCAATGTTATTCCCAATCGAATTGGGCAATTTGAAACCAAAGGAAAATTCTTGCCGACATGACTTTTCCCAACTGGTCGGTTGCACCAGTTGAGCCGATCGGTTCAACCCTTGAACCGGTCGTTTCAACCTGGGCATGAGCCGATCGGCCTGGACACTCCAGCCGACTGGTTCAGCAACCTCAGTCGACTGGTTCATCACATGAACCGATCGGTTGGGAGCACTGGTTGGGCAAAAACCAGTCGATTGCGATTTCAATCAATCTGATACTCTAATCAATGCGTCCAACACCTTGAACCATATGATATTGATCTATCAACTGATTGAGTGTTTAATTGAACTACTAAACTCCTTTAGTAATCAATCTAAACATTGCTTTGTGGACAAAACTCCTCTTCCAGGTTAAATCCTATGTGTGTGACCCTGCAGGTCCATTTCACGTTGGCAGTGAAAGTCCATAACACTTATGACTTCACAAGCAAAGAGCGGTGCCTAGTCACACATCAGTGCTACCCAAGTGAAAGTAGAAAGTTAGAGAACAACTTTCATCCTACAATCCGTGAATGGTGTTACAGTGAATGTATAATTCCTTTGTCACTGATATCCCGAATGAACTCAAGGCATGGAACAGTCATCCTGTCAACGTTCATTCACTTTCTTGATCTCAGAGTAGATTGAAGGAGATATGTATGACATCAATATCACATATTGATTCATACATGTGTGTGCACGCCTATCTCAATCCTACTCATCAAGTGTCCTTGGATATCATACTCCCTCAAGAGGGACAAATCCCATATCTATCACTCACATCTCAAAATCCCCATGTGTCAAAGCCACCCAATCATCACCTTTATAACAACCCATGTTTCAGGACTGCGTTTGATGATGTCAAAGTGTGCCCAATGACATGTGTTGAGTGTAGTGATTTCAGGTCTAAGAATCACACTCACCACCATCACTGTGAGTACTGACTGTGACTACCATCTCATGGTTCCATGTGTCAAACTCACGGTGGGTCTGTCTGGTACCTTGTTCTCTAACAAGTACCTATGTGTTTGGTTTGATATCTCTATATCATGACTAATGAGATTTTGTCATCAACCAACACCACAATCTAGTCTTGTGTGTCATTGTTGTCTATCTACCTTCCACAATGACATCCAACTAGGGACATAACAAGAATGTACAAACTCTTAGCATCCGTATGATCTCATCGTTCAGGTCATGAACCTGAAGGCATACGTCATTGAGTACTGTCATTCTCTAGACATTCAATCTGTTCTATCACTATCTCATATGACTGAACCAGAAAGAATTGGAAGCTCGCCTTTGATGTTTATCAAATCAATCTTAATGTATCCCACCAATCATCACATGATTGGCTCTCAGGGCATACATACCAACAATGTCGTCGAGCAAGCCTCAGGACAAGGTACGCCTCCACAAACCATCCTTCCTATTGTAAAGATGTAGACAGGATTCCTTTATACTAGGTTCGGGTAGAAGAATATTTTTTTTTCCGTTGCCTTCTCTTTCTCCCATAAAACCCAACACAGGATATCATCAATTACGGATTAAGGAAGATGGCATACCCAAGTCAGCCTTTAGGAGAAGGTATGGTCATTATGAGTTTATAGTTATGTCGTTTGGACTAACTAATGCACCAACAATATTCATGAATCGAATGAATAGAGTGTTCCAACCATTCCTTGATTAGTTTATAGTGATCTTTATAGATGACATTCTAATATATAGTCAAGATAGCCAACAACATGAACAACATCTTCGTCAAGCATTTAATGTTTTAAGACAATATAAGCTATATGCTAAGTGTACGAAGTGTGAGTTTTGTTTGTCAGAAGTATCTTTTATAGGACATATCATATTTGCTAAAGGTATTTGTGTTGATCCTAAGAAGGTAGAGTCTATTCTAGAATGGGAACAACCTAAGACACCAATAGAGATTTTTAGTTTCCTAGGTTTGGCAGGTTACTACAGAAGGTTCATCAAAGGCTTCAATTATGTAGCATTACCCCAAACTAGGTTAACCAGAAAGGATGTTCCTTTTGTCTATAACGACAAGTGTCAACGCTCTTTCCAGTTGTTGAAGGAAAAGTTGACCAGTGCACCAGTATTAGTTTTACCTGAGCAAGGGAAACAATACATTCTCTTTTGTGATGCCTCAAAGAATGGTTTAGGATGTGTGTTGATGAAGGATAAATGAGTGATTTCTTTTGTTTCTCGACAACTTAAGAAACATGAGGAGAAATATCCAACACATGATTTGGAATTGGCTGTAGTGATTCATGCCTTGAAAATCTGGAGACATTACCGGTATGGGGAAAAGTGTCAGATTTTCACAAATTATAAGAATCTAAAGTATATCTTTTCACAGCAAGAATCAAACATGAGACATCGTCACTGGATGGAACTAATCTAAGATTATGACTGCGCAATTGATTATCATCCAGGAAAGCCTAACGTGGTGGCATATGTGTTAAGCAGAAAGTCGTCATCTTCATTCACAAATAAAGCACAATTGAATTCTTTGGTGTGTCATAAGCGGGACATGCTAGTTTCCTTACGACAAATGAATGTACAACTATAAGTATCTTTGCTAATTGGATTGTTGGCACAAATGCAAGTAAAACCTACACCGAGACAATAGATTAAAGAAGCACAATAGGTTGATGTTGTGATACAACATATTAGATCAAAATATGACAATGAGAAGCGGGATGGCTTTCATGAGTCAAAAGATGGAATAGTTTGTTACCATGGTGGAATCATGGTACCTGATGTTAATGGTCTAAGGAAGATAGTTATGGAAGAAGCTCACACATCTATGTATGCTATGCATCCAGGAAGTACCAAGATGTATCACAATCTAAAAGATATATATTGGTGGCCTGGTTTGAAGAAAGATGTAGTTGAGTTCGTTATGCAATGTCGAGTGTGTCAGCAAGTTAAGGTTGAGAACCAGAAGCTAGTAGGTACGTTACAACCATTACCTATACAATAGTGGAAGTTGGATAATGTGACAATGGATTTTGTAGTTAGTTTGCCTAGAACAGCCAAGGGTCATGATTCCATTTGGGTGATTGTTAATAGGTTGACAAAGTCGGCACATTTTATTCTTGTTAAGACAAAATACACTTCTAAGAAACTTGCACATTTTTATGTAGATGAGATACTGTGGTTGCACAGAGTCCCAACAACAATTGTGTCAAACAGAGGTCCTCAATTTACAAGTTGCTTTTGGGAGTGATTACACACAACTCTAGGTATGCAGTTAAAGTTTAGTATTTCTTTCCACCCTCAGATAAATGAACAATCTGAAAGAACTATACAAAGCTTGGAAGACTTTCTTAGGGAACATGTTCTATAGTTTGTAGAAATATGGGATATACATTTGAGTTTCATAGAGTTTGCCTACAATAATAATTATCAGAACATAATTGATATGGCACCATATGAAGCATTGTATGATAGACATTGTAGATCTCCATTATGTTGGTATGAAATAGGAGAATACCAACTTTTTGGTCCTGAACTCGTACAATAGACAACATAAAAGATTACAGTAATACAACAACAGTTAAAGACAATACAAGACAGACAACAATCATACGCTGATAATCACCATAGACCTTTAGAATTCCAAGTAGGATACATAGTGTATCTCAAGGTCTCTCCTTGGAAATGTGTTCTCATATTTGGGAAGAAGTGTAATTTGGCTCCTAGATTTATGGGACCCTATCCAGTGATAACATATATTGGAAAGGTATCCTATAAGTTGGAACTACCACATGAGTTGCATAGACTACATCCAGTGTTTCATGTATCTATGTTGAAAAAATGTCACCCTAATACAGAGCTTGTATTACTGTTGGTATGTATGCCCTGAGAGCCAATCATGGGATGATTGGGGGGATACATTAAGATTGATTTGATAAACATCAAAGGCAAGCTTCCAATTCATTCTAGTTCAGTCATATGAGATAGTGATAGAATAGATTGAATGTCTAGAGAATGACAATACTCAATGACGTATGCTTTCAGGTTAAGGACCTGAACGATGAGATCATACGGATGCTAAGAGTTTGTACATTCTTGTTATCTCCCTAGTCGGATGTCATTGTGGAAGGTAGATAGACAGAAATGACACACAAGACTGAATTGTGGTGTTGGTTGATGACAGAATCTCATTAGTCATGATATAGAGATATCAAACCAAACACATAGGTACTTGTTAGAGAACAAGTGTACCGGACAGACCCACCGTGAGTTTGACACATGGAACCATGAGAAGGTAGTCACAGTCAGTACTCACAGTAATGGTGGTGAGTGTGATTCTTTGACCTGAAATCACTACACTCAACACATGTCGTTGGGCACACTTTGACATCATCAAACGCAGTCCTGAAACATGGGTTGTTATAAAGGTGATGATTGGGTGGCTTTGACACATGGGGCTTTTGAGGGGTGAGTGATAGATATGGGATTTGTCCCTCCTAAGGGAGTTTGATATCCAAGGCCACTTGATGAATAGGATTGAGATAGGCGTGCGCACGCATGTGTGAATCAATATGTGATATTGATGTCATACATATCTCGTTCAATCTGCTCTGAGATCAAGAAAGTGAATGAACGTTGACAGGATGACTGTTCCATGCCTTGAGTTCATTCGGGATATCAGTGACAAAGGAATTATACATTCACTGTAACACCATTCACGGATTGTAGGATGAAAGTTGTTCTCCAACTTTCTACTTTCACTTGGGTAGCACTGATGTGTGACTAGGAACCGCTCTTTGCTTGTGAAGTCATAAGTGTTATGGACTTTCACTGCCAACGTGAAATGGACCTGCAGGGTCACACACATAGGATTTAAACTGGAAGAGGAGTTTTGTCCACAAAGCAATGTTTAGATTGATTACTAAAGGATTTTAGTAGTTCAATTAAACACTCAATCAGTTGATAGCTCAATATCATATGGTTCAAGGTGTTGGACGCATTGATTGGAGTATCGGATTGATTGAAATCGCATTTGACTGATTCTGCACAACCTGTACTCCCAACCGATCGGTTCAAGTGTTGAACCGGTCGGCTGAGGTTGCTGAACTGGTCGGCTCAAGTGTTGAGCCGATCGGCTCAAGCCCAGGGTGAAATGAGCGGTTCAAGTGTTGAACCGATCAGTTCAACTGGTGCAACCGAGCAAGTTGGGAAAGTCAGGTCGGTGAGAATTTTCCTTGCGTTTCACTTGCCCAATTTGATTGGAACAAGGATTGGTATTCGATACCAATTAGAAACGAAACTTGGAAAGTCAATTGGGAACTGATCAGGACCACGAACCGACCGGTTCAGAAGTGAACCGATCGAATCATGGATCCCAACCGATCGGTTGGTGCTCCAAACGACCGGTTCAGGTCCCCAACCGACCGGTTCACTTGTGAACCGATCGGTTCAGGTTGCGAGTTGGTTGCTTTTTGTGGAAAATCTCGAACCCTTCTACTCCTGCTTTAGTCCCATATTGCCGGACACAGAGAACCCTATCCCATGACCCGCCTATATATATAGGGGTATTGGGGGCTTCTCAAAGTACAACTCAATGCAAGTCGGTAGCTTTGCGAAGTTGTCGTTCTCTCTGGTTTTGGTAACCATGAGAGATCCCGAGCAAGTGCTTCCCGCAAAAGGGAGGTGCAGCAAGGGAAGGACAACTACAGTTGCAACTGGTAGCAGGAGAGTGTGTTGGCGACTAGTACGTCAATAGGAGGGTGCGACTCCTTCCACTTCCTTGTGGGACAAGGAGAGTGGAGTTCCAGGTGGTCCGTGTGGACTACTACAGAGGCGGGAGGATACTGCCGCTCAGGAGGACAACTGTCATCTGACAGTCCGGTAGGAGGAGGAGTCGTCAGTCCCGGTGTGACCAGGAGCTGCACAGACACCGTCCAAGACCGGAGTTGAAGACCACGCATTGTGCGAGGTATTGTCGCCGAGCAAGCCTCGGGACAAGGTATGATTCCACAAACCATCCTTTCCTATTATATAGACGTTGACGTGTTTCCTTGGTATGGGTTTGGGGAGAAAATTTTTTGTTTCCGCTGCCTTCTCTGTCTCCCCTAAAACCCAACAGTGGTATCAGAGCCACGTCAACTGCTCTATATTTTAGGAATATCGATATGATCAATTTTGGTTTGTCGCCTTTATTTATTGCATGCGATGCGAATAATATTGGCTTTATGCATGTCCAATCCTAAATCCACAAATCCCAAATTACATATATGATATGTATTATTAATGCACTCGATACGCGTCGCCCTTAAACGAGTTTTGTGGTGGATGTGTGTAGCATGATTATGGCCTATAAACCCCTATCTGTGTGTGGTTGTTTGTGGTTGCTTGCATCTCGGTCTGCGCACCGATCTTCCCTCTCTTATTCCTGATGTAACTCAAAATGATTCGAGATTCTTTCCTACCTTTGCTCCCCCCGAATGTAACTCTGGGTTTCCCTTTTAAAGCAATGTAATTATTAGGATATATTTTATTTCCTGTCATGTCGTAAGCCGATCGGTTGACGTTCCAGACGGTCGGTTCAAGGAGTGAAACGATCGGTTCATGACCGATTCGAGGAGCGAGACGAGCGGGTGGCGGACATGACGAGATGCACGACGACCAGGCGAACCGATCGGTTGGAGGAGCCAACCGATCGGCTGGTGGCACCCAGACGACCGACTGGAGAGTATAGATCATTCATGTGATGAGTTGATCAACTCGGATGGCAAGGCACAAAGTTCATCTTATACAGGTTGCATGTGATGTAGACCTAGATGACCATGATTCCTCTTGGCTCGAGGAATCACATTAGGATGGCCATAATCATCGCTTTTTATCGTTTGTGCATGTTTTCTGTGGGATATAGCATGTATATGATACGTACTATGTATTGTGGTGATTGGATATGTATATGTATATAAAAACAAATCCCTCATTAAAATATTAAGTTTTAGATGCCTTCCAAATGCGACACACGTGAAAAGCTTATTCGACCAAGTGTGGGCACGCCCTAGCGTGGTGCACTGTCTACCTCGTGGAAGCGTGAAGGATGAATGTGTGGGTCTGCCCTAGCAGGGTGCATGTTCATCGTGTTTGCTTTGGGTCGGACTTAACAAGGTGATCTAGATGGGATCTAGTACCTTGAGGCATGGAGATGATCATTGCAAAGAGTTGTATATGACATCTTATCAAGAGTTGCATATGATGCAATTGGCAAAAGTTGCCTACCTGAGAGATCTATGTTGTGGGTGACAACCCTAGCTGGTCCATGGCTTAGAGGATTTCAGGATCTTGCCCACTAGAAGGTTGTACGCTGCAATCTTCCGAATTGATGGTGAGGGCTATCAATTTGAAGTAAAATAGTGGGAGCAATAATTAATTAAAGGCCTAATTTTATCGCCAACTTTTCAAATCAATCAAACAAGTCAAAAAGAGTTTTGGACTAAAATTGCATATATTTCCTTTTGTTAAAATAAATGTTTAATCAACAAATCACTTTATTTGTGATCGGTCTTTGATACCAACAAATTAAATGGGAATAATTCCATGACTGGTTAGGATGATGAGAAGTGTTCTCAGTCAAAGAGTGAAAACTCTAAGTCCTAGTTATACCAGAACCAGATGAACTTGATCCCACCACATCAATGGCTGAAAGTATGCTTATGGAAGCATACTGAGAAAGACATTGATGAAGAGTGCTTGATGTTGTGTTCTCTGAACTGTGAGTTGCAGAGACAACATGTGACATATGATGTCTCCAAAACACTGTCCTAGTATGGCATGACAGAAGGAGATCCAGTAAGGTATTCACACACTCAATGTGATTGGGTATGTGGAAAGACCTGACTAAGAAGGATTCCATCTGAGCCAAGAGTTGGCTATTGGTATGATACTGCAAATGTTGTGAGAATCTTACAATTCATGATAAGCTACAACATGAACAACTTTGACAAGCGTTGACAGAGTTGTTAGACATGTTGAGGATAGTAGAGGCAAAGATGAAGAAATACAAACCATAATCTTTGATGTGATCAAAGAGAAAGGTAAGTCTTAAGGGCAAGGATAAGGGCAAAGCAAAGAAGTGTTCTATTGCTAGCCGACAATCCAAGCCGTCTTCAGCCTCAAGGCACATGGGGAAAGGGTGTATGAGGGAATTGCCCTCTATATCTGGAAGAACAAAAGAAGATGAAGGAGGGGATGGAGATCTCCACCTAAGGTATCATGAAATGAACCGCTTCTTTATCTGAGGTATATGATACCAAGATATGGATATGTCGTATATGATATGCAATATCCACAAAGAAGTGATGGCTTTTGTGAAAGGACCAAGAAAGAATTACCCATCATTGGAGCAAGTGTTTCTGCCATAGATAGGAGTATCTTTCAGTTTATTTCAGCCTAAAGGGCACGAAATAGAGTTGAGAACTGCTATTTCATATATTGCCAATAGATAGAAACACTTTATTATTGCATATTGTATGACAATGATGGCAATTAATAAAGTTGATGTTTCAATCTTAAAGATATGATCTTTGTGGCAATGCCTTGTTTATCTTGTGATACATGGTATGCATAAGATAAAATGATACCTAAAGTTAATGATAACTCAAACAATGAAATTAGCATTAATCATGAGAAATTCATTTCTAGTTTCCATGTGATGGATAAATCTAGACTCTTTTGGTTAGAGAACCAGTAAGAGACATGAATCTCTTATACATGATTAATCAATCTTCACTAATGGTAGTGGGAGAATGATTTTCCTATTAGGTATAATACATGTGATGTATTTACATACCTATTGGAGCGAATGCTAATACTTAAAAATGGTGTTTAGAGAAATACCAATATGAATATCTTGAAGTGTTCAAGATTATCATCAATGAAGTACAAATTTGGTAAAATATTAATTCTTGATGAGATCAATGAATAAAATACTTGGACCAAATGTTTGAGATCCTTATGAGTGATTATGATAGTGTATCATAGTGAACTCATGATTAAGGCATAGTGATGTCTAAATCAAGAAGGAATCATACTCTAAGGAGTTAGAGAATGATTATCAAAATAACTAAATTCTTCTTAATAAAAGAATACCCCACACTAATAAAGGAAATTAAGAATCACAAGGGTTGTGAGTTCTTATATCCTTAACAGACACACCTCAATTATCTATGTGATGAGTTGTTCATATGATGAGTCAACTATCTAGATGAATATGAGGAATCAGATTTTGAGTTATGGTATAAGACCATTACATCCTAAATGACATCCAAGTGAACCATAAGGTATGACCTTGATGGTAGCACTCATTGGATCATATCCATAAGTGCAAATGAGTCTTAAGTGTTAAGACACATGGATAACACTTTGAGAAGGATGATGCTTGTTGATTGCAACTTAATGACTGAGACATTTGGCATATGGATACTAAAACCACATTCCTATGAGGAATAAAACAAGGATGTGTACGTGACACAACCTATAAGGTTTATGAATCCACTAATGCAAATGAAGTCTATAAGTTACAATGGACTAATCAATGTGATTGATGGAGTACAAGCAACTCAGAATTGGATCTTTACTTTGATGATATAGTCAAAGGGTTTGACTGACATGTCAAAGATAAAGAAGGGATCTGTGATTTAGTGGGAGCGTGTTCACATTCCACATGTTGATGTGAAATGGAAATGTTCTTGAATGGAAATCCAAAAGTGGAAATTATCTTTAAGGAAGATAGAGATGTTTCCTATGTGATAGGAATAGAGATCTATAGAGATAGTTCTCGAAAACCTCTTGACCTGAAAAGAGAAAGCATACATTGGCAATCTGTACTGAAGGGTTCAGTGTACACAGATTCAGTGGGAGAAAACTTGTCCATGTTACATGGAGTTAGTATCCCAAGGCCAACTGTTCAATTCTTATGAAGAATGGGAACACTAAGAATAGATATGGATCTATCATGTATGTAATCATCCCATTATCTTGCATGTATCGACATGGCAAGAACAAAATGCATTCATCATGTTGTATGTAGGACATGACAATATGATGTGCTCATCCTGATAACTCGTATGTGGGACATGACGAGTGGATGTCTGTCTGATTCCAGTAAGGGTTACTGGAATACCATAAGAACTTAATAAGTACTTGGGAAGTACTAGTTCTATGGAGATAAGGAAGAGTTCGATGTAAAGAGTTACATTGATGCGAACTTCCGAAAGGACAGAAGATTAATCGCAAAATATACATAGGATGTATAAAAGTGAAAGTTTGTTGATAATTGGAAGTGTTCCAATAAAACCATTTAAAAGGAAATGCCAAGTATCTGTGTGTTAGTGAACAACAGTGGATACTATATGGATCTGAAGGTTCATGAGATGAACTTATATTTCACTCATTGATGACAAGTCTGGAATCCTTGATCATGCAATGTGGCTAAAGGTTAGCAAAGGAATACTAGATCGCATATTACGGCAACTCCATCTCATACATGCGACGTACAGTGAAGAGATGAGAGACATGCAATTTATACTGACTTTGGCAAGGTTTTGCCATTACTCACTATGTTGGCACTAGAGCATGGTAACATGTGGGACATGTTTAAAGATCACTATGAATATGATTCATGGGTGATTGGCTCGCAGTGCAAGTGGGAGTCTGTTGGTATGTATGCCCTGAGAGCCAATCATGGGATGATTGGTGGGATACATTAAGATTGATTTGATAAACATCAAAGGCAAGCTTCCAATTCATTCTGGTTCAGTCATATGAGATAGTGATAGAACAGATTGAATGTCTAGAGAATGACAATACTCAATGACGTATGCTTTCAGGTTAAGGACCTGAACGATGAGATCATACGGATGCTAAGAGTTTGTACATTCTTGTTATGTCCCTAGTCGGATGTCATTGTGGAAGGTAGATAGACAACAATGACACACAAGACTGGATTGTGGTGTTGGTTGATGATAGAATCTCATTAGTCATGATATAGAGATATCAAACCAAACACATAGGTACTTGTTAGAGAACAAGTGTACCAGACAGACCCACCATGAGTTTGACACATGGAACAATGAGATGGTAGTCACAGTCAGTACTCACAGTGATGGTGGTGAGTGTGATTCTTTGACCTGAAATCACTACACTCAACACATGTCGTTGGGCACACTTTGACATCATCAAACGCAGTCCTGAAACATGGGTTGTTATAAAGGTGATGATTGGGTGGCTTTGACACATGGGGCTTTTGAGGGGTGAGTGATAGATATGGGATTTGTCCCTCCTAAGGGAGTTTGATATCCAAGGCCACTTGATGAGTAGGATTGAGATAGGCGTGCGCACGCATGTGTGAATCAGTATGTGATATTGATGTCATGCATATCTCGTTCAATCTGCTCTGAGATCAAGAAAGTGAATGAACGTTGACAGGATGACTGTTCCATGCCTTGAGTTCATTCGGGATATCAGTGACAAAGGAATTATACATTCACTGTAACACCATTCACGGATTGTAGGATGAAAGTTGTTCTCCAACTTTCTACTTTCACTTGGGTAGCACTGATGTGTGACTAGGCACCGCTCTTTGCTTGTGAAGTCATAAGTGTTATGGACTTTCACTGCCAACGTGAAATGGACCTGTAGGGTCACACACATAGGATTTAAACTGGAAGAGGATTTTGTCCACAAAGCAATGTTTAGATTGATTACTAAAGGAGTTTAGTAGTTCAATTAAACACTCAATCAGTTGATAGCTCAATATCATATGGTTCAAGGTGTTGGACGCATTGATTGGAGTATCGGATTGATTGAAATCGCATTTGACTGATTCTGCACAACCTGTACTCCCAACCGATCGGTTCAAGTGTTGAACCGGTTGGCTGAGGTTGCTGAACCGGTCGGCTTAAGTGTTGAGCCGATCGGCTCAAGCCCAGGGTGAAACGAGCGGTTCAAGTGTTGAACTGATCAGTTCAACTGGTGCAACCGAGCAAGTTGGGAAAGTCAGGTCGGTGAGAATTTTCCTTGCGTTTCACTTGCCCAATTTGATTGGAACAAGGATTGGTATTCGATACCAATTAGAAACGAAAGTTGGAAAGTCAATCGGGAACTGATCAGGACCACGAACCGACCGGTTCAAAAGTGAACCGATCAGCTCATGGGTCCCAACCGATCGGTTGGTGCTCCAACTGACCGGTTCAGGTCCCCAACCGACCGGTTCACTTGTGAACCGATCGGTTCAGGTTGCGAGTTGGTTGCTTTTTGTGGAAAATCTTGAACCCTTCTACTCCTGCTTTAGTCCCATATTGCCGGACACAGAGAACCCTGTCCCATGACCCGCCTATATATATAGGGGTATTGGGGGTTTCTCAAAGTACAACTCAATGCAAGCCGGTTGCTTTGCGAAGTTGTCGTTCTCTCTGGTTTTGGTAACCGTGAGAGATCCCGAGCAAGTGCTTCCCGCAAAAGGGAGGTGCAGCAAGGGAAGGACAACTGCAGTTGCAACTGGTAGCAGGAGAGTGTGTTGGCGACTAGTACGTCAACAGGAGGGTGCGACTCCTTCCACTTCCTTGTGGGACAAGGAGAGTGGAGTTCCAGGTGGTCCGTGTGGACTACTACAGAGGCGGGAGGATACTGCCGCTCAGGAGGACAACTGTCATCCGATAGTCCGGTAGGAGGAGGAGTCGTCAGTCCCGGTGCGACCAAGAGCTGCACAGACACCGTCCAAGACCGGAGTTGAAGACCGCGCATTGCGCGAGGTATTGTCGCCGAGCAAGCCTCGGGACAAGGTATGATTCCACAAACCATACTTTCCTATTATATAGACGTTGACGCGTTTCCTCGGTATGGGTTTGGGGAGAAATTTTTTTGTTTCCGCTGCCTTCTCTGTCTCCCCTAAAACCCAACAATTACAACATGTAGAGGTAGAATTAGATCAAGATATATCCTATGTGGAAGGTCCAATGTTGATTCTTGATAGAAGAAACAAAAAGTTGAAAAAGAAAGACATGGTGCTTGTTAAAGTTCTTTGGCATAATCGTGGCATTGAAGAAGCCACATGGGAGCTGGAGGAAGAGAGGTGGAGGAAGTACCCTTCTATTTTCTTGAGATTTTGGGGACGAAATCCTTGTTAGGGGTTGATAACTTGTAACACCCCTGACCTAGGTTTTGGGATAACCCTATAAGCTTTGCTTAAGTAAGTTGCTTAGAACCTTGTCTTAATCTATTGAAAAGTAATTAAGACTTGAGGAAGAGTTTATTTCTAAATTTTGAACTTATTTGCAAAGTGGTTGTTCTTTATATGATAACTTTGGTAAAGATTGCAATTTACCTGAATGAGGGGTTTATGTGCAAATTATCACCTCTAGAATGTTCCTTCTCTCCCTTAGCATCAACTAGAGGAAAGAGAAAGAAGGGGGTTCTTTGTTTGAGTCTTGGTTGAATGATAACACTCTTTGTGGTGAAAGAACCAAAGAAGTATTGAGTGTTTTGAACCCTAGATGAGGTTATGTCGAGTTATGAAGTGTATATGGGAGTGTCTATCTGCTTGGAAGCCATAGAGGAGGTCCCATATTAGTTTGATAACCTTTGAAAGTGTTCACGACGTGCTAAGCCCGTCAAGTACGTGAAGCATATCGATTTACATGTTCCTTGTAAAAGTTGAATCAATTTTCTCATAAAGTAAGATTGGGTTGTGATATCTTGTCAAGCAAGATACCCTAATGGCTGATATCTTATCCATGAAGTATCCACATAAGTTTTTCATGGAAAGATAATTATGGATGCATGAAGTCACCATGCATGGACACATGTCACTAAAATGTACATGTTGATGACACCTTATACACACTCTCTTTCATAAACCTCAACTATGTATACCTCTCTTTTCACCTCCTAGTTAACCTTTTGAATCCTTTACTATCTCTTGCCTGGAGGATGAACTTAGGACACTAGTACATAACCGACCTTTAGTGTCGGTTATTTAAGGCCTTTAGTGTCAGTTTCTAAGCGACACCTATGCGGGTGACGCTAAAAGCCCAGCCATTACGCGTCGGTTCAAAAACTGATGCCAAAACCCTTCGCGCGCCATCGAAAATGCGCCAACAGGGGACTATAGGCGTCGGTTATTAGATATGAAACCGATGCCATATACCTTCACGCCACAGAAAGGGCGCCATCTTGGGCACTATCAGCGTCGATTATTAGATACAAAACCGACGTCATATCACTCCCAACACGGCCATGCTGGCCAGCACGGCCGTGGTGTCTGGTCCGCTGCCACGGCCGTGCTGGCCAGCACGGCCTTGCTGTTAAGGAAATAGATGTCAGTTATGAGTAGAAACTGACACTGTAACCGACGCCATATCACTCCCAGCACGACAGTACTGGCCAACACGGCTGTGGTGTCTGGTCCGCTGCCACGGCCGTGCTGGCCAGCACGGCCATGGTGTTAAGGAAATAGACATCGGTTACGAGTAGAAATCGACACTGTAACTATGTGGCATCGATTTTATACAAATAACCGACGCCTGTTTTTTGTTTTTTTTTCTGTCAGTCTGCAGACCTGCTGTATGGCTGGTCGCAGGATGAGAAACCTGCAGTTCAGTTATGAATTGCAGGTTTTACGACATCCATTGATATCAGCCAACAACATGCCACAAACCTGCAAAATTAACAACAAAAATATTCACACATTTAGCAACCTGCAGTTCCATTTGATTTTCAAACATTCAGAAACATTCATGTAGCTAGCAATCTATAGTTCTATTTCACATTCACACATGTAGAAACATTCATATAGCAACCAACAGTTTCATTCATTTTCACTCAGACACATGTAGAAACATCCAGACATGTAGAAACATTCACACATATATTATAATTCAGAAATTCATTTACAAAATATAATTCTTTAGTCATTATTCACTATCAACATCCCAATTATATTTTAAAACCCCCACTACTTGTATGGCTATTGCCCATTCTTCTCTTACTTCATCTAATTCTCCCTTCGTATAGGGAGCATGTACATCTGGTAAGGCCTTTCCTGTAGTGTGGTCAATTTTAAACACATGTAAAGAGAATGATGTATATATATAATTAATGAGCTATAAATAAGATTGATATATTTCATATTATCTAATGAGACTATATAATACCTCAGGAATAGTATCGATGTCCACTGTGGCATATTTGATAATCATGTGCATAAATCACATCACATAGTTTGCACATGCCCATCCGTTGTCTTGTGTAGCACACTATAAATTCAAACATACAAAATATTAAAAAATACAACTAATTAAGCACTGTTCACATAAATAATATATACATATATTGCAGTCGGGAACTTACTTTCACGTTCTTCCAAATTATTGGCTGGTTCTTTTTGGTGGGGATCTGTCCTCCAGCCTTTTTGAACTCATCAAAACCCCTACATGTTAATGTAACACAGTACATTGCATAATTAAATAGTAATGTAATAACATATGTTAACGGATATGAAAATGAAATATTTCTCACCGGAATAATGTCATTTTCATTATGTGTCCATATTTTGAATTCAATTTACTCCCCTTAGGATCTAGATAATAGACAATGAACGTCTTGGGGACAATAACTAGTAACTCCCAATGCATACCACTAGAGGTAAAAAAGTTAAAATTAATAACTCAAAATCCACAATAAAAATGTAATTTTCTTAAGTCCAAATTATAATAAGCAAAGTAAACTTACTCTACATTGAATGGAGCTATTATCACCTTCTTCTTATTTTGAGCAAAATTTGTAAAAGCCTCACAGAAGTATTGTTGAACTGATGGAGGGTCTTTAGCTACTAGACTAATCAAAGATGGAATAAAAAATCCTACATGTTTGAATTCAAAATCTGCACATATCTTATCTAAGTAGCTGCAAAATATGTATTAATTACGCATGCATTAATAAATAAGAAACCAAAACACCAGATCCTACACAAGGTATATGGATGTATAAAGAAGATCTCACCTTATCCATAGCTCTATCACAGATGTATTTAGCCAATCATATCGAAACAACTCAAAAATATCTTATATAAATAGTTTGCTTTCGTATGATTGACCTGCAACATCTGAATCTATAGAAACAATTATAGGGCAATTTATATCATGTTCTCCTAACCATATTGCCATACCCCTATAGTTAGGACCTAACGGGACAGGTAGGTCCTGTGGAACCCAACTGGGTAATGTAGGAGGTGGAAGTGGAGGCCTAGATGTTGTGGGTGTCTTCTTTTTAACCTGTATATATATATATATATATATATATATATATATATATATATATATATAATTTCAGATCAACTGACATCATATACACACACTAACAATTTAACGTAATGTAAATTTACCATACAGTTTCAGTAAAGAGGACATCCGCTTTTAGCCACAATATCACTCCACCTTCTGCCTCACCAATCGTTTCACAATCTGGGTGGGCATATGGCAATGGAAGATCCATCCACTTGGGGAATATATGTACCGAGCTCACACGAATCCAACCAGCTGGTAATGGAGACCCATGAAACATTTCCCCTGGTAGGGATGGATAATCCGATGCCTCTGCAATGAAATATTCTTTACTTTTTAGAAGGCATGGCTTCAACCCCTACAAATATTTGTGTAAAGAATGTTATATACATATATACATATCATCTTTTTTTGAAACGACTACAATTTCATATATACATATCATCTTGAAAACATATCATCTTGAATTAAAAAACTAGTTACTATGTCATAAAAATACTTACAGCGGATGTGCTAGGTGGTGGGTCTACAGGATTACTCCCAACCTCTACAGTAGGAGTAGAGCGGGATGCCATAATAGGTATTGTCTGCTGAGTGACAGTCTGAGATGCCTGCCACTTTTTCAGTGCTTCTTCGAGTTTCCTATCAACTAGCTTATCTACCTATACATGGATAAAAGAAACGTTAGCTTCGAATTATTGAATTCTCTTTTACAGTAACATTATAAAGAAAGAATATGTTACCTCTTCTTGTGAAAGTCCCACTTTTGGGACATGTTTGCGTTGGGATGGCCCAAAAAAAGCTTTGATGCCCACACCAGTGCCTGCAACCCTAACACATCCAGGATGCTCTGGGTTACCCAGTGCAACTGTCAATTCATCCCTTGTGCCCTCAGGGATGAACTTGCCTTGTTTCCTCAGCTCGTGCAGCTCTCACTAATTGCCAAAACAAAAATTTGTAATTAAGTAAACACCACAAATAATCAATATTCGAACGATTACTGTAAGAGTTGTATTTTACCATTTTTGCAGCCGCCTCAACAGTTGTGGGCTTCCTTATTTCTCCCATCATGGCGAGGCAGAGGTGTGCTACCTATAGTAGAGGACTCCTGAGTAGCAGCAGACTGAGCAGTAGCCTCAGATTGTAGTCTTTGGCGAATGCCTGCATACCCCTTTAGAACCATTGTGTGGTCATGCACATTCAGTGCACGCCTTGCTTTTTGTGCCTCACTGAGGGCCTACTTAGTATGCACATTAATGATTTGGTTAGTAACACTAAATGTTAATCTTGAATAGGTGAATACAACATATATTAATGAGATTGGGACTGACGCCTAATACCTTGAATTCATCAGTTTGTCTTGAAGCAACAAACGTGTCCCATTCTTCTTTGTCCAGGAAGTTCAACTGTTCAGTGGCTGTCTTCTTCCTCTTTTCACCTTCTTTTATGTATTCTCGGGTGAGATTTTTCCTATAGTTCCTTAGAACTCTCCCACAGTGTTGCATCACGCATTTACGATGCATCTTTTCATCCAATTCAAATATACTCTGCAAAATAGAATTTCTATTAACTAGTATCCAAAAAATTAGTAATCTACAAAATAGAATTGCAAATTAATAATAACTCACGCATAAATCCTTCCATATTACATCTTTCTTCTCCTTAGGAACTTTATGCCAAGAATCTATCTTACAACTGCAATGGCTACGAGTAACATACCCAAGATATGAAACAAACGAATTGCGATTCACACCAGATGCATTTCCTGCATTATCAAAATCCACAACAAGTTTGGGTCCATTGCCCTTTTGCGCTATTAACTTCTTCATCATAGTGATGCCCCTTCTCTTATCAACTTTTTGGTGTTGCTGATCAAGTGCCTCAAGTGCTTCAGATGGTACATGTGCATCATCATCCTAAAATTTGACAAAATAAACACATTTACAAGATATAACTATAAATGGACATATAGATATTAATATATGATATATTTTTAAAACTTACATTGTGAGGTGGCGCATTGATGTCCTCACCCTCATGGTAATCATCAACACGGTCATCAGGAGAATGCTCAACCATCTGAAAATTCACATTCACATTGTAAAGTAATTCAAATTGTAAAGCTCACATTCTAAAGTTCACATTCACATTGTAAAGTAATTCACATTGTAAAGTTCACATTATAAAGTAATTCACATTGTAAAGTTCACTTTCACATTGTAAAGTAATTCACATTTTAAAGTTCACATTCACATTGTAAAGTAATTCACATTGTAAAGTTCACATTATAAAGTAATTCACATTGTAAAATTCACATTGTAAAGTTCACATTCACATTGTAAAGTTCACATATTCAGAAAAATAAAACATATAAAAAATATAAACATGCCTCTAATATTGTGATTTTTTATCAATTAACAATCCTTCATTGTGATCTCCGCGCACATACAAGTCATCATTAGCTTCAATATTTGCTGGTGTTGGCAACCCAACTGAGAATGGACTGTAGTCATCATACTTATCATAGTACTGTTCTTCATCTATAGGATCTTCAATGAACTATCTTTTACCATGAAGAACAACCGACCATTTATCATTTGCAGGATCATCGATATAAAATACTTGTTTCACTTGTGATGCCAATATGAATGGTTCACCCTTCTCTCCAATCTTTTCAAAGTTCACTAAAGTGAAACCCAATTCATCCACTATAACTCCTTTGGTGTTATTAACCCAATTACATTTGAAGAGCGGAATTCTGAAATCTATGTAGTCAAACTCCCATATGTCTTCAATGACACCGTAATATGACATTTTAGCTTCATGTGGACTCTTATCCTTTGCACTTGCAAAAAACATAGTCGATGCTTGAAGGGTGACCCCACTGTTTTGGACGACACTCTTATCATCTTGGCACTTTGTGTAATATGTGAATCCATTAATGTCATACCCTTCATAAGACATAACAATCAATTTTGGTTTAAAGGTGAGGCATTTGATAGTTTCAGTAATATCATCTGGTGTTTGAGATAGTTGATGTAAGACTTTATCTTCAAACCACTTAATAAATGTCTTGTTATGCTCTCTAGCAAGCCACATTGTATTGGCTAGAGGATATTGTCTCTTGATGAAATTGGTATGTTCCTCGATATAAACGTTCACTTCGTCCATGTTCTGTAAAATATACAAGTGACCTTATTCCAACTGCTCACGGCTGATTACTTTCACACGTGATCCCAAAATTCCTTTTCCAAATTGCTCGTCAATATTTTTTTCATTATCAGGAGTGTCATTACCACTGAGAAAGTCATTGCAAAAATCCATAACCTCTCTCGCCACATAACCCTCAATAATACTCCCTTCAGGCCGATAACGGTTTCAAACATCACTTTTAAAAACGCTCATATATCGTTGAAAGGGATACATCCAATGCAAGAAAACTGGTCCCAACATTTTCACTTCCCTAGTCAAGTGGACAACAAGATGTACCATGATATCAAAGAATAATGGAGGAAAATACATCTCAAGCTGACATAGGGTAACAACCACTTCTCTTTGCAATTTATCGACAGTATCAGGGTCAATAACTTTGCTGCACAGACTGTTGAAAAAGAAACAAAGTCTGGTGATTGCAAACCTTACATGCTTCAGCAATATAGATCTAATTGCCACATGCAATATTTGTTGCATTAGAGAGTGACAATCATGAGATTTAAGACCTATCAACTTCAGATCTTTCATTGATACCAATCTACAGATGTTGGATGAGTAACCCTGTGGCACCTTAACATTTACCAAACATTCACAAAAAGCTTTCTTCTCCTTTCTAGACAATGTGTAACAAGCGGGAGGTAAGTATGTTCTCCGATTTTCCATTTCACGAAATTCTGTTAATTCTGACCTTATTCCCATTTCACGTAGGTCCAGTCTGCATTTTATCCCATCTTTAGTCTTACCTGGTATATTCAACAAAGTACCAATGACACTATCACAGACATTTTTCTCAACGTGCATGACATCGATACAATGCCTGACTGTCAAAGAACTCCAATAAGGAAGATCCCAAAATATTGACTTCTTCTTGAATAAAGATTTGTCACTCCGTGTGGCCATAGTACATTGTGATCTCTTACCAAATTCATTGACAAAGTCTTTTACTCTTTCATAAACAACCTCCCCTGGTATATGTTTAGGTGCACTCCGTTCCTCATTCAATCCATTGAATGCTTTGCGCTTCCTACGATACAGATGGAATTTTGTAAGAAACCTTCGATGACCGAGATATACAGTCTTATCGCCATATTTTAGTCTTGTTGAATTAGTGTTCTCTTCACATATAGGACATGGTTTAGCTCCTTTGACACTATATCCAAACAAATTCCCATATGCTGGAAAGTCATTAATAGTGCAAAACAACATAGCATGCAAACGAAATGTCTCTCTTCATGAAGCATCATAGGTCATCACACCTTAACCCCAGAGTTTCTTGAAGTCATCAATCAGAGGTTCAAGATAAACATCGATGTCATTTCCAGGTTGTTTAGGGCCCGATATCAACAACGACAGCATTATGTACTTATTTTTCATACACAGCCAGAGAGGAAGATTGTATATAACAAGCATTACTGGCCAAGTGCTATGTTGGCTGCTCAATGTCCCGTATAGATTCATCCCATCTGTACAAAGCCCAAGTCTTAGATTCCTGACTTCTTCACCAAATTCAGGGTACAATAGATCAATCTTCTTCCACTGTGGGGAATCAGACGCATGTCGTAGGATCCCATCATTATTTTTCTTAACATCTGCATGCCACCTCAAATTCTTCGCATCTATCGGATTGGCAAACAATCATTGAAACTATGATATTATAGGTAGATACCACATCACCTTGGCAGGAGAACTAGTTTTGGACTCCCCCGAAGTCATCAATT
Source organism: Alisma plantago-aquatica (assembly GCA_963693085.1). Lineage (NCBI taxonomy): Eukaryota > Viridiplantae > Streptophyta > Magnoliopsida > Alismatales > Alismataceae > Alisma > Alisma plantago-aquatica. The sequence goes on along the minus strand of OY856410.1, from coordinate 375,051,040 downwards.
TATACCGTGACGCACCACATTTTGGACAATCTTTCAAATCCACATAGTCTTTTTGAAATAATACACAATCATTCAAGCATGCGTGTATCTTCTTGGCATGGTATGTTGAGATTGGAAGCTTGTTTCCTTCAGGAAGCATTTCTTTCAACAAAGACAACAATGACGTGAAGCTTTTGTCACTCCATCTATTGTTAGCTTTCAGCTTATACAATCTCAACACAGTGCTAAGCTTCGTAAACTTAGTACAACATGTGTACAACGATATCTCAGCATCATGCACAATGTTTCTAAAAATGGGAGGTGGATCAGTGTGCTCTACACCACAACTATCCAGCATCGCCTCAATGATGTCTACTGGAACTGGTTCATTCACATCTACGTCATCGTAGGCAATTTCTTCTTCCACACAAGCACTGCTATCGACATCCACTGGTTTCGGGTTTGAAATCTCTCCATGCCAGTGCCATTCTGTATAGCCTTGTATAATCCCATTGCACATGACATGACTTTTGATTACTTCACCAGTGCTGACTTTCAAGTTGTTACCGCAATGCCTACATGGACAGTAGAACCTATCTCCAGGTTGTTTCCTATGTTCCTCGGCAAATCTAATAAACTGGTCAAGACCAGAAATAAACTCTGGGGTGCAGCGATTGCGAATGGACATCCATGATCTATCCATTCTATGATCAAAGAGAAAACAAGTATATATTACAACAAGATTAGGGTCTAGGGTTAACAGATTAGAGTTTTTGCATGGTTAAAACTTTAGGCCAACAAATACATGTGTTGTCATTCTTATATATAATAAATGTGTACCACCTATCCCATTCTTGATCACCTAATCTCACTAGTAAGTGTATAATGTGTATTGGGTTTTCGAGAAAATTTCGGCAGCATTTCCATGTTGTTCTCTAATTACATATGTACTTAGAGAACAAACGGGGAAATGCTACCGAAATTTTCTCAAAAACCCAATACACATTATACACTTACATCCTAAGTGAGATTAGGTGTTCAAGAATAGTCCCAAACCGGGGACTATCCAAGATTTACTCCTAATGAGTAAATCTTGGACGGGTTTCTAGGCCAACAAATACATGTGTTGTCATTCTTATATATAATAAATGTGTACCACCTATCCCATTCTTGAACACCTAATCTCACTAGTAAGTGTATAATGTGTATTGGGTTTTTGAGAAAATTTCGACAGCATTTCCCTACTGTTCTCTAAGTACATATGTACTTAGAGAACAAATGGGGAAATGCTACCAAAATTTTCTCAAAAACCCAATACACATTATACACTTACATCCTAAGTGAGATTAGGTGTTCAAGAACAGTACCAAACCGGGGACTATCCAAGATTTACTCCTAATGAGTAAATCTTGGATGGGTTTCTAGGCCAACAAATACATGTGATGTCATTCTTATACCTAAAATCCTAGTTCTTCAAGTTAGGGTGATTATTGATGTCTTTAAAAGCATGATTGGCAATTTAGGGAAAAGTTCATCATTTACATTCCAAGCATGTCACATGTGTGCATTACAGTTCATCATTAAGCAAGAAGGGTGATTAGGTTTCTCAATATACTCAACAATGAAACAAGTTACCAATTTCATAGTTAGGACGGTAGAGATACCCTAAGATCCAGATCTAATGGTTCATAATGAGATTGTGATAAAGTTACATCAGTTGAGATACCCTAAGATCTAGAACTAATATAAATCAGTAGATGATCAATTAATTGCTGAATCAGTACATAAATAAATACAAACATTAGATGAATACATACAGATCAATTGAAAAATAAAGTTAAATCAGTTGATAAATAAATTTCATTAAGTAGACGATTAAATCATAAAAAAATCAGTATATGAATAAACATAATTAAGTAAATAACTTAATAAAAAAATAAAAAAAATGCCCAGCAACAGCCTATGGCACCGCCCAAGCATCCGCCCAGAGGGCACCTGGGCTTGGGACCTAGCCTAGGCGGAGGAAGGAAGGAGGAAGAAGGCAGGGTACCTTGAGGGCGGAGAGAAAGAAGGCCCGGCCTGGAGAGCAGAGACCTAGCAGCAGCTGGCAGTCGGCACCGGCGGCAAGGAGAGGAGAGGAGCGGCGGCGAGGGCGGTGAGGAGAGGAGAGCAGCCACCGGTGGGGGTGGCAGCGAGGAGAGGAGTGGCGGCAAGGAGAGGAGAGAAGCATGGAGCGTCGACCAGGAGTGGTGGTGGTGCGGCGGAGCAACGGCGGTGGGGGCAACGACGGCGGGGAGCACCGGCGGCAACAATCGTCAGACCTAGCAGATCGGTTCGCAATGAAACAGAGACAATGGTGAAAAGTTCTCTATTTTGTGGGGCTATTAACTGTACCATAGGCGTCGGTTATTCATACAAACCCACACATAAAATTAAAGGTGTCAGTTCTAAACAAAAACCGACACCTATTCTCAATTATAGTCGTTGGTTTTAACTACAAAACAACTGACGTCTATATACATATGTCGATTAAAAAAATTGTTCTCGATTAATGACCATAGTCGTCGATGTCTTCTGAAAATCGACGCTTAAAGGGTGTGAAAAATTCCCCGCAAACAGCACGGGAAAACTCATAAGCGTCGGTCATTGTAGTAAAATCGACGACCAAAATGTACCCAATTTTTATCTCGCGAATAACCTTTAGTCGTCGGTTTATTATTTATCAACTGACGCCATATGTTAAATTTTGGAGGTAATTTTTTTCGCTGGAAATTTTGGATTTGGCGGTTAATTTTAGGCGTCAGTTTTTTATTAAGTAACTGACACTGAATAAAAGCAGTACCCATGTCTAGTCGCCCTTCATAGATTGGATGTCGGTTTATGTTATCAACCGACACTTTATAGTTTAGGTGTCGGTGTATTTATACAACCAACACTATTAAAAGTGACATTATAAGCCATTTCTATAGTAGTATATCTCAAGGAGAAAAGAGAAGGCCGAGCATCTTGTCTAAGGTGAAGCCATGATCATTTTCAACCTTGGAAAGACTATGCTTCTCACATCATGATTCTTTCCTTCTCTTTTTTCTTCACCAAGTTCCTAACTATGGTATCTTCTTTCATACAGAAGTGTTGTGATCGAGTCTTGAACTTTTGATAAGTCATCTTCAACCTTGGAAATGTAGATCTTTGGAGCTTGAAGCTCTTGTGTTGATCTTGAGGAGGGTTATATAACTTGAACTCAACTTTATTATTAATCACCTTCTATCATGCAATACTTGGTGATACCTTTTCTACTTTGACTTTTCTTATTTGATTGCTAGTTCTATGAGATCTAATGAATATATGGGTCTCTTTCCCATGAACTAGAGTAGTAATAGACAAAAGGTTGGAGTTTGAAGATGGTGAAACTGATATGCATAAACCGATATTGGTTTGTGGAAAACCCTAACCTGATATAAGGGTATAGGCATGGAAACCGATATACATGAAATTCTACCCTTTTGGTTTGTAACATGAGTAGGACTACTGTCATCTCAATTGTTTAACCTTTCACCTAATGCTAAGAATAAGGTAGGCTGATATCTAGAAGATAGCCAAGTCGATATACATACTTTCACCATAACATGGATGGCCGATATGACTTATGATGCTTTAAAATAATATATTGTTGTTAGGACGATATGTTAAATGCTTTAAAAATGATATGCCTCAAAGGCATAAGCTTGTCATGAACAAGATATGTCTAGTGAAGATGGAATATCAAACTATGATGTCCTAATTGAGTGTGGAGGCCGATATGGACAATCCTAACCCTAATCTGATGCACTCACAAACCCTAGTAATTCAATTTTCCTCTAGCCTGATCCATGTGTGATTGGTGATATCCTTAGCCCGACATACTTGTGAAAAGTATGAGTAACACATTCGTAGAAGCCTTGTCTGGTACACCAAGTAGTGGTGGGGTCAATAGGTGAAAGAATTAAGGTATTGAATAAGGGTTCCTCCGATACAATACAAACCCTAGAGGCGGATATCCTTCATTGAGCAATGAGCGATACACAAAGGGATATCTAAGTCGATACCCTAACTGATGTTGAGTGGTCGATACCCTATTTGATGGTGAATTCGATACACTTAGTTGTTGAGTGGTTGATATCGTAGTTGATGGTGTGACCGATATGCAATGAATTGATGTAACCGATACACAAAGTGATAGGATGGCCGATACCCTAAAGTACACTATGGCCGATATACCTCAAACGCCATACAAACGAAACTACTCTAAGAATCTCTAAACTGATATCATTTGATATGTATAGGCTGTCACAAATGGATGTATCTAGGCTGACACAAGGATTAAAGTGGAGGCCGATACACCTTGTTGAATATAGGTCGATACACCCTGACGAGTGTAGGCCGATACACTTTAAATATAATCAATTGATACATCTTAAATGTAATGAGAAGGATACATTTTAATAAGTTTAGGTTGATAAACCTTAAAGAAGGTTAAATAAATGCAATAAGTATGTTGAAGTCAATATCCTAGTAAGGATGAGAAAGAAACATGTACTACTCACATAAGAAAAGTAATACTTCATGTTAATAATCAATGGATGATATTTGATGAAGTATGCTTGAACTCTTTTAACATTAATATTGCTCTTATGATGTGAATTAGAGTTTGGATAATAAATATGAATTTGAAAACCCTAAATGAGCTACAAGGGAAAACCCTAACCCTAATTATGAGAGGGTTGCAGTTTGAATGATCCTCTTTATGGCATGGACATGATATTTACTTGAATTGCATTTGCTATGAAATCCTAACTATGCAGGTGTTGTAAAATGATGAGCATAGCTAGGTGTGAGCTATGATGAATTAGCATTGTATAGACTATATAAGGCCTTGTGAGCCATGTGATACACTTGAACAACATGTATGATGTTTATATGGATCTTATGATCTAGAATTGGTTGTTGCCTAATGAGAGGTGACAGTGTTCAATAATGAACTGAGGGTTTGATACCAAAACTTATGATCATGATAATGATAATGTTGTAGGGATGAGATTCCCAATAATGTGTTCAAGGGACTAAGATCCCAGGAAGAGTGTAACAAGATATGTTCCAATTGATACAAGATTTCTTGAAAGATATGTTACACCTTTTTATGTAGCATTTATCTATAATTCATGCTTGTAACCTGATTGATGCTAAAAGATGTTGTAATGCACTTAATATATCAAGTGAACTAAAAATGTAGTTGCCCTGGCCATATATCCATCCAGTACCAGGATTTGCTGAATGGTGAAACGAGTTTCACTCAGAATGCATATTATTGAATATGCAGGGTGCAAGTTGAAATATCTCCTTGTATCCTTAACTAATAGGATTGGCTATGGGCCATACTTGATGATTAGGATTGAATTCGGGTCATACCCTAATAAGAGTGTGGTTGTACTGTGACTCAATAAACAATCAAGATTGGTTACAGACCACACCCTGATATAATCAGGATTGATTATGGGTCATACCCTGATAAGAGAACATGTTATGTGCTTTATCTCTATAGCTAAAAGCCTCTATAACCAGGCTATATATAATGTAGATTGACTCATAATGTCACTGCCAATAATCTCGTACTGACCGAGAAAGGAGAGGTCGTGGATTCCAACTCTTCCATAGACCTATATGGCACATATGCTTTACTTTGCAGTGGTCAGTTGGAGATGGAAGGTATATTCACATCTCTTTAGGGCATAAGATAGATTGTTTAAAGATGTAATCAGCCGTGTAGTGTATTTTTTTAAGGATCAAATACGGAAACATTGGTTGAAGCCTTATTTTGTTTTTATACTACTTAGTTTATAATAGTTATACATGTTCTTCATATCCCTTTTAAAAGTGGTTAAATAATATATTGCTCAGTTGTAGATTCTTGAACTAGTGAGATATTTAGACTACTCTACTCTACATATAATTAGTAGGTATACTTGTTTAGTTCAATAGGGTTTCTTCTACTCCCATTCATAAAAGCTTAACTGTGATAATAATATTGTTGGTGGAGAGTTACATCTCTCATTGGGAGTCATTGTCTCACCCTGTGGGTTCCACAACTTTTTAGGTTGACGTGCACGAGGAGGTAGAGATCATGCATCAGAGAGTGGGTAGCAGTAGCAAGGACAACAGTAACAAACCATGTTGAATTTGCTGTTATGTGTCTTGTAGATATAGAGTCCTATGTGTCATCCCTGTACTCTTAGGTCATTGGGGATATAGTGTGTTAACAGTTTTTTAATCGATCTGGGATTTTGTCAAGTATGCCTCGACACATAATTTTGCTTTTATGTATGTTTTAGAAAAGAAACTGTTATCTCATATCCATACAAGGTGACAGAACAATGTATGTACAAAATTAACCATGATGTATATATGGTTTGGTTCTTTTTGAAAAGAATTTCTTGATAATGAATGTCTTGGCAAAAAGGTTTTAAAATTTTAATGATTTTTAGTAATCCACTGTTAATGATTAATTTTGCATAGTTTTGTGTGATTATGCTGACGGTTTGATAGAGGTCCCTCTTCCCCTACCAACATTCAAGAAGAAGAAGGGAAGGGACCTAACAACACACAATGAGCGGTCCCTCTTCTCCTACCAATTGCACTATACTTACATCCTTATATGCCTTTCTAGTCCTACCAATAGGCATATCCCCAGATAGAATACTAAATATGACACAACCTTGTCTCCCTATGACCCTACTGATGAAGGCTCTTATGCAATCCAATGATCATAAACAATCACATTGGAGTTATTTTACAAGAAACTGAAGGAGATATAGTTTCAAAATGAAAGGATGAATTAGTTTGGTGACTTATGCTATTTCTCAGAGGCATGTCCCCCAAGAATTCCAGATCCATGAGTTCTTAAAGTATAAAGTTTTTGGAGATCCAAATCTTCACATCTGTACATGTTATTTTGACATTATTGAAGTACAATATGATGATAAGCTACCAATTAGTCTCTTTAAAAGGACACTCAAAGGATTATCCTTTAGCATAGAACAACTAGAAGTAGAAAAAACAACAAAGTCTTGGGTTGAGTTTGACAACCACTTTATCAGGCAGTAGTGGTGGAACATATGCCTAACTTTTCAACTAGGTACAACCTTGAGGCCATTATTTAAAAGAAAGCAGAGTCTTCTACAAATTTCTTAGGATGATGGAGAGAAATAGAAGCACAAGTCTTAGCAAGGTGAATGACAAGGAAGGCATACATATGGTTAGCTAGTTAGCATCCTTGTATTTTTCAGCCACACTAACAACCAGACATATAAATGGTGTATTTATCTCATCCAAGAAATTAGTAACATAGAGACCACTACTAACAATGGAGTTTATAAGAACATTGGGTTCAGTCTCAACATCACAGACAAACCAAGTGGCAATGTGAGTATGAAACCAACACTAGCGACTAAAAGCATTATTTATATCCCCATGGTCTTATCATGATTCTGGAAGGTACATGCAACTACAACTACCACAATGACCTTATCAATGCCAGTGGCCCAGAATCCACAAAAAAAAAAGAACTGATGTCAATGAAACAAGGGTGGCAATATTTGACTCTAAAATACTATGTGTCTTGGAGATATTGTTGTCCCTTCCAAGAACCAATACATCAACTGATGTCTCCTACTACAACAACCTCAATATAGAACTAAAAATAGTTGAGAAAGTGTCGTTCCACAACTCCAAAGACCTTTCCAAAGGTGAAAATTTATAGATCCTCTTCGTGGAAGGTCCCATAGAGGTTCACTCCCCTTGGGTGCTCTTTTGCATCCATGTTACAATATATCCAATATGTTTTTAGTTTTCCAATGCAATGAATGCTTACAACCTTTTTTAGCATTACCATTCTCTTGGAAACCTCCTACATGGATTATGAGCCTTCATGAATGTCATATAAGACCTCATATGTAATGACACACATGATACTTATGCATGTACACATAATGGTCCTGATATTGAAGGAGCTCCCTAATTCTTTACCAATCACTCGATCTCAAAAACCCTTGAAGAACTAGAGTGTCTAAGGTCAACATGACAAATGAGGATGAGTGGATTTCTCTAACTTCTCTAGAGAAATTTGGGGAACCTATGAAATCCAGACTGAACTTGTCTCACTTAAGGAGGCCCATAAAATAGTAATTACTCTACACAAGAAAATGGATGAAAGAGACCTATTAATTCTCACCACCTATATTCATTAAATTGATGGAGGAGTGTCATACAAAATGACTACATGGGAAGTATCTGGTGAAATCATGTCTAGATAAGTGACCTCCCATGATTCAGTGATGAGCACAACAATTGGGCCCAATAGTGTCCAAATGTTTCTCAATGGTTGGCTATCCTATTGAAGGATGAAGGGTTCAAGGTGATCTAGAGAGAGATCCTAGTCAAGCTATGGGAAAGTTTATGGTACCCTAAGTAATAGGGCTCACCACCTCACACAACTAAGAATGATTCCCCTCTTTCCTCTATCACTTCCATAGGCTCGAAGATCACAAGACAAATGATTATGATGCCTAACAAAATTATATTTTTAGTTACATGAAGGACAACCCCTGTGATTTTTATTTTTTGGTAAAATTCATCATGTCGCAAAGCCCTCCTTCGTACGGGATTGAAGTTCCTAAAAATGGGAGGACTTAGACACTATAACATATAATAAAAACTCCCTTAGCATCTTTGAAAAAAAGGCATTGTTAACAAGCATTAAAATTCTAGCACCGGAGCCCATTGTGCCAACATACAAAAATACCACCATGTTGGACAATGTGGAGTTGACATGCGAGATGGAAGGACTAAAATTTCCATTCTTACCATGAGAAGATCTTGTCAATGATGATGTATTTGGATAGATGGATGTTAAATATACCTTGTCACAAAGTTTAACTAGATGCTCCTTACATCAAGATATAGATGCACATAGAGGTGCACTGAAGATGGTTGAAGATGTCCTCCTAACACAGTCATATATCACATGTCTCTATGTAGTCCATAAAGATGACATGAACTCCACATCACACTATAAGAGTTAGTAGGGAAGGAGCAACCTTTTTACTGATATTGTTCTAGTGTTGCACTCTCTCTCCTTATTTGTCTTCCTTGTAGGTAATGATATCTAGGGTTCACATGTCACAAGGTGTAACCAAAACCCTATCCATCATGACTCTTTACATAGGGAAGGCAAGGAAGTAGGGTTTTCAAAAATCCAATAAATGAAAAGTAAGTGGATGTGTTGAAGTATTCTATTTTTGGATAGCTAGTTGACTGACTAGACAGTCAAATGGAATGTACTAAAACTTTCTATTTTTAGCCAAATGATTCATTGTCTCATCCAGTCAATCAATTGGGCTAATTTTATGCACTAAGTGGATTAGACAAGCCAATAACCAATTTGTCCTACCTTGTATGGACGACTGGGATGTCTAGTCAACCGATTGGGATGATCTCGACTCATTCGAGCAACTAGAGTCTCTGGTTGATCAACTAACATGCCCAGTCGATTTATTGGACTTTATGAGCACTAATTGGGCTTCCAATTAATCTTCCATTGTTGTAATTGATTACCTAATCCTTTTAGTAACCAATTATTCTTGAGTTCATGGATATACTCTTCCTCCTTGTGCATCCTATGTATGTGATTCTACAACCTCCAAATTACATTGCTACATTCATGTTATGACTTAGCAAGAAATGATTGGTATCTAGCAACACTTCATTGCCACCCAAGTAACTAGATATGTTGGAGATTGACTTCAACCTAGTGGAGTGACCGATGGTGTTTTGATTTCATTACGATCTATCTAAACATTGAAAGTGGAATTCAAGGTTTACCTAAATGTTATTGAGTAAATCAAATACTTATATGAACTTTAGTTAAATATTGCACACAAAACTAAATTGTGTTTCTAAATTGTAATCGTGGTTTCTTAACCCAAATTACCAACTATGTTTAAGACAAGTTGTAACATAATGAATTTGTCATTAGGAATTAGTTGTATGCAATTATTTATGATAAACAAAATAAGATATGAATGGTGGTGGTCCCATTCAATAGGATCTCACCTATTTTGCTTACTAGATTGTAATGTTGGGATATAAATATTGTCTAGGTGTATATTTTCTTTATTGAAACTCCACATTTCCAAAATTGTACATTAATGTCAAAAAAATAACCATTCTATTAGTGCACACAAAGACTTCCTACACTAGCACCCTTTCAAACATAAAGTGTCCAAATTTTGACATATACACTCCTAAGAGCGAATGCATTTGACTAATTTGGTGTGGAAATGAATGTATCTGGATGTAGGACAATTTCATTTACTCAATAGTTAGAAAAACCCTTCAACTATGGCCCCCCTCTTTTGGTCACATTTTGAAAAACCCGTGACTATAAATTCCATGTTTTTTTCCCTCATTTCCCATTTAGTACATTCAAATCTTCTCTACTTGTAATCCTTAATACATTTCCCCATTTAAATATTATCTATTCTAATACTTTTATTGGATATGCAATTGTTTATTCTTTTTCACAATTATATGTCTTCAACTTACAAGATTGATATGCTCATCCATAGATGATATTCTCATTCTTCTTCAAGTTTATATTCCTCTTTTCATTAATGTTGTTTTTTATCATCAAACTACAATATTTTTTACTTGATTAATTAATATTCTAAGTTTAAATAATTATCTTTACTCTAATTTTTAGCTTAAATTTTAAAACTTGTACTTGAATCAAAATGATAATGTTAATAAATGTTATATGAAATTTATAAATAGTATTCACTACTAAAAATTATTAAACCAATAGTGAGGAAGTATAATATGTAAAGCCTAATTTAAAGTATGTTTATTAAATTCCGTAATATATAAATTAATTTAGTGTGTATCTATGAGCAAATTGTGATAACATCAGGAAATACTTCATTTAATAGTTAATTCAAGATTTACTTCCCATAAAAATTAAAATAAGTATTATCCATATATAGAACAACAAGATGTAATAGATGAATGTAAGTTCTCTCAATGTTTAGGATGATGGGACACACTATATTCCTATGAATCATTAAATTCAAATCATTATTCTCACCAATTATAGTTTATATGATCATATTGTTCATTTAAACAAATTTAATTTTCAAATATTAAAGCTCAATTTCAATTTAAAACCGTCATTCATAATACAATTGAAATGAACATAATAGGTTACCCTATATGTACTGATGATATATGGTTATTCAAATAATAGGTGATAATATGTATATTACTATATTGATATAATTCCTTCAGAAATACCAATATGTATATGCATATACGTCATTTTATGATATGAGAAGTTGGTAATTTTGTTGTTTTAGTCTTTTTGTAAATCCTAGTCAGTTCACACGGGTTAGGTCTACATTGAATTCAAGATCTGGTCAAGTTGTATAACCCTAATGTACATAGTAATAATGAAGATATTCAATATGAACAATAACACCCATTAAATGATAATAATATTGATTTTGAAGGTGAATGTAATTATAAAATAGTGTTATTATTTATAATTTGATCTATATGATGAATTGCTAAACATTCCTAATTTAGAATAAAATAGTTGTGACATTTTTTTTGATAGGTAATCACTACTTTTTATGAGAGAGATAAATAGGTAGATCATAAAATCATAGATAATTACTATGAATATCAGGATAGTGGATAGAGGAATCTCTATAGAGATCAAATGATGAAATATGTGACAATGTTTTATTTTAGTTCAAAGTCATTTTATTTTAGAAGATACACATGTGGTCAACAAAGAAGAGAATATTCTTTCCACGCTTATGGATTGAACACCTCACTTTTTACACTAGTGTATGTGAATGAATATGTCTTTGGAGGTCTAAAACTCATGCATCTAAAAGGGTTGGAGGTCTACAAAGACACCATTATTCATGCTAGAAATTATGTATGACAGAATAACATCATGGATAATATTAATATCATGGATATCATTAATATACATGTGTTCATGCCTATTGTAGTTGAATTTATAGATATGACTCCAAAGGAAATCCATGAGAAGGTTTATGTCAAATATTGCTTTATTAAGTTATAGAAAGGTGTGTGTCATGGTATAATTGTACAAATTCAAATAATGAATTGAATATTTTGACTATAAATCATCTAGTACACCACCAAATAAATAAATGGCCACTCACACATATACTCTTGTGAGGAATCATGGTCATCATTGGGATACACTTACATAATTGAATATGATTAAGCTAATTTTTGAAGTCCCTATAACCTCATGCATGTCCAACTTCAGAAGGGAAATTGAGCTCTAGGTATGCATCTCCTCTATTTCTTCTTCAAGTTCTTTAATGTATGAATCCAGAAGGAAGTTTGGGAAAAAGGAAGTTAGCTTCCATGATAAATCCTTCAGAATAAGCTTTGCCATCTTGTCTGCAAGAACATTTGAGTTACTATGCCTGAACACCAATTTTGATGCTTGAAAAAACCTCAGATGATCTATTACAACCTCCATCAATTCTTTGTAAATACTTAGGCACTATAAGGTCCCATTGATGTATTCCACCAAAACTTTAGAACCATATTTATAAATGGCTCTTCCTCCATGCAATTTCAAGCATTTCCTACATATCATAACAATAGCATTTAACTCCCCTTCAAGAGAGTCAATACTTACAATTTTTCTTGACCCTCATCATATGCAACTGCCTTAACAATCTCTAACTACATAATTTGAACTCAATTCCTTCATGCTAATGTTCATGGAGGTAACTATCATGACAATTGTATCAAAGTTTGGAGGTATATGGTGTTGGACCGTTAGCTTAATCTCCTTAAAGCTTAAAGACCTAGTTCTCTACAAATTGTACTTCATAATTTCAACATGTAGGGTTTTACTTCTTATGACTGCATTGAGTACTATATTTCCCCTTTCCCGAAAAACCTTTTCATTCCTATCTTTCCACAGTGTCCAATAACTTACTACAATAACTATAACCAATATGCCGTAAACACATATAATTTCATATTAGACTCCATCCAACTGTATAGATTCTGAGTTAAGAAGAATTGAGGTACATGGCTTGGGTCCATCTCTCTCCAAACGTCTTTATTGAACTTACAATCCTTAATAACATGTAAACATATAAAGCCTTAGGTACTCTCTCACTACCTTCATCAATGCTTTGTAAATACTTAGGCACCATAAGGTCCAGTTAATGCATTCCATTGCAAATTTGGAATTAGATTGAATAATGTCTCTTCCTCCCTAAAATTATAAGAACTTCCTACATCCCATAACAATAGCATTTAGCTCCCTTTCAAGAGAGTCAATACCCACAATTTGTTTTGAATTCCTTGTATGCACCTACCTTAACGATCTCTAATGACATAACTTGTCAATTCCTTCATGTTGTTATTCATGGAAGTATCTACTCTGACTAGTGTATCAAATTTTGGAGGTATTTATTGTTGGAATGTTAGCTTAATATCCTAAAAGCTTATAGACCCGATTCTCTACAAATTGGACTTCATAATATTAATCTATATGGTTTTTACTTCTTATTACTACATTGAGTAGTATATTTCCCCTTTCTAGAAAAACATTTTCATTCCTCTCTTCCACAAAGTCCAATAGCTTACTATAATAACTACAAAACCAATCTTCCCTAAACACAAATCATGTCATATTGGACTCCATCCAACTATTCATATTTTGTGTTAAGAAGACTTGGGGTACATGGCTTGGGTCCAACTCTATCGAAATGTCTTCGTTGAACATACAATCTCTGATGATATGTAAACATGTTTCTTCAACATCTCCATGCCTTCAAGAACTCATTTCATTTGTCATATGGTGCAGATAGCATAACTAATTTGTTAATAGCCAATTGTGCTTTAAGAACCATATGAAACATTTAAAAATCTGTGAGAGCATATTGTGCCACACATCATCTCATTTCACTTTTGTGTGACATGCTTTTCCTTTGACAAGTTTGAGATAGACTAACTTGGTAGAAAAGTCACCATTCTTTCACATGATCAAACAATATCCGTCATCTACATAAGAGGCCTTTGGAGTAGGCATGCTAATGATATCAATAATATTTCTATCCATAAAACATTCTTTGGAAAATTCTTCACCCCAAAGACCATTGTCTTTCACAGAAGAAATAACTTTCATATTAGCTAGCTCCTGAGGTATATAATTGTTAGGCATCCGAGTTGGTTTGGTCTTTGATTAATCCCAATCATCCACCCACATATTAGTGTCTACTCCATTCAAAACTACTCTTTTTGTATAACAATTAATTGTGGCCATCTATTGATGAATTCTAATACCCCAATTTTTGCACACATACACATGAGTGGAATCATCAAGTCCTAACTCATTAATATTGTTGGGGTATCAAAATTCTTGAATATCATGCATAAGAAATAATTGAAAGCTTTACCACCATAGAATCATATTTCAATTCTCATTCTCAAAGTTTTCATAACAAGAAAACTTATTGCAAACTAAAGATGTATTCTAAATATCTATATATGAACAAACTAGCCTTAATGCATAAATGAAGGTTGAAGTGGATAATAGCACCCCACCAGGACACTCTCTATGACTATGTTGTGCCTCTTTTATTGACGAATCTGGCTCTATATCTTCTCATTATTTTCACTTGCAGACATCTCATCTCCAACCATGCATTGGAAAAACAATTATCAGTAAGTGGCATGTGTCTTCTATATATGAAATACTAGAATATGGAAATAACTATACATAATTCTTAAACATGATTCATGAAAGCTATCATGAAAACTGAAGGAAACTTGAACATGAATATATGATCTTTCTTTAGGCTTAGTTCTTATCTTTTTACGTAACTTATGATGGACACATGTACTCTAGTACATGGATTTCATGACCTACACTCTGGTGCTTGGGTCCTTTTATTTGAGTCAGTCTACTCTAAGGGCATGGGCCTCATGCCCTACACTAAGGCTTGGTTCATGTCTCTTGAGTTGACGTGCAATAAGGCCTGTGTCTAGCTCCATATTCTAATGTAATATTAATTTTTATCTAAACTTGAATCTTCATGCATAAATCTTAATGGACTCTTATCTCAAAATCTTATTTTTGAATCTCAATGAAGCATGATATAGAAAATGTTAACATGAACTCTTGAATCATAAGCTTTATTGAGAAGCTTATAAAACATATCTTTAAGTTGAAATCTAAAGAATAAGAGTATATAAATCATGGATATCTTACTGTGACAATAATGCACATTTAAAGATGCTAAGAAAAATAAGTACTAAATACTCATGGGTATGGACCACTTACATAATCCAATAGGAGATAAGCTCCCAAAGGTTTACTAAACTTGAATCATATAATTAACCTGAAATACCCGAATACCCTTAATCATGATCTTATAAACCCCAATTAACCCTAACTCCAAACCTCTTGATAATCCTTACAAATAGGTACTGAAACCATGTCCATATGATAGATCTTGAAAAACTGAACAACTTTCATATATGGGTGGGTCATTTTCATCTCAGCCCCATAGAAGTTCTATGAATTATCTAAGATTGGATAAGAGCTGACCAATCATAAGTGAGGAAAATCATTCAAATCACTTTTTGAAAATACTAGAATCTTGGTTCAAATAAAAGGTGGAAATATCAATATGTCCTTGACATTAATTTTCAATCTAAAGCGTGAGAGAGGCAATCTAGTCAAAATTTCAACTTGAATCTCTTTGATACCAAGTTGTAAAACCCCAAATGTTGCACACAAACACATGAGTGGAAGCATCAATCCTAACTCATAATATTGTTGGGGTATCACAATTCTTCAATATCATGCATAAGAAATAATTGAAAGCTTAACATTGCAGAATCACATTTCATTTCTCATTCTCTACGTTTACATAAAAAGAAAAATCATTACAAACTAAAGACATATTTTGAATATCTATACATGAGAAAACTAGCCTTAATGCATAAATGAAGGTTGAGGTAAATTATGGAACCCCACTAGGACACTCTCTTTATCTATGTTGTGCCTATTTTATTGATAACTATGGCTCTATATCTTCTCCTTCTCTTCACCTGTAGAC
Organism: Alisma plantago-aquatica; assembly: GCA_963693085.1. NCBI lineage: Eukaryota > Viridiplantae > Streptophyta > Magnoliopsida > Alismatales > Alismataceae > Alisma > Alisma plantago-aquatica. The sequence goes on along the minus strand of OY856410.1, from coordinate 375,034,841 downwards.
ATATCGTCCCCATCCATGCATTATAAAAAAATGTTATGTGGCATGAGTTATATATATATATATATATATATATATATATATATATATTGGAATACCTAAATAACTGTACATTATTCTTAAACACGATGCATGTAAGATTACATAAAATTGAAGGAAACTTGAACACAAATAGATGATCCTTCTTTATGTTTAGTTCTTATCTTTTTACGTAACTTATGCTAGAGACATGTACTCTGGTATTTGGGTCTCATGACCTACACTCTGGTGCATGGGTCATCTTATCTTAGTCATCCTGCACTAAGGGCATGGGCCTCATGAGCTACACTAATGCGTGGGTCATGTCTCTTGAGTTGACCGACACTAAGGCCTGGGTCTAACTCCATAATCTAATGTCATCTTAATTCCTATCTTAACTTGAAACTTCATGCATGAATCTTAAAGGATTTTTATATTAAAATCTTAGATTTGATTCTTAATGAAGCATGATATAACAAATGTTAACATGAATTTTTGAATCAGATACTTTACTGAGAAACTTATAAAACATATATTTATCTTGAAATCTAAAAGCGTAAGAGCATATAAATCATGGATGTCTTACTTTGACAATAATGAACATTCAAATATGATAAGAAAATTAAATACATAACACTCATGGCATGGACCACTTACATAATCTAGAAGGAGATAATCTCCAAAGGTTTATCGATCTTGAATCTTGTAATTAGCCTAAAATACCCAAATACCCTTAATCATGATCTTATAAAACCGAATTAACCCTAACTCTAAAACCTCATGAACACCCACTACAAATAGGTATCGAAACCATGTCCATATGATAGATCTCGAAAAAGTGATCAACTTTCATATATGGATCATTTTCATATGAGGCCCATACGAATTATATGAATTTTCTAAGATTGGATAAGATCTGACTAATCAAAAGCGAGGAAAATCATCTGATCTTTTGGGTTTTCCATCCAAAAAAAGGATTGGCGGCCCAATTTGTAGCTCGTGCCTCTGCAAAGGAATTTTTTTAAAATGTGGAAAGAATTGTATAAGACATAAATAATATCCTTTTCTGAATCACTTTTATAAATATTGGAATCTTGACTCAAATATAAGACATATCTACGAATATGTCCTTGACATCATCTTGCAATCTAAGGCATGATAGGGGCAATCTAGTCAAAATTTCAACTCAAAACTCTACAATATGTATCTAAATCAAATCATAAATTCCAAAGTTTTTCATTAGCACTGCGTGATAGATGGATCGAGATGTGAGGGAAAGAGGGTAAAATTTCACCTTGGCTTCTTCCCTTTTACCATAGCATGAGCACCTACTCTCTTGGAGCATCAAATCTCTGCATCAACTGCAAGACCTGAGTCTCATCTCCCAAAACTAATATGCCCAGGGGATTCCTCAAGCTTCAACAAACTAGGGAATCCATTGTTGAGGTTCCTTAGAGTTTTGTATGACCATCTCCTAGACACCACTATGGCGGAACATAGAAGTCAATATCACAGTTAAGAAATGATGTTGGAAGGTGAAATCTCAAAAACATAGCATGAAACTTGTAAGTAAGTGGTTAGGCATCTTCTTGGTATCCTGGAAAACATAGGGGGGGGGGGAATTCAAATCGGTGCAAGGACTAAAAGTTTGCTCTAAATCTCCTAACTAGTCACTTAAAATAGGGCATACCACTTGAAATACAATTCAATGATGCAAAGCTAGATCAAGTAAAACAACTATGCTATCATATTCATGGGAGCCTATAGAATCTAGGCAAATGGTTTTCATGGCCTGAGTGTGGTCGTCTAGCCTAGACGGTCTGAAATTGGGTTCTTGGGTAGGGTGTATATCTAATAGGGACAACATACTAGTATGTCGAGGGGTAGTGCTAGGGTCTAAGGAAACTTACTATATAACTAATTGATCTAAGATGGCTGGAGTTGCAAGTCAGAACTCACCATCTATGGAGAGGAAAGTTGGATTTGAGTCGGTGTTTTGGTTGATATCTGGACTAATTGACAGTACTAGAGACTTCCTTGAGGTACTCTACATCTTTGCTAACTACTAGGTGTCATTTCTATGGCTGCATCCTCTATCTTCAATTCATTGTCCGAAAGGGAAGAGAAAACCAATTTGGGTGTTTTGTGAATGAGGGGAGTTAGGGCATCAATAGGGGCTCCCTCAACTCAGTCTGACTTCCTTTTTGTTTTAGTGGTGATAAAACTCAGAGTCATGGAGGGGAGAGAGGGGACATGGTTGCCAAAAGTTGATGCAGGCTAGTGTCCCTCGACATGCACAAAGCACGGAAGTAGGAGATTCTCCATATTTAGATCCTGATTTAGACTCTCAAAGAGAAGTTGAGATATATGCTATCTCATGACACAAACGTAGGTGCTAGTTAGGGAAACATTTCGCTAATCGTCTACAATCATTTGACTTAGCTAGGGCCACCTAAATCAAAAGAAATTTGGCACGTTTTCTAGACAAAATCCAAGGATTATAAATTTCAACTCAAATCTTACATTTGCATTACAAAATTATATGATATACGTGATTATTCTAAAGTAACTCACACACTAGTAACCACTAACCATGAGTTAGATTACAAAAATATAAACTGAAACTCTAGTGTCTTACATCATTTGACAATTTTAAACTTTAACTTATGTTATTGGCCATGTTTATTCTAAACAATTTTTTTGTGGATGTTACAATTCTACTCACCTTAAATAAAAATTTTCCTTGAAATATGTATGCACTAACATAGTGCTACCCACCTTAAGGTTTAGCATATATGCATACGGATACCTCAATCTTGTCATAAAGACTTATAACTTTGTTCTAACATGTTCATTATATAACATTAACATGGATAATTGTATCATGTCTAACATGATTAAAAATACTAACACATGTATAAATTTCTAATTAAATATAAACCATACTTTTACCATCTACCATAAAAAAATGGTAACATACCTTTATCATCAACATAATCTTATTACTCACTAAGTTAGTTTATCCATGTAATTTTGCACCTAAGTGCTCACTTACCATGGAGAATGACTTGATTAACATCACTTTCTTAAATTACTCTTATTAGGTTCTTGACCCCCGTAACTTAATCATAAATGCATTTAACATCTGATATTGTCATAAACAATGTCTTTTCACTAACTAATGTATTAAGTTTAGGATACTATCCAATTCAGGTCTTTTATATCAACTCACTTTATAACATCTCCAGATACATGTTGATCAGGCATATACCCGATGATGTGAGACCTTATTATACTGCTCTCCAGCAACCTAATAGTGCACATGTCTCATACCACATGCACTTATATGTAGAAAAGATAAGCACAATAAATCTCCATGCTCATGGAATACCCTCTACACTTCTCAATTGGTTGGCCAAACCATTGCGAAATGAGATGACATGTGGTAAAAGAAGGGTGCAACACATGATCCAAACTGGATGAACACTTATCCCTAATGCTCATGTCTTCATATACATGAACGTCAAGACTTGATATTTCTAATCTGAGTTTTCTATCTTCAACCACTCCTTGAATAATATGGATATTCATACTAACCTCACACTTAATTTCCTCAATACTAGAATCATAAGTAGATCTTAACCTAGTCGATCTAAAAGGGGCATTAAAATTAAGAATTATGAGAGTGTCTGGTGGCCAATTATGCTTTTACTATGATACCAAGTTATAAAACCCCAAATGTTGCACACAAACACACGAGCAGAAGCATCAATTCCTAACTCACAATATTGTTTGGGTATCACAATTCTTGAGTATCATGCAAGAACTAATTGAAAGCTTAACCATCATAGAATCACATTTCATTTCTCATTCTCAAAGTTTACATAACAAGAAAACTTATTAAAAACTAAATATGTATTCTGAATATCTATACATGAACAAACTAGCCTTAATGCATAAATGAAGTTTGGGGTGGATAATGGCACCCCACTAGGACACTTTTTATGACTATGTTGTGCCTCTTTTATTGACAATTCTATCTCTATATCTTTTCCTTATCTTGATGTGCAAACATCCCGTCCCAACAATGAACTAGGAAAATAATCATCAGTAAATGGCATGGGTATTCTATATATATATATATATATATATATATATATATATATATATATATATATATATATATATATATATATATATATGTATATATGAAAGATTGGAATATGGAAATAACTGTACATTATTATTAAACATGACGCATGAAATCTAACATAAAAACTAAAGGAAACTTGAACATGAATAGGTGATCTTTCATTAGGCTTAGTTCTTATCTTTTGAAATAACTAATGCTAGAGACCTATAGTTTGGTACATGGGTCTCATGACCCGCACTCTAGTGCCTAGGTCATCTTATATGAGTTGTATTTCACTAGGGGCATGGGACTCATGATCTAGACTAAGTCTTGGGCCATGCCTATTGAATTAACCTTCACCAAGGCCTGGGTCCAACTCAATAATTTGATGTCATCTTAATTCTTATCTTAACTTGAATCTTCATGCATGTATCTATATATATTCTTATCTTAAAATCTTAGATTTGAATCCTAATGAAGCATGATATATAAAATGCTAAAATGAACTCTTGAATCATAAACTTTACTGAGAAACTTATAAAACATATCTGTAACTTGAAATCTTAAAGCATACAAGCATATAAATCATGGGTATCTTACTTTAACAATAATGAACGTTTTAAGATGCTAAGAAAAATAAATACTAATTACACATGGGCATGGACCACTTACATAATCCATTAGGAGATAAGCTCTCAAAGGTTTACTACTCTTGAATCTCAAAATTTACCTATAATACCAAATATCCTTAATCATGATCTTAAAAAATGTAATTAACCGTAATTCTAAAACCTCATGAAAATCCATTTCAAATAGGTACTGAAACCATGTGTATATGATAGATCTAAATTTTTTTATCAACTTTCATATATGGGTCATTTTCATCTGAGCCCAATACCAATTTCTATAAATTATCCAAGTCTTGATAGGATATGACCAATCTGAAGCAAGGAAAATCATTCAAATCACTTTCTAAAAATACTAGAATCTTCACTCAAACCCTAAACCCTAAACCCGAACTCAAGGGGGAAAGCTCAACTCGGTGCAAGGACCAAAATCCCCTCTGAAACACCTCACTGGTCACTGGAAACATGGCATCATGCTTGAAATACTACTCAACCATGTAGTAGCAGATCAAGTAAAAAAATATTCTATCATCCATGTGGGTGCCTATAGAAGCTAGGCGAATGGTTTTCATGGTATAAGAGTGGTCGTCTAACCTAGAAAAAGGTTGAGTTGTTCCATTCTAAAATTGGGTTCTTGGGTAGGTCGTATAGCTAAAAGGGACAACATACTGGTATGTCGAGGGGTAGTGCTAGGCTCTAATGAAACTTTCTATATAGTTAATTGATCTAAAATTTCTCGATTTGCAAGATGAAAGTTTCCATCTCCAGAGAGGATATTCAACATTGTATGGTTGATATCTGGATCAATTAATAGTACTAGAGGCTTCCTCAAGGATCTATGTATCTTTGCAAACTACTAGGGGTCATTTCTATGGTCACATCTACCGTCTTCAAATTCATGCTCCAGAATGGAAGGGAGCACCAATGTGGGAATTTTGTGAATGAAAGGAGTTAGGGTTTGCATAGGGCTCCCTTGACTAGGACTAGCTTCATTTGTCTTTTAGTTGTGAGAAACATGGGAGTCATTGAGAGGGTAGAGGGGACTGGGTCGCCAAAAGTCTATGTGGGTTGGTGTCTCTCGACGCGTACAAAGCACGGAGGTAGGAGATAGAGTCTCCATCTTTAGATCTTGATCGGGCTGCTCAAAGAGAAGCTGAGATATATGCTATCTCATGACACAGACTTAGATGCTACCTAGAAAAAATATGTTAATCAGGTGCATAAATGGGTATCCAGGTCAATCAATACCATTCATTTGTCCTTTTCTTCCTATAATCATTTGACTAAGCTAAGGCTACCTAAATCAAATGAAATTTGGCATGTTAACTAAACAAAATCCAAGGATTTCAAATATCAACTTAAAATTTACATTTGAGTTACGAAAATATATGATTTACATGATTAGGATTCTATGTAATTCATGCATTAATAATCATTAACCATGAGTTACCTTCCCAAAATATGAAGTGAAACTCTAGGGTCCTACATCATTTAAAAATTATAAATTTTAACATATATGATTGGCCATATTTATTCTAATTTTATGGATGTTAATGAATACTCCTCCCCATACTAGGATCCATATCTCTATATCCACTAAGTTTCTTGTATTTGCACTTCATTATCATAAACCAATCCATGTTCCTTAGAGTGTTGAATTCCTAGGTCACCTTCATGATCAAAGCCTTATTGTACTCCCTCACTGAATACATACCTAAACTACCTCTATCCATAGGTTCCATTACTCTCTTCCAGGTGACCAAGTTAATTCTTGACCTCTCCCCAAGACCACTCCAAATAGACTTTTTTATCAGTTGGTCAATTCTGTCATAGATTGAGTTTGGTAGTATTTCAATTTTTGTAACGTAGGTAGTGGTGGAGTTCAGAAATAATATGGGAAATGTGATATGTCTAGCTAGTGAGAGAGTCTTATGCATCCACCCATTGATGTTACGATACAAAATGATAACCATTCTTGCATATAATTGTTTAGAGTTTCTCTCATGTAAAATAGGAAAACTTAGGTGTCTCTCTAGGTCATTTGTCTCCATAATTCCAGTCCTCCTACATATTTGTCTTCTAATGACTAACGATGTCACTCTTTAAGAAGCATTCCATTTTTCCTTAGACAGATGTCATCCTGAAACAAGTTCAATTTTTCTTAAGCAATCCATAATCACCTTCACTTTCCAAACTGTTGCTTCTTATAATATGCTCAATTTCGGATGAAATTGAATTATATCAATATGAGGATGAATTAATAAGTAATTTCCCCAATGATATTATTAATGGAATTATAAAATCATCTTTGTGGCATGGGTGCAACCCATGGTCGATAGAAAGGCCCATGAGACTATTTTCTTTGCAAATAGGTCCTTGGAGCAGAATATAAAGAAATAAGGGACTTCATGCATAAGTAAATAGTAATAGCTCCATGATTTGTTAAATAATAGAAAAATGTGATAATGTGCAAGTTTCAGAAAGAAAAAAAAAAGATATATAGTGTTTTTGACAATTAAAAAAGTAATTATTAAGCAATGAATGGCACCATAAATTTAAGACATCAAGTAATGTTATATCATCCTAACTTTTGGTATACTTAAAATTAATAATGAAAAGAAGAGAATTCTAGAATTTGATAGAAAAAGGACTTCCGATGTGGTATGGGTAATTAATTTAAGAATATGTTAAAAGAGAAAGTGTTATGCATAAATGGTATCCCAATAAATCCCACAAAATAGATATTGGTTGGGAAAGACGTTAATGTGTTTCCCTCCAAGTTCTAGGGAAAAAGGAAGTACCTAGAGGCCTATAGGATATTGTGAAGATAGAAGGACCTAATCAAAATAAATGAATTATGTTCCTTTTTGAAGAGAGAGAAAAGAGGCTTCAAGAAATATCTTATTAGTATCCAATCTTGACCAATTTGAGATTATAGAATTATAAGGATAATGTCCAAGTTTGGAGTCAATTAGAGGAGAGAGGAGAGAATTATGGATTTTATAGTTTTCCATAAAGTGAAAGATTAATGGTTTAATGGTGACATTTTCCACATTTAATGTGATAGGACATAGACTCGGCTCCCTTTATCATCATATGATCTGGAGCCACCAATCCAAGGATGGATGACATGCACTCATCCCCTACCTCTAACCAAAGAAGAATATGTATTCCTCTTTTTCCTGTTCGACGCTTTTTGATGGAAGTAAGTAGTGTTTCTATCCCCCTCTCTCATCTCGTTTGCTCTTGCCCTAGCGTACCAATATGATTCATTTTGTTTTCAACCAGTATTGGAGATCTTTTGCAAGCTACGCTGCCCTTTCCAGCATCCCATTGTCCGGTGGCTGCCTTTGCACCTCCATGAGTTCTTTTTCTAGCTCAATGATTTTCTGTCTCCTTTTTTTAAACTTTTTATCAGCCCACTCCTTTAAATTCATCCCACATCTATTCAGATTGACCACGAGGTCATCTGTAAGACTGTACCCCCATGCTTTCTGAATAGTGTCATGGCATTTTTTCTCAACTGTCCATGCTGGTTCAAAAGCAAAGTAATCATTCTTTTTCTTCTTCTTTTTTACCTGTCTCCTGTCCACTGTGATGATAAGGGGAGCATGGTCCAATTCATAGATTGGAAGATGTAGAACATTGCAGTAAGTAAATTTCCCCTCCAGTCCAGCTCAGCCAAAGCTCTATCCAGTCTCTCCTGCACCAACGTCTCCACAGATAAGCCTCTTCGCCAGGTATAGATGCTTCCCGAGTACCCCAAGTCCACTAGCTCTAAGTCATCAATAGCATCACGGAATCCTTGCATGACTCTCTCCTCCTTAGGTGGCCCCCCAAGTTTTTTCGAGTTTGAGACAATCTCATTGAAGTCCCCAAAGAAAAGCACTGGTACTTCTGCTTCATTCTTCAGTCTGCGCATAAGTTCCCACGTCTTTAGTTTGCTTGGTTGATCCGCCCAGCCATAAATACCAATAGCCTTCCACTTGCCCGCCCTTCCTTCGTCCACCATGCATTCCACATGCCTTTGTGAGTAGCTCAGAATTTCTACCTCATCGTCCTTCCACCAGCAACCAATTCCCCCGCCCTTCTATTACTTGAGAGACAAATCCCATTGACAAAACCACACCTTCTCTTCACATCTTCCAAATTAGTATCCACCATCATAGTTTCCATGACAAAAACTATATTTGGGATTTCCCTCCATCACCATGCCCGGAGAGCAGTCACCTTGTCAGGGTCGCCCATTCCCTGACAATTCCAGCTTATAATTTTCATTGTCCTTCACGAGGTTGGTCTCCGCCAACCTCCGCTACTTGACCGTTTCCGGCCCTCTGTGTTGCATTCCTTTCTTCCCCTGCCTGTCTTGCCTTTTTGTACCACTCGGTCCGAGAGTCCTGCTCGTCAAGCTCCATATCGCAGTTGTCCATGTCTCGTCCCCGTTTTCCTGCCACTGTTTCCCAGTTTATCTCAACTTTCCTTTTTAATAATGCTTTATTTGATTTTATTTCTTTCTTCTCTTATTATCTTTTCAACTTAGACTCCTTGGTACCCAAGAAATTCTAAAGATATGAAATCCCTCCTTGAAGGATAATTCATAGCCTTCTAGATGCTTCCACGTCTTTCTTTTCTCATGATCTTAGTTATTCTTCTACTAACTGAATTTATTTTTTTCTTTTTATTTCCTTTTTCTTATTATTAGGCCCAATAACCAATAATGCCCACAAAAAAAACAAGAAAGGCTATTATAAACGAAATCCATTCATTCAAATCAAAACACACAATTATTTGTTCATATGTCTTTAATAGGAGAAATTGCATTTCCCACCAGAAGAACCCAAAAATTGGGGTTGTAACATGATCGATGCGTAGTAAGAGAGAGAGAGAAAGAGGTGAGAGAGAGATTCAGTAGAGCAAGATCAAATCTCTGATATAGAATATGAAAATATGAAGAGTTAAGAAAGGATCAGAGCAAGTAGTAATTACTGATATGGATGTGTAACACCCGGGCCCACTGCCCAAGGCTCTAGTAGAGTTTCAAGAATGACGACTAGCCCCACAGACCACCACTAGCCTTAACTGTGCACTTTTTCCTTACTCACACACAAGTCGGGATCAAATTCCCGACTGGTCATCCATCCAAGTACTACTCCAAGCTGAGCATGCTTAACTATGGAGTTCTTTAGTGATGGGCTCCCGAAAAAGGAGGCACACCTTGGTGATATGGGTAATCCAATCATTCCTTATAAGATCATTTTATCCAAGACCTCAAATCCTGGGATGTTACAGGATGTAATACAAAAAGCAAAAGTAATTATTACGCAACCTACCAACATTAGCAAAGTCATTGGTGTTTGAGGAAGGATCATCTGATCACATATAAAAAACAAAAGGGAGAGGTAGTTGTTTCTATGACTTCAGGAGAGATGAAAGGGGGCTGAAATATGTTGGTTATGATGATTTGTTGTAGGTGGATTTTAGGATTTGGGATCCTGGACAGAAACTTTAAGAGAGGTAGTGGATCACCACAATGAGCCACGCGAAAGGGTGTGCAGATCAAGACAATTCACCATGTGTCGTGTGACGGTGGTTGCAATCTATCTAGAAACCTCAGTAGGAAAAAGGCAATCTCTCATTAGGAATGCTTTGGTGAAAATTGGGGAGGATTTGTAAAAAGATAAGTCAGATTTATTTCCCAGATTTTTCTAAAGAAGTAGTTGAAAAAAAGGAAATGTTCTGTTTAAGACAATTCAATGGTCAATTTATAAGGAATAGCCTACTTAAGACAAAATTTAAGGACAATTGCACAAAGAAAGATAAATCACAGTTATATCTCAATTTTTCCATGAAAAGGCATTTGGAAATGGAATATTTAGTTTTAGACAATTCCACTGGGCAATTTTGTGAAAATTTCTTATTTAAGGATGAATTGAAGGAAAAATTGTAGTTCCTTCTAAAAGAATGTTTCTTAAAAGAAAACCCTAAATTGGGTTAAGTGGGTGAAAATGGATGAATTAATAGGTGGAAAATCTGGAAAAAGTGGGAAAATGTGAAAAAAAGGCTTAAACATGGAATGTTTGATGAACTCTATCATTATCTAGAGATTAACATTTAAGCATGATTTTCTACCGAATGAACAAAAATGGGGTGTCAATAGTTTGCCCCTCTCAAGGCATGGTTCAAGATAAGAGTGAGAACTATATGCTTGGGCCAAGTCTGAGCCCTATTTTTTGGTCACAGAAAGCCAAAAAGGATGGAATCCTCAAGGATGTTCTGACAAATCTTTTGGAGGATGGAATGTGAGTATGATGTCTCTTCCTTATAAAGCTGAATTAGTGAAGAAAAGATCAGGAATAATGATTTCCCCATAATAAGGGAATCCTATGACTTAGGCAACTTCTTATATTTGACCAATCATTTGATCCTTGGAAATTATAACGAGTCAAATGAGGTTTTTCAGCCGCAAAGGTGTCTCTCATCATTACTGCAGCTCTAAAACCAGCACATGCCTAATTATCCCACTAGCTCATGCCTTAGTGAGAAAAGGTGGATGTGAAAAGACATACAAAATTTGTGGTTTGTCAAACATATTGAGATTTGGAGTCTGTAATCATGGAGAATAGTGGCAACTACTTTTCTATAAAAAGATCTTGAAAAGTAGCCATCTCTCTTGTCTTTCTACTCATTTAAGTTTTAGTTCTTTTTTTTAATAGAGTATTACACCAAATTCGGGTTAGGAGCACTAACCTAAAGAGGTAAAATCAGAGTAAGTTTTCCTATGTGGAAGTAGGGCTTTGATAACTTAAAATTTTAAGGTAAATTTGATAAGTTCTCCTATGTGAAAATAGAGCTTTGATTGCTCAAGATTTTTAGGTATAATCGGGTGAATTAGCCTATGTGAAAATAGGGCTTTTCTTGCTCGAGATGGAACATTGGGTCATTAGATAAGTTCCCATCTAAGGGGACCTTGATGTCCAGTGACTATGTTGGTTAACTTTTTGCTCCCTAGAGTATGTTTGATCTCATATGATTAGGTTCATAGGAAGAGTGTTAAAAAATTAGAGATCAGACATCAGGTGATCCTACAATGTTAAGGTATCCTCCTCAATGTATTCCTCTACAAGTACATCATTTGTTCCCCTAGATTGCTGACAAATGACTATCCCCTACTTTTTAGTTCTCACTTGATTCAATTGACCTTATTTTAAATGACATCGCTACTGAGAAACAATTGTTAGATAGGGAAATGGTATCATATGTGACCATCTGAAAGCTCCGACTAGATGTAGGGATTGGTAATCTTGATATGTTCAAGACATCATTGGTCTAATCGTAGATCATGATATTTGATCTAGAAAGATTTAGAAATATGAGCATAGAGTTGGTTCAAATTTTGATCATGATCTGGGACCATAGATTGATTTGGAGATGAAGGCGCAATTACTTCAGTTTTAGGCCATGATCCAGGACCATAGATTGGGTATCAGATAGATATCCAAATTTAGAGTGTTTCTAATTTTTCAAAAGATCTAGAGATTAGTGAAGTTGGGCATAGGGAAAATTTTCCAAATTTAAGGCGGCCTTAGTGACCAATGATTGTATCAGTTAGATGTCTAATTCCTAGAGCATTTTCTATCCATTGGAAGAGTTCCAGATTACTTGTTAGGACCTTTGAAAGTAATGCCTTGGCTACTTTACATGAGTTCTCAAGATGGATACGTTGAGTATCACACAAGTTTCTAAATTTAAGGTGTCATTAACGGCCGGTGACTATATTAGTCATTTGTCTAATCCTTAGAGAATCTTCCTATATTGATAAAATTGATAGATTGATAGATTGATCAGATTGATACGATTGATAATATTAATAATATTGATAATATTGATTAGATGAGGATCTAGAAAAAAATTCAATTTAAGGTAGCCCTTATGACCAATGATTGTATCAATCCATTGTCTATTTCCTTGAGCCTTTATTGTTGTCTAAAAAGAGCTCAAGATAGATATGGTTGTGCATCAAACAAGTCTATAGATTTAAGGTGGCCTTGATGACCAGTTATTGTATCTGATAATTGTCTACTCTAGAGCATCTCTTGAATACAAGATGGTTCAACATGAAAAGAGAGGGATTTACCTACTATACATAGCCATTTGGTCGAGGTGCCTATATTTTGGTAGGGCTTTTGCAAGGAGTAATTGCTCGAATGTAGGGTTTTTTTTGGTGTACCTGCTTGAATGTAGGGCTTCCGGGTTGTGCCTACTTGAACGTAGGACTTTATTTGTAGGGGACATTTATTCAGGATAGAGCTTGAATATGGATTCATATTTAGGATAGAGCTTGGTTCATGAATAATGCCAACTCAAGATAGGACACATCAAATCTATCAAAGTCATTTAATGAAGATCCTTTGGGAATATATCTCTAGCATAGGTGCCTATTTAAGTATAGGGATTTGTGTTGGAAAATATGGTATTAGATAAGGCAATGGAAATTAAAAAATTACTGCCATATTCCCCTTAGATAGTAGATTGTGTCAACAACTATGAACTGGGAATGAGGGTTGCAAGGCATATATCTGGTCCCAATGCAAGTTCAACGAGTTTCCTTGATGCAGTGTCTTCTTTGTTCAAGTTTCACCCAAAAGGTCATCAAAAACGGCCTCCTAGTTGATTACCATCGATGGCGGTTGACAAGGTCCTCCTAGCGGGTAGAAAAGGCCTCCTCACCTCTGTAGTAGTCTGCACGGATCACTGGAAACTCTTGTCATTCTTTTGGAATAGATAAGAAGGAGTTGTCCCTTCTAGTCAACATGTTAGCGTCAATTTGCTCTCCTTTGTTATCTCTCCATTGCTATCCCTCCCTTTTATGGGTAGGAACTTCTCGAGTTCTCACGTTACCACAACTGTGAGAAGACAACAATTTTTAGATCTTATTGTTGTGTCTCTAGAAAGTCTCAACTACCCCTCTATTTATAGGAGGGTCGGGGTCGAGATTTTCAAAGTGATGGGGATTTAAAGAGATGAAATCTCATAAATTTTCTAGAACTTGTGAGCCATGAACTAGTTGGTTCACTGTTGAACTGATTGGTTCACATGTGAGTCTATCGGTTTAATGATTGAATGAATCGGTTCACTATGTTTCCTATTCATAATTATATTGGTTTTTAACACTCGATTAATGCACAACATGACATCAACATCAATCCTTCATCCAATCACATTAATCAACCAAATGGTTGATTCACAACCTGATCCAGTCAGTTCAAACATCTGAACTGATGGTTTACTTGTTGAAGCAGTCATTTTAGGGTTCTGTTTTCCAATCTTGTTTAAATTGAATACATAATATTTTTGTGATCAAGTTTAAACCATATTCATGAGGAAACTCCTATTCTAATTGTATCCTATGTGTGTTACCCTATAGGTGCCAAATTATATCAACAGTGAATGTCCATAACCAATTTGGATCATCGCAAGAAATATGTGATGTCTAGCAAGACATCATTGGTACCCAAGAATCGAAAAGTTGGAAAGAAACTTAAACCTAAAATATGTGATCAGTGCTACAGTGATTGTATAGTTCATTTGTCATTGATACCCAGATTGAACTCGAGGATCAGAATCTTCATCCTCTTCAAAGCTCAATCCATGTTCCTTGAACTAGAGTTGAATATCTGAGATATATGTGAGCTCAATATCACATATTGACTTACACGAGGATGGCTATGCATTTCTCAGTATCACTTATCAAGTGTTTAGGATATCAAAGTTGTTCCCCATGTGTCACAATGTATCTGAGCATCACCTTTGTGGTAGGCCTTATTCAATGTCACATAGGATGATGTCAAAGTACATCAAATGACATGTGATGATTGTAGTGAATTTAGGTCTAAGAACCACAATCACCAGCATCACTATGAGAAATGATTTTGACTACTAATACATGGTTTCCTATGCATCACTCTCAAGGTGGGTATGTTTGATACACTATTATCTAACAAGTATCTATGTGTTTGGTTTGATATCACATATCATGATTTAATGAGATTCTATCATCAACCAACACACACTCTGGTCTTATCTATAATTGATGACTATTAGCTTCCACAATAACATCTGAGTATGGACATACCAAGAATGTATATACTCTTAACATATGCATGATCTCATTGTTCAGATCATCAATCTCAATACATATTCCACTCAGTAACATAATTCTTTAGACATTTATTATGTTACATCATTATCTAAAAATTGAATAGAATGGAACAAAGGGAATATTGCCTTTATTATTAATCAAATCGCTTACAAGATATGCCATTACAATCATCATATGAATGGATTTCTAGGCATACATATGAATAGACTCTAACTTGCACTTAGATCCAATCACCCATGAACTTAATCCCAAGTGATCTAACATGACCTTCATGCTTCTGCTATGAAAATGTTTTGTCAAGGAGTCATCCACATTGCTTTTAGTTGGTACTCTGTAAATCTTCACATCTCCTCATTGTATAATCTCTTGTATGCAATGGAACCACCTTTTTATGTGCTTGTAATGCTGATGTGATATGGGCTCCTTAGCTTGTGCAACAACTCCATTGTTTCCACAATACAGATCAACTACATCGTTGATGTTTGGAACCACCCCCAAGTTTAGAAATGAATTTCTTGATTCAAACAACCTCCTTTAATGCATTGGATGCAACAATATACTTGGCCTCAATTGTAGAATCAACAACTTTCTCTTGCTTGGAACTCTTCCAACTTACAACTCCATTATTTAGACAAAACACAAATCCAGACTGTGATCTATAGTCATCTTTGTCAGTTTGGAAGATTACATAAGTGTAACCTTTTACCACCATCTATTCCTCACCACAGTAGACCTAGAGGTGATCCTTGGTTCTTCTCAAGTACTTAAGGATGGTATTTACAATAGTCTAGTGATGTTCGTCAAGATCTGACTGATACATGCTAGTCATACTCAAGGCATATGAAACATCAGGGTGAGTGCACAATATTGTGTACATGATAGATCTAATTACAAATGCATATGTAATCTTACTCATCTATTCTCTTCCTTCACAAGAACTAGAACATTGAGCTCTAGAGATACTAACACCATGAGACATGGATAAGTTTCCTCTCTTTTATTTCTTCATGTTGAAACTTTCCAACACTTTGTTAATGTATGTCCTCTGGCTTAGGCTAAGAATACTTCTAAATCTATCTCTATAGGTCTTGATTTCTAGAATATAGGATTCTTTGCCTAAGTCTTTCATAGAGAATGTATTTCCTATCTGAGTCTTTACCATTTGTAAAGTAGGGATACCATTCCCCATCAATATTATGTCATCCACATACAATATGAGGAATACAATAATGCTCTTACTAATATTATTGTAAACACATGGTTCATCTTCATTTTGACTAAAGACAAACTCTTTGACTGTTTCATCAAATCAAACATTCTGACTTTAAGATGCTTTCTTCAATCCATAGATTGACCTTTGTAGCTTACAAACTTTATTTTCATCCTTTGGATTTATAAAACCCTTGGGTTGTGTCATGCACACATCCTCAAGAAGATTCCCATTAAGAAATGTGGTTTCAACATCCATCTACCAAATCTCATAGTCATGATAAGCTGCAATGGCAAGCATGATCTTGAGGGACTTAACCATGGCAACTGGAGAAAAATTTTTGTCATAGTAAACACCTTGAACTTGTCTGAAACCCTTTGCAACCAATTTTCTTTTGTAAGTTTGCATATTACCTTCCATGTGACTCTTCTTCTTAAAGACCCACTTGCACCCTATGGGTTTTACCCCTTCGGGTCAATTCACCAAGGTCCATACCGTGTTGGTGTACATGGATTCCATATTAGATCTCATGGCCTCCATCCATTTCTCAGGTTCTAGACCCTAACAAGTTCTAGGTAGGTAGTTGTCTCATCATCAATGACTGACTCATAACCTACTTGAGTCACAAGATAACCTAATATATCTAGATCAAGGCATGTCCTACTAGATCTACAAGGTTCTTGTACTACATGAGGAATTTAAGATCTCACAATCGTTTGTGATTCTCTATGTTCCTCTTGTACCTCTATAGGTTCAATGTTTTCTTTTCTAGTCTCAAACTTCTTTGAGTTCAACTTTCCTCTCACTAATTTCTTTGGAAATGAAATCCTTTTCTAAGAATACAACATCCTTGGAAACAAACACTTTGTTGTCAGATAGAGTATAAAAGTAGTATCCTTTGGTTTCCCTAGGATATTCAAAAAAAAAAATTCTGATTTGGGTCCATGCTTTTTAGGAAACTACTTTCTCACATAATCTTCACATCGCCAAATCTCCATAAAAGACACACTGAGACACTTGGCACACAGTTTAGTATAAATGTGGTAGTTTCTAGAGAATAACCTTAGAAGAAAGTCAAAAGATTAGCAAAACTAATCATTCATCACACCATGTCTAGCAATGTGGAATTCATTCTTTCTGATACATCATTGTGATGTGGTGTTTCAGGTGGAGTCCATTGTGATACAATATCAAAGTCTAGCAAAAGGTCCTCAAACTTTTGGATTAAGTATTCTCCACCTCAATCAGAATGAAGTGCCTTAATACTTTGACCAAGTCAGTTATATACTTCATTTATGAAATCCTTGAACTTTTCAAGGGTTTCTGGCTAGTGTTTCATCAAGTAAACATGACCATACCTACTGAAGTCTTCTATGAAGGTAATGAAGTACTGATAACCACCTCTAGCATTTGTTCTAAAAGGGCCACATACATCAATATATACGAGTCCTAATAGATCACTAGCCCTCTCTCTATTGCCAGTGAAGGGAGTCTTTGTCATCTTGCCCAACAAACAAAACTCACATGTCTCTATTGATTTGAAATCAAAAGAGTCTATATATTCATCTTTATGGAATCTAGAAATGTGTTTCTTATTGATGTGCCCTAGTAGACAATGCCAAAGATATGTTTTGTTTGAGTTATCGAGTTTTAATCTTTTGGTATATTTTTTATAAACATTTGTCTTTAGATCCAACACATAAAGATCATGAGACATTGGGGCCCTACCATAAAAGATCTACTCTTTTGGTATAATACTTTAGCCATTCTTTTATATGAAATTCATATCTATCCTTGTCCATACAAGAGACATCAATAGTGTTTCTATTGATGGCATGCACAAATAGTAGTTCTTTAACTCTACTACAAGCCCCATGGGTAGAAATAAGTTATAGGTTCCAACTGCAGTGGCAGGAACTCTTGCTCCATTTTCAATGCACAATTCGACCTCACCCTTTCTTAAAGGCTAACTTCTCTCCTATATATTCAAACATATCTAAGATTAGCATCTGATATCTAGTACCCAATATGAATAAGTACACAAATTTATCTCAATAATGTATATACCTAAAGTGGATATCTCTATCCCCTCCTTTTTCTTCCTGAATCCCTTTAAATGCAAAGGACGTATTCCTCTTGCACTTTTCTTTCTCCTTAACTTGAGTGTTGAAGACTTGGACTTTAACTTAGCCTCATAACTCTTCTTGGCCTTGATTTCATCCTTGGACTCTATTCCATTGATCTCCATCATGGGTTTGTCCTTTTTCATCCGTTCTTCATCATTTAGCAACATACCAAGCAATTTTGACAGTGATTTGGCCAAGTTACTCAAATAATAGCACTCGATAAACTGGATATATGATTCATTCAATGATTGTAGAATCATATCTATGGACAACTCTTGGCTCAAAGGAATTACCAGTCTATCTATATGTTTCACATGTCCAAGAATATTGAGCACATGGGCCTCTACTAGATCCCCTTTTATCATCTTGCACTCAAAGAGCACCTCTAAGACGTTGTACCTTTCTTGCTTTGCATGATTATGGTTCATGTTCTAAAGATGTGTTATCATCTCAAGAATCCTCATGTATTCATGCTTCTCATGCAACTCATAGTTCATACAACATAGCATAAGGTTCTCTATGTCTAAGGCATCATAGACATACTTCCAATAAGCATCCACCTCAGCCCTAGGCGCATCAACAGCAGGTTCTTGTAACACTGGTGTATCTAGGACATAGAGCTTATGCTCATCATTGAGAACCCTTCAAAGTCCACAACCAGTCATGGGAGTTTGTCCTGTTAAGTTTGTCCTTCTTAAGGACCGATGAAAATGATGATTTGTTTTTCATTTGTTTTTACATGAAAATTTTGCAATTTTTCAAAACACTTTTTGTTTTGATTAAAATAAAATTTGAAGACATTTAATTGGGCCTTCTTTTAATTATCACTCCTACTATTTTGTTTGAATTGATATCCCTCACATATCAATTCGAATGATTGCAGTGTACAAAGTTCTAGTGAGCCAAGACCCAAAACAATTGAGCTATTACCAGGCCAACGCCAACGTCCATAATCAATCATTAAGGTAGGCAATTTTTCCAATTGCAGCAATTCTTAGATAGATGATATGTGAAACTCTTTGTCGTAGTCCATCCGCATACTTCTAGGAACTAAATGTCAGTAAGATTACCTAGTTAAGTTTGATCCAAAAGCTAACATGATAGCAATTCACCCTTCTTGCATGACCACATAACTATTACCACACTTCTATAAGATGGACAACGCACCACACTTCGTAGATCAAGCTTTTCATGTGTGTTTCTTATGGAAAGCATCTAAGATTTAATATTTGATTAAGGGATTTTAAATTTATCTAAATACATATACATATCCAATCACCACATACTTATATGTATTATATACATACTATATCTACAAATGGAACATGCAATTATAATACACGAGTGATAGTTATGGCCATACTATTATAATTTCTTGGAGCCACAAGGAATTACTACCACCTAGGGTCCACATCATATGCAGCAAACTGTTATTGATAAAGATCGGTGTTGGAACCAATATGAGTTAATCAACTCAACCCTTGAACTTATCATTTGGCCTCCTGGTCGGTCAGTTGGTCTCTCATATTGGTTCTCTAGTCTCCTGTCCAAGCAATGTCTAAACTCCTCTAGTCGATCAATTGCTCCACTAGCCGATTGGTCTTATCCTCCTATCTTATGGCCTAATAGGTCTTCTAGTTGATCGGTTCATCTTTTAAAATGGTTATGGAAACCTCGAGTACTCGAGGTTTCCTATTATAATGTAATATGTTATATAGGATAGGATAGTTTTATTTCTTGTTATGTCAGACTTCCTGAGATATATGTGAGCTCAATATAACATACTTAGTCACATGAGCATGGCCATTCATTTCTTAGTCTCACTTATCAAGTGGTCTAGATATCAAACTCCTGTAGGAGGTATAAGTTCCATCTACATCACTCACAGTCATTCCCCATGTGTCATAATGTATCTGAGCATCACATTTATGGTAACACTTATTCAAGGTCACATTGGATGGTGTCAAAGTACATTGAACGACATGTGATGAGTGTAGTTATTTTAGGTCTAAGAACCACAATCACCACCATCACTATCAAAAATGATTCTAAATACCAATCCATGGTTTCCATGCATCACTCTCAAGGTGGGTCTATCTGATACATTGTTCTTTAAAAAGTATGTATGTGTTTGGTTTGATATCACATATCATGACTTAATGAGATTTTGTCATCAACTAACACACACTCATCTTATGTGTTATTATTATCTATTAGCTTCCACAATAACATACGAATAAGGGCATATCAAGAATGTATATACTGTAAAATTTGTATGATCTTTTTGTTTTAAGTCCTCAACCTAAAGACATACATCATCGAGTAAGATCATTCTTTAGACATTTATTATGACATACATCATCGAGTAAGATCATTCTTTAGACATTTATTATGTTACATCATTATCTCATAACTAAAAAAATAAATTAATTGAAGATTGCCTTTATTACTAATAAAATTGGTCATAAGATATGCCATTATAATCATCATATGATTATCTCTCTGGGAATACATGCCAACACTTTGATAAAAGTGCTACTAGATGTAGGGATTTCAGAATAAGAGATTCCTATTCTAGGTAGGGATTGGATACATGCACCTATTGAATATATGTCTTATACCTGAGCAAATGACTATTTAGGATAGGGCTTGTGCAGATGCCTACCTGAAAGTAGGGATTGAATTGGAGGGAATGCCTATTTAGGATGGGGCTACGTGAGATGCATAACTGAATGTAGGGCTTAAGTGGAGGTAATGCCTATTCAAGATAGAGCTTTGATAGGGAGATTCCTATTTAGGATTGTACTTTAAAGATGAGTGCCTTTTTGGGATAAGGATTTATAATAAGAAGTGCCTATTCCAGATAGTAATTTGAAAATGACAAGTGTCTACACTAGGTGGGGCTATTAAAAGCAAGGTGCCTACTCAAGGTAGGGCTCTTAAAAATGAGTTGCCTACTTAGGGTAGGGCTTTGAAGAGGTTTCCCTACTTTGGTGTAGGGGTCGAAATCAAAAGAGTTGCCTATTCATGATAAGGATTTGAAAATCAAGGTGCCTACTTAGGGTAGGGCTCTTGAAAATGAGATGCCAACTCAGGGTAGGGATTTGAAGAGGTTTACCTACTCAGGGTAGCACTTAAAAGATGAGTTCATGTTTGGAATGGGGCTTCTAAAAGAGGAGATGCCAACTCAGGAGAGGGCTTTATCATGGATGAATAATCATCAGATCGGATAATGAGATTTTGAGTTTGCTTAGTATGGAACACAATCTGGGATTCAAGACAATAATTTAGGAGTGTTTTGGGGTGACCAAGAGAACAATTTGAAAGTGCCTACATGGTGTAGGGCTCATATTGTGTATATGCTTACCTGAGCATAGCTCTTTAAGAAATTAGATTCCTATTTTAGATAGGTCTTTGAGTCTTGAGGTGCTTGTTGATAGTAGGGCTTAAGTGGGGGTGCCTACCTAAGAGTAGGGCTTTATAATTAGAAGGAAAGGCAGCTAATCGAGATAGGGCTTTGAAGAGGATTTCCTATTTTGGATAGGAATTTAACATTGAGGTGAATCCATCGAGGATAAATATTTGATAATGTCAGATGCCCACTTAGGATAGGGCTTAAAAATGCTAGGATCCTACTTAGGGTAGGGATTTTAAAATGGAAGGGTTCCTGCTTGATATAGGGCTTAAAATAAGGAAAGCCTATTTGGAATAAGTCTTCGAAAAAAGATTTGAGTGCCTACTTAGGGTAGGGCTTCAATTTGGGTTAGTAAAGTGTAAGGCCCTGATCTAGGACCCAAAATATGTTGTCACAACAAGAGAGGAGAGGAGCATGATCATGATAAAGCTTGTGGTCTAGTTTAAGGTCTTGGCCCAGGACCCAAAAGATACTTGGAAGTTAAGTTTGTGTTTAGTCCAGTTTTAGGTCATGGTCCAGGACCGAAAGGAGATTGGAAGTTATATGATTGGTCTAGTTTTAGGTCATCATCCAGGACCCAAAAGAGAATTGAAGACATGTGATTGGTCCAATTTTAGGTCATGGTCCTGAACCCAGAATAGATTGGAAGCAACTATCCGCATAAGTGGTTGTGATTGAGGATGCCTAGAAGAGTGTAGGTCTTTTAAATAGAGGGAAAAGCTCAAGAAGGTGCTTCTACCAATCACATGGTTGATGATTATATGTCATTTTTTTATGAAGTATGATGTAGGTTGTCATACTTTTGAACTCTCAGCTTCAAGTGTCTTGAAGGGAATGAATGTCATTACAAAAGAGTATGTTGATGATGGTAATTGTTAGGAATCAAGGTACAACTTACCATTCAGTTTGTTTTGGTGATGTGTGTTGGTATGTATGCCTTGAGAGCCAATCATAGGATGATTGGTGGGATACATTAAGATTGATTTCATAAGCATAAAAGGCAAGCTTCCAATTCTTTCTAGTTCGGTCATATGAGATAATGATAGAACAAATTGAATGTCTAGAGAATGATAGTACTCAATGACGTATGCTTTCAGGTTCAGGACCTGAACGATGAGATCATACAGATGCTAAGAGTTTGTAATTTCTTATTATGTCCCTAGTCGGATGTCATTATGGAAGGTAGATAGACAACAATGACACACAAGACTAGATTGTGGTGTTTGTTGATGACAGAATCTCATTAGTCATGATATGGAGATATCAAACCAAACACATAGGTACTTGTTAGAGAACAAGTGTACCAGATAGACCCACCGTGAGTTTGACACATGGAACCATGACATGGTAGTCATAGTCAGTAGTCACAGTGATGGTGGTGAGTGTGATTCTTTGACCTGAAATCACTACACTCAACACATGTCGTTGGGTACACTTTGACATCATCAAATGCAGTCCTGAAACATGGGTTGTCATAACAGTGATGATTGGGTGGCTTTGACACATGGGGCTTTTGAGGGGTGAGTGATAGATATGGGATTTGTCCCTCTTGAGGGAGTTTGATATCCATGGCCACTTGATGAGTAGGATTGAGATAGGCGTGCGCACGCATGTGTGAATCAGTATGTGATATTGATGTCATACATATCTCCTCCAGTCTACTCTGAGATCAAGAAAGTGAATGAACGTTGATAGGATGATTGTTCCATGCCTTGAGTTCATTCAGGATATCAGTGATAAAGGAATTATACATTCATTGTAACGCCATTCACAGATTGTAGGATTGAAAGTTGTTCTCCAACTTTCCTTTTCACTTGGGTAGCACTGATGTATGACTAGGCACCACACTTTTCTTGTAAAGTCATAAGTGTTATGGAATTTCACTACCAACGTGAAATGGGCATGCGGGGTCACATACATAGGGTTTAACCTGGAAGAGGAGTTTATCCACAAACAATGTTTAGGTTGTTTACTAAATATGTTTAGTAGTTCAATTAAACACTCAATCGATTGATAGCTCAGTATCATAGTGTTCAAGGTGTTGGACCAATTGATTAGAGTATCAAATTGATTGAAACTGTAGTTGAATGATTCTGCACAGTATGCACTCCCAACCGATCGACTCATATGATGAACTGATCAGCTCAGGTTGGTGAACCGATCAGCTCATGTGATGAACCGATCGGCTCAGGATAGGTTGAGACGACCGGTTCAAGGGTTGAACCGATCGGCTCAACTGGTCCAAATGAGTGAGTTGGGAAAGTCAGGTTGGTGAGAAATTTCTCTTCGTTTCACATGTCCAATTTGATTGGAACAAGGATTGGTATTTGGATCAATTTGAAACAAAAGAGGAAAAGTCAATCGGGAACTGACCAGGGCAGTGAATCGATCGGCTCATGTGTCCCAACTGACAGGTTCAGGTGTGAACCGATCGACTCGGGTCCCCAACCGACCGGTTCATGCTTGAAATGATCGGTTCAGCTGGAGCAGTTGGTCGTTTTGTCGAAATTTCGAACCCTTCTACTCATGATTTAGTCCTGCATTGCCCGGGGTAGAGAACCATGTCCCATGACCCTCCTATATATAGGGGTATTGGGGGATTCTCAAGTACAACTCATAACACCAGTTGCTCTACAACGTTTTCATTCTCTCTAGTTGTGGTAACCAGGAGAGCCCGAGCACGTGCTACCCAATAAGGGAGGCACGATAAGGGAAAGACAATTGTAGTAAGGCGACTGGTGACAGGAGAGTGTGTCGGTGACTAGTACGCCGACGGGAGGGTACGACTCCTTTCGGTGCCTTGTGAGACAAGGCGATCGGAGTTCTAGGTAGTCCATGTGGACGACTGTAGAGGCGAGAGACTTCTGCCGCTCGGAGGAAAGATGTCGATTCCGATAGTCCCGGTGAGACCAGGAGCTGCACAGACACCGTCCAAGACCAGATGTGAAGACTACGCAAGCCACGAGGTAATGTTGCCGAGCAAGCCTTGGGGTAAGGTATGTCTCTACAAACCATCCTTCCTATTGTATAGGCATTGACACGATTCCTTTATACTGGGTTTGGGGAGAAGAAAATTTTTGTTTCCGTTGTCTTCTCTGTCTCCCCTAAAACCCAACAATGTGACCTTGATGTTGTCTTTCTGATATGTCTCTAGTGGGCATATGCAAACTGTGTTGGGTTTTAGGGGAGACAGAGAAGGCAGCGGAAACAAAAAATTTTCTCCCCAAACCCATACCGAGGAAACGCGTCAACGTCTATATAATAGGAAAGGATGGTTTGCGGAATCATACCTTGTCCCGAGGCTTGCTCGGCGACAATACCTCGTGCAATGCGCGGTCTTCAACTCTGGACTTCAACGGCGTCTGTGCAGCTCGTGGTCGCACCGGGACTGAAAACTCCTACTTGAACCGGAATGTCGGATGACAGTTTCCTCCTAAGCGGCAGTGTCCTCCCGCCTCTGTAGTAGTCCACACAGACCACCTGGAACTCCACTCTCCTTGTCCCATAAGGAAGTGGAAGGAGTCGCACCCTCCTGTTGACGTACTAGTCGCCAACACGCTCTCCTGCCTCCTATTGCGACTGCAGTTGTCCTTCCCTTGCTGCACCTCCCTTTTGCGGGAAGCACTTGCTCGGGCTCTCTCACGGTTACCAAAACCAGAGAGAACGACAACTTGCAGAGCAACTGGTTGCACTGAGTTGTACTGTGAGAAGCCCCCAATACCCCCTATATATATAGGAGAGTCATGGGACAGGGTTCTCCATCCCGGGCAATGCGGGACTAAAGCAGGAGTAGAAGGGTTCGAGAATTTTCCACAAAAAGCAACCGGTTCGCAACTTGAAATGATTGGTTCACTACTGAACCGATCGGTTCGGCCATTGAGCCGATCGGTTGGACCTGAGCCGATCGTTTGGGGCACTCCAACCGATCAGTTGGTGCCCTGAACCGATCGGTTCATGGTCCTAATCCGGCTCAAAAATACTTTCCTTGTTTCTTTCCCAAATGGTATCGAATACCAATATTATTCCCAATCGAATTGGGCAATTTGAAAACAAAGGAAAATTCTTGCCGACATGACTTTTCCCAACTGGTCGGTTGCACCAGTTGAGCTGATCGGTTCAACCCTTGAACCGATCGTTTCAACCTGGGCATGAGCCGATCGGCCTGGACACTCCAGCCGACCGGTTCAGCAACCTCAGCCGACCGGTTCATCACATGAATCGATCGGTTGGGAGCACAGGTTGGGCAAAATCAGTCAATTGCGATTTCAATCAATCCGATACTCTAATCAATGCGTCCAACACCTTGAACCATACGATATTGAGCCATCGACTAATTGAGTGTTTAATTGAACTACCAAACTCTTTTAGTAATCAATCTAAACATTGCTTTGTGGACAAAACTCCTCTTCCAGGTTAAATCCTATGTGTGTGACCCTGCAGGTCCATTTCACGTTGGTAGTGAAAATCCATAACACTTATGACTTCATGATAACACCAATTTTTGTGACGTTTTTGCCCTTTATTCTGTTATCAAAACTACCCTTTTCTGCTATTTTCCTCTATTTTATTAGCATTTTCGCAATAATTGGCCAAGCAACGCTCTTATTCCAATTTTTCCTATCTTCTACAGAGTTTTCCTCATTTTTGTGCAATAAGGCCGATTCCGGCCCACAATAAGTCTAAGCCTGTCTCGACCTTCCTGACGCCCGATACAACCCAGCCCGACAGGGGCTGGGCCACACGAGAATGATCGGCGGAGAAGGGCGCTGCGCAAGAAGGACGTGTCGGCCGACATACCGTCTACCCGACAGGGAGCCAAAGCCGCATCGACGACCAAACTCGTCGGGCGACACAGCCACCCACCGGCAGGCGTGCCGCCAGCCACGTGACCGATAGCCAGCGCCTCATGCCGAGACATACCTGTATCGGCCGTCCACATCCATCGACCGGCGTATAAGGGAGCTACGTGGCGTTTCCAGCACCATAACTCCTCTAACCGCCGCCTATAAATAGCAGCTACAGGAAGCCGAAAAGACAGGTCGGGGAGGTGGTCGTCAGACTAGTCGGAGAGTTGGAGAATTCGGACAAGACAGTTCGAGAGCCACCTTCGAAGGTAGCTGTGAGAGCAAGAGTATCGCACCCCAGTGCTTGTGCCGGGCGACACTAGGTGAGCTTTCCCTCATCCCGAGAGGGAAGGGATGGCTCACTTAGTGTTGTCCCGGGCGACACTGCGGGCCGATACCGGGCAGCGAAGATGAGCGACACGAGTGCCCGACAGTAGACTCGTAACTCTTTGCCCGACACGATATCGAACCCGATACGCTCCGCCCATCAGTCGTCGCTGCCCGAGAGGGTGCGCCACCCGACATGAGCGTATCGGCCAGGGTCCTTGTGCGATAAAGTCAGTCGTCAGTCGCACTGCTCGAGAGGGGGTGCCGCCCGACACTGCCATATCGGGCTCGACTCCTGACCGGTATCGGGCAGGAGAGCTACAGTAGTCAGTCATTCTTCTACATCAAGAAGGCGACATCTATCTTTAATTCTGTTATTTAAATTCTTATCTTATGCATTGTATTAAGACCCTTATTGCTTATAGAAATAGAAATGCTTAATTGCTATTTGTTTAATGCTTAGTGCCTTATGATTGGGTAACTACTGTGTTGGATATCTGAACTCTAGCTTGCATGTTTTGGATCGTGTTTCGCTTAGCTACCGAATCGTCTTTCCCATTGCAACGACTTCGAGAGTTGGGTTGTGGCTCTAGTGTTCGGTCCGGTTCTGGGGTACGAGAGTGCCCGGAACGGAGTTGTTTTAGTATCATTCCACTCAAACTTGAGCCCAGCAACCTCGAGAGGGGTGTTGAAGCTTGGTTAGAGGCACCCACTCTGAGAGGAGGGGTGCAGGGTGTTACTGCTACAGCTTGTCTTACTGAAGTCTTATCCCTTGCATTATGCCTTAAACTGCAGTTTATCTTTCTATTTTCTGTCACATGAAAATTCCTAAAAACTGCTAAATGACAAAATCTTAATCTTTCTTGTAACTCCAGTTGGAGATAGTTTTCTTTGATTTAATCGTGACATCTTGTTGTTCCCCTTCGGGGAACTTTAATATCTCTTTATACCCACCGGAGTGTAGAGTGTTGATTCAGAGTCGTCAACACAATCCACCTTGTCCTTGTGCTCGACCCCGTATGACTACTTCGACCCCGTAAACAAAGTTGCGGGGGCCTAGAAGGATTCGGGTTATAAATGTGAAGGCTCGACTACCTCAAATATGCCTCCAATTTTAGGACGCGCGATTTAGGCCGGTCAACTTTCTGGCGCCGTTGCCGGGGACAAGGCAAATGGCACTGTTGACGAATCCGAAACCACTAACTACACTCCCGTGCCTCAAGCTTAGAAATAGACTTGACAGCACCTTTTTTCCTTTTTCTTTTTCTTTTTCTTTTTCTTTTACTTTAAGCATTATACTTTACCCCAATTATAATTTTCTAAACATGATTTTTATGCAGTTTTCAGGTACTCTGATCTACTGAACACCGAGTCTATCAACCATGCCTCCTCGCGTGGAGCCACCTTCTGGAAACGAAAGCCAAGGAAGGAGGCCAGCTTCACCTCCACCGGAAGACAACGACCGGTATAGTGATGATGAGCGGCAAGAAGATCCAGAATCACCAGGGCATGAGGAAGAGCATCATCAGCATAGACGTCGTCGGAGACACAGGAGGAATCATGATAACCGGGAGCGACGCCGAGACGCCAGCAACAGTGACGACTCGGAGGAAGAAGAGAAAACTCTGAGAGAATTGGCTTCTACAAAGGCCAATAGATCAAGGTGCCCCGTTATCATCCCAAGATTCAATGCTACAAACTTTGAGCTCAAGCCATCTGTGATATCCATGATTCAGAATAAAAGCTTCATGGGGAGTTCTAAGAGTGACAACCCTTACCATCACCTTGATGCTTTCAAGAATATCTGCGACACCATAAAGATGTGAGGGGTTCCCCAAGAGGTCATTTACTTCAAGGGTTTCATCTTCTCTTTGGAGGATAAGGCTCTATCATGGTACCTTGGGCTACCCCACCAAGCGCTGAATAGGTGGGGAGAACTGGCTGACGCATTTGTAAACAAGTTTTACCCCACTGAGAAGACGATGAGGAACAAGTTAAAAATCACGTCTTTCACGCAAAAGCCAAATGAAAACCTCCACGACGCCTGGGAGCGATATTTGGAATATCAGAGGGACTTCCCTCACCACAATTTCAAGAAGGGCTTCCTAGTCTCCACCTTCTACAATGGGCTAACTCCCGATGAAAGGGTATCGCTGAATGCGGCAGCAGGAAGCGACTTCTTAGGGAAAAATCCAAGCAAGTCTGAAAAGATCATTAGGAACATAGCTGAGCTGAAGGCCGATGTTGACTACGATAGATCCGATAGAGGGCAGGCAAAGAAGGCAGGGGAAGGAACCTCTCTTGAGTCCAAGGCTTTGGAAAACATTACCTCTCAGATTCAAAGGATAGCAACAGATGTTAAACAACTGAAGGATCATGGCGGTAAGGGGAAGAAGCAAGTTGAGAAAGTCATGAAATGTGTTACTTGCGGTGAAGGAGGACATGGGATAGACAACTGCGTCTACACCAAACCCGGCACCGACAGCGACTCCGACTCAGAAGAAGAAAGGACCGAGAATGTATCCTACATGAACTTCAAGAGACCAGACCACCCTGGTTTTAATTATGGCAACAAGGACACAGCCGAAAACTCGCATCAGCTGCACACCTCGTCCAGGCCAGTGCAACCTTTTGAGAAGAGAGGGGGATCCGGGCAGTATAACAAGAATAGCCAGTTCCAACCAGTAAAAGGCAATTTCCAAGTAGCAGGAAAATACCAAGGTCCATCCCGTGAACAGGAGAAGGGGGCAAGCCAATCTGAGGTGATCGGCCAGCTGTTTGACTTTGTCAAGAAGTAAGATAGCGTCAATAACCAGTTAGCACAGAGCGCGCTGTCAAATTCGGGAGTCTTGAACTCACTGCAAATCCAATTGGCAGATATGCAAACACATCAGCGACAAATTGATCAGCAGCTCGCACAGCTCGCCGAGATTGTGAAGAATCCTTCGGGGAAGATCCCGTCCAACACTGAACCAGCAAAATGATAAAGAAGCCAAAGACGTCTAGCTGAAGACGGAAAACGCAGCTCTCCTCGGGAGGCAGCCCGTGCTTTTATTTCCCTAGTATAGGACGTTATTTACTTTTCGGCAAAACAGACATTACAAACATTATGGACTGTAATAAGGCCCGAGTCAGTGCATGCGCACGTGTGCTGACTCTTTTTGTTTTAAGGGCCACTACTTTAGTTTTATTTGCCAGGATGGGTAATACCATCTGAGGCCGGGTTTAGCCTTAGGCCAATGATGTTTTACCCGCCTGTCGCCTCTTTCTTTAAGTGGGTTTTACCTCGGAGTTTTGTCCCGAAAGATCTTGTATCGGTCGGGCCCAGACCGGATCGGGCGGCACACCAACCGACATACAGATTGCACCCGTCTTGGGAGGGAATGGTTTTACCGCGACGTCCGTCCGCTATATATAAGGTGAAAACTTTACCGTGTCGCGCTCCCAGACTTTACCTTTTTCAGCTACCGTATCGCGCAGTACTTTTCTTGCTCTCCACTCCCGTGTCGCGCAGAGACCTCTCCCGATCCCGTGACGTGCAAAACCTTAAGGAAAACAAAGGTATAGCGCGACAGCCCTATCGCCCGAGCATACCCGATACGGACCTTTATCGCGCACGATGTATCGGGCGAGGATTTAACGTTGATTTTCTTGTCGCCTGATACTGTATCGCGCGACACGCTTCTCTCGCGCCTGCCCGATACATCTGTGTCGAGCAGCGACTGTATCGCCCGTTTATTCTTGTATCGGGCAGCGCTCTTTCAAGTCCCTGCCGGGCTGGGTTTCTTTTGACTGTATCGTCCGACACAGTTGTATCGGGCAAGCTTTACCTGATCTTGTCTCAAGGCCCGATACAATCGTGTCGGGGTGTCTTTCCCCTTATTAATTTTCCTGTTGATAACAAAATAGCATTTGTTTGATTGATGATAGGGATGGCACGCACAAAGATAACTGTTAGGCTCGTTGACGAGCAAGGCAGGAGGGTTGTCACCGAGCCAGAAGCAGAGGTGGCAAGGGTCGGGCAGAAGCGCTCGAACCCTGAAGCAGCTGGACCCTTAACATCTGGAAAGAGGGTGAGAACAGAAGAAGCGGCCACTCCAGCTGCAGCACCTGCTCCAACAGCAGAACCCATGGATCACACGCTGGGAAGGTTCGTGCCAAGAGATGAGGAGCACGGCCGCAGATATGCTGAACTAGGAGCCAAGCTCTACAGGCCGAGAAGGTTCGGCCACCAGTCGTCCTTCATGCAGTTGGGCATCTTCGGGAGACTGGAGGACGTACTTACTGTAGCAGGTCTGAGGCAAATCTGCTTCAGCCTATCCGCCTCCTACACCGAGCTCACGAAGGAGTTCATGGCGTCCCTTCACCGAGTAAAGAATACACCTGCTGAAGCCAGAAAGTATGGCGGAGCAGACAGACTCCAGGGGCGGCTTTACAATGCAGAGCACGTCATTTCAGAGAAGCTGCTCAACCAGATTTTCTCCTCCAGCGAAGACGAGAGAGAGAGACTAGATAATGGTGCAAGGATCACTGAAGAAGATGGGTTCAACCCCGTAGATATCTGGGAAAAGCTAACTGGGGAGTCATCTTTCAAACCCGGGAGCAAGGTGGCGGTAGTGCACTCATGCTTCTGGAGGATAATGCACAAGCTGGTGGCGTGCCTCCTCTTCAGCAAGAATGAGTCCAGCAACATTTACTCCGAGGAACTCCACGTCATGTGCCACATGATGGAGGGCCGGACTATCAACCTGGGGCATTTCTTGCTGAACAGGCTGCACCCAATAAAGGATGCCACCAAGGAATATTGCATGGGTGGCATCGTGAACCTAATCGCGGTGGGGTTGGGATACCCGCGTGAGCCGCGCAGCCTCTCAAGAACAAGAGGGGACGAGTTGATCGACCTCAAGTACCTAATGAGGTCGGGGATAATAAAGAAGGAGGGGCGGAGTTACTTCTACAAGTTCGCAAGGACGAAGATCCTCCTCCCGCTTCCTCGTTGCGCCGCCTACGACGCAGAAAAGCTAGTCTTCACCACAGCCGAGATCGAGGCTGTAGCAGCAGGCGCAAGCTGCGCTCCACCCCCAAGAAGCCAAGAACGGGGAATCCCCAGAGGACCCATCCCGCTGGGTACTCGGCAGGACGTATCTTCAACAGCTCCTGCCGAGCGGCTCACTTCCTCAGAGCCACCAACGACAGCCACAACAACAAGGCCAGTGGTGGCAAGAGAAGAACCCGCGATCGTGGAGGTCGCCGGGACAAGAACTGGAACTGCAGCGAGAAAGACAGCTGCAGTCCCCATAGTTTCCGCTGCGCCCTTAGGGGTGATTGATGAAGTACAACCGGATGTCAGCGATGAGCTATTCGCCGACATCCTACAAAGGGAGCTCAAACGAGCACTGGTGATGCCGACACCACCACCAAAGACACCTGTAGCAGTTGTTGAGGAGATCGTCGACAACTCGATATGGGGCAGCCTCCGTCCCCCACAACACGGTCTCCTCCGATACAACAAGAGGGCGGGACAGCACCGACACCGCTCAGAAGCATCCGCCGCGCGGACGATAGAAGTAGGTTCTGCCTCGTCAGGTAGACCATCGCGCGGGAGGAGCATTTCTAGGTCGAAGGGGAGACAAGAGGAAAACCCTCCTTCGCTCGGAATGATGCTGGGACAAGAACTCGATTTCTTGCGGGAGGTAACAAAAAACCATTCTACTACATTTCTTTCCCTAACCCGCAAGTTGTCATTTTTCGAACAAAGGCTGGATAGCCAGGAACGAGAGCTGCTGGCTTTGGCTAGCCTACCTGGCCGGCTAGAGGCAGTGAATGCCACACTACAACAAGTTCTGCAGTGCCTTAGCGAGATCGAGGGGAGGCTGAACAGGGAGGACGACCATCCACGCCAAGGCGGCCGAGAAGATCACCGTCGCCTCCTGGTCCGGGCTCTCAATCCTCGTCGTCAAGAGCGTCGTCAGGATCATCATCATCCACCTCCTCCTCCGGCAGATCTTCATCAGCAACTGGAGGAAATTCATCACAAGGGAAAGGCTATGAAGCTCCAACCAGACAAGGAAGCCCTTTTGACCTGAATGAGGCCGCTCCCTTAGCCCCCTTCGACGAAGCTGAGGATAACAACAAAGATATCAGCGTCGGGGAGGGCTCTTCTGATGAATCCGAGGGAGAAGGGGGGGACATCTGCACTACAAACGAAAGACACCTCCCCAGAGGAAGGAGTTCAAGGGCTGACCTCACCGATTTCTCCGCACCGACAGAGATACCCTCCTTCGAAATGACTGACTTTGACAGAAGGGTCATAGGGTATCTAACGATCAGAGACCAGAATCTACTTAACATGGTCCTGAGATCGCAAGCCGACGAGGAAGAGATACTCTGGAGCGACAGTTATTTCTCGGTGCAGTGGGGAACTCTGAGAAACATCTTCCGCGCCAAGGCCGTTGTAGGGAAGAGGTTGTTCAGAGTACTACAAGGGGCCATTATAGAAAGCGCCGACAAGAAGAAAGGCCAACATACAGTTTACGCTGCCACCCCGACCGTAGCAAGAAGACTAATGATGGGGTTGTACAATTCTACGCATGTAGAAAGTATGTTGGATTACATTGAAGTGCACAATCCGAAACTGGTGCTGGCCCCTTACAAACACAGAAACAACTGGTTCCTGTGCATTGCCGACCTCAGAAATCATGATGTCCAACTGCACTGCTGCTGCAGCAAAGAAGTCCTGCACACAGGAAGTACGTTCCTACACCCAAAGGACGTAAAGCTAAGACTGCTGCCGCTACGTCTCCACCGGGTCATCAAGTATGGAGTCCAGCGCCACAGCGGCGTCTGGAATTTCTACTCACTAAGGGACTTCCCAGTCCAAGAAGAGGAGGGAAGTGGAAATAGTGCATTCATAGTCCTCAGAGCCATGGAGATGATACATATCTTCGGATACTTCAAGCAACTCCAGAATAATAACTTCTACAGTCTCAGAAGCAAATATGCATTGCTGCTGATAAAGGACAAGTGCTACTTCCGAGATGCGGGGATACCAGAAGATCTGTTGGATAGTGAACAAGAAGAAGAGTCATCTCAACACAGCAGCTCTCCTAAAAAAGAAGCAGAAGCAGAGACGAACGTCTGTGGGGCAAGCAAACAGATAAACATCTTACGACAAGTTTTCGGACACGACGAACAAGCCTCGCCCCAGAACAAGGAGGAGTCGATCCACAACTTTGACCATTTCTCATGCGCTACCCTCACGCAGGAACAGGTCAACGAAATCCACATGAAGTTGGCTGACTCCAACCCTGCAGACGTAGCCTACTCGGCAGGCGATGTCATAGTCCCAATTGACGACTTAAGGGACATGGTAAAAGAGGGAGGATGTCTGGCGTTATCTGTGGCGGTCGCCTACATCCAGATACTACGAAATAAGTCTGAACACGCATGCATAGCAGATCCAATGTTGTTCAACAAAATTTGCCTAGCCGATGAGCAAGGGGTGAAGGAAGCTTTCCTAGCAGAGTTGGAATGCAGAGTCTCGGATACCATTCTCCTTCCAATCCTGCACAACAACCACTGGACGCTCTTAACGGTGTACACCCAACAACGAGCATGGATTTTCTACAACAGCTCGGACAGCAACAAAGACCATCCAGTGCCTTGTACATCGACAGTGCTGACATCTCTCGAATGATTAGTACGAAAGTACTATATCGATATAGCAGCGCTGATACAACCATTCCTAGGAATGCAAGCAAGAAGCTGGCATGAACTCCAGTTCTGCCACCGCAGCCCGTAGCAAATTCAACTATCCAACGACTGCGGCGTCTTCGTCCTGGAATGGATGACAAATGAGGCAACGCCTGATCAGCTCCTCCACATCGACTATCACAGCAAAAGAGGAGAATATGTGTGGGAGCTCTTATCTAGCCCAGGCGCGCTGATCATCTAACCCTCACTGATTAACATTTCCTTACCTCATCTACTTCACAACTCTGGGACAGAGTGTGAAGTAAGTTTGGGGGGGTACCATGTACCAGTGAGGGAGGTACAAAACTTTTCTCCTTTCGTCCTATCCATTTCAATTAGTGTACATATAATTTTTTTTTAAGTGTACATATAACATATACCCCTTTTTGTGTACATATAGCTTCTTACACAACCTTTTTCCTTCTCGCTAAAAGTCTTGAAAACTTTGAAAATTTTGCTTATGATTCCCTATACTTATATATGTACAAAGTTGTTGTAATAATAATAAAAACTTGTTGTGACTTCTTGCAAAGTTTACTTTCTGTATATTTAACGAGTTACAAGTTCTGCCATATCTTTCTGATAATGTTGTCTCAAACAAACAAAAGATTGTGCCTTTCCATCCAAAAATTTTCGAAGAATAATAATCTCGCAAACAGCTAAGAGACGAGTATGGAGAAGGAAAAAGCTGCCCAAACAGCAGATATCTCTTTTGTTTTCCCTTACCCTACAAAAATCCCAAAAAGAGAAAGAAGCCTTATGAGCGTGAATAAAAGCATGAGAGTTGTGCCAAATAAAAGAAAAGAAAAAAATACATATATACACACTTGTTTTCCAAAAGTACCCATCTTTAGGCATGGTAGATCCGGGGCAGTGGTACGTAGGATGTGAAATCACTGCTCTAAAGCCAACTAGCTTGGACTGCAGGGACCACTTGCCCGTTAACGGACCCTTACCTGGATGGACTGATGGGAAACAAGAAGAAAAACCCAAAAAGCCTTAGCCTACCCTATACACAACTTTCTGTCCCTAAAATAAAGCTGTTTGGTGTGGAAGCTAACTTCGGAATCATACACCAAAGTCTCGCTGAAGCTGTGGAGAAGAAAAATTTTACTTAAATAATAAGGCAAGTAGGGCAAGGTCTTTTGTTCGCATTAAGACAGCATTACCTCCAAGACATCGCAAATCTTGTGTTACCCTTTAGCCTTAAAGTTTTGCTGTGCAAGAGGAAGCAACACAAAGTCTAGTTTAAATATTGATTGAGGACAATCAAAAAGCTAAGTTTGGGGGAGTTGATAACACCAATTTTTGTGATGTTTTTACCCTTTATTCTGTTATCAAAACTACCCTTTTCTTCTATTTTCCTCTATTTTATTAGCATTTTCACAATAATTGGCCAAGCAACGCTCTTATTCTAATTTTTCCTATCTTCTACAGAGTTTTCCTCGTTTTTGTACAATAAGGCCGATTCCGGCCCACAATAAGTCTAAGCCCGTCTCGACCTTCCTGACGCCCGATACAACCCAGCCCGACAGGGGCTGGGCCACACGAGAATGATCGGCGGAGAAGGGTGCTGCGCAAGAAGGACGTGTCGGCCGACATACCGTCTACCCGACAGGGAGCCAAAGCCGCATCGACGACCAAACTCGTCGGGCGACACAACCACCCACCGGCAGGCGTGCCGCCAGCCACGTGACCGATAGCCAGCGCCTCGCACCGAGACATACCTGTATCGGCCATCCACATCCATCGACCGGCGTATAAGGGAGCTACGTGGCGTTTCCAGCACCATAACTCCTCCAACCGCCGCCTATAAATAGCAGCTACAGGAAGCCGAAAAGACAGGTCAGGGAGGTGGTCGTCAGACTAGTCGGAGAGTTGGAGAATTCGAACAAGACAGTTCGAGAGCCACCTTCGAAGGTAGCTGTGAGAGAAAGAGTATCGCGCCCCAGTGCTTGTGCCGGGCGACACTAGGTGAGCTTTCCCTCATCCCGAGAGGGAAGGGATGGCTCACTTAGTGTTGTCCCGAGTGACACTGCGGGCCGATACCGGGCAGCGAAGATGAGCGACACGAGTGCCCGACAGTAGACTCGTAACTCTTTGCCCGACATGATATCGAACCCGATACGCTCCGCCCATCAGTCGTCGCTGCCCGAGAGGGTGCGCCGCCCGACATGAGCGTATCGGCCAGGGTCCTTGAGCGATACAGTCAGTCGTCAGTCGCACTGCTCGAGAGGGGGTGCCGCCTGACACTGCCATATCGGGCTCGGCTCCTGACCGGTATCGGGCAGGAGAGCTACAGTAGTCTTTTATTCTTCTACATCAAGAAGGCGACATCTATCTTTAATTCTGTTATTTAAATTCTTATCTTATGCATTGTATTAAGACCCTTATTTCTTATGGAAATAGAAATGCTTAATTGCTATTTGTTTAATGCTTAGTGCCTTATGATTGGGTAACTGCTGTGTTGGATATCTGAACTCTAGCTTGCATGTTTTGGATCGCGTTTCGCTTAGCTACCGAATCGTCTTTCCCGTTGCAACGACTTCGAGAGTTGGGTTGTGGCTCTAGTGTTTGGTCCGGTTCTGGGGTACGAGAGTGCCCAGATAGGAGTTGTTTTAGTATCATTCCACTCTAACTTGAGCCCAGCAACCTCGAGAGGGGTGTTGAAGCTTGGTTAGAGGCACCCACTCTGAGAGGAGGGGTGCAGGGTGTTACTGCTACAGCTTGTCTTACTGAAGTCTTATCCCTTGCATTACGCCTTAAACTGCAGTTTATCTTTCTATTTTCTGTCGCATGAAAATTCCTAAAAACTGCTAAATGACAAAATCTTAATCTTTCTTGTAACTCCAGTTGGAGATAGTTTTCTTTGATTTAATCGTGACATCTTGTTGTTCCCCTTCGGGGAACTTTAATATCTCTTTATACCCACCGGAGTGTAGAGTGTCGATTTAGAGTCGTCAACACAATCCACCTTGTCCCTGTGTTCGACCCCGTATGACTACTTCGACCCCGTAAACAAAGTTGCGGGGGCCTAGAAGGATTCGGGTTATAAATGCGAAGGCTCGACTACCTCAAATACGCCTCCAATTTTAGGACGCGCGATTTAGGCCGGTCACTTCACA
Organism: Alisma plantago-aquatica; assembly: GCA_963693085.1. Taxonomy (NCBI): domain Eukaryota; kingdom Viridiplantae; phylum Streptophyta; class Magnoliopsida; order Alismatales; family Alismataceae; genus Alisma; species Alisma plantago-aquatica. The sequence continues at coordinate 374,997,110 of OY856410.1, read as the reverse complement.
AGCAAAGAGCGGTGCCTAGTCACACATCAGTGCTACCCAAGTGAAAGTAGAAAGTTGGAGAACAACTTTCATCCTACAATCCGTGAATGGTGTTACAGCAAATGTATAATTCCTTTGTCACTGATATCCCAAATGAACTCGAGGCATGGAACAGTCATCCTGTCAACGTTCATTCACTTCCTTGATCTCAGAGTAGACTGGAAGAGATATGTATGACATCACTGTCATATACTGATTCACACATGCGTGCACGCCTTTCTCAATCCTACTCATCAAGTGGCCATGGATATCAAACTCCCTCAGGAGGGACAAATCCCATATCTATCACTCACCCCTCAAAAGCCCCATGTGTCAAAGCCACCCAATCATCACCTTTATAACAACCCATGTTTCAGGACTGCGTTTGATGATGTCAAAGTGTGCCCAACGACATGTGTTGAGTGCAGTGATTTCAGGTCTAAGAATCACACTCACCACCATCACTGTGAGTACTGACTGTGACTACCATCTCATGGTTCCATGTGTCAAACTCATGGTGGGTCTGTCCGGTACACTTGTTCTCTAACAAGTACCTATGTGTTTGGTTTGATATCTCTATATCATGACTAATGAGATTTTGTCATCAACCAACACCACAATCTAGTCTTGTGTGTCATTGCTGTCTATCTACCTTCCACAATGACATCCGACTAAGGACATAACAAAAATGTACAAACTCTTAGCATCTGTATGATCTCATCGTTCAGGTCCTCAACCTGAAAGCATACGTCATTGAGTACTGTCATTCTCTAGACATTCAATCGGTTCTATCACTATCTCATATGACTGAACCAGAAAGAATTGGAAGCTTGCCTTTGATGTTTATCAAATCAATCTTAATGTATCCCACCAATCATCCCATGATTGGCTCTCAGGGCATACATACCAATAGACTCCCACTTGCTCTGCGAGCCAATCACCCATGAATCATAGTGATCTTCAAACATGTCCCACATGTTACTGTGTTGTAGTGCCAACATAGTGAGTAATGGCAACACCTTGCCAAAGTCTGTATAAATTGCATGTCTCTCATCTCTTCGTTGTACGTTACACGTATGATATGGAGTTGCCGTAATATGTGATATTGTATTCCATTTGCTAACCTTTAGCCACATTGCATGATCAAGGATTCCAGACTTGTCATCAATGAGTGGAATATAAGTTCATCTCATGAACTTTCAGATCCATATAGTATCCACTGTTGTTCACTAACACATAGATACTCGGCATTTCCCTTTTAAATGGCTTTATTGGAACACTTCCAATTACCAACAAACTTTCACTTTTATACATCTTATGTATATTTTGCGATTAATTTTCTATCCTTTCGGAAGTTCGCATCAATGTAACTCTTTATATCGAACTCTTCCTTATCTCCATAGAACTAGTACTTCACAAGCACTTATCAAGTTCTCATGGTATTCCAGTAACCCTTACTGGAAATAGACAGACATCCACTCATCATGTCACACATACGAGTTATCAGGATGAGCACATCATATTGCCATGTCCTACATACAAGATGATGAATGCATTTTATTCTTGCCATGTCATACATGCAAGATAATGGGATGATTACATACATGATAGATCCATATCTATTCTTAGTGTTCCCATTCTTCATAAGAATTGGACACTTGGCCTTGGGATACTAACTCCATGTAACATGGACAAGTTTTCTCCCACTGAATCTGTGCATACTGAACACTTCAGTATAGATTGCCAATGTATGCTCTTTCTTTCCAGGCCAAAAGATTTTCGAGAACTATCTCTATAGATCTCTATTCCTATCACATAGGAAACATCTCTATCTTCCTTAAAGATAATTTCCACATTCGGATTTCCAATCTAGAACATTTCCATTTCACATCAATATGTGGAATGTGAACACGCTCCCACTAAATCACAGATCCCTTCTTTATCTTTGACATATCAGTCAAACCCTTTGACTATATTATCAAAATAAAGATCCAATTTTGAGTTGCTTGTACTCAATCAATCACATTGATTAGTCCATTGTAACTTATAGACTTCATTTGCATTAGTGGATTCATAAACCTTATAGGCTGTGTCACATACACATCCTAGTTTTATTCCTCATAGGAATGCGGTTTTAGTATCCATATGCCAAATGTCTTAGCCATTAAGTTGCAACAAGCATCATCCTTCTCAAAATGTTATCCATGTGTCTTAACACTTAAGACTCATCTGCACTTATGGATATGATCCAATGAGTGCTACCATCAAGGTCATACCTTATGGTTCACATGGAAGTCATTTAGGATGTAATGGTTTTAAACCATAACTCAAGATTCGGTTCCTCATATTCATCTTGATAGTTGACTCATCACATGAACAACTGATCACATAGATAATTGAGGTGTATCTGTTAAAGATATAAGAACTCACAACACTTGTGATTCTTAATTTCTTTTATTAGTGTGGGGTATTCTTTTATTAAGAAGAATTCAGTTATTTGATAATCATTCTCTAACTCCTTAGAGTATGATTCCTTCTTGATTTAGAAATCACCATGCCTTAATCATGAGTTTACTATGATACACTATCATAATTACTCATAAGGATCTCAAACATTTGATCCAAGTATTTCATTCATTGATCTCATCAAGAATTAATACTTTACCAAATTTGTACTTCATTTATGATAATCTTGAACACTTCAAGATATTCATATTGGTATTTCTCTAAACACCATTTGAAGTATTAGCATTTATTCCAATAGGTATGTAAATACATCACATGTATTATGCCTAATAGGATAATCACTCTCCCACTACATTAGTGAAGATTGATTAATCATGTCCAAGATATTCATGTCCCTTACTGGTTCTCTAACCAAAAGAGTCTAGTTTTATCCATCACATGGAAACTAGAAATGAATTTCTCATGATTAATGCTAATTAAATTGTTTGAGTTATCTATAACTTTTAGGTATCGTCTTATCTTATGCATATCAAATATCACAAGATAAATAAGGCATTGCCACAAAGATCACATCTATATAAATTGAAACATCTCTTTATTAATTGCCATCATTGTCATACAATATGCAAAAATAAAGTGTTTCTATCTATTGGCAAGTATGAAATAGCAGTTCATAACTGTATTACATGCCTTATTGGCTGAAAATAAACTAAAGTATTCCTATCTATAAAGGCAACACTTGCCCCAAGTAAGAATGCTTTACACTTTACATCTTGATATCATATATCTCAAAAGTGTTACAGGTTTACTTTCATGACACCTTTAAGTAGAGGTTTCAGTTGCCTCCTTCTTCTTTTGTTCTTCCAGGTAGAGAGGACAATTCCTTTTCCAATGTCCTGGCTTTTGACAATGGTGGAAATTTCCTTTCTTTGTCACGCCTCCCTTGGCCTTGAGAGTTGAAGATGGCTTGGACTCCTGGCTAGCTTCAGAACCTTTCTTAGCTTTGCCCTTGCCCTTGCGCTTGGACTTGCCTTTCTTGCTCGTGATCACCATCACGGACTTAGGCTTGTCCTTCTTCATTTGTAACTCGGCTGTCCTCAACATGCCCAACAACTCTGACAGTGGCCTATCAAAGTTGTTCATGTTGTAGTTCATCACAAACTGACTGTAAGATTCTGGCAATGATTGCAGTATCACGTCAGTAGCCAACTCTTGGCTCAGTGGAAATCCCAGTCTCTGTAGGTTCTCCACATACCCAATCATCTTGAGTGTGTGAGGACCAACTGGATCTCCTTCTGTCATGACGCACTTGAACAATGCCCTAGAAACATTGTACCTCTCTTGTCGTGCCTGATCTTCATACATGTTCCTGAGATGCAGAATCATCTCTATGACACCCATGTTCTCATGTTGCCTCTGCAACTCATGGTTCATTGAACATAGCATCAAGCACTTTGCATCAATGGCATCATCAGAATGCTTCTTGTAAGCATCCCTTTATGTCCTTGGTGCATTAGGAGCGGGTTCCTCTGGAATTGGAGTATCCAGGACATAGAGCTTACGCTCTTGAGTGAGAACAATTCTCAATGTCCGATACCAGTCGTGGAAGTTTGTCCCATTTAGCTTGTCCTTGTCAAGGACCGATCACAAAGAAAAGTTGTTGTTGTTTGTTGCCATTTGAACTACAAAAAGGAAAATATGCAATTTTAGTCCAAAAACTCATTTTTGACTTATTTGATTGATTTGAAAATTTGACGATATAATTAGGCCTTTAATTAATTATCGCTCCCACTATTTAACTTCAAATTGATAGCCCTCACCATCAATTCGGAAGATTGCAGCGTACAACCTTCTAGTGGGCAAGATCCTGAAATCCTCTAAGTCATGGACCAGCTTGGGCTATCACCCACAACATAGATCTCTCAGGTAGGCAACTTTTGCCAATTGCATCATATGCAACTCTTGATAAGATGTCATCTACAACTCCTTGCAATGATCATCTCCATGCCTCAAGGCGCTAGATCCTATCTAGGTCACCTTGTTAAGTCCAACCCAAAGCAAACACGATGAATATGCACCCTGCTTGGGCAGACCCACACATTCATCCTTCACACTTACACGAGATAGACGGTGCACCACGCTTGGGCGTGCCCACACTTGGTCGATCAAGCTTTTCACGTGTGTCGCATTTGGAAGGCATCTAAAACTTAATATTTAATGAGGGATTTGGTTTTATATACATATACATATCCAATCACCACAATACATAGTACGTATCATATACATGCTATATCCCACAGAAAACATGCAAAAACGATAAAGAGCGATGATTATGGCCATCCTAATGTGATTCCTTGAGCCAAGAGGAATCACGGTCATCTAGGTCTACATCACATGCAACCTGTACAAGATGAACATCTGTGCCTTTCCGTCCGAGTTGATCAACTCATCACATGAATGATTTGTACTCTCCAGCCGGTCGTCTGGGTGCCACCAACCGATCGGTTGGCTCCTCCAACCGATCGGTTCGCCTAGTCGTCGTGCATCTCGTCATGTCCGCCACCCGCTCGTCTCACTCCTCGAACCGGTCATCAACCGATTGGTTCACTCCTTGAACCGACCGTCTAGAAGGTCAACCGATCGGTTCACTCCTTGAACCGACCGTCTGAGCAGTCGTCTTGATATCCGCCGGTCTTTGACATAACAGGAAATAAAAATCTATCCTATTTATCACATTGCTTTAAAAGGGAAACCCCGATTTACATTCGGGGGGAGAAAAGGTAGGAAAGAATCTCAAATTATTTCGAGTTACATCAGGAATAAGAGAGGCAAGATCGGTGCGCAGACCGAGATACAAGCAACCACAAACAACCAATCACAGATAGGGGTTTATAGGCCATAATCATGCTACACACATCCACCACAAAACTCATTTAAGGGTGACGCGTAACGAGTGCATTAATAATACATATCATATATGTAATTAGGGATTTGTGGATTTAGGATTGGACATGCATAAAGCCGATATTATTCGCATCGCATGCAATAAATAAAGGCGACAAACCAAAATCGATCATATCGATATTCCTAAAATATAGAACAGCTGACGTGGCTCTGATACCACTGTTGGGTTTTAGGGGAGACACAGAAGGAAGTGGAAACAAAAAATTTTCTCCCCAAACCCATACCGAGGAAACGCGTCAACGTCTATATAATAGGAAAGGATGGTTTGTGGAATCATACCTTGTCCCGAGGCTTGCTCGGCGAAAATACCTCGCGCAATGCGCGGTCTTCAACTCCGGACTTCGACGGCGTCTGTGCAGCTCCTGGTCGCACCAGGACTGACAACTCCTACTCGAACCGGAATGTCGGATGACAGTTGTCCTCCTAAGCGGCAGTGTCCTCCCGCCTCTGTAGTAGTCCACACGGACCACCTGGAACTCCACTCTCCTTGTCCCACAAGGAAGTGGAAGGAGTTGCACCCTCCTGTTGACATACTAGTCGCCAACACGCTCTCCTACCTCCTGTTGCGACTGCAGTTGTCCTTCCCTTGCTGCACCTCCCTTTTGCGGGAAGCACTTGCTCGGGCTCTCTCACGGTTACCAAAACCAGAGAGAACGACAACTTGCAGAGCAACTGGTTGCACTGAGCTGTACTGTGAGAAGCCCCCAATACCCCCTATATATATAGGAGAGTCATGGGACTGGGTTCTCCATCCCGGGCAATGCGGGACTAAAGCAGGAGTAGAAGGGTTCGAGAATTTTCCACAAAAAGCAACCGGTTCGCAACTTGAAATGATCGGTTCACTACTAAACCGGTCGGTTCGGCCATTGAGCCGATCGGTTGGACCTGACCCGATCGTTTGGGGCACTCCAACCGATCGGTTGGTGCCCTGAACCAATCGGTTCATGGTCCTAATCCGGCTCAAAAAGACTTTCCTCGTTTCTTTCCCAATTGGTATCGAATACCAATATTATTCCCAATCGAATTGGGCAATTTGAAACCAAAGGAAAATTCTTGCCGACATGACTTTTCCCAACTGGTCGGTTGCACCAGTTGAGCTGATCGGTTCAACCCTTGAACCGGTCATTTCAACCTGGGCATGAGCCGATCGGCCTGGACACTCCAGCCGACCGGTTCAGCAACCTCATCCGACCAGTTCATCACATGAACCGATCAGTTGGGAGCACAGGTTGGGCAAAATCAGTCAATTGCGATTTCAATCAATCCGATACTCCAATCAATGCATCCAACACCTTGAACCATACGATATTGAGCCATCGACTGATTGAGTGTTTAATTGAACTACCAAACTCTTTTAGTAATCAATCTAAACATTGCTTTGTGGACAAAACTCCTCTTCCAGGTTAAATCCTATGTGTGTGACCCTGCAGGTCCACTTCACGTTGGCAGTGAAAATCCATAACACTTATGACTTCACAAGCAAAGAGCGGTGCCTAGTCACACATCAGTGCTACCCAAGTGAAAGTAGAAAGTTGGAGAACAACTTTCATCCTACAATCCGTGAATGGTATTACAGCGAATGTATAATTCCTTTGTCACTGATATCCCGAATGAACTCGAGGCATGGAACAGTCATCCTGTCAACGTTCATTCACTTCCTTGATCTCAGAGTAGACTGGAAGAGATATGTATGACATCAGTATCATATACTGATTCACACATGCGTGCACGCCTTTCTCAATCCTACTCATCAAGTGGCCATGGATATCAAACTCCCTCAGGAGGGACAAATCCCATATCTATCACTCACCCCTCAAAAGCCCCATGTGTCAAAGCCACCCAATCATCACCTTTATAACAACCCATGTTTTAGGACTGCGTTTGATGATGTCAAAGTGTGCCCAACGACATGTGTTGAGTGCAGTGATTTCAGGTCTAAGAATCACACTCACCACCATCACTGTGAGTACTGACTGTGACTACCATCTCATGGTTCCATGTGTCAAACTCACGGTGGGTCTGTCCGGTACACTTGTTCTCTAACAAGTACCTATGTGTTTGGTTTGATATCTCTATATCATGACTAATGAGATTCTGTCATCAACCAACACCACAATCTAGTCTTGTGTGTCATTGCTGTCTATCTACCTTCCACAATGACATCCGACTAGGGACATAACAAGAATGTACAAACTCTTAGCATCTGTATGATCTCATCGTTCAGGTCCTCAACCTGAAAGCATACGTCATTGAGTACTGTCATTCTCTAGACATTCAATCTGTTCTATCACTATCTCATATGACTGAACCAGAAAGAATTGGAAGCTTGCCTTTGATGTTTATCAAATCAATCTTAATGTATCCCACGAATCATCCCATGATTGGCTCTCAGGGCATACATACCAACAAACTGATCAGTGCATCTTGATGGGGGAGATAGAGGCTTGAAGTTTTTCTATGGTTGTATCAGTATATTTTTATCATGTTGGATCTACTGAGACAAAAGTGTTCTGACAAAACATGAGCTCATCATACCTGGGATGTCCTTCTACAAGGTTTTTGGACCATATGTTCATTGTTGATTCAATATCTATTGTGTGGAGAATATGCCATGTGAGGCCATGCTAACTAATAAGAGGTAACCCTTATTCATGGGTTGTAGGTTTGTCCTGGAGAGCATGTAAGGTTCTCAATGTCTTGGAAGATGATGCACCTTGTCTGACTCTTTCTCTAAAGATGTATGCAAGCATTCTTGGAGCTAGATTTGAGTCATACTCCATCTCTATACTAAACAACTCATCCTACCTTTACTATTTGCAATCTTCTACTAACGGTCTCCTGATGGACTCTACTGGTGGGGATATGTCATGATTATTAAAGGAGGCTTTCTTGATGTTGGATGATCAGTGATGTTGATGCAAAGTGAACCACTATCATATGAGATGCCCTTCTTCATCAATCTTTGTCAAATCAAGGGTTCATCATAATTTGGATCATGGTGGTAGTATTTTGCTGCATTGTTTTGTTTCAATGGTTTTGAATTCTTCTTTTAGCACTAACTTGATCATGTTAACCTATAAGAAGTTGTTTTTGAAGTTGATTTTTGATTCAACTTTTGATACAATATACCATGCTTTGGGGATTATTATGTTGATAGTGACCATGGAAGATGTTAATATTTGACTCTTGGAGGATTTGTTTTGTTTGTTTGTTTCTTTCTTTTGGGGTTAGGCTGCCGGTCAACATTCAAGCTTTCTAGACTGAGACCCCTTTGATGAGTTAGTGGCAACCCATTTTACTTTAGGATGCATGTCATGATATGTGATGGATCATCATGTAACCATTGAAGCTTATTTGATGTCAAATAACAACTACCCTGCCCACCTTTCTTTCCACTTTTTTGTATTGGATTTTAAGGTTATTTGAGACCCCAAGCATATTTAAGATTTACCAATGTCTTTTGTGAATTGATTGGTTCTTCCCTCAGGATGATCATAGCCAGATGTACCACTAGGGGAAGGTTCTTTTGGGGTGTATTTGATGCTCCACTGGCTCTTGATTTCATGCGCGTATGACTCAAGTTGTGCCATGTAGCGAGCATTCCAACAACAATTCTCTACTCTGTTGATTAAGGCTCTAGGTGTCAGAGGCACCCCTATGGGATCTATCCTCAACACTTCTTGGTGTATGTAGTGTATCACAAGCGTGTATCTAAGTTTTCAGGTGTCCTTGGACTTAGTTGTTTGTATTTGATCATTTTGCATTTAATTCCATGGACATTGATTCTTAGAACCTTATGATGAGAGTTTTAGACTCCAATGGTCATGGATGTCATGCTTAATAAGCAATTCACCACAAGCATATGTCTAAGTTTGGGTTCCCTTTGGTCTTCACAATTGATGTATATTCAGTTAATTCTTTGACGTTGTGGACATTGATGCACAAAGCCTTAGGATGGGAACCTGAATTGCGGATTAATGGGAGTTACCCAATGAAGGTTCCCAATTTGTGGTCCCTAGGATAGATCATCATGGAAAATGGTGCAACATGGATAATGTGATAAGGGATCTAAATCTCCTTATCATCCATCCCACTTGTCTTTATTGGGCCCCGTGAGCTGGGTTTCCATCGTACTTAAACATCAAAGTTCATGTTGGGAATGACCCCTAAATTTTTTTTCAAGATTCTTGACTTGGTGGGTCTTTTCCAATTTGCCTCTGGGATGCTCATCTTAAGAAGAACTAGAAAAGGACATTTTTTTAATTTTGAGGTGTGGTGTCACACTATAATTGTAGCTTTAGATGATTTTATTTATTAAGTGATTTTGATGGGTGATATTAGGTTTGTAAACCATTAGGGCCTTGAGATAACAATTATGGTCCTTCCATCCCCTGTCCTATGGTTCTGCTTTGACCCTTCTGCTTCAGGGCGCACAGGGAGACACACACAAGCACTTGAGTAGAATTAGTGGAAATTTGGATTTTTGTTTTTTTTTTCATTTTTAAATTTTAATTATTATTATTTTGAAATCTTTTGATGATTTTTTTTGTTTTGATTATTTTTTAAAGTAAAAATGGTTAATTAGATCCTTCACGATCCCCAGATTCTTTGAGTCTTGTGACAGTTGCATGTCTTGATGCTTTTGGTAGAGCTTTGGGTGGAGTGGATGCTCAATCAATTTTGTGACTATATTGGTTGGTGTGTTCCTATTGTTCTCTAGAATGAGTAGGGATTCAATTAGTTCTACGGCTTCATATGGCTCTTTGGTAACATGCACTGGAGTGACTGCACCTATTGGGGCATCCACTTGGACCAAACATGCATCGATTATGTCTTGAATGTTGTACTTGAGGGATATACATGAGTCAATTTTGTACCCCACGATGCGGTGATAGTCACAGTGAACATTTGCATTGTAGCTCTTTAGTAGAGGATTATGAAGTTCCTTTATGGCTAGAAAGTTCAGAAGAACCTTAACTAATGGAAGATCATTACCGAGAAAGACCTTAAGTGTGTGAATCTTCTCCTTAGTTTCTGTGTTGGTATCTCCTCTTAGACGATGGTGGAAGCAATAACCACTTCTGGAATTGTATCTCCTTTCATAATGCTTTGTGATCTTATGGTGGTGACATATGAAGGTGTTTATTTCTACTATCTTGACCTCTAGGTATCCAATTTTTTATGCAATTTTGGTCATATCGTGATAAAAAAACATGTGAGATCTCTGAGCAGACTATGATTATCAATGTTGTGATCAAACATGGATGAGGCATCTACTGGTATGGTCTTGGAACTAGAGGATATTTTCAAGGTGGTGGTGGAGGGTATGTTGTGTGGTTGACTACATAAGGCCTCTTCTTCAGTGTTGGAACTATAATCATTTGACCTTTTGCAGCTTTTGGCCTTCTGCCTTAATAAACAATGACTTCTAATTGTTCACTAGATTCTTCTTTCTGATCATCTACTTGAATGTTCTATGGAGTGATTGTGCATGTCATAGATGTTTCCTATTGCAGGTGCTTAGATGTAACATTCTTGCATCTATATACCCTTGGCAGGCATTGTCCCAGATGATGTAGTTGTTCACCCTACATATTATGTAGATGATATTGCGCATGGTTTACCAAAGGGAATACATGTATCTACGGCTTTGGTAGACCCATGTTATCTTTGATTGTCTACTTGCCACCAAACTCAAATGCCTTTATGGCCTATGGTTCAGTGGCCCATCATGACTGCTGGATGGATCTTGTGTCAACCTGAGTCTTCAACTCATCATGAGAGTCTAGAACCAGTGTCTTCATCACTTCACTAGTGTTGGTATGTTCATTGGTGCTTGTCATCTCAAGAATCTCTTTTCAAAATTGTCAGTAAGTGCTTGTTGCCTGAGACTTTTGTGATATCCTCCTCTATGCTAAAGGTGGAATGATGGTTGTTAGGCTCAGAAGACCAATGGAGAACCTGCCCCTTGCATAGCGAGGAGTTGAAAAGGGAAGACATGGTTGTAAATAAACTACCCCTTGTGTTAGGCAAGAGGATTCATCATATGACATTCATGCTTTTGTATCCCCAATATTCTCCGTAGGACTCAACAGAAACTTCCCCTTGCATGGAAGAGGGTTCCAAAAATCATGACAGACAAAGGTTAGTCTACCCCATGCATGGAGAATGGGACAAAGATCATGTTATATATTGAAGTCCACAATTTGTGTAGAAAGGGATTTGTCATGTATCAATGCAGATTGTCAGATCCAATGGTATGAAGAGAGGAACATGTGCCTAAATTGAGTGATATGAAAGGATATTTCCAGTATTTTCATGAGGTATGTCCAGTAGCATCATTATAAAGCATGTGGATCGTGACTGTTAATTAATGAGGGTAAGTCAGGATGGTACCCAGGGACAAGGTGACCCTCTTAGGACCAGAGAGTGTGGCTTGGGATTGATGTGTGAGGTTTTTTTTCTCCTCAAGCAAGATCTTATGAGAGAAATAACATATCTAGGTACAAGGTGGCCCACTCAGGGCCAGAGGTTGTGGTTGGATACAGGGGTGAAGGCACAGTGATGGCATAATTTTAGGTCATGGTCTAGGTTTGTATATATGTGAGAATGAGAGCATGGGGTAATGGCCCACTTTTAGGTCGTGGTCCATGACCATATGGATATGAGCGTGAACGCTAGAGTGATTACCCAATTTAAGATCATGATCCATGACCGTATGGATGTGAATGTGAAAGTGCACTGATGGTCTAGGACCATATAAATGTTAGCGTGGAAGTAAGGTGATGACCTAGTTTAGGGTCTTGGTCCGAGATCATGGTTTGGGTAGGGAAAGATGGGTGGAGCACGTGCTACTAGGTGACCCCTCAGTTAAGCTAGAAAATCCTTTGGATAAAATCAAGTTGGTATACTAAAGGCACGAGTCAATATCTTAGTAAAGATTTAGAAGTTATATCTAAGATTTGAGGATTGAGTAGCCTTTCGGTGGATATCAATCATTTTAGGAATGAGTGGTGGCTCATGAGAAGAGACCACAATTGAGAAACCTTTTGACATAGAGAAAGTTAAAAAATTTCTAAAAAGATTGTCTAAGTATGAAAACTTTCCTTTCTTTTGTTTGAGTCTTGAGAATATTTTCCATTTTTATAGATGGCTCAACTTTGTTGATTTTTGAAAGGTGGTTGAACTTTCTTGAGTTTTGAAATATGGTTCAACTTTTGTTGATTTTTCTTAAAAAGATTGAAATTGTTCTTTTCTTCAAAGATTATTTTTTAGAAAGGATTTTCTTAAAAAAGATTGTTCTTTTTGGAAAAAAAATGTTTTTCGAAAAGATCATTCTTTTGTAAAAGATTTTTTCTTCTTTTTTTGAAAGGATCATTCTTTCTTTTTTGTGTGTTTGAAAATATTTTTCTTTATTTTCTTTCAAAGGAGTTATTTTGTTGTTTTTAGAAAAAGACAATTCTTTTGAAATTAATTTTTTTAAGAATTTTTTGTTTATTTTAGAAACAATGTTGATTTTTTGTTTTGGAAAAATTGTTTCATGAAGATTGTTGAACAAGAGAGATCATTTTAGATTGTTGGAGATCATTGAAATATATTCAAGTTTGAAAAGATCATGGATCAAAGATTATTGATAATTGAGATCATTGGAATCCTTTGGGATCCTTATAAATCATTGTAGATTATTAGCTTGACATTGTTCAAGATCATGTGTGTAACACACCAAATTTCTAAAACATATACTTTACTGAGAATAAGCTTAATTCTCTTCGGGATGTCACAACATGATAATCATTGCATAAAAGTATAATTTCATTCAACTGACTTAGGAAAATAATTGCAAAGCTCATGTCTCAAGTTCCACATCATAAAATTGAAACTTCAAACTAAGATAAACTAGTACATAATCTTCATACTAAGTGAAAGACCAAACAAAATGGCATAGGATAGTTGGAACCCCACCAGGGCTAAACTCTTAATTTGTCCTTGAGATGTATGCTCCTTGGCTAAGCTCCCTTATTCTTTCCTCATGCAGACATCACGCCTCCAGCCATGCATTCAAAACCAAAAATATGTTAGAGTAAGCGACATTGAGTATAGTTATAATAAAATAATAATTGACAATAAGAAAAAACATGAAGCTAATTGAACAGTAAACTAAGATTCACATATTATGATCTCAATGGTTTATTATAGTGTCCTCTACTCTTATGAACAAATAGTGCTCATAAGTCTCATAGGCTCAACTAATTTTCTACTTGAACTTATAATTTGCACATAAGTTCCATTATTAATACTCCAATTGAGCTCATCATTTGCACATAAGTGTCATTATGTTCCATTTGAACTCATGATTTGCATATAAGTGCCACTATGTTCCATTGAACTCATAAGGCCTGAGGGATCAACATTAACATGAAGACAAAAAAATAACACAACTCATTAAATGATTCATCATTAAGTTAATAATCCTTTACTTTAACTAAAGTTCACATGATCATGGAATAAACATCAAATAGAACTTGAAAGCATAAGCATCATATAATAACTTTTGGGGAACATTAATTTAAGAATTTTTGAAAATTGATTACATAGCTATGTATATATTTTAACTTGATCAGCATGATACAATAATCTTAAAGTGATTGAAAACCATTATTTAATACTCAAAGTACATGGACCCGCTTACATTGGAGCAAAGAAGATCCTATATTAGATACTTTGCCCTTGATTGAATCCTATGTCTCTTGAAATTACATGATTTATATTAATTATCACTTTAAGTACCATCCTAAATACTAATTTAGGTCTTTTAGAAAAACATGGTCAGATATGATGGAACTAGGGTTTAAAAGCCAGGAAATCATGTTCCTCTTCAAAAATCCTTTCCAATGAGAATTATTATGTATTTTCTTGTTAGTAGATAATTATTTGTGAATTTTAGAATGTTGACCAATTAAAAATTCGTCCTTAATTCATTCAAACTAGACGCGGGAGACTAATAAAAGTTGCATGCCAAATCTCAGAAACACCCATGCATATCAAATATCTTGATCAAGTCATAAAGGATAGCAAGGTCAAAGCGGATCCCTATTTCTTCTTCTTCAATTCATGGCAAAGATCTCTAGTAGGATCTCAAATTGTGACCTGAACCACAAAGAGAAAGCATGATCCCTCGATGGTGTCGATTCATGTGTATTTTCCAAGTAAGAATGGAGTCCACGAGCCACTATTTCAGGCACAAGCGTGTAACAAAGCACATGATCTATGCTATCACCATGGTCGAAGATTGGGGAAACTATTGATTGGAAAACCATGACTAGATACCATGAAAATTTTGGGTAAAGGCCATAAGACAATCCTTGAGTCAAGGCCTAATCGTTTGATGCCTCACCATGGTCAGGTAAGCACTAGATGATCAAGACGATGATCGTCGTTGAGAAGCTCAAATCGTGGCTACATGGTACATGAATTGGGTCAACCACATGGCAATCCATTAATAGTAAAAACACAAAGGGAGGTCATTGATGCTTACCCATATGAAAAATGCATGAAAGAAGGAAGAGGGGGTTTGAGTTGCAATGGAGTTTGTCAGATACACAGATTAGTAGGCGAGGAGTCTTAGGGAAACAAAGGTAAAATTGATATTGGAGGAGAAGTGTTATGGGTCTGGAGGTTCTTATCACACCCCTGTATATAGGTGTAAGAGTCAGGAAAACCTTCTATAAATTGGTGGGGGATAGGAGAGTCCTATCCCTAATTAGAATTTCCTCATTAGCTCAAGAAGTCCCATGGAAGTAGGGGATGCTTAGATTTGAGTGGATAAGTTGATTGCAATAATGAAGAAATTTTGGTAAAAGGGACTCTATTGAGGGAGATCGGGGTCAGAAAGGGATTTGAAGCATGACTGCCTATTCTTCGGTCTCCTAATCAAGGTAGGAGATGAGTCCATAGTAATGTGATGGACATCCAACGGCTAGGGGCAACTCCATGTTAAAGCAAATGTATGTGACAGGAGACTTTAGGTGAGAAACCCAAATAAATCTACATGACATGTAAATATCAGCGACTTATGTTATACCAGTCGATAATCTATATATTCAATTAATATTTGATCCAAAGTATATGTTGACTTTCCTAATTTGATTTGAAGGGTCAAACGAAATCTTGTTGACTTCAAATTTGAACCATAAGTTAACAAAGGAATCTAGATTTTTCCTATGCAATTAGATTTATGTTTTTCTTACCTTTTATCCATAAAACTCACATATGTCACTACCTTAATGTATATGAATTAAATTGAATTATCTTCCTTATTAAGTTATATTTTGAGTCAAATTTCAAGATATGAAGTGATTATCTACTCTAGGGCATATTTATTTTCATTTTATGTATAATTTAAGGATTATAATAGGAGAGATATTTATGAAAACTTGCATTAAGTCTAAGTTTTATATTTTATAATTGACAATTTGTAAATAACATCCTAAAATTATTTTATTTAAAATTTTGGATGTTACTTTTCACCCACCTTATATGAATTTCATCCTCGAAATTATACTAGTCTACCCACCTTAGGGTTTTTCTTACATCTAGTTTTTAAAAACTCAACATGTATATCCATAAAATAAAAAATAGGGTTAGAACTAAGACGTACCTTCTCCTTTACCTTCTTCCTCCTTATCATCAACCATTGAAAATATTCTTGTTGGCCTCTTTTCTCGTTCCTCTAGGTTAGTGTTTCGCCCTGCATCATTTTTTTCTTTGAGCTTGGGACATTCTGGCTTCTTATGATTTGGGTTTCCACAATAGTACCAAACTCCCAACCCTATTTTGCACATTCCATCATGAAGTATACCAAAAGTTTCTCAAGGTTCCCTACAGGTTGTCCTTTTGGAACTTTCCACTTCTTGTCATTATGGCTTTTACAATCTTTCTTACTTCTTGAGGATCCTCCACTATTCTAGTATCATCTAAAGTGGTCCTCGCGCTTTTACTCCAACTCCTTCTTCTTGATCATAGGTTTTGATATGTAATTGTTTCAGAAGGAAGTGGTGAACTCCACCCAGGTCAACGACTCAACATGGGGTCCTCGAGCATTGGTGAAGTTCTCCCACCAAGTGTGAGCTTCACTCTTCAACATGTGTGTTCCAAAATGAACTTTAGAATGCTCAAGGAATCCAAAATATCTAAAATAATTATCTATATCGAGAAACCACTCTTTAGTAGGACTAACTGCATCGCTCCAGAATATGTCTCCGGCTTGATCTTCAAGAAGTCTTATAAGGTCAACTCTTGATTTCTCAATTGGCGTGGTCTTCAGTGCTGACTGGTCAGGGCATCAATAAGAGCCTCGATGAACACTTCTAGATGTGCATTAGGGTTATCATTAGGTTTACCACTAGGATTGGCCCCTCTAGAAACACCATGATCATTCCCACCCTCTAAAAGAGATTTCCTCTCCATCTACGTCCTTTCCCTTATCGTATTTCCTCTTGTGAGTCATCTACAAAAGGGAACATAAACTATATGAGATTTTTAGAAAAGCCTAGTGGCCAACTATATTTTTAGTTCTATTACCATAATGTAACACCCCAAATTTTCTAAACATATACATTACTGAGTGGAAGCTTAATTCACATTGGGATGTCACAAAATGATAATCATTGCATAAAAGTATAATCTCATTCAACCAACTTAGGAAAACAGTTGCAAATATCATGTATCAACTTTCACAATAGAAAACTGAAACATTGAACTAAGCTAAACTAGTGCATAATCTTCATACTAATTGAAAGACCAAACTAAATGCCATAGGATAGTTGGCACCCCACTAGGGCTAAACTCTTAATTTGTTGTTGAGGTATATGCTCCTTGATTAATCTCCCTTATTCTTTCCTCCTACCTACATTGCATCCACAACCATGCATTCAAAATAGAAAACATGTTAGAGTAAGCAACATTGAGTATTTTTGTAATAAAATAATAACTTGATAATAAGGAAAAACATGAAGCTAATTGAACAGTACACTACGATTCACATATTATGATCTCAATGGTTGATTATAATATCCCCTACTCTTATGCACCAACAATGCTCATAAGGCTCAAAGGCTTAACTAATGTTCCTCTTGAACCTGTGATTTGTAAATATGTGCCATTATTAATGCTCCAATTGAGCTCATGATTTGCACATAAGTGCAATTATGTTCCATTTGAACTCATGATTTGCACATGAGTTCCACTGTGTTCCATTTGAACTCATAAGGCATGAGGGATCAACATTAACATGATGAGGACAAAATAATACAACCCATTAAATTATTAATCATTAACTTAATAATCCTTTACTTTAACTGAATTTCACAGGATCATGGCATAAATATCTAAAATAGAACTTGAAACCATAAGCATTATATAATAACTTTTGGGGAACTTTAATTCAAGAATTTATGAAAATTGAATACATAGCTATCCATATAATTTAACTTGATCATCATGATACAATAATCTTAAAGTGATTCAAAACCATTATTTAATACTTGAAGTGCATGGAACTGCTTATCTTTGAGCAAAGAAGATCCTATGCTAGTTTCTCTATCCCTAAGTGAATCATGTATCGTAAAATTAAATGATTTATATTAATTATCACCCAAAGTACCATCCTAATTTGGGTCTTTTAGGAAAACATGGTCAGAGATGATGGAATTAGACTTTGAAAGTTAGAAAATTAGGTTCCTCTTAAAAATCATTTCCAATGAGTATTTATATGTATTTTTTATTAGTAGATAATTATTTTGAATTGTAGAATGTTTACAAATCAAAAATCAGAAAACCATATTTGTGACATTTATAAAATTGAAAACCACTTTCGATGTAAATAAAGATGTAATGTCCTAAAAACCTAGATGAGCGCTACATTTAAATCAATCCAAAGGGCAAAGTTGTCCTTCAGTCATTCAAACTAGGTGTGGATGACTAACAAAAGTTGTGTGACAAATCTCAAACATACCCATGCATAGTGAATATCTCGATCAAGTTGTAAAAGATAACAAGCCCAAAGTGGACCCTTGCTTCTTCTTCTTCAGTTCATGGTGAAGATCCCCAACAACATCCAAAACTGCGATCCAAACCGCAGAGAGAAAGCATGATCCCTCAATGGAGCCAATTCATGTGTATTTTTCAAGTAAGAATGAAGTCCACGAGCCACTATTTTAGGCACAGGCATATAACAAAGCACCAGATCTATGTTATCACCATGGATGAAATTATGGAAAATGGCTTATCAAAAAACCAGGACCAAATGGTGTAATCGTTCAATGGCTCACCTTGGTCGAGTGACCACTAGATGGTAAAGGAAATGATCGCCAATGAGAAGCTCAAACCACGGGTACAAGGTACACAAATTGGGGAAACCACAGGGTAAACTGTTAAAATGAAAAACACAAAGGGAAGTCATTGATTCTTACCCATACAACAATTGCATGGAAGAAGGCGGAGGGGGGTTGAATCACTATGGAGTTCTCTAGATATTCATATTGAGTAGGTGAGGGAGTTTTGGGACATCGAAGGTAAAATTGATACTCTAGAGAAGATCTCTGGGTCTGGCGGTTCTTATGGCACCCCTATATATAGGTGTAATAGTCGGGACAACTTTCTATAAACTAATGGGGGAGAGGAGAGTCCAATCCCTAATGGGAATTTCCTTATTAAGGCAAGAAGTCCCATGGAAGTTGGTATGGTTAGAATTGGGTGGCTAAGTCGATTGAAATGGTAAATAAATTTTAAGAAAAAGGAACTCTCTAGAGGGAGATCGGGGCCGGAGAGGGAGTCAAAGTCTGGGTGCACATTCTTCGGTCTCCTACTCAAGGTAGGAGATGAGTCCAGAGTTGTGCGATGGACATACAACGACCAGGGGCAACTCCATGTTAAAGAAAATGTGTGTGATAGAAGACTTTAGGCGAGAAACCCAAATAAAGCTACATGACATGAAAATATCAATGACTTATGTTATACCAGCCGATAATCTAAATACTCAATTAAAATTTGATCCAAACTATATGTTAACTTTCCTAATTGCTTTTGAAGGGTCGAACAAAGTCATGTTGACTTCATATTTGGATCATAAGTGAATGAAAGAGTATAGATTCTTCCTATATGATTAGATTCAGGTTTTGTTTTCCTTTTATCCATCAAACTCACATATGTCATAACCTTAATGTATATGAATTAAAGTGAATTATTATTTACTTAGTGAGTTATATTTGGAGTCAAATTTTGAGATATGAACTGATTATCTACTCTACCACCTATTAGTTATATTGTTATGTGTAATTGAAGGATTATCATAAGAGAGAGAAAAAGGGAGATAATAATGCGAGTTTTCCTTTTATGTATATTGAACTCATTTAATCATAATAAGGAAACATATTTCATTTTCTTCCTATATCAAACTTCATATGAAGTATTCAATATTTAGGGTAACTTGCATAAAGTCTAAGTTTTATATTTTATAACTAAAAATTTGCAAATAACAACCTAAACTGGTTTTATTTAAAATTTTGGGGTGTTGCAATGTGACATCATAAGATTGTTGATTGGAGATTGTCATTTTGATAAGATTGTTTTAAATATTAGGACACTAATGAGATGAAAATATTCTGACGTGACGATTACAATCTTAAAGAATATATCTTTCAACAATTTGAGAATTTTCAAAGCAAGCAACAATCTTAAAAGTTGTAAAAAAAGTAACCAGAAGAGCATATGTAGAAGATATAAGCATGTTTTAGCCCATGCGTTTAGATGTAATTTGACGTGCTTACTCAAGCATGATCTATATGGGAGGAGATGGTCCTTATATGCCTTATGGCATGATGGAATCATCATGAAGATCATATGGGTTCAACATATATGTGTACTACTCATGATACACCTTGTGACTATGATAGTCGTAACAAGTCGTGAGAGGTGAGTGATTTTAAGGCCTTTGGGTGTCCAACTTAATATTGTGTTGATACCTTTACTGGAACCCCCACATCACTTTTAGAGATCCAACGTTAGTGGTGGAACCTGTTATGTGACGTGTGGATTGTAGGTGTGCATTAAGTAGGTACAATATTTTAATATCTTCTGATGTAATCTCATAATAATAAATCATGAAAGATAAATGATAGGCACATAAGGGAACGATCATACAATTATTAAGAAAGAGAAGATCTTGCTTATCTTGAAGACCTCTCATCCTTTCCTCTCTTTTCTTATTTTGTTTTTTAAGTAAATAAAAAATAAAATGTGAAAGAAAAAGAAAAAAGGAAAGGAAGAAGAGGTAAACCCTCAAAGGGAAGCAAGGGCCAACCTAGAAGGCTAACCCAAAAAATTGAGCTTGATAGAAAATATGGCAGTTGTCGCACTGTCCAAAATTAAAGAAATCGGAAATAAAAGCAAATTTTCTCTCTCGAGAGGAACAGATGATTATGCGACTTTGTTAAGATCTAGAAAAATAAAAGAAAATAATAAAGAAAAAAGACCTTTCTTTTTTCTAGTAGAACAGAGTGTTCTACCATTTTTCTATAGGGTAAATAAAAATTGATTTTTTGGGTGTTTTTATGGTCGTATTGCTCTGACCATAGATTAATTTCTTTTGGAAAAACTCTAATTTTGTAAAAACCAAAAGGAACAAAAGAAAAACTACTAAGAAAAGCATAAACTTGATCGATTGAAAAAACATGAGGTGACAAAAGGAAAAATTCAACTATGTTCGTCTGACAAATCTCTAGTGGAGTTTCCAATTTGTTGTACCTGAACCAAAAAATTAAACGAATCCTAAGATAGGGGGAATAATAAAAAACAATTGAGAAAATGATAAATTGAACAATCTTAGATTCATCACCTAATTTTATACATAAAACAAGGAATAAACAAACACAAACATTTAAATCAATGGATAAAAACATAAAAACCTAAATCGACTCCACTATTGGGCGAATAAGAAAGCTATACAATAATTAAGAGATTAGATCCGGTGATCCTATTATGAGTGGGTAAGGATTAGAACCTCCATATTACCCGTTAAATGGTATTGTATCCTTCTTTGTCATCTCAAATTAAAAATAGAGGTGATCGAGGTTTTTTAAGAAGTAGAAAAACTATAATAAAGCAATTTTTATGTTAGTGAATCTTTGGTGTTATAAATGGTCATGACTTTCTCATCATAGTCGTAAAGGTCCTAGTTTTTGGTGTGTTGTGGTCCCAATCATCTTAGGACCTCCCATGACTGAGATCCATCATTGATAGTTGGGATCGATGTGTAGGAAGAGAGAGAAATGAGAGAGAGTGATTTGATAGATCAAGATCAGATCTTTGAGAGAGTGTGTGCAGATATAGACAATTACGAGCATATGAAAGCAAGTAGCAATTATTGATATGGATGTAAGAGAAAAAGCATTAGATATTATTGTGAAGCCTATTGACGTTAGTAGAGAAGTTGGTGTCAAAGGAAGGACCATGTGATCACAAACAAAAAATAAAAGGGAGAGATAGTCGTTTCTCTAGTTTTAGGAGAGATGAAAGAGGTCTGGAATACATTAGATATGGGGATCTATTTATAGGTTGATTTTAAAGTTCAAGGTCCTGGATATAAATTTTTGGAAGAGCCAGAAGATACCCACAATGCGCCCCATGGAAGGGCATGCAGATTGAGACAATCCACCAATTGCCACGCGACTGATGGTTGCGGTCCTCGTAACGTCTCTAGATGGAAAAAAGATAGTCTCGTATTAGGAATGTTTTGGTGAAAATTGGGAAGACTAACACAAATAGATAAGTCAGAGTTATCTCCTAGATTTTTCTAAAAAAGAAATTGAAAAAATATATATATTCTTTTAAAGACAATACAATTGGGAACTCCTGAAGATAGCCTATCTAAGGTAGCATTGAAGGACAATTGTGGATATATAGAAACATAAGTTAGGTAGTCTCTTAATTTATATAAAACAATATAGTTGGAAATGGAATATTTAATTCTGAACATTTGTACTAAAAAATTGTGAAAAATAAACTATTTAAGCCAAAATTGATGGACAAAATTCTCTTTTGGTTTGAAAGAAGGTTTCTTTGCAAAAAATCCCGAACTATATTAGTGTGAGTGAAAATGAATGGATTGAATAGGAAAAAAGTGTAAACAAGTGTGGGAAAATGTGAAAAAAAAAGAAATTTAAAAAAAATGATGAACTTCATCATTAGCCAGAGAACTAACATTTCAACATGATTTATTACCTAGTGAGCAAAAATGGGGTGTCAACATGTGTTTTCTTGGTTTACAAGAGAGACTCTTCTAGGAAGATCTACTAATGCACTTACACAATAGAGTAACTCTCAGTTTCCCCTCATCACTGGAGGTAATATTTTAAATTACACATTTTACCAGCTTGTGAGATTAGAGTTTCATTCTAAATAGCACAAAGAAGGGTCAATCCCATATGTATTCATTATGGTTACCCTTACACTACTTCTTAAAGTACTCCTCTCTGGTCAAGGGTGTTGTTTCCTTATTCTTCTTAAGTTAGTTGCAATTACATATTTTTATATTTTGTTTTTATTTTAGTTGCAAGTAACACATTTTTATATTTTCTTTTTGGTTTGACTCTATCTGCATAATGAACTAGAAAGTATGTTTAGAATAACATATGTACATATTTCACAACAATAAATATTATGGGTTATTCTATATAAATTATTTGAAGCCTTACTCTAAGAACAAGGGGATATCATCCCATAGGATTGCACAATGTGAGATATCTTAATATTAAATCTATTTTTATTAAACCACGCTAGATATTTGGAAGATCTATATAGAGACTGATTATGAATTAAAAAATACAATACAAGTTTACAATCACTACTAAGGTTTAAACCTATGTTTTGAGGGGAATGTTTGACATATGAGTCATTGATCTAACAGATTTTCTAGTTACTTGTTTTGTGTTGTGGTGTCTATCTCAATACTCTTTAATGACTCAAGATGCTCTATCTTCTACCCGTTAGAGAATCATAAAAGAAATAGCTATAGTTTAAGTATCAACTTACTTACACAATCATTAATAATCTATTGAAAATGTATGATTCAATCTTCCTAGAAAGCAAAATGAGTCACTTCACTAGCTAACATGTAGATAATATGTAGATGTCTAAGCTAGATAGTTCATGTACTGAGGGTTTAGTTATAATTCATGTGGTCTACCTTATCATATTTTAGTGTATGGTTTGTAAATGACACCCCAACATAGTTGGGATTGAGGCTTAGTTGATGATGATGATGATGATGATGATGATGATGATGATGATGATGATGATGATGATGATGATGATGATGATGATGATGATGATGATGATGATGATGATGATGATGATGATGATGATGATGATGATGATGATGATGATGATGATGATGATGATGATGATGATGATGATGATGATGATGATGATGATGATGATGATGATGATGATGATGATGATGATGATGATGATGATGATGATGATGATGATGATGATGATGATGATGATGATGATGATGATGATGATGATGATGATGATGATGATGATGATGATGATGATGATGATGATGATGATGATGATGATGATGATGATGATGATGATGATGATGATGATGATGATGATGATGATGATGATGATGATGATGATGATGATGATGATGATGATGATGATGATGATGATGATGATGATGGTTTGTAAATGACATATTTAAATAGTTAGCTTATAAATTTATTTCAAGAATGTTGTATGTTGATGAATGAGATTTACTTGTGTGCTGCTTCCTAGACATGTAGTGAAACTCATCATCAAAAGTACTCAAGTAATTACTATTTCCTTCTTATTTTATTTGGAAGATTTAGAGATGTATTTTAAATCAAAAACCACGTAAATTTTACATAGATATTCTAAAATTTTAGTCAATTCCAAGCCCAGATAAAGGAGGTATGGTGGTGGGTTGACAATCATCTATAAAACCTTTCCACTCTTTTTATGAAATAGATCCTTATTAAATCTTGTTGACACGATGTTGAAGGATGATGTATCTAGTTAATGTAATTTTACAATTTTGAAAAATAATAGAGAAGTTTTAGACAAACATTTTGTGAAAAAATAATATGTTAGTGAAAACATAGAAAGATTTATGTAAAATACATTTGTACTCTTTCATATAAAATTTATGTTAGAATAGATGATGTAGTTTGTAATTTTAAAAAACAAAGAAAATTTGCGTAAGAAACACTCCATGAGTTTTTTACATGGTATACATTCATATGGCATTATTAGAGGACTAATTTATAATAACAAAATAAGGAAAATATTGCATCTAAACCCATTGATGCCCGTGCATGGTTGCTTTGTTAGAGTGAAAAATTTAGTAAAAATTGAAATATAAAAAGATTTGTATAAAATACATTTACAGACTTTCCTATATAGTATATATTAATACAAGGACTACTTTGTAACTTCTTAAAAAAGGAAAAAATATAGAAGAAATACTTTGTTGAAAAAATTATTTTTGAGTGAAAATAGTAAAATATTTTTATGAAATAGATCCACATTTATTACTATATTGTGTAAATCAGAATAGAAGAACTACTTTGTAATTAAAAATGTAGAAGAAACATCGTGAAAGACACACTTTGTGTGCTTTTTTATATAGCATAGATTCATATATCATTATTAGAGGGACACAATTTATTTTGGAAAACAATAAGAAAAAAATTACATCCATATCATCCTATGCTCTCACACGTTGTCGTATCAAAGTAAAAGAATAACTTTAATAGATAATATAAATTTTTTTGTATAAAATACCTCTATTCTTTACTATATAGTATAAATTAGATACAAAAAATACTTTTTAATTTTTGAAAAAAAAATGATTCAGGAAGAAACACTATGTGAAAAAAATAATTTTTATGTAAAAACATAACAAGATTTGTAGAAAGTACCTCCTCCCTCTTTTTTATATAATATATATTGGAACAAAAGGACTACTTTGTAATTTGAAAAATAGAAAAAAAATTGTAGAAGAAACACTCCACATGCTCTCTTGTATAGTACATATTCATATAACATTGTTAGAGTCCATATTATAATTCAAAATAAATACCTTAACATTTGCATCTAAACCCTTCTATGCTCACTCATGGCTATTTATTAGATTAAAAAACTAATTTATAACTAAAAACTTAAAAATTTTGGATACAATACATGCAATATTTTCTATATAGTATATATTACAGACTAGAAGTACGTTGTAATTTTGAAAGAAAAAATTATAGAAAAAACACTATGCTAAAAAATATTGTGA
The DNA here is from genome assembly GCA_963693085.1 of Alisma plantago-aquatica. NCBI lineage: Eukaryota > Viridiplantae > Streptophyta > Magnoliopsida > Alismatales > Alismataceae > Alisma > Alisma plantago-aquatica. The sequence continues at coordinate 374,971,294 of OY856410.1, read as the reverse complement.
GTATATATTAGGATAGAAAGCGTGCTTTTTAATATTGAAAACTAGAGAAAATATTTTACACAAAGAACACTCGGTGAATTTTCTTATATAGTATAAATTCATATAACATTATTAGAGGACCAATTTGTAACAAAAACTGAAGAAAAAATGCATTGAAATCCTTCTATTATTTCACACGACTGCCTAATTAGAGTAAAAAAACTTATGACCGAAAACATGAAGAGATTATTGTAAAATGCCTTCAAGCACTTTCCTATGTACTATATATTAGGTACAAGGACTAGTTTTAATTTAACAAGAAAGAAATTTTTTAGAAGAAACACACCGCTTAAAAAATCATTTGTGGGTTTAAAGGTGAAAATATTGTTATCAAATACTTTTACACTCTTCCTCTATAGTATATATCAGAATAGAAGGACTACTTTATAATTAAAAAAAGGAAAAATTGAAGAACAAACACTCTGCTGGTTTGTTATATAGTATAGATTCATATAGCATTATTAGAGGATCAAATTATAAAAAAAACTATAAAAATGCTTCTATACCTTTCCATGTTCTTGCAAGACCACGTAATTAATTTATAACTGAAAATATGAAAAGATTTGTTGAGATACTTCCACACTCTTTCATATGTAATATATATTATATACAAGGAATAATTCGTAATTTAAAAAAAGGACAAATTAGAAGAAACACTCCCGCTAAAAATTTAATTCACGAGTGACAATATAAAATTATTATTTTAAATACATCTACACTCTTTCATATATGGTATATATTAGAATAGAATGAGTACTTCTAAAGCGTTCTATGCTCTCACACGGCTACCTTATTAGATAACGAACATAATTTATAACTAATAAGTTAAAACACAAACGATTGTTATAAAAAATCAAACTCTTTGCTATATAGCATTATAAGGTATAATGATTATTTTGTAATAAAAAAGGAAAATTACAAAAGAAACAACATGGAATATCAATTTGTGAGTGAAAATGAAAAATATAGATATAAAAAATACCTCCACACTCTATCATGTATAATACATATTTGAAAGTAAGCACTACTTTATAATTAGAATAAAAAATCCTCCGTCTGTAGTATAGATGTTGGTAACATTATATATCGGATGAAACATTTTCCGTTGAATTTGAGCTCTCACTATGCACTTTCAATTCAACTTGGATATGTTTGTATGCCAATGCACTACTACCATGGTGGTTATGGAGTTCTCTTCTCTCCTAGTGTTGGCCGAAGGTGGTGCCTTGGAGCTTAAAGCTTGGTGCTTGGAGCTTTGGAACTGGAGGACTGGGCTTGAGGTGGGTTACATAACTCCTACCCTAGCTATATTACCTTCTCTTTATGTTTCTTGTTTATGTGCTATCTTGATCAGCCATGCTTATCTTGTTGGTAATATCTTTGCTCTAGTATGTGCCCTTGATCTGGCGGATATGGTGACATGGTTATGTTGCTTAGATGCGTTCTTGGACCTTGTTGGCCGAACCATTGGACTAGGGTTCCTTGGGCAAAACCCCTCTCTCTTGGTTGTTGAGAGGTGAGGCTAGAGTTTCCTAATTCCATGGTGTGTATAGTGTGTTCTTGGGGCAAAACCCCTTTCTTTCCTTGGTCCTGAGAAGTGAGCTCAAGCTTTAGTTGTGTGGGCAAAACCCCTCTCACTTAGTTGTTGAGAGGTGAGTCTACACTCTAGTTGCTTGGGCAATACCCCTCTCTCACCATGGATTTGAGAGGTGAGCCTTTGGTTGGTGTTGACCTAGTTGAGGTTGGAAGGATGGCCGTTATGATGATGACCCACCTTGTTGCCCGATATGTGATGGAAGTTGTGCAAAACCCCTCTCATCTTGACCTAGTTAGGGTTTCTTGGTGGCGGTCTTGAGGTTGAAGATGACCAACCCGATATGGTACCTTGCCCGATAGGATATGTGGTTCTTGGCCATCGTGGTTACAGGGTTACCTAACCCGATATGGAGTGAAGTGTGTTGGATGCTTGGGTTGCCCGATATCCCTCCTCTAGGGATGAGTCTTGGGTGATATGCTAAGTGGTGTTCTGTTGACCCTTCTGACTGATATGAACCTCTACCCAAGATGATGTTGTTGGGCAATATGCCTTTGACCGATATGGACCTTTGCCTTAGAGGGAGTTGTTGGGCGTTATGCCTTTGGTCGATATGCTTGGTAGACATCCCTAGTTTGAACGATAGGCTACCTTAGACACCATGGTGTCATTTAATGGATGGCAGTAGTGTGCCTTGGGTGGTATGAGAGTTTCCTTGGGCACCATGTTGTGTTAGCCAAGGAGTTGCTTGTTGGGTGGCAGGGTTTTGACCTTGGGCATTATGGTTGTGGGCGACACGATCTTGATGGTTGCCCGGTATGGAAACCCTAATCCTAGCTTAGGCGATAGGGTGTCTTGGCCGATAGGGTAAAGGTACTGCCCGAGACACTCTTGTACCTGATCCCCAATACCCTCTTGGTTCGTGGTTGTATGACACAGCGTTACACGTTATGGTTATGCCCGATATGACGTTCTGCGTTTGAGCGTTACATGTTGGTTCTCAGTTGTTGCCCGACATGATGTCTTGGGCGTTGCACTTGAGGGAGTGTTGCTCGTTATCAGCCTGCTTGTGGTGTTGCCTGTGATTGTGCCTTAGTGGCTTGGGAGATACAAAGTGGACGATAGGGTTTGCTTCCTTGGGCGTCACAGGTTGTGAGCTACCCGATACCAAGGTGGCAGTGGTTGGACAATATGGTTGTAGCCCTAGATGGGAACTGGCCGATACAATAGGTGGTGAAGAGTTGCATGCTTAATCGATATAGTGTTGGGCATCACACTCTTTTGGTGAGAGACGTTGTGCCTTTGGTGAGGCTATTCCTTACCCGAGATGCTTTTGGTGAAGGTTGTTCCTTACCCGATACACCTATAGTGAGGGTTGTACCTTGTGTTCGGTTGGTAAGCCTAATGCTTGTTGTGCTTTGATACATGAGGTTGTTATGCTTTGATATATATATATATATATATATATATATATATATATATATATATATATATATATATATATATATATACATATATATATAAAGAGAGAGAGAGAAAGAGAGAGAGTCAGGCTAGAATACACTCGAGTGTATCCAGAGCGGAATACACTCAAGTAGTTTTTCATGATGCAATATTTTTTTTTAAATTTAATCCATTGATCTTCTTAAACATCTCATGAACAACTCATACGCAAAATTTGAACAAATTTGGATATGTATAGCTCATGTTATGAAGACCGCAAAAATTATGCATTTCAAATTAGTTTTGTGCGTCGATTTTGTTGCCCTTGGATGAGTGACTTACACTCATCCAAATGGGCTCGAAATTTGTATGTAGCCTAGTTATAGTATGACAGTGAAGATCAATGGTTTACATTTTGAAAAAAATAGTCTTGATATGCAAACACACTTAAGTGTATTCATGCGATCCGTACACTCGAGTGTATTCTAGCCTGACTCTCTCTCTCTCTCTCTCTCTCTCTCTCTCTCTCTCTCTCTATATATATATATATATATATATATATATATAAGAATGCTATGCTTTGATACACTCATCTATGTTGCATGGTTGACTCTCATAATAAGGTAAAGAGCTGTAAATGTTTCTTTGTACAAGTATCATTGCTCCTTTGTGATTTCACTAACCATGCAGGAGACAGGTCTACGATGAGGCCATGGTAATGGCGTAATAGTGATATGATGTTGAATATCAAGATTTATGATGAACCCAGTGATATATGATGGGTGTTACCCATGGAATGGCAGTGTGTGCCTTGATGATGGGATTGAGTCCCAGTAATGTTGATACTTGTGATGGATCTAGATGTTTGGCAAGAGGCCAAGTGGTAACATGTGATGTTGGATCCTTGTGATGGATCAAGATGATTTTGATGGATTTGAGAATAAGAGTGTCAATGTAACACCTGATAACGAGATCTATGTTGTTTACTTGTGTTTTAGTTTACATTTTACATAACTTGGTTGAATCTTGCAAACCGCTTAAAATATATTAATTAATTATAGATGAACCTTTCATGTAGTTTTCCCTGGCCATAGATCCATTATCGTCAGTAGATGGTGATGGTGAAATAGGTTTATCCTACAGGATTACCTGGAGCGCATATTGTTGAATATGAGGGATTTCTCCTAGATGAAAATAGGAGGATTAGAGTGCAACTGCGGTTGTGTATAGAGCATGGTGAACAGGCCCATGTCTTAGTGTTATAAAGCATGGTGAACAAGCCCATGGCTCAGTATTGTAGAAGGGTATCCTACGGAGCTGACCCTGTGGCTGAGGCCACTTAAGCAAGAGACTGCGGTCCTGCTTTGGTTATCGTGCACTGACTATGAGGAGGTGAGGTCATGGAGTCTGGCTCTCCCATTGACCTTGTATGGCACCGGTTTTGGGCTTCACAGCCGAAGGTTGGATTTGAGCCGGACGGCTCACTTCCTCAGGGCATAATAAAATTGTAATCTAGCCGTATAGTATGTATTTCTTAAGGCAAAATACGGAACATTGGTTGAGGCCTGGCTTGTATAGTTGCCTTAGTTATATCTTACAATTATTTGTATATTCCTCATATCTTGTGATAAGTTCTTATAAAGCTTATCTTGTCAATCATGTTCCATAAAGAAATATCTGGTTATATGCCTTCTGTATATCTTGGTAAGCTAGTTCTGTTCAGTATGTCGTATATATGAGCTGCTTATATCAGTTACCTGCTTTATCTGTTCTAGCTCTCCTTTGAGGTTTTATAGTTTCGGCGGGGGTTATGTTTCTCACTAGGATTGTGTGTCTCAACCCGCTAGTTTTAAACCTTTTTAGGTGATCATGCTTGATGTGGTGGTGGTCGTGAGGTTGCGGCCAAGTAGCAGGAAGAACAGTAGGAGGCAAGAGATGGATGTGATGTTGTTTTGGTTGTTTTATAGTAGAGTCCTAGAGTCATCCTTGTACTCTCAGGTCCTTGGAGGTGTTTTGACGACGTTTCATGATGTATAGTTGATGTAGCTTATTTATCCTGCTGTTGTCCTGGTATGGCCTCTTCTATATATAAACAGGTGGTGAACTCTTTGTGCTTATGAGACAGCTGGTTCCTATAAGCTATGGACACGTATCCAGGTTTATGTATGTTTATATAACATGTTTCCTTGCAGGATAAGGATCTGGATGTAATAGTTCCTCACTTTATCTACTTCTGCAATTAGTTTTAATTAACCCGTGTTTCTGGTAACATGTGGTTTATGGATGTTCCGCACATTTTTGTGTGGCATTTCGTTGTCTGTGTGATAGCGGGATGTCACATATTGCTTTCCCCTTTCTTTTGGTTAGTGCATTTTAGTTTAGATAGGACCTTTAACCCCACCCACCTCACTGGAGTTCATAACACTTGCAAGGATGTCAGAACACCACTTTCTTATGAATATCCCCCCTAACTTCAGTTGACTGATGCATATCAAAATCCACCATTTCCTTCAAGATCTTATCTCTTTAGCACCTTTTACTTCTTTGAGTTTTCTTGATCTGCTTTTAACCTGGACATAGATGTTGTTGGTGTAGGAAAATATGTCTATAGAGCAGGTAGTGGAAATTAAAAAAATATATACCATATTCTCCATAATCAGTAGATTGCGTCAATTACTATAATGCAGGACGAATGATTTTGAGGATATATTTGGTCCTAGAGCAAGTCCAGTGAAAATCATCATCGTCGTAGATGTGCAACTTCTAATCCTGGTTGTACAGGGACTCGTCTGACTATTGTGCTTGTTGGTCTGCACCATAGATGCAACCATGAACCTCATCTTCTTCATCAGCTCCACTTTTCACAGACTGCTAGTGGATGTTGTCCTCCTAGTGGTAGACAATGACCTCCCGCCTCTTTGGTTGTATACACAGACCACCTAGAACTCCTATCATCCTGTTAGAATGATCACGAATGAGTCATCCCTTCTGTTGGTGTACTAGTCACCAACTTGCTCTCCCACGACAATGATCTTTGTTGCTCTCTCCCTTGGTTATCCCTCCCTAGTCAGGTTGGATTTGCCTAGGCTCTCATGGTTACCACAACCAGAGAGGACAATGTTTACAGAATAACTATTTATCAATTTTTTGTGTTGTACTTTGGGAAGCCCCCAATACCCCTCTATTTATAGGCGGGGTTTGGGTCCAAGTTCCCAATTGATGCAGGAGTGGAACGGACCAGAAGATCTCAAATTTCACAACAATTTTGGAAATTTCACAACTTATGATAGCCCAGACAGTCGTCTAGCATGCCAGACGGTCATTTGGCACAACCCAGACGATTGTTAGGTTGTTTCTCAATTGTACACAAATTTGATAATTCATTTCCAATTAATATCATGTACTAATTTTCTTACACAACAAGTAATGTGCAATTAAAATAAATTGGAAACATCTAGAACCTTCCCTAGGTCAAACTGGACCATGTTGTCCATGTGAGACGGCTGTTTCGATTCACCCAGACGGTCGTCTGGTGACCCGAGTCAAGCTAGTCCAATTGGTCAGTTCACTTCCTAAGCCAATTCAAACTCTTAATAGTCATGACTCCCCAGACGCCCATCTCAACACTTGAGACGATCGTTTGGCACTTCCAGACGATTGTATCAACACTTGAGATGGGTGTTTGGCACTATTGTCAACCTATTTGTTGCATGAATCATATACCTAAACACTTTAGTACTTAATCCAACTGTCATTTGAGATCTAAACTCCTCTTCTTGGTCAAGACCTATGTGTGTGACCCTATAGGTCCCATATTTGTTGGTAGTGAATGTACACAACAACTTATGATATCACAAGCAATGAGTGGTGCCCAGTCGCACATAAATGCTAACCAAGTAAATGGAAAGTTTGGGAACAACTTCAACCTACAATTTGTGTATGGTGTTATAGTGTTTGTATAGTTCCTTTATCACTGATGTCCAGATTAAACTAGAGGCATGGAGCAGTCATCCTCATTATTATTCAATCTTGTTTCTTGAACCAAGTCTCTCTAATCAAGAGGCCTAGGACACCACCCTCTAATAGGAGGGACAAATCCCATATCTATCACTCATAGTCAATCCCCATGTGTCAAAGTCACCCAATCATCATTGTTATAACAACCCATGTTTCAGGTTTGCATCGGATGATGTCAAAGTGTACCCAACAACATGTGTTAAGTGCAGTGATTTTAGGTCTAAGAACTACAGCCACCACCATCACTGTCAGAGATGACTATGACTTCCATGATGTTGGCTTCTATGTGTCAGTCTCATGGTGGGTCGATCTGATAAACTGTTCTCTAACATGTATCAGTGTGCTTGGTTTGATATCACCATATCATGACTAATGAGATTTAGCCATCAACCAACTCACACTCTTATCTTATGTGTCATTGTTGTCCATCAACCTTCCACAATAATGACCGATCAGGGACATAATGAGAATATGTATATGTACTCTTAACATCCGTATGATCTCATCCACAAGGTTAGTACCTTGAATACATACGTCATTGAGTAATATGATTCTCTAGACATTTAGAATGTTACATCATTATCTCATAACTGAATTAAACAAAATAAATTAGAAGCTTTCCTTTTATTAATAATCAAATCATTTTTACAATCATCACATGATTGGCTCTCAGGATACACATAACCAATAGTTGGGTTTCTGGGTTTGCTTTCTATCATGGTTTGATGTGATGTTTTTGGGTGACCCATACAGTCACAGTGGGCATGTTAGACAACAATTTTGCTCTATGTTTTTTTAATCTAGACCTAGAGGTCCACCTATTTCCCCTCCATGTCTAGAAGGTAGTTTCTTGACCACAATAGATCCTCTTTTGGGGATCATTTTTATTAAGAGACTCCAAAAAATCATCTCTAGTTTCTTATTCTATGATAGTTTACTCCTTATCAATTTTGGTAGTGTGGATTAGTCAAACTCCTGCCTCCATGTTTGTGATTGTTGCAAAGCAATCAAGAGAGAAAATGAATTTAGTTACCCTTACTTTCAGTATTTTGTTGTCACGCTATTAAGGTCATAATAGCTATAGATTGTGTCTACTTTCCTTTACTAATTCACCCTATCACACACCAAATGCTACGCGTGACATGTGAGGACAACACAGTATCATGACAGTCCAACTTATTTGAATCAAAACTTTACAAAGTGATCTAAATTGTTTTATCCACTTTCAAATTTTATTAAAATATTATACGGCTCAGATGGAGATGAACCTTACATGTATTTTGCTCAACTTCTTGAGATCTAGAGGTTGCATAACCCAAACAAGGATGGTTTTCATAAAGATATAGACCTAGATAATTATGATATTGAGGGATTAATTAAGGATTGTTGGTTTTTGTTTATTTTGACGAAGAGACAATGATAATGAAATCTCTTTATTGCTTTTTTTACTATGTTAGTGGGCCATGTCTTAAATATCCTATATTAATAATTTTAGTATGTTTACATGTTTCATACTACCGAGTATATAGTTAATGAACGATATGATCTTATCTTTTGTGACCATAATAAAAGTAGTGAATTAAGATTTATCAATAATTATTAGGATTATTGTTAATATCACAAGATAAGATTCTACTAAGAATAATGTAAATATTTCAAAATAATATATAATAACATGTTATCGATCAAGGAGAAACCCTTGTACCAAAGTGCAAATCAACTCAAGAGACATGAGCACGTACCAAAGTGCAAGTTATGCGACCCAGGAACCAGATTGTAAATTGAATCATGGCATATGACCTAGACTCTAGAGTCCATATCATGAGGCTCGGGTACGGGAGTATGCATCTCTTAATATATGTAAATAGATACAAACTAAGTTTAAATAAAGATTCATTACTTACAATTTAAGAATTCATTTAGATTTTCATGTTAATCTATTTACACATTGTTTAAGAATATTTTTCATACTTGTATTATTTAAATGTTGTATATGTTAAGAATATGTGTGTCACATACTAAAATCTATTATTCCAACACATGACTACCCGCATGTGAGGAGAAATAGAAGATTTAGAGTCTACAATCTTCGTTTCATGGATCCAAAAGTATTCTATCTAGTAGAGTGTCCACTATTGGAATATCCTTTGTATTATACTTCCATCTTTCATCATGTTAGAAATTTAGAATAAGAGAGTTGGTCTAAAGATGTTAGTGCTAGATCTTCCTTTCATGCATGTTATAGACTCTTGTTTTCCTTTTATAAAAATGACATATTGATAATATCTATTAATAAGTTTTGTGTCGATTAATTAGTTATGTTGTTGTGATGAATGTCAAGTTCATGTAATGCTCTTTGACTGCATGTGTCATGGATAAATCCCTAACTCTTTGGCTTGGTTCATGTGAGTTCTAGGTGAGTGTTACAGTTGACATACATTATTTTTTTATCCAATACTACTATAATATGATGACTATTTTCTAATGTTATAACGAGATAATAGAAAGAATAGTTCTCATCAACAATTTTAAAATTCATATAAATAGAAAATGCAGTATACATAAATTTTGAAAAATTCATATATCAAGTATTGTTTAATTGGAAAATATGTTTATTGTGTTTGCATATAGGAACTTTTTGATATGATAAATATTGTTATGTCAACATTTGTGTATTGTTTATGGAACAATATGTACTAGTATGTTGACATACATGTACTTTATTATATTTCTTTGCAATCCTACTACTCTATAATGATTATTAAGAATGTTAAAAATAGTTTCAAAAAAAGTTATAGAATAGGTTAGAGAGACATGATACGTGAAAAATATGTCTTGACGACCAACACAATACTTATTTTTGAATAATACAATTCTAAAATTTTGAAAAAGTATTTAGCATTGTTATATTTATGTACAAGTATTATGCTATTTATAAAATGAACATTGGTTTTTTCTTTTCTTGCCCTTCCTCTTTCATACTTCCCTACTCTTGGATACCTAATACTTATGATAAATAATAATAATAATTGATATTATAACCTGCAAACTTAATGGTTTCCTCTTAAAAAGAAAGAGATAATTGTAACTCATTATAATGCCTTGTTTGCTTCCATCGTCTTCTATCATTTTCCTTTCCGATGTATCTCTCTCGCCACTTCCGCTCCTACATACAATGAGAGTTTTAGGATAGTGTGCTAGCTTAGATATGGAAGAAACTTTTTTCGACTACTACATGCCATCCCCATTACGCACCCGCTCATTGGACATGAAGTCTTCCTTAATAGCAGAAAAAGTGGAAGAATCTCTCTAGGAGAGAGAAATACAACACATTAAATCTGAAGAGAAAGGAAATTGTTTTTCTCATAACTTCAATCCATAATGTATTATTGTATCAAAATAGAAAGTATTAGATTCCTTATAGGAAATACTTTTAACAAAATTTATGTTGATATACTTTAGAAAAAGACATGAAAAGATCATAAAAAATAAAGTAGGTACAATGTTAAAAAAATATGGATATTGTACCCTAAAATGTTAGGTTTCTTATATAAAAATTATTTTAAACACGGATATTGTATCCAAGGTACGAGTATCGTACCATTAAATACAGGTGTTGTATACATAAGAACAAGACCAGTACCCCCAAAATATGAGTATTGTACTCTCTTTTTATCTATCACACACAATGCCAATTTTTAACGGATGGGAGCCGTGGTTTTATAGTACAGTACCCATGTTTTTAGTTACATCACTCTATTTTGGAGGTATAGTACCAATATTTATGTTTTACTTTCTTTATTAATTTTTTTTACTTCTCTCTTCTCTTTTGCTACTTCCTCATCTTAATTTATACTTTTTTTATATATGACACTCTTCTCCTTTTTATACTTCAGTTATGATTCTTTCTCAAAAGATGTCTATAATGGTCTTGTTGAAAAATAGTTTTTATAAATAATCTAATATTTTTTGTTTCATAAACATATTGAAAGTTATGACTTATGAGGAGAACAATTTTCTCTCTCCATGACTCCTCTTATTAAAGAGTGGATAGTGAAAGATTTCTTTTCTTTCACAAAAGACCCGAGCAGGTTTGTAGTCGGGGATGCTACGAGGTGCGTATAGCGGAAGAGAGTTCTAGTTTAATTCGGTCATCTCTGGGACTAGTCGGGGATGCTACCAGGATCGAAACGAGTGAGAAAAATGATTGCACTTACTATGGAGTGAATAGAGCAGGCAAGTATCGCACACAAGGTAACTCCGAAGATCAGGATCACTTTTTCTTATTTTGTGATCATGGACACATTTTTTGGGGGTTGATCATGATCCACGAATTCAATTTCAATTGTATGTGCTCACGTATGCGTTTGCTACGCCATCAGATGACCGTTACAAGGTTTCCCTGAAAATGCCACTAGCAACACTATAGGACATGGTTACAGCAGGCTTCCCATTGAATGCAATCGGCAACATTATGACGACGGTCTATTCCGGGTTGCCTGTAGCATGCATAAGGGTAGGGCTAGCCTTGAGATAAATCCCAAAGAGATTGAACTGAAAATATGCAGGAACGGGGTAAACAAGTTCATACATTTCTACAAATATAAATTGGGACAAAATGATCGGTATGTAAATCTCCTTATTCACGGTAGCATGCCGTGAATGTGCATATACCACCACCGCATCACTTCCGAGTTCCGAGCCCCTCCATTGGTAAAGTTGTTGGCTCCCGAGTGAGCCTATCGCTAATTGCTAAGGCCTGCGGGCCTGTCTCCCTTTGCTCTGCGACAGACAGATTGGGACTGGGCTGGGAGTAACCTGGCGACGTTCGGCCCCCACCCGGCCTGCACGACGCATTGCGGGTATTGCGGCAGCTGTTCGGAAGGTTCCAAAATCCAAACGAACGGTCGTTTCCTCTAATCGCCCTGTACGAGATGGAGCTAAGCTACACATAATCTCCCACCCACCCGATCATCCACCCAGTAATTGAGAAGTGTGGTCAATACTTATGTGGCAGAAAAAGTCGATACATTATAAAAGAAAAAACAAATTAAAGAGAGAAAAATATTTTGCACATAACTCTTAAAATGTAAGGAATTTTTTGTCAAAATAAACATCATTATGTTTGTCATAAAAAATACATTATATCAACATCAATGTGGACACACTTTAGAAAAAATAATATTAAAAGTATAATAAAAGATGAGAGAAGTATATAAAAGTACAGTACGTTTTCGGATACTATACTCAGATTGATCATTCAGGCACAATACTCGTTGCCTTCTTATTTCTTCACATGTAATATTATGTCACAAATCCATAAGTGATGTATATTTTAGCATTTATATTAACGTTTATATACATTCAGAATTTAGTGTTTGACAAAAATCATATACAAGGATATCCACACATTCTATAAGAAGTATGATACTAATAGTCAAATTTTATAAAATAAAGTACACTACTAGAAGTACAATACTAACAACCACATTCTATTTTTTTTAAAGTATTCACATTTGTAATATGTATAAACATACAGTACTAATTGCTTCCTTATTATTCACATTCAATATTCTGTCACAAATCCATAAGTATTGTACATTTTATCATTTATATAATTTTTGCATACATTTAGACTGTAGCGTTTGGCTAAAATTATATACAAGGATACACACACATTCTATAAAAAGTACAGTACTAACAGCCACATTTTGTAATACAAAGTACAATACTAGATGTACAGTACTAGAGGTACCGTACGAGACGTAACAACAATACATGATTTGATGATCTTGTTAGTATTGTACGAGACATGTCATGTATAAAAGAATGTCGATAACCACATATAATACATATATATATATTAATTCACATTTCACTAAAAACATACACATTTTACTTCAGTACAGTACTTTGAACTATTGTTTAAGAATACCTAATCATTTTCCCTTCATTTAAAAGTACAGTACTAAACTTATTGTTAGTGTAAGTTCAATCGAATCAATAGATGAACAAGTAGCTATTGTGCATGATTTGGGGGAAACACGTAGGTGATGTACTGTAATCACGAGTATTGTACCAAGAACATGTGTATGTTATCTTATAATACGAATATTATATTTCTCTCGTATTATCATTATTTCAAAGTATGCCAACACTAGTCTTGTTGGAAAGTAATTTTAAATAGGATTCTAATACAATTTATTTCATCAAAAAATACACTCCAGATTAAAAGTTATGAACAAAAATATTTTCTCTCTCTTCTAATTCTCTCATCCTTTATTGTTTTAATTGATGAATGGGAGGAAGTAATCGCTTTCCAAAACCGAGTGGGTGGATGAGTAGATAAGTGACTATGTATAGATTTTTTTTTCTTCGGTACGGGAGTCACTATATGGAGAGTCAAGTCAATTTGTTGCTATATATGGAGAGTCAAGTCAATTTGTTGCTATAGGGAGGTCCAAAAAACAGATTTTCAGCTATATAAAAGAGAGGGTGTGGCGGAAGTTACAAGGATGGGCGGAGAAGCTGTTGTCCAAATCGGGCAAAGAAGTTCTTATAAAGGCGGTGGCACAAGCTATTCCGATGTATGTCATGAGTATTTTCCAGTTACCGGTCGGGATGGTGGATGAAATGCATAGTATGGTGGCAAGATGGTGGTGGGGGGCAAAGGGGAATGAGAGGAAGATTGCCTGGATGAGTTGGGACAGGATGTGCAAACCAAAGAAGCAAGGCGGGATGGGGTTTAGGGACTTGCATGTCTTCAACCAAGCGTTGTTAGCCAAGCAAGTATGGAGAGTACACTCTATGCCCAACACGTTGATGTCCAAAGTTCTTAAAGCAAGATACTTTCCTTCTACTGATATTTGGGAAGCGAGGAGAGGTCACAACCCGAGCTACACTTGGCGAAGCATATGGGCGGCGAAGGCGTTGGCGATGGAAGGGGTGGAATGGAGGATAGGGAGTGGTGCAAATATACATATCTGGGAGGACAGGTGGGTGCCAAGGAGGGGAGATACGTTGGGAGCCTTTAGACCAACGGTGGGGGAGCAGCCCGTCTATGTGAGAGAGCTCATTCATGACGAGAGGATGGAGTGGAACAGTGACATAATCCACACCATCTTTCCAGACAGCATAGCAAGGGATATTATGGCTATACCTCTCAGGATGGAGCAAGTTTCCGATGTCAGATACTGGTGGCCATCAAAGAACGGCGAGTTTTCTGTCAGATCGGCCTACTGGCTTGGAGCTATGGGGAGACAGAGTACAGTAGCACACATTTACGAGCCGGGGGATTGCACGTGGAGATTGATATGGAGGAGCGGGTTGGCTCCAAAGGCGGCACACTTTATGTGGCGTGCAGCAACGGGAGGATTGGCTACTATGGGAAGACTATATGACAGACACTGCAATACAGATGGCATGTGTTTGTTGTGCTATTCGGAAAGGGAGTCAATCTCACATATGCTTTTCAGATGCCCAAGCGCAGTCGAGCTTTGGGAACAAGAGCCGTTGTCCACAAGGGACACTGTGGACAGGATAAAAGACCTCACGGTCATGGAGGCCATTACCACCATCATGAGCACAGAGGACAAGAGCAAAAGAGAGGATTTGATCGCCACAGCTTGGGCAGCATGGACCTTGCGGAACGCACGAGTCTACAAGAAACAAAACCAGAATGGTGCAGCTATACGTATCGGACTGTTGGCGCTATTACGTGAATACAGCAACATGAACACGGCGCCCAGCAGCCAATGCGCACGGCACGCAGCTCCAGCCCAGCAGGGAAAATGGCTAGCTCCAGCGATAGGCAAAACAAAGTTGAATGTCGATGCATCGGTAGGTGAGGACGGCACTACGGCGGCAGGTTGGGTGCTCAGGGACAGCAGCGGCAACATACTGGGTATTGGAAGCAAACGTTGGCGTGGATGGAAAGATGCAGACATAGCGGAGGCGTTAAGCTTACGTGAAGCCTGCCTATGGCTGACGAAGCATGCATGGCACGACGTGGAGGCTGAGACAGACTCGCAGGTGGTGGCCTTTGCCTACCACAAAGATGGCATGAGGAAAGATTATTTGGGAGGCATCTTGGAGGACATTAGGCGGCTTATAGGCAGCCTAAACTCTTTCTCTTTATCTTTTAGGAGTCGTAGTAGTAATGGTTTAGCTAATGCTATTGCTAATGATACCCGTCGTGGGTTAGTCGCGTCTGTTGATTTAGTTTCTTCGTTTCCCAGTTTGTACTTGAATTTTGCTAGGGCCGATTGGCCACCATAATAAAGTCAGACACGACACCTTCAAAAAAAAAAAAAGTCAATTTGTTGCTTGAAGCATGATCCTTGTTTTCTTCACTCCCCCCTCGACAGCTTTTCCAGGCCAGCCTGAGGCATTACAATCAAATTTGTGTTAACGTAATCCACATCTAACTCTCTCGGAATCACTTTTGGTAGCTTCAACTAGCACTGTAACAATCTCTGTCTTGTGAGTACAGGCCATAAGACAATCATATTTACTGGGAACAATATAGCAAAGAGTTATCACTAAGTTCACTTAAAACTTATATTTTGTATACTGTTGTAAGCGTATGTATCCGTCTCTTTAGCATGACGTCGGTTTCTGGGACAATTAAGTAGATAGAAATATCTTATATCACAAGTACTTGCCGTTTCATCTTGTTCCCTGATCCATTAAAATTCAATATTTTATCAGCATGCAAATGGTACTCTTTTGTCACCTAGCTTGGACATTATCTTTTAAGAGGTAAGGGTATGCCGAGACTCTCGAGACAGTCGCCCTTGCACTCCCCGTTAGACGCCCTTCTTTCTGTGTTCCTTGGTATCAGTGGCGGATCTTGACCGCAAATTTTGGGGAGTCAACGTGTTAATATAATTTTTAAGTCCAAATCAAACCTAGACTTGACGTATATGTTGAACTTCAAAAATAAATTGATAACAAGTTTGTATTATTGAAAAGTTGTATTAATTTTATATTTTGTATTCTAATATGCTCAATCTAAATTTAGGCTTGATCCAATCTAGTTCAATTTTTGTATTTTGACGCATCACATAAATTGTGATGTATTATATGCATGTGAGGAAAATTAATTAATTTTACACTGGCTACTTCTCTTTTCCTCTATGTAATAAAGTAACTTCTGAGATTCCATACATGACTCATATCTTGACTCTTGTAATAACCCGAATGTCAACTCAAATCTAACATGTTAATGCAAATCTTCTTACCTTAGGAATTGAATTCTTATATTTAGAAAGGAATAATAGCGCAACTTGTTGTCCATTTTTCTTCTATTTTAATACAGACTCTTGTTATTTTTATGATTATCTTTGGCATATAAAAGCAAAAAAACTAACTACAAATAGTGAAAATCATTGTACGAATCAACATATAGTTTTAAAAAATTATAAATAATAAAATTAGCATATATTTTTCTACTTCCAAAATATAGAATTTGTCACTTGTATCTTTGAATTAATCGATAGTCGTAATATTAAAGTATGGCTAATTTCTCATACAAATAAAAAATTGTTATATTGATAAGAAACTCGTATAATTTATCGTGAAGTTTTGTATTGATTAATAATATTGGGGATATTTTCACATCGGAGTTGAAATAAAAACCATCAAAATCAAGACAATACAAATAAGTCTATATTATAATTAGGTATAAGATGCTAAATTTGGAAAAACAACATTATCACATACATAAAAATTGAATGCATGTATTTTATTAAAGATGATGCTCTTTAATTCGCATAGTAAATGTGTGTTGTCAAAAATCTATTTATTGTGTTAGTTGTTCATATGAGCCTACTTGTGGATTACTAAATGGTAGATAATCATATAAATTTTATTAAAAGATATATACAAGTCATTTAATCTAGAAAGAGTGTATCAAAGGAGAAAAAATTTAAGGAAAGAAGGAAAAGAGGAAACATTTTTCCTCTTTGGTTAGATAATATGATAGGGAGGGGATGAGCACATAAAGGAATGGACATGGAAGATTATTATGTATTTGTTACAATATTTGTTTCCATCAAATTAGAGTGAATAAAAGTAAAAAAAAAAAACATATCGAGAAAGACCAGCAATAAATTGGAGGCAAATTAAGTGGCATTTACAAAAAAGTGTCAATTAAATCTAAAAATAAGATTTTTTTTTTAAATAAAGTTTTAGAACGGTTTTGATGGAACTATAAATTTATATATATTATAGGGTGAAGTTTGGAGGTAAATTTGAAAGAAAACATAGAGAAAAGTATTGGTAAGTGGATGAATATTTGTAGGTAATTTGAAATGAGAAACAAAATTTTAGAGAGAACATAGATACAAGGATAGAATTAAGTAGGGAACATAGTATGATATAGAATACAATACTTATATAACCCATGATAAATATAAGTAAGTATATTAATTTTGGTTTTTACAAAAATTATTTTTCCCTCTTCGATGCCATTTTTCTTTCTTATATAAATAAAACACACTAAAATATTTTCTATCATCCTTCACTCTCTCTCTTCCCATCCATTCACCACGTATCAAATTGGAATATATATGTATATGAAAATGTAGTTAATTGAACATGACTTGTAATAACATTGTGCCATGATTATTGTTTATAAAATGAAATTTTAATGTTTACATGCCTTCTTTCTAGTTTATACAATGATCACTTTCTGGAAAATGTCGCATTAATTGCTTTGTTCACGTTTAATTTACTTTTAATATATTCCATATTTTTATATGTTTACATTACTAATTTTATTTTTTTACTTTATTAATTAAGAGATAAATGGCTAAATTTTAATATTCCTTATATTGTAGTGGTTTTAATCTAGGTATGAAAGATTTAAGAAAATGTTTGACTGCCTATTACTATATTACTTAATTATATTTTCATATTTTGATTGACTTAACCATATTATTATACATTATAAATTTGGCATCCAACTCATAAAAACAAAATTAACTTAAGCGGAAGCAAATTATTTGCAGCGGATTACTGAAAATCACTAAAAATTAAAACATTTTGCAAAGAGATCCACACATAGGAAATCTTTTCCATCAAGAACCATTGTATAACATTTACATTCTGGTTCAAACGTACATAACATGTACCATCTCTTCTCAGAGACTACAACATCAGCTGCCCTATAAACATTATATACAGACAGCATTCAAATCCCGAGGCTTCAAGCCAAAATCTCAAATGATTCATTAAAACACTGACGAAAAACTTCGAGGACCTGAGAGTACAGAGATGACACATAGGACTTTCTAACTACATAACTTGACAGGCAGGGTCTCCACCTGAGATCTCACTGTTGTCCAGGCTGTTGCTTTCTTTTTCCCTGCAAAAGAGTATATGCTTCTTTGTCCGCGTCCACCTAAAAATGTTGGATCCCACGGGGGTGAGACAATTATAAATTGCCCCAGCGGGAGATATAACTCTCCGCCAAAACATTGTTATTGCATTTTAAAGATATGAAATTGGGAAGATGATAAGAATTTTAAAGCATTCTCAACTTTGAAAGCATTGCAGCTATTTATGATAGAGCAATATATCATCTATTCTTTTAATAAGGAATAGGAATGACATGTATATCATTTATACATCATATTATACCATCATATCAAACTTTTCTTGTGACACTCATCATCTTGTTATGTCACCCATGAAACACTCTTGTTCCATTCTGTTGGCCTTAGCCAACCTGTTTAACAGATAAGGAGATATATCTACCATGTACTCATATATCAACAATACAGGCACTGGGTTAATACCAATCATGTGTTACTATTACAGGCATTGGTCTATTACCAATCTTGTGTCATCAGTACAGGCATTTAGCCTCTGCCAGGTATTGGACTCTTCCAAACCTGATTACACCGCCAGGCATTGGACACTACCAATCCTGATTTCACAGCCAGGTATTGGACTTTAGCCAACCCTGATTACAGGCATTACACCTCTGCCAGGTATTGGACTCTAACCAAACCTGATTATACCGCCAGAAATTGGACTCTAACCAATCCTAATTTCTGTAAGGACCCTGACCTCCGTTTAGGGATTATCCTGTTTGCTTTGCTTAACCATGATGCTTAGTTGTTTGCTAATCACCTTTAGTGGTGATTAGGGTTTGTTGGTCCTTTGTTGAGAGCTGGAGGTGCTACTTGCAATTAACCCAAGTCTAGGGTTTATGGGCAAGTTTGACTTCTTGTGA
Source organism: Alisma plantago-aquatica (assembly GCA_963693085.1). Taxonomy (NCBI): domain Eukaryota; kingdom Viridiplantae; phylum Streptophyta; class Magnoliopsida; order Alismatales; family Alismataceae; genus Alisma; species Alisma plantago-aquatica. The sequence goes on along the minus strand of OY856410.1, from coordinate 374,952,020 downwards.
GGTGTTCCTCCCTCTCCTTGCTTCCTCTGGTGTTGAGAGAAAAGGTTGGGTTCGTTTCTTGTGTTGCCCTGGGCTTGGATGAGCCTTGTTAGGCCCTGTTGTGCCTTTCCTTTGCCTTGTTGGACCTTGTGTCGGGCAGAGTGCCTTGTGTCGGCCGGTGGTGTGTCGCCCTAGGTTGTGTGTCGGGCATGGTGTTGAGGTGTGTCGCCCATGGACCCCTTTGACCTCATTTGTGTCACAACTAGTGGAACTTGGCGCTTGATGCTTGCATGTGGCAATGGCCTTGGACATGTGTTTAGGGCATGTTAGAGTGGTGGCTTTGCTCATGGACAAGTGTCCCTAGGTAGGAAGACACCTTGCCTTGTCTTACCTTGGTTTCTCCTCCATCCTCTCCTATATATGTGTTCCCTTTCTCTTGCTAAGGATCCCTTTAGTTCATTTGTTTCCCCTCTCCCTTGGTACACGACACCCTCTTCCTTTGCAAGCTTGGTGGCCAATCCTTATATTGGAGTCTCCTTCTTCCTCTAGTGGTGGTCGAACCCTAGAGTGCCTTGCTCTTCTTCTTGTGGTGGAGCTTGGAAGCTTGGTTCTTGGAGCTTTGGAGCTTGCTTAAGGCGGGTTACATAACTCCTAACCCTAACTATACTACCTTTTATGTTCTTGTATGTTTCTTATGATCATAATCGGTTTTATATGTTGCTAGTTTAGTTTCTTTCTTAGTTGCATCCAGTTGGCCGAACCATTTTCTAGGGTTTCTTGTTGAGCAACACCCCTCTCCCTCCTTGGTCTAGAGAAGTGAGCTTGAACTCTAGTGATAAGGGCAATACCCCTCTCTCGTTTAAGTTGAGAGGTGAGCTTGTGTTATAGTTGTTTGAGCAACACCCTTCTCTCACCATAGATTCGAGAGGTGAGCTTTATGGTGGTTGTAGACCTTTGTTGGTTGATCCTTGTGGTTGCCCGATTGGTGATAAGAAGTTGTGCAAGACCCCTCTCTCTTGGTTGTTGAGAGGTGATCCATCTTCTTGATCCATTAGGGTTTGGTGCCCTTGTGCTTGAGGTTGATGACGACCTTGTGAAGTTGCATCTTGCACGATAGGGTCTTGCGGTGATGTTGCCTGTTACCCCTCTTGATCTAGAGTGTTGGTTGACATGTTGTGGTTGTGTTGAGCGTTACACCTGGTTCCTGCCCTTGTGTGTGTCGGGCGTAATACTTGGTTGAGTACCTTGCCCGACACGCCTAGTTCAGGTGGTAGCTCGACGTCGTCACACCTTGGACGATAGGGGGCGTTGTGATCTGGTCTTGTGTTGGGCGTCACACTACAATCTTTGCTTTGTGTGTTGGCTGCTAGGTCGAGGCTAGGATGGTTGAACGACATGCTCCTTTTCCGCCCGTTTGAGTTTCATCTTTGGGCGTCATGCTTTGTTGAGTGGCCTACCCGACACATCTAGCCTGAGGTGGTAACCTAGTTCCCATTACACCTTGGATGATATGGAGTTTAGTGGCTAGCTCTGTGCGGGGCGTCATGACATAGTGGTGATGCCCGATAGTAACCCTAGTCGTTGCACAGGGATGCCCGATACCCATGATGTATGATACACATGTGGTTGCACGACACATGTTGCACGATACACATGTGGTTGCACGACACATGTTGCACGATACACATGTGGTTGCACGACACATGTTGCACGATACACATAGGTGCATGACATGTTGCATGTTATGCCTGTGCACGTTATGTCTTGGGTCCTTGTTGCTCGATACATCTTGAGGTGGTAGCCCGTTACCTTTGCTAAGTGTCTGGGCGATATGTGGCTGGCTTGCTTGGTCGATATGGGGCTAGAGTGTTGGGCGATATGAGGAAGTACCCTTCCTGATACTACCTTTAGTGAGGGTGCCCTACCCGTCACACTTCTTGTGAGGGTAGTGGGCACTTCTAGTGAGGGTCTTGTTCCTTCTGTAAAACCTATATGCTAGATCTTATTCATGTAATCACGTTTGGTTTATTGTTGTAAACCCTTGACACGATTGGTAATGGTAAGGTGGTTGTTATAGTAGAACGCACATATGTAAATATGACAAATCTGAATCATGTATGCTTATATTATGAGGAGTAAGTGATATAAGTATATGAGTTGCTTCACATGATGATATGATCGATGTCTATGGTCACAGGTTGAGGCATGAATGATAAAGCATATAAGCATCAATGTTGCCTTATGTTTGATGATATGATCCTTTCTGTTAATCCAGGATAACTGTATATGATAATCATGTAGGTGTTTCATACAGATGCATAGCCAGGTAAAGGGCTATGAGGTATATATGTTTGAGTAACACTACTTTGATGATGAGATAACATGCATGATGTGCTTTGGTCTGAGGACCTGAGTTTGGCTAAAGTGCCTAAGTTGAGGAGTTATCCTCTGATGATGATCTGGGATGGTTATTCCCCAGCAATGAGAATGCCTTTTTGAGGCATTGGTCCCTTGTGATGTGGGATTGAGATCCCGGAATAACATGATGGTTGTAATAATGATGTAGCTTTATGTTATGCATGTGTCACAACTTGGTTTCCCCAACAACCCACTTAAAACATACTAACTAATCACAGCAGAATATATCATGTAGTTTTCCCTGGCCATAGATCCATCATCGTCAGGAGCTGGTGATGGTGAAATGGGTTCTCCTGCGGGTTAACCCGGAGCGCATATTGTTGAGTATGCAAGGTTTCTCCTAGCCTAAAGTGAGGAGGTAAGAGTGCAACTTCGGTTGTAGACTCTAGAGTGTGGTTTCATGCTCGTAGCTCAATATGTTAAGAGCATGGTGAACATGCCCATGGCTCAGGATATGTGATATAGGAGCATGAATACGTTCATGGCTCAGAGCACGGTGAACAGGCCCGTGGCTCAGTTTCACTAGCGCCGATACCTGTACCAAGGCGGGCTAGGCAGAGGGTAGCCTGACCCTTTGGCTGAGGCCACTTAAGCATGAGACTGTGGTCCTACTTGTGTTGTACTCGTGCACTGACCACGAGGTGGGAGTTCGTGGAGTCTGGCTCTTCCGTTGACCTTGTATGGCACCGGCTTGGGTTTCGCAACCGAAGGTTGGATTTGAGCGGTACGGCTCACTTCCTCAGGGCATAATAATATGTAATCTAGCCGACTAGTATTTATTGCTTAAGGCAAAATACAGAACATTAATTGAGGCCTTGCTTGTGTAGTTGATCTTATTATACTTGCAGTTACTTATACGTTCCTTATGTTATGTGGTAAGATCTCATAAATCTTATCTTTTCAATCATGTTCCATAAAGAAGTACTTGGGTATATGCCTTCTGTACAGCTTGGTAAGCTTGATGGTATGAATAGCCTTTCTATATAGACTGCTCTTGTTATACCTTTTATCAGTTATTGACTGCTATTGCCTTAATCTTTCTGAGGTTTTATGGTTTTGGCGGGGAGTTATGTTTCTCGTTGGGACTGTGTGTCTCACCCCACTGGTTTGCACCCTTTTTAGGTGTTCGAGCTAGACATGGCGGTGGTCGCAAGGTTGCGGCCGAGCAGCAAGAAGAGCAGTAGAAGGCAAGAGATGGACATGTTGCTGTTTTGGTTGTTTGTAGTAGAGTCTTAGAGTCATCCCTGCACTCTCAGGTCCTTGGAGGCATTTTTACATTGTTTCACGATGTTTAGAAGATGAAGCTTTGTATATCCTATTGTTGGCCGGATGCGGGCCGTTATGGACATATAAACAGGTGATGAACTCATATGATGACTAGACAGTTGATCTCTTAAGATGTGGACATGTATCAAGACTTGTAAATGTTTATATAACATGTTTTCCTTGCTGGATGAGGATCTAAATGTAATAGTTTCTTGGTTTATCTGCTTTCTGCAATTGGTTTTAATTAACCCATGTTTTTAGTAATTAGTGGTTTATGGTGTCTTCCGCACATTTTCATGAGGCACCTCGCTGTCTGTGTGATAGCGGGATGTGTCACCACAAGTTTGGTATCAGAGCTCTAGGTTCGCTGAGTCTACAGGGATTTAGGACTAGGTTGTGTCTATTTTTGTGAGTTTTCCAGATTTTCTTACAATCATCTTCTGCTCTCAGTGGAAGAAAAAGCCAAGATGTCTGGAAACCATGAAGAACATGCTACCGAGAATAGTGATGATGCATCAGTTGATGGAGTTGTAGGGCAGGCACATGGAGATCGGGTGCCTGAGGTCCCCCAACCTGACCCAGCCATTCTCAAAAACCCTACCTACCAACAGCTTATGGGGCAGATGATGGCTATGATGAATCTCATGGTAGAAAGACTGCCAGTGCCTCCACCGAGAGCACAGGCTCCCCATGGTGAAACATCGGGTATTGGGAAGACCTTCCGGACTATGTTGGAACGGCTGATCCAGTGGATGCAGATCTGTGGCTGATAGGTCTTGAGAAGGCCTTCCGGATCCTCGACATCACCGAAGCGGACAAAGTCAAGCACGTTGTCTACCTTTTGAAAGGTAGTGTTGGTCACTGGTGGACCATCGACGAGGAGAAGCGACTTGGTGAGGTGATCGGTTGGGAGGTTTTTCGGCGTGAGTTCGTCAGCAGATACTTTTCGAAGACGTATCTGGATGAGAAGATCAGCCAGTTTGAGCGTCTGTGCCAAGGAACGATGAACATCACCAAGTACGAAGCCAAGTTCATGGACCTATTGAGGTTTTGTCCTCACATGGTGGCGACATATGAAGAGTGAATCAGACGTTTTGAGAAAGGTCTGAGTGCTGAGCTGACAACACCTGCTTCTGCGTTGGAGAACTGAGAGTGGTTTGCTACGTTTGTGGAATCTGTCCGGAGGATCGAATGGTCAGTTAGGGAGAAAAGAGAGTCCATGTCTAAGAAGAGGTCTGCTCAGTTCCAGGGACAAAGGTTTGGTGGCTTCAAGAAGTCTAGGTTTTTAGCACCTTCTGTGATAAGAGGTTCCAGTGCGCCGTCACAGTGGTCTCCGAGTAAAGGAAGAGGATATGTCTCTTCACCGTCAAAGGCACATAGTACAGCTTCTGTGGCAGTAACAGGGCCGTCCAGGCCACAACAGCGAGACCAGTCATGCCATCTGTGTGGTCAGATTGGGCATTAGAGGTCAAACTGCCCGAGTAGAGATATTGAAGTGACGCGACAGCTGAGGCAGAATCAACGAGGGTCATATAGACAGCAACCCACTAGTAGCATAGGGCGAGGACGCGGGTAAGCATCGCAAGTAGGATCGTCTGCTCAAGGAAGTAGAGGATGTGGACAGCAAGCAACGGCTCGATTCTATGCTATGGTCAGCCAGAGGCGATAGTCAACCCGCGAGTGGTGGCAGGTCAGATGGAGTTATTTCATTCTAATTTGTCTTCTTCTTGCTTTATATCTGTTCCGGTTGACCCGGGTGCTACACACTCTTTTATCGCCTATAGTATGCTTGAAAACTGTCGTTTACCTGTTAGTTGTAAGAAAGATTGTTTGTTGTTAGAAACCCCTCTTGATGGTTCCTCGATGCTTCGAGAGGAGTGTCTATCTTGTGTCTTATCTTTTTTGGGACACAGTATACAAGTGGATCTTATACCACTTGATATGCATGGTTTTGATGTGATCCTTGGGATGGATACCTTAGAGAAGTATAAGGTTGTTTTGGACTGTGGTTCCAAGCAGGCTATGTTTGATGATGTTGGAAAGAAGTGGATCTTCCAAGGAGATAGGAAGATTCTTCTGACGTGTCTAGTATCAGCTATGGTGGCAGAAAAGTTGCTACGACAAGGATGTAAGGCATTCTTAGCTCACGTTGTGGATACCAAGGTGAAAGGTCCTAGCCTTGAGGAGGTGTCGATTGTTCGAGAGTTTGCAGATGTGTTTCCTGATGAGTTCCCTGGTGTTCCTCCACCCTGAGAGATTGACTTCGAGATCAATCTGGTTCCAGGAATGCAACCAGTTGCACATACACCATTTAGGATGGCTCCAGTAGAGATGGCAGAGCTTAAGAAGCAGTTACAAGAGTTGTTGGAGAAAGGTTTCATCTGACCGAGCACATCGCCTTGGGGTGCTCCAGTGTTGTTTGTTAAGAAGAAGGACGGATCGATGCGGCTATGTATAGATTATCGGCAGTTGAACAAAGTCACAATCAAGAACAAGTACCCGTTACCGAGGATAAGTACCCCTCACTTTTCTCTTCGGATTTCGAGGACAAAATCCCTTTTTAGGGGGTTATAGCTTGTAAGGACCCTGACCTCCGTTTGGGGCTTATCCTGTTTGCTTTGCTTAACCCTGATGCTTAGTTGTTTGCTAATCACCTTTAGTAGTAATTAGGGTTTGTTTGTGCTTTGTTGAGAGCTGGAGGTGCAATTAACCCAAGTCTAGGGTTTATGGGCAAGTATGGCTAATTTCTCATACAAATAAAAAATTGTTATATTGATAAGAAACTCGTATAATTTATCGTGAAGTTTTGTATTGATTAATAATATTGGGGATATTTTCACATCGGAGTTGAAATAAAAACCATCAAAATCAAGACAATACAAATAAGTCTATATTATAATTAGGTATAAGATGCTAAATTTGGAAAAACAACATTATCACATACATAAAAATTGAATGCATGTATTTTATTAAAGATGATGCTCTTTAATTCGCATAGTAAATGTGTGTTGTCAAAAATCTATTTATTGTGTTAGTTGTTCATATGAGCCTACTTGTGGATTACTAAATGGTAGATAATCATATAAATTTTATTAAAATATATATACAAGTCATTTAATCTAGAAAGAGTGTATCAAAGGAGAAAAAATTTAAGGAAAGAAGGAAAAGAGGAAACATTTTTCCTCTTTGGTTAGATAATATGATAGGGAGGGGATGAGCACATAAAGGAATGGACATGGAAGATTATTATGTATTTGTTACAATATTTGTTTCCATCAAATTAGAGTGAATAAAAGTAAAAAAAAAACATATCGAGAAAGACCAGCAATAAATTGGAGGCAAATTAAGTGGCATTTACAAAAAAGTGTCAATTAAATCTAAAAATAAGATTTTTTTTTTTAAATAAAGTTTTAGAACGGTTTTGATGGAACTATAAATTTATATATATTATAGGGTGAAGTTTGGAGGTAAATTTGAAAGAAAACATAGAGAAAAGTATTGGTAAGTGGATGAATATTTGTAGGTAATTTGAAATGAGAAACAAAATTTTAGAGAGAACATAGATACAAGGATAGAATTAAGTAGGGAACATAGTATGATATAGAATACAATACTTATATAACCCATGATAAATATAAGTAAGTATATTAATTTTGGTTTTTACAAAAATTATTTTTCCCTCTTCGATGCCATTTTTCTTTCTTATATAAATAAAACACACTAAAATATTTTCTATCATCCTTCACTCTCTCTCTTCCCATCCATTCACCACGTATCAAATTGGAATATATATGTATATGAAAATGTAGTTAATTGAACATGACTTGTAATAACATTGTGCCATGATTATTGTTTATAAAATGAAATTTTAATGTTTACATGCCTTCTTTCTAGTTTATACAATGATCACTTTCTGGAAAATGTCGCATTAATTGCTTTGTTCACGTTTAATTTACTTTTAATATATTCCATATTTTTATATGTTTACATTACTAATTTTATTTTTTTACTTTATTAATTAAGAGATAAATGGCTAAATTTTAATATTCCTTATATTGTAGTGGTTTTAATCTAGGTATGAAAGATTTAAGAAAATGTTTGACTGCCTATTACTATATTACTTAATTATATTTTCATATTTTGATTGACTTAACCATATTATTATACATTATAAATTTGGCATCCAACTCATAAAAACAAAATTAACTTAAGCGGAAGCAAATTATTTGCAGCGGATTACTGAAAATCACTAAAAATTAAAACATTTTGCAAAGAGATCCACACATAGGAAATCTTTTCCATCAAGAACCATTGTATAACATTTACATTCTGGTTCAAACGTACATAACATGTACCATCTCTTCTCAGAGACTACAACATCAGCTGCCCTATAAACATTATATACAGACAGCATTCAAATCCCGAGGCTTCAAGCCAAAATCTCAAATGATTCATTAAAACACTGACGAAAAACTTCGAGGACCTGAGAGTACAGAGATGACACATAGGACTTTCTAACTACATAACTTGACAGGCAGGGTCTCCACCTGAGATCTCACTGTTGTCCAGGCTGTTGCTTTCTTTTTCCCTGCAAAAGAGTATATGCTTCTTTGTCCGCGTCCACCTAAAAATGTTGGATCCCACGGGGGTGAGACAATTATAAATTGCCCCAGCGGGAGATATAACTCTCCGCCAAAACATTGTTATTGCATTTTAAAGATATGAAATTGGGAAGATGATAAGAATTTTAAAGCATTCTCAACTTTGAAAGCATTGCAGCTATTTATGATAGAGCAATATATCATCTATTCTTTTAATAAGGAATAGGAATGACATGTATATCATTTATACATCATATTATACCATCATATCAAACTTTTCTTGTGACACTCATCATCTTGTTATGTCACCCATGAAACACTCTTGTTCCATTCTGTTGGCCTTAGCCAACCTGTTTAACAGATAAGGAGATATATCTACCATGTACTCATATATCAACAATACAGGCACTGGGTTAATACCAATCATGTGTTACTATTACAGGCATTGGTCTATTACCAATCTTGTGTCATCAGTACAGGCATTTAGCCTCTGCCAGGTATTGGACTCTTCCAAACCTGATTACACCGCCAGGCATTGGACACTACCAATCCTGATTTCACAGCCAGGTATTGGACTTTAGCCAACCCTGATTACAGGCATTACACCTCTGCCAGGTATTGGACTCTAACCAAACCTGATTATACCGCCAGAAATTGGACTCTAACCAATCCTAATTTCTGTAAGGACCCTGACCTCCGTTTAGGGATTATCCTGTTTGCTTTGCTTAACCATGATGCTTAGTTGTTTGCTAATCACCTTTAGTGGTGATTAGGGTTTGTTGGTCCTTTGTTGAGAGCTGGAGGTGCTACTTGCAATTAACCCAAGTCTAGGGTTTATGGGCAAGTTTGACTTCTTGTGAGGTGTTCCTCCCTCTCCTTGCTTCCTCTGGTGTTGAGAGAAAAGGTTGGGTTCGTTTCTTGTGTTGCCCTGGGCTTGGATGAGCCTTGTTAGGCCCTGTTGTGCCTTTCCTTTGCCTTGTTGGACCTTGTGTCGGGCAGAGTGCCTTGTGTCGGCCGGTGGTGTGTCGCCCTAGGTTGTGTGTCGGGCATGGTGTTGAGGTGTGTCGCCCATGGACCCCTTTGACCTCATTTGTGTCACAACTAGTGGAACTTGGCGCTTGATGCTTGCATGTGGCAATGGCCTTGGACATGTGTTTAGGGCATGTTAGAGTGGTGGCTTTGCTCATGGACAAGTGTCCCTAGGTAGGAAGACACCTTGCCTTGTCTTACCTTGGTTTCTCCTCCATCCTCTCCTATATATGTGTTCCCTTTCTCTTGCTAAGGATCCCTTTAGTTCATTTGTTTCCCCTCTCCCTTGGTACACGACACCCTCTTCCTTTGCAAGCTTGGTGGCCAATCCTTATATTGGAGTCTCCTTCTTCCTCTAGTGGTGGTCGAACCCTAGAGTGCCTTGCTCTTCTTCTTGTGGTGGAGCTTGGAAGCTTGGTTCTTGGAGCTTTGGAGCTTGCTTAAGGCGGGTTACATAACTCCTAACCCTAACTATACTACCTTTTATGTTCTTGTATGTTTCTTATGATCATAATCGGTTTTATATGTTGCTAGTTTAGTTTCTTTCTTAGTTGCATCCAGTTGGCCGAACCATTTTCTAGGGTTTCTTGTTGAGCAACACCCCTCTCCCTCCTTGGTCTAGAGAAGTGAGCTTGAACTCTAGTGATAAGGGCAATACCCCTCTCTCGTTTAAGTTGAGAGGTGAGCTTGTGTTATAGTTGTTTGAGCAACACCCTTCTCTCACCATAGATTCGAGAGGTGAGCTTTATGGTGGTTGTAGACCTTTGTTGGTTGATCCTTGTGGTTGCCCGATTGGTGATAAGAAGTTGTGCAAGACCCCTCTCTCTTGGTTGTTGAGAGGTGATCCATCTTCTTGATCCATTAGGGTTTGGTGCCCTTGTGCTTGAGGTTGATGACGACCTTGTGAAGTTGCATCTTGCACGATAGGGTCTTGCGGTGATGTTGCCTGTTACCCCTCTTGATCTAGAGTGTTGGTTGACATGTTGTGGTTGTGTTGAGCGTTACACCTGGTTCCTGCCCTTGTGTGTGTCGGGCGTAATACTTGGTTGAGTACCTTGCCCGACACGCCTAGTTCAGGTGGTAGCTCGACGTCGTCACACCTTGGACGATAGGGGGCGTTGTGATCTGGTCTTGTGTTGGGCGTCACACTACAATCTTTGCTTTGTGTGTTGGCTGCTAGGTCGAGGCTAGGATGGTTGAACGACATGCTCCTTTTCCGCCCGTTTGAGTTTCATCTTTGGGCGTCATGCTTTGTTGAGTGGCCTACCCGACACATCTAGCCTGAGGTGGTAACCTAGTTCCCATTACACCTTGGATGATATGGAGTTTAGTGGCTAGCTCTGTGCGGGGCGTCATGACATAGTGGTGATGCCCGATAGTAACCCTAGTCGTTGCACAGGGATGCCCGATACCCATGATGTATGATACACATGTGGTTGCACGACACATGTTGCACGATACACATGTGGTTGCACGACACATGTTGCACGATACACATGTGGTTGCACGACACATGTTGCACGATACACATAGGTGCATGACATGTTGCATGTTATGCCTGTGCACGTTATGTCTTGGGTCCTTGTTGCTCGATACATCTTGAGGTGGTAGCCCGTTACCTTTGCTAAGTGTCTGGGCGATATGTGGCTGGCTTGCTTGGTCGATATGGGGCTAGAGTGTTGGGCGATATGAGGAAGTACCCTTCCTGATACTACCTTTAGTGAGGGTGCCCTACCCGTCACACTTCTTGTGAGGGTAGTGGGCACTTCTAGTGAGGGTCTTGTTCCTTCTGTAAAACCTATATGCTAGATCTTATTCATGTAATCACGTTTGGTTTATTGTTGTAAACCCTTGACACGATTGGTAATGGTAAGGTGGTTGTTATAGTAGAACGCACATATGTAAATATGACAAATCTGAATCATGTATGCTTATATTATGAGGAGTAAGTGATATAAGTATATGAGTTGCTTCACATGATGATATGATCGATGTCTATGGTCACAGGTTGAGGCATGAATGATAAAGCATATAAGCATCAATGTTGCCTTATGTTTGATGATATGATCCTTTCTGTTAATCCAGGATAACTGTATATGATAATCATGTAGGTGTTTCATACAGATGCATAGCCAGGTAAAGGGCTATGAGGTATATATGTTTGAGTAACACTACTTTGATGATGAGATAACATGCATGATGTGCTTTGGTCTGAGGACCTGAGTTTGGCTAAAGTGCCTAAGTTGAGGTGTTATCCTCTGATGATGATCTGGGATGGTTATTCCCCAGCAATGAGAATGCCTTTTTGAGGCATTGGTCCCTTGTGATGTGGGATTGAGATCCCGGAATAACATGATGGTTGTAATAATGATGTAGCTTTATGTTATGCATGTGTCACAACTTGGTTTCCCCAACAACCCACTTAAAACATACTAACTAATCACAGCAGAATATATCATGTAGTTTTCCCTGGCCATAGATCCATCATCGTCAGGAGCTGGTGATGGTGAAATGGGTTCTCCTGCGGGTTAACCCGGAGCGCATATTGTTGAGTATGCAAGGTTTCTCCTAGCCTAAAGTGAGGAGGTAAGAGTGCAACTTCGGTTGTAGACTCTAGAGTGTGGTTTCATGCTCGTAGCTCAATATGTTAAGAGCATGGTGAACATGCCCATGGCTCAGGATATGTGATATAGGAGCATGAATACGTTCATGGCTCAGAGCACGGTGAACAGGCCCGTGGCTCAGTTTCACTAGCGCCGATACCTGTACCAAGGCGGGCTAGGCAGAGGGTAGCCTGACCCTTTGGCTGAGGCCACTTAAGCATGAGACTGTGGTCCTACTTGTGTTGTACTCGTGCACTGACCACGAGGTGGGAGTTCGTGGAGTCTGGCTCTTCCGTTGACCTTGTATGGCACCGGCTTGGGTTTCGCAACCGAAGGTTGGATTTGAGCGGTACGGCTCACTTCCTCAGGGCATAATAATATGTAATCCAGCCGACTAGTATTTATTGCTTAAGGCAAAATACAGAACATTAATTGAGGCCTTGCTTGTGTAGTTGATCTTATTATACTTGCAGTTACTTATACGTTCCTTATGTTATGTGGTAAGATCTCATAAATCTTATCTTTTCAATCATGTTCCATAAAGAAGTACTTGGGTATATGCCTTCTGTACAGCTTGGTAAGCTTGATGGTATGAATAGCCTTTCTATATAGACTGCTCTTGTTATACCTTTTATCAGTTATTGACTGCTATTGCCTTAATCTTTCTGAGGTTTTATGGTTTTGGCGGGGAGTTATGTTTCTCGTTGGGACTGTGTGTCTCACCCCACTGGTTTGCACCCTTTTTAGGTGTTCGAGCTAGACATGGCGGTGGTCGCAAGGTTGCGGCCGAGCAGCAAGAAGAGCAGTAGAAGGCAAGAGATGGACATGTTGCTGTTTTGGTTGTTTGTAGTAGAGTCTTAGAGTCATCCCTGCACTCTCAGGTCCTTGGAGGCATTTTTACATTGTTTCACGATGTTTAGAAGATGAAGCTTTGTATATCCTATTGTTGGCCGGATGCGGGCCGTTATGGACATATAAACAGGTGATGAACTCATATGATGACTAGACAGTTGATCTCTTAAGATGTGGACATGTATCAAGACTTGTAAATGTTTATATAACATGTTTTCCTTGCTGGATGAGGATCTAAATGTAATAGTTTCTTGGTTTATCTGCTTTCTGCAATTGGTTTTAATTAACCCATGTTTTTAGTAATTATTGGTTTATGGTGTCTTCCGCACATTTTCATGAGGCACCTCGCTGTCTGTGTGATAGCGGGATGTGTCACCACAAGTTTGGTATCAGAGCTCTAGGTTCACTGAGTCTACAGGGATTTAGGACTAGGTTGTGTCTATTTTTGTGAGTTTTCCAGATTTTCTTACAATCATCTTCTGCCCTCAGTGGAAGAAAAAGCCAAGATGTCTGGAAACCATGAAGAACATGCTACCGAGAATAGTGATGATGCATCAGTTGATGGAGTTGTAGGGCAGGCACATGGAGATCGGGTGCCTGAGGTCCCCCAACCTGACCCAGCCATTCTCAAAAACCCTACCTACCAACAGCTTATGGGGCAGATGATGGCTATGATGAATCTCATGGTAGAAAGACTACCAGTGCCTCCACCGAGAGCACAGGCTCCCCATGGTGAAACATCGGGTATTGGGAAGACCTTCCGGACTATGTTGGAACGGCTGATCCAGTGGATGCAGATCTGTGGCTGATAGGTCTTGAGAAGGCCTTCCGGATCCTCGACATCACCGAAGCGGACAAAGTCAAGCACGTTGTCTACCTTTTGAAAGGTAGTGTTGGTCACTGGTGGACCATCGACGAGGAGAAGCGACTTGGTGAGGTGATCGGTTGGGAGGTTTTTCGGCGCGAGTTCGTCAGCAGATACTTTTCGAAGACGTATCTGGATGAGAAGATCAGCCAGTTTGAGCGTCTGTGCCAAGGAACGATGAACATCACCAAGTACGAAGCCAAGTTCATGGACCTATTGAGGTTTTGTCCTCACATGGTGGCGACATATGAAGAGTGAATCAGACGTTTTGAGAAAGGTCTGAGTGCTGAGCTGACAACACCTGCTTCTGCGTTGGAGAACTGAGAGTGGTTTGCTACGTTTGTGGAATCTGTCCGGAGGATCGAATGGTCAGTTAGGGAGAAAAGAGAGTCCATGTCTAAGAAGAGGTCTGCTCAGTTCCAGGGACAAAGGTTTGGTGGCTTCAAGAAGTCTAGGTTTTTAGCACCTTCTGTGATAAGAGGTTCCAGTGCGCCGTCACAGTGGTCTCCGAGTAAAGGAAGAGGATATGTCTCTTCACCGTCAAAGGCACATAGTACAGCTTCTGTGGCAGTAACAGGGCCGTCCAGGCCACAACAGCGAGACCAGTCATGCCATCTGTGTGGTCAGATTGGGCATTAGAGGTCAAACTGCCCGAGTAGAGATATTGAAGTGACGCGACAGCTGAGGCAGAATCAACGAGGGTCATATAGACAGCAACCCACTAGTAGCATAGGGCGAGGACGCGGGTAAGCATCGCAAGTAGGATCGTCTGCTCAAGGAAGTAGAGGATGTGGACAACAAGCAACGGCTCGATTCTATGCTATGGTCAGCCAGAGGCGATAGTCAACCCGCGAGTGGTGGCAGGTCAGATGGAGTTATTTCATTCTAATTTGTCTTCTTCTTGCTTTATATCTGTTCCGGTTGACCCGGGTGCTACACACTCTTTTATCGCCTATAGTATGCTTGAAAACTGTCGTTTACCTGTTAGTTGTAAGAAAGATTGTTTGTTGTTAGAAACCCCTCTTGATGGTTCCTCGATGCTTCGAGAGGAGTGTCTATCTTGTGTCTTATCTTTTTTGGGACACAGTATACAAGTGGATCTTATACCACTTGATATGCATGGTTTTGATGTGATCCTTGGGATGGATACCTTAGAGAAGTATAAGGTTGTTTTGGACTGTGGTTCCAAGCAGGCTATGTTTGATGATGTTGGAAAGAAGTGGATCTTCCAAGGAGATAGGAAGATTCTTCTGACGTGTCTAGTATCAGCTATGGTGGCAGAAAAGTTGCTACGACAAGGATGTAAGGCATTCTTAGCTCACGTTGTGGATACCAAGGTGAAAGGTCCTAGCCTTGAGGAGGTGTCGATTGTTCGAGAGTTTGCAGATGTGTTTCCTGATGAGTTCCCTGGTGTTCCTCCACCCTGAGAGATTGACTTCGAGATCAATCTGGTTCCAGGAATGCAACCAGTTGCACATACACCATTTAGGATGGCTCCAGTAGAGATGGCAGAGCTTAAGAAGCAGTTACAAGAGTTGTTGGAGAAAGGTTTCATCTGACCGAGCACATCGCCTTGGGGTGCTCCAGTGTTGTTTGTTAAGAAGAAGGACGGATCGATGCGGCTATGTATAGATTATCGGCAGTTGAACAAAGTCACAATCAAGAACAAGTACCCGTTACCGAGGATAAGTACCCCTCACTTTTCTCTTCGGATTTCGAGGACAAAATCCCTTTTTAGGGGGTTATAGCTTGTAAGGACCCTGACCTCCGTTTGGGGCTTATCCTATTTGCTTTGCTTAACCCTGATGCTTAGTTGTTTGCTAATCACCTTTAGTAGTAATTAGGGTTTGTTTGTGCTTTGTTGAGAGCTGGAGGTGCAATTAACCCAAGTCTAGGGTTTATGGGCAAGTTTGACTTCTTGTGAGGTGTTCCTCCCTCTCCTTGCTTCCTCTGGTGTTGAGAGGAAAGGTTGGGCTCGTTGTTTGTGTTGCCTTGGGCTTGGATGAGCCTTGTTGGGCCTTGTTGTGCCTTGCCTTTGCCTTGTTGGACCTTGTGTCGGGTAGAGTGCCTTGTTTCGGCCTGTGGTGTGTCTCCCTAGGTTGTGTGTCGGGCATGGTGTGGAGGTGTGTCGCCCGTGGACCCCTTTAACCTCGTTTGTTTCACCACTAGTGGACACTTGGCGCTTGATGCTTGCATGTGGCAATGGCCTTAGACATGTGTTTAGGGCATGTTAGAGTGGTGGCTTTGCTCATGGACAAGTGTCCCTAGGTAGGCAACACCTTGCCTTGTCTTACCTTGGTTTCTCCTCCATCCTCTCCTATATATGTGTTCCCTTTCTCTTGCTAAGGATCCCTTTAGTTCCTTTGTTTCCCCTCTCCCTTAGTGCATGACACCCTCTTCCTTTGCAAGCTTGGTGGCCGATCCTTATCTTAGAGTCTCCTTCTTCCTCTAGTGGTGGCCGAACCCTAGAGTGCCTTGCTCTTCTTCTTGTGGTGGAGCTTGGAAGCTTGGTGCTTGGAGCTTTGGAGCTTGCTTAAGGTGGGTTACATAACTCCTAACCCTAACTATACTACCTTTTATGTTCTTGTATGTTTCTTATGATCATAATCGGTTATATATGTTGCTAGTTTAGTTTCTTGCTTAGTTGCATCCAGTTGGTCGAACCATGTTCTAGGGTTTCTTGTTGAGCAACACCCCTCTCCCTCCTTGGTCTAGAGAAGTGAGCTTGAACTCTAGTGATAAGGGCAATACCCCTCTCTCATTTAAGTTGAGAGGTGACCTTGTGTTCTAGTTGTTTGAGCAACACCCTTCTCTCACCATGGATTTGAGAGGTGAGCTTTGTGGTGGTTGTAGACCTTTGTTGGTTGATCCTTGTGGTTGCCCGATTGGTGATAAGAAGTTGTGCAAGACCCCTCTCTCTTGGTTGTTGAGAGGTGAGCCATTTTCTTGATCCATTAGGGTTTGGTGACCTTGTGCTTGAGGTTGATGATGACCTTGTGAAGTTGCATCTTGCACGATAGGGTCTTGAGGTGATGTTGCCTGTTACCCCTCTTGATCTAGAGTGTTGGTTGACATGTTTTGGTTGTGTTGAGTGTCACACTTGGTTCCTGCCCTTGTGTGTGTCGGATGTCATACTTGGTTGAGTACCCTGCCCGACACACCTAGTTCAGGTGGTAGCTCGATGTCGTCACACCTTGGACGATAGGGGGTGTTGTGATCTGGTCTTGTGTTGGGTGTCACACCACAGTCTTTTCTTTGTGTGTTGGCCGCTAGGTCGAGGCTAGGATGGTTGAACGATAGGCTCCTTTGCCGCCCGTTTGAGTTGCATCTTTGGGCGTCATGCTTTGTTGAGTGGCCTGCCTGATACATCTAGCCTGAGGTGGTAACCTAGTGCCCGTTACACCTTGGACGATATGGAGTTTAGTGGCTAGCTCTGTGTGGGGCGTCATGACATAGTGGTGATGCCCGATAGTAACCCTAGCCATTGCACAGGGATGCCCGATACCCATGATGTACGATACACATGTGGTTGCACGACACATGTTGCACGATACACATGTGGTTGCACGACACATGTTGCACAATACACATAGGTGCACGACATGTTGCATGTTATGCCTGTGCACGTTATGTCTTGGGTCCTTGTTGCTCGATACATCTTGAGGTGGTAACCCGTTACCTTTGTAAGTGTCTGGCTGATATGTGGCTGGCTTGCTTGGCCGATATGGGGCTAGAGTGTTGGGCGATATGAGGAAGTACCCTGCCCGATACTACCTTTAGTGAGGGTGCCCTACCCGTCACACTTCTTGTGAGGGTAGTGGGCACTTCTAGTGAGGGTCTTGTTCCTTTTGTAAAACCTATATGCTAGATCTTGTTCATGTAATCACGTTTGGTTTATGGTTGTAAACCCTTGACACGATTGGTAATGGTAAGGTGGTTGTTATAGTAGAACGCACATATGTAAATATGACATATTTGAATCATGTATGCTTATATTATGAGGAGTAAGTGATATAAGTATATGAGTTGCTTCACATGATGATATGATCGATGTCTATGGTCACAGGTTGAGGCATGAATGATAAAGCATATAGGAATCAATGTTGCCTTATGTTTGATGATATGATCCTTTCTGTTAATCTAGGAAAACTGTGTATGCTAATCATGCAGGTGTTTCATACAGATGCATAGCCAGGTAAAGGGCTATGAGGTATATATGTTTGAGTAACACTGATTTGATGGTTACTCTTGATGATGAGATAACATGCATGATGTGTTTTGGTCTGAGGACCTGAGTTTGGCTAAAGTGCCTAAGTTGAGGTTTTATCCTATGATGATGATCTGGGATGGTTATTCCCCAGAAATGAGAATGCCTTTTTGAGGCAGTGGTCCCTTGTGATGTGTGATTGAGATCCCGGAATAACATGATGGTGGTAATAATGATGTAGCTTTATGTTATGCACGTGTTACAACTTGGTTGCCCCAACAACCCACTTAAAACATACTAACTAATCGCAGCAGAATATATCATGTAGTTTGCCCTGGCCATAGATCCATCATCGTCAGGAGCTGGTGATGGTGCAATGGGTTCTCCTGCGGGTTAACCCAGAGCGCATATTGTTGAGTATGCGAGGTTTCTCCTAGCCTAAAGTGAGGAGGTAAGAGTGCAACTTCGGTTGTAGACTCCAGAGTGCAGTTTCAGGCCTGTAGCTCAATATGTTAAGAGCATGGTGAACAGGCCCATGGCTAAGGATATGTGATATAGGAGCATGAATACGTTCATGGCTTAGAGCACGGTGAACAGGCCCGTGGCTCAGTTTCACTAGCGTCGATACCTGTACCAAGGTGGGCTAGGCAGAGGGTAGCCTGACCCTGTAGCTGAGGCCACTTAAGCATGAGACTACGGTCCTTCTTGTGTTGTACTTGTGCATAGACCACGAGGTGGGAGGTTGTGAAGTCCGGCTCTTCCGTTGACCTTGTATGGCACTGGCTTGGGTTTCGCAACCGAAGGTTGGATTTGAGCAGTACGGGTCACTTCCTCAGGGCATAATAATACGTAATCCAGCCGAATAGTATTTATTGCTTAAGGCAAAATACGGAACATTAATTGAGGCCTTGCTTGTGTAGTTGATCTTGTTATACTTGTAGTTACTTATATGTTCCTTATGTTATGTGGTAAGATCTCATAAATCTTATCTTGTCAATCATGTTCCATAAAGAAGTACTTGGGTATATGCCTTCCGTACAGCTTGGTAAGCTTGATGGTATGAATAGCCCTGCTATATAGACTGCTCTTGGTATACCTTTTATCAGTTATCGGTTGATATTGCCTTAATCTTTCTAAGTTTTTATGGTTTCGACGGGGAGTTATGTTTCTCACTGGGATTGTGTGTCTCACCCCGCTGGTTTGCACCCTTTTTAAGTGTTTGAGCTAGACGTGGTGTTGGTCGCGGGGTTGCGGTCGAGCAGCAAGAAGAGCAGTAGAAGGAAAAAGATGGACATGCTGCTGTTTTGGTTTTTTGTAGTAGAGTCTTAGAGTCATCCTTGTACTCTCAGGTCCTTGGAGGCGTTTTGACGTTGTTTCACGATGTTTAGCATATGAAGCTTTGTATATCCTATTGCTGGCCAGATGCGGGCCATTATGTACATATAAACAGGTGATGAACTCATATGATGACTAGACAACTGATCTCCTAAGCTGTGGACACGTATCAATACTTGTAAATGTTTATATAACCTATTTTCCTTCTAGGATGAGGATCTGAATGTAATAGTTTCTTGGTTTATCTGCTTTCTGCAATCGGTTTTAATTAACCCGTGTTTTTAGTAATTAGTGGTTTATGGTGTCTTCCGCACGTTTTCGCGAGGCACCTCACTGTCTGTGTGATAGCGGGATGTGTCACCACAATTTCACATCCAGGTATTGGACTTTAACCAACTCTGATTACATAGCCAGGCATTGGACTTTAACCAATCTTGATTACACAGCCAGGCATTGGACTCTAACCAATCCTGATTTCACAGCCAGGCATTGGACTTTAACCAATCATGATTACACAGCCAGGCATTACACCTCTGCCAGGTATTGGACTTTAGCCAATCCTAATTACACAGCCAAGCATTGGACTTTAACCAATCCTGATTACATCCCATGTCTGTTTACACAACACTGGGCACCTTATTCTATTACTAGCATTAAACTTTGGCTATGCCAATCATGCTCAATACATTCTTTATGTATTACAAGTATTCCTCTTTTCTCCACACATGTACAATCCACGTTCCATTATTATGATTGTATCCTTTTGTTATTATTATTATTATTATTATATTACCAAGTTCCCATTCCTTGGTTCATTATGAACATTATTATCTCTTACAAGAGACTTTTATAATCATCTTATTACCTCTCACTAGGTAACCACTAATCTCATGCCTCACCAAGCCCTTAAAGCATCTTGTCACCTCTTACTAGGCAACAACAACATATTCCCTCATGTAATACAATAGTAACACCACTATTCCCTCAATAGGGTTAGGGCTTACTTTTCACATCACATTAGGGTTTTTCATGTCCCATTACCCAATTTAGGGTTAGGGTTTTCCCATCTCACATTAGGATTTCATATTTATCAAATCAACCTTAATACATTGCTCCACACCTCTAGGAGCATCCATTAACATCTTGAGTAATCAATCAAGTTTATTACTCTTAACATTTATCATTAAATGATTATCAATGCAAGGTATGAGTTCATTTCCCATCCTTATCATGATATGATTACATCATACTCATGAGTTTGGCTTAACCCCATTCTCAAGGTATATTAGCCTATACTTATCAAAGTATATCAAACTCATTACATTTCATTGTAACAATTGATGTAACACACTTCATGTGTTTCTTATCCAAGTATATTGGCTTTGAGGTGCATTAGAGTATATCAGCCCTGGAATGCTAAAAGTGATATCTATCACATCTTGATGTATCACTTTCCTCATCACTTCCAACTTTCTTGAGATATCAACTTATCTTGGATTAAGGAAATTCCCTTCTTAATCCTTTCATCCACTAACCTATCACTCTTACCATGAAATACGTAGGTCACACATAAGAATGGTCTGACTATCTTTAATAATATGGACCCATTTCAGGTTAAGGAATTGCTTGCTATAAGGTTATCTATAATTAATCACTTTAGGTATTTCCCTTATCAATGTATTAGTCACCATTCCATTATTAGGATTAGGGTCTCTCATACCATCACCCTTTATTAGGGTTTAGGGTTTCACATACTATCATACTTCATTAGGGTTAGGATTTCACATACCAACTCCCTTTATTAGGGATAGGATGGCATATAGCATCACCCTTCATTAGGCTTTCACATCACATTGCATATACTTAGGGTTTACTATTCATCCCAACTAGGGTTTCTCATGGCATCACCCTCAATTAGGATTTCTCATGGAATCAACCTCAATTAGGATTTCACATGTAATCAACCTCAATTAGGATTTCACATGTCATATCAATTGGAAATACTCATCCCAATTAGGGTTTCACCCTCCATTCCCATAATTGGGGTTTTACATTATGTTACCCTGGATAAGGGTTATGGTTCATTAACTTTCTGGATTAGGGCTTCATGATTTCTTTATTAAGGATCATAACATATTCATCACATGATCAATACTCATGTATGAATTCCTTTCCATCATCCTCTCAACTTGATTAGGTTACATCAACCCTTCAATCAAGTAAATACAACTATGGTTAACATAGTGTACTAAGACATTATTCTCATAACCTTTTAGGGTTAATTAATCTAAAGGTATTGATCATCTAGGTACTTTAGGGTTTCAACCTTTGTACCCAACCTTAATAATCATCATTGAAACAATGGATCAATCATCATCTTAATTCTCAAGAGATTCAATCTCATTGGACCTCCATTAAATGAGGTACCCAAATGAATTGACCAATTGGATCTTCAATTACAATAGGTATCCAAGTGGATTAACCAATTGAATCCTTAATCAATTTTGACTACTTGAGCCCCAAACGGTCTTAGTCTTTCAAATTTCAAATGGTTTGAAACTGTTTGGTAAAGGTGGTGCTTGAGACCATTTGCTAAAGTAAGTACTTGAAACCGTTTGCTAAAGGTGACCTTCAAGATCGTTTGCTAAAGGTGGTCACTTGAAACCGTTTGCTAAAGTACCTTTTTGAAACCACATGGACTCAACCAGTTTGGGATCGTTTGGTCCCAAACGGTATTGAGACCGTTTGGTCCAAACCACCTTAAAATCGCAAGGACCAAATATGGTCTCAACCAATCAAATTGAATTAGGGTTTCCAATGTTGATTCCTTCAATCATTGAATTTATGTAACCAATCATCAATTGGACATATCATCATACTTCAATTGAGTTAAATAGGTCAACCTTCAACTGATTTGACCCTCAATTGACCCTCAATTAGTCATCAATTAGGGTTTGAGTCAATTGAATTAGGGTTTGGAATCGATGATCCTTCAACATTAACCAATGTGAAGCTATTTACTTTAAAACTATTGGGCCATCATCCAAATTGGACATGACCTGACCCCAAACGGTCTTGAGGTCGTTTGGATGACCTCCAAACGGTCTTGATACCATTTTCCCATGTCAACATCAAAATCCAAGTCAATAAATCAAAGTTTGGATCATTGGATTGATCACCAAATCAGTATTTGATTGCACTTCAACTTAGTACATTTAGATCTTCAAAAACTTAACCATAGTCAACCCTAGACCTCCAAACGGTCTTGGGTGACCCCCAAACGGTCTTGGGATCATTTGGATGACCTCCAAATGGTCTTGAGACCGTTTTCCCATCATATCATCATTAACCATGTCATTCAATTAGGGTTTGGATCCTAGGATTGGTCACCAAATCAGCACTTAATTGTATTTCAATTTGGTATCTTTGGACCTTCAAACACTTGACCAAACTTAACCCTAGACCTCCAAACGGTCTTGGGTGACCCCCAAACAGTCTTGAGACCGTTTGGGTGATCCCCAAACGGTTTTGAAACCGTTTGGGTCAATCAACCCAAAGCATCAAACTCAATCACTTATGAAATCAGCACTCAACCCGATTAGGGTTTAGGTGATTGATGAACCTTCAACTCATGAACCAATTGGAGTTAATCAATAATAATTGATGGGTCATTAACCTATATCATTATGAAAAAATCCCCAAATGGTCAACCCTGGTCAACATCACCAAACGGTCTTAAACCGTTTGCTTCTATGCGGTTTAGTGAAACTGTTTCATTCCAAACGGTTTGAAACTGTTTGCTCCCAAACGGTTTGTGAAACCGTTTGGACATTTGATTGAAACCGTTTGGTCTATATATTTGGGGAGGTGTGTGCTTATGATGATTTCAACATCATAAAGCTCTAGACCCATGAAACCTGCTATGATTTCCATAGAAATTGCATCAATCAACCAAATCAATAATTGTAAATAGAGAAATGATCATTATTTAATGGGGAATTGAATGCAATAACAAAGTTAGGATTTCAAGTTATAAAACCCACCTCCAATTGAGATCCAAGGATCCAAGCTCACGGCAACAATGGTGGATGAAGCTCTTGCAACTCCCCCTAGACTCGTCCTCAAGCTTTTGGTTGAAAAGTTTGGCTAGGGTTGAAGAGGAGATCGAATTAAGAAGAAATCAATGATTTACTTTCAATTTCCACCATGGAATCAAGGGGAAAAGAGGTCAAGAACCTTACCAACAGGTTGGGGTCGTCCTCCTACTGTTCCTGAGCTTCTCTTGGGGTCGTCCAAGGCAAAGAAAGAAAGGAAATCCGAAAAGAAGTCCTTAAGTGAGTGGAAAAAGGGATATGTATAAGGAAATCCCAAGGAGAGAGAAAATTGGATTATTTCCTTTAATTTCCAAAATAATTTCCACCAAATCCCCCTCCATTTCTTGGCCACGAATCCATCTTCATGTTCTTGCAAATCCTCTTCATTATCCAAGAATAAAGGGAAAAGAAATTAAGCACCTTAACCCTTATAATATTAATATCCATTTTTGAGTGGAATTTCTTTTTCTTATAATAATGGTGAGTGGAATTTCACCTCCTTAGGATACTCTCGTGCCTTTGAAAGGCTTAAGATCTTACACACACATATGAATCCAACCATTTTAATTTTGGCTGAAGGCCCCTTCAATTATTTTATTTATTTTTGCATTAAATTGAATTAGGGTTCCAATTAGGCTTAAATCTTGATTATTTTAATATCAAGATTCTCTCTCCTCCAACTTAATTCAAATGAGGCGCCCCTCTCATTTTCTTTTCTCTAAATGATGTCAAGAAAAATTAGGGACCTTATTGAAGTGGTAATTTGCATATTGAAACTTAGGTTTTAGGTAAATTGCACTTTACACCAAAACTAGGTTTTAATGCACAAACATTGTCCAACAAGCTCTATCTTGGTGTCCAGGCTTGTGGAAACCATACCACTACATCATATTCATTCTTATGCTGTCTAAATATTATAGGAACATATTATTATATAACATTTGTAAGTTAGCCCCTTAACTTGGGTAATTTGCACTTTAGTCCAAAATAGGCAAACATTGCTTCAACATTGTTCAAACAAGACCAAAATTGAAACATAAGTTCCTCATGAGCCCTAATTACTTTTCACAAGATAAGATTAAGTATATAATCATATTTATTTATTAAAACACCTAGGGTTAAAGCATAACCCAGGTCAGGGATGTTACAATAAATATTACTCCTGCCTAAATAACTATTTAGCATGTGTATATAACTTTATTTATCAAAGTTCTTGTGGGGGCAACAAAGTAGTATGACATAATATACTTTTTTCAACTCAGACATGGTATCACAATTTTTTTTAAACTTGGGGGGGTGGGGGTGGTCGTTCCAGCCCCCATCCCTTTAATAGATCTGCCTCTGCTTGATACCCATGAATGGTTCCACATGTGGGCAGTGGAGGAATTGAGATTTGAACGCATGCATACAAAACATGTCCATCATGACATTTTGCTTATGTGGAGTTTGTGTTCTCTACCCCAAAGCGTTTAAGCATCAGACTAGGACCCCATCACCATGGCCTATCATGTGAAGATATATGATGGGTAAATGGTATTAGCTGGTAATCCCACCCTAGATGTTGCTCGAAAAAATAAAGGCCTAGTTTGTTAGCTTATTTTTTTCTTATTCTGTTCAATTAAAATGTGGTTGTAGCATAACTTTGCACTATACAATATATATGATATGTTGTTCCTCGTCAGTTTTCCGTACTCGTATGTTTGGACTATGTTTTTAGTCAAAATAGTTTTCTTACCTAATCTCTGCTCTAGTCTTATTTAATCATACACATTTGTTTCACTTTCGGTTGTAGATACGGAGTTGATGTTTATTATAGTCAACATGTGGATGGGCCGCCACTGCTACCTCCTCCACCATCTCTGCCTCTACCTCCCTACCGAAACGCACCTCCGCCTCCCGACGGGCCGCCTCCCGAAAGAAACACGCCTCCACCTCCGCCACTCAGGAATATAAATACGCTTTGGCCTCCATCGCGGAAACGGTGATCGTGACGGGTAAGATTTACGTTCTCTTAATTTGTATCGCATACATTAATTTACTTGCTAATTTTAAATAGATACATCTTTCTTTGAGTGTGTGTGTGAGTGACTATCTTTATGCAAAGCCGGCTTGAATCGGTTGAATCTTCGTGGCACTATATTGTCCATAGCACTTATTGTTGCATATATTCTGCTCTTAACTATTGTGTTTATAAAATGCTACAAGTACTTCATTGACGACCGTCCTAGTAGTCACTGCCTGCTTGATGAGTTCTATTTCACTATTGTTACTTTTCTTACGGTAGGGTATGGAGACATTAAACCACACTGTGCCGGTATGAAATACTTGGTTAGCCCATCCACAATATTATCTGGCATGATCCACACATTTCTAGGTATGGCTATAGATGATGTGGCAAAATAAATGAAGGGTCATTTTGGGTGGGCTGAGTGGCACTGGAAGTGGAAACTGTTGTGCCTTTGCATACCTTCTGTCATCTACTTAGCAATCAGAGTGGTTTTGGGCAAGATTTGTGAGAAAATGGGTTGGGCAAATGCCGCATATATGGCATTCATGTCCATGACTATAGTCGGCTACAGTGACAAGAAGTTTAGCAGCGATGTCGGGAAGCTAAGGGGATCATACTGGCTGCTCCTTGATACATTTATGACTGTGGAGACATTTTCTGTCACATGGATGTGGTACACCATATTATTGATTTCTTTTCCTTTCACATTCATCGTTCCCATTTTTTTATTATTTTGTTTACAGAACTAGTGTCTTTATTGTTTGATTTTATAATTTTTAGGGAGCTAAGCGGGTGGTAGATGTCTCTTTGGAATAGAAACACAGAAATGTACACATGCAACAACCTTCTTCAGTCGGCGTCAGCAGTCTTTCAGATGCCCACAAAATTATCATGTCTTTATTGTTTTCCTTTACTACATCAATTAGCCACTTTTCTTGTCTGTATTAAATCAGAATAAGACCAAATATATATATATATATATATATATATATATATATATATATATATATATATATATATACATACACACACACACACACACACATATATATATATATATATATATACATATATATATGCAAGTGCATAGGCAGATCTATTAAAGGGCAAAGGGGGTCACGCCCCCCCCCCCCAAGATTTTTTATTAAAAAAATATACTGTGATATCATGTTCGAGTTGAAAAAAATATTATATCGTATTACGATGTGCCCCCCACCAAGAACTTTGATAAATGAAGTTATACACACATGATTAACGGTTATTTAGGTAGGAGTAAGATGCTATAATGTGTAATAATATGGTTAAGTCAATCAAAATATGAAAATATAATTAATTAATAAAGTAATAAGCAGTCAAACATGTTCTTGAATCTTTCATACCTAGAGTGAAACCACCACAATATAGGGAAGTAAAATAATAAAAATAGCAATGTAAACATATAAAAGTATGGAATATATTAAAAGTAAATTAAACATGAACAAAGCACTTAATGCGAGGTTTTCCTGAAATTAATCATTGTCTACACTAGAAAGAGGGCATGTAAACGTTAGATTTCATTTTATAAACAATAATCATGGCACAATGTTCATTACAAATCATGTTCAATTAACTATGTTTTGTCTACACTAGAAAGAGGGTATGTAAACATTAAATTTTATTTTATAAACAATAATCATGGCAAAGTGTTCATTACAAGTCATGTTCAATTAACTATGTTTTCATACACATATTTATTCACAATGTGATACGTGGTGAATGGATGGGAAGAGAGAGAATGAAGGATGATAGGAGATATTTTAATGTGTTTTATTTGTACCAGAAAGAGAAAATGGTATCAAAGAGGAAAAAGATAATTTTTATAAAAAGTAAAATTAATATACTTATTTACATTTATCATGTGTTATATAAATATTGTTTTCTATATCACAATATGTTCCCTACTTAATTCTATCATTGTATCTATGTTCTCACTAAAATTTTGTTTCTCATTTAAATTACCTACAAATATTCATCCACTTACCAATTATTTTTTCTATGTTTTCTTTCAAATTTACTTCCATATTTCACATTATAAATTATTATAAATTTATAGCTCTATCAAAATTTGTGTCTCCAAATCTTTAACGTATGAACCACCGCTGCCAACTCCAAATCACGAGTCAGATAGTTCTCCTCGTATTTCTTAAGCTGTCGCGAAGCAAAAGAAACCACATGATCTTCCTGCATCAGCACACAACCTAAACCTTTCTTGGAAGCATCGCAGAAAACAACATAGCCCTTTCCAGGCTTTGGTAGGACTAGTACCAGAGTAATAGTCAGCTTTTCCTTCAAACTTTGGAAAGCTTGCTGACAACGGTAATTACAGATAAAAGGTACATCCTTTCTAGTCAACTTTGTCATTGGCAACGCGATCACACTGAAGTCCTTGATAAACCACCGGTAGTATCCTGCTAATCCCAGGAAACTACAAACTTCTGTCAGCGTCTTTGGTTGCTCCCAATTTGCTACTGACTCCACTTTCCTAGGGTCCACTTTGACTCCTTCTGCAGATATCACATGACCCAAGAAAGTTACTTCTTCCAACCAGATTCACACTTACTAAACATGGCATACAACTGATGTTGGCAAAGAAGAGTCAACGCTAGTCGAAGATGTCGCTCATGCTCTTTCATGTCCCGACTATAGATCAGGATGTCATCTATACAGACTACAACAAACTGATCTAGAAACAGACGGAACATTCGATTCATTAAATCCATGAAAGCAGTAAGTGCATTGGTTAGCCCAAACGGCATAACCACAAACTCGAAGTGACCATACCTCATCCTAAAAGCTGACTTTGGTATGTCATCCGCCTTAATCCTCAACTAATGATATCCGGACCGTAGGTCGATCTTTGAAAACACTGTAGCACAACGCAACTGATCGAACAGATCGTATTTCCCTCTTTGGTTAGACAATATGAAAGGGAGGGGATGAGTACACAAAGGAATGAACATGGAATATTATTATGTATTTGTTACCATATCTGTTTCCATCAAATTAGAGTGAATAAAAGTAAAAAAAAGAACATATCGAGAAAGACCTACCATAAATTGGAGGGAAATTTAGTGGCATATACATATAAAAAATTTCAATGAAATATAAAAATATGAAGAAATATTTGAAATAAAGTTTTACATAATGTTCCATAGGTATACAAACCATTGACTCCTCATTGGTTGATGAACAAGGATCACATTAGTTGTTGGTTATAATTTAATGCATATGGGGTTTCCATCAGTTGATAATTGATGGAAATGTTGTAACCTGAGAACAAATGATAGTTTAGGTAACATGGGGTCGGTAATGGCATATATTAATGGGACAATGTCATTGGAATTATTACCAATGAAATCAACATCATATGGAAGGGAAGTTCAATGAAAATCCTATCCAATATCAAAATTTGTTTTCAATACCACACTAAGTTGGTAAATTTTTTATCAAATCTTGAACCTACAATACAAATTTGTGAAGAAACATGTCAAACCCTAAAACATTAGCACAAGACTAAAGAAAATCAAAATGAAGCTAATTTAAGAGAAAAGTGTGTATTTGAAATGAAAAAATAAGCTTAAAATGCAGCTAAAATTGGGATAAATATAAAAAAAATTGGGAGACATAGATGGAGAAAAGTAGTGGTGGCAATGTTCAGGGTAAAAGAGACAACGATCAATGACGTTCTCCATCATCTCAAAACATGGAGAAAATGTCCTTCCAGAGAAATAGTTTCCATTTGAATGCAAATTCTACCAAAATATGTAGAGTAGATATGTTTCATTCTCCCAAAAAAGAAATAAGCACCTCTCCAAACAATATGGAAATCATGATGGAGGTAGGGAATCTTATCTACATGAGGATCAACACTTTAGAAAATGTTGAGAGATGAAGAAACTATTTTTCTAACTATATCATTGGCTTGAAACTCCACCATCCTTCATACAGACTTACTTTGCATAGATCTGGGAGGCAAAGGGCTCTATTAGAGTCATCAATAGATGCAATAGATTCTTTCTTTTTAGGTTCACAAAATATCCATAATTAGAGCATTCTCTGGAGGGTGGTATGTGGATTGTTAGGGGAAAAGTTGTTATATTGATGAAATGGATACCTAAGGACGTGATTTCATAATTCAAGATGACATACATCCGTCTTTGGGTAAAGGTCATTGATCTTCCTCTCAAGCATTGGTATTTTAGAATGTTTGAATGAATTGTCTCCTTCTTGGGCACTCCTTTATAATTGGATGACATACAATCAAATTCGAATATGAATGGTTTGTTGGTTATGTATGCCCAGAGAACCAATCACGTGATGATTGTAATGACATATCATGTAAAAATGATTTGATTATTAATAAAAGGCAAGCTTCCAATTTATTTTTTTTAATTCAGTTATGCGATAATGATGTAACATTATAAATGTCTAGAGAATAATATGAATCAATGATGTATGTCTTCAAGTACATGACTTGAAAGAAATGAGATCATAGGGATGTTAAGAGTACATATTTACATTCTCATTATGTTCCTAATCAGTTGTTATTTGGAAGGTTGATAGACATCAATAACACATAAGATCAAAGTGTGAGTTGGTTGATGACTGAGTCTCATTGATTATGATATGGCAATATCAAACCAATCACACAGATACATGTTAGAGAGCAGTGTATCAGACAGACCCACAGTGAGAGTGATATATGGAAGTCGTCCTATGGAATTCATAGTCATCTCTCACAGTGATGGTGGTGGTTGTAGTTCTTAGACCGAAAATCACTGCACTCAACACATGTTTTTGGGTACACTTTGACATCATCAAACACAGTCTTGAAATATTGGTTGTTATAACAGTGATGATTGGGTGGCTTTGACACATGCGGATTGACTATGAGTGATAGACATGGGATTTGTTTCTCCTATTGGAGTGTGATGTCCTAGGCCTCTTGATAAGCGAGACTGATAAAAGCATGGCCATGCGCATGTGAGTCAATATGTGATATTGAGCTTACATATATCTCAGACAGTCTGCTCTTGGTTCAAGAAACAAGATTGAATAATAATGAGGGTGACTGTTCCATGCCTCTAGTTCAATCTAGACATCAATGACAAAGGAATTATAAAAACACTATAACACCATACACAGATTGTAGGTTGAAGTTATTCCCCAACTTTTCCATTTAGTTGGGTAGCAATGATGTGTGACTAGGCACCACTCTTTGCTTGTGATGTCATAAGTTGTTATGGATACTCACTGCCAACGTAATATGGGACCTATAGGGTCACACACAAAGGTCTTGACCTAGAAGAGGAGTTCTAATCTTGAATGATAATTGAATTAAGTATTAAAATATTTATGCACTCAATTCACACAATTGATTGATGGATTGGATGATTGAACTACCAAATGACCATCTCATTGAGTAAGATGGCCATTTGGGCAGTCGGACATGCATCTCAAGTGTTGACATGACCGTTTGGGTTGTTAGGTAGATCAGAAATTGAATTGGCTTGGTTCTGCCCTATGAACCGATTAGTTCAAGCTGTTGAACCGATTGACTCGACTCGAACTCACCATACGACCATTTAGGTGAGTAAGACGGGTGTCTCACTTGTGTGATATGGCCCGGTCGGGATGAACAAAAGTTCTAGAGTTTTCTTGAACTCATTTTATTTATACATACTTGGGGTGCAAGTAAATTAATATATGATATTAATTAGGAAATGATTTGCCAATTCATATCTGATAAGAAAAGGGTGAGACGACCGTCTCGCTTAGTGAGATGACCATCTCACATCCCAAATGACTGTTTCACTTAGTGAAAGGACTATTTCACTTAGTGAAATGACCGTCTCACGTGCGAGATGACTGTCTCTTGGCGAGAGGAATGTTTTGTCATACGCATTTTGTGAAGCTTCTAGAAAAGTTGGAAAAATTCAAGATCTACTTGTCCTTTCCACTCCCGCCTTGGTCCCACATTGGTTGGGGACTGGGAACCCTGACGTTAACCCCTCCTATATATAGAGGGGTACCAGAGGCTTTCCAAAGGACAACTACAACACAAACAACTGAGAATCAGTTCCTTTGAGAATTGTTGTCTTCTCTGGTGGTGGCAATCATGAGAGCTCAGGCAAGTCCTACCCAAGAAGGGAGGGATAGCTACGGGAGAGAACAAGTGAAAGTTGTCATTATGGGAGAGCAAGTCGGTGACTAGTACACCAACATAGAGAGACAACTCCTTCCTATGTAATCTAGCAGGACAATAGGAGTTCTAGGCAGTCCGTGTAGACTACCATAGAGGCGGGAAGCCATTGTTTTCCTCTTGGAGGACAACGTCAACGTCAACCAGTAGTCTGTGAAAAAAGGAGTTTTTGAACAAGATGGTATTTGTGGCTGTAGTACGTGGTGTAGACCAGGAGGCATAGCAGTCAAAGTATCCTAGTGCAACTAGGATTCGGAGTTATGCATCTAAAACAACGAGGATTGTCGTTGGACTTGCTCCAGGACCGGGTATATCACATTAACCATCCTTTCTGTATTATAGTTATTGACGTGATCTACTTATTATGGGGAATATGGTCATAAAATTTTAAATTCCGCTGCCTGCTCTATTGTTGGGTTTTAGGGGAGACAGAGAAAGCAGCGGAAAAAAAAATTTCTCCCCAAACCCATACTGAGGAAACGCGTCAACGTCTATATAATAGGAAAGGATGGTTTGCGGAATCATACCTTGTCCCTAGGCTTGCTCGGCGACAATACCTCGCACAATGTGTGGTCTTCAACTCTGGACTTCGACGGTGTCTGTGCAGCTCCTGGTCGCACCGGGACTGACAACTCCTACTCGAACCGGACTGTCGGATGACAGTTGTCCTCCTAAGCAGCAGTGTCCTCCCACCTCTGTAGTAGTCCACACGGACCACCTGGAACTCCACACTCCTTGTCCCACAAGGAAGTGGAAGGAGTCGCACCCTCCTATTGACGTACTAGTCGCCAACACGCTCTCCTGCCTCCTGTTGCAACTGCAGTTGTCCTTCCCTTGTTGCACCTCCCTTTTGCGGGAAGCACTTGCTCGGGCTCTCTCACGGTTACCAAAACCAGAGAGAACGACAACTTGCAGAGCAACTGGTTGCACTGAGCTGTACTTTGAGAAGCCCCCAATACCCCTATATATATAGGAGAGTCATGGGACAGGGTTCTCCATCCCGGGCAATGCGGAACTAAAGCAGGAGTAGAAGGGTTCGAGAATTTTCCACAAAAAGCAACCGGTTCGCAACTTGAAATGATCGGTTCACAACTGAACCGATCGGTTCGGCCATTGAGCCGATCGGTTGGACCTGAGCCGATCGTTTGGGGCACTCC
The DNA here is from genome assembly GCA_963693085.1 of Alisma plantago-aquatica. Classification (NCBI taxonomy): domain Eukaryota; kingdom Viridiplantae; phylum Streptophyta; class Magnoliopsida; order Alismatales; family Alismataceae; genus Alisma; species Alisma plantago-aquatica. The sequence continues at coordinate 374,919,365 of OY856410.1, read as the reverse complement.
AACCGATCGTTTGGGGCACTCCAACCGATCGGTTGGTACCCTGAACCGATCGGTTCATGGTCCTAATCCGGCTCAAAAAGACTTTCCTTATTTCTTTCCCAATTAGTATCGAATACCAATGTTATTCCCAATCGAATTGGGAAATTTGAAACCAAAGGAAAATTCTTGCCGACATGACTTTTCCCAACTGGTCGGTTGCACCAGTTGAGCCGATCGGTTCAACCCTTGAACCAGTCGTTTCAACCTGGGCATGAGCCGATCGGCCTGTACACTCCAGCCGACCGGTTCAGCAACCTCAGCCGACCGATTCATCACATGAATCGATCGGTTGGGAGCACAGGTTGGGCAAAATCAGTCAATTGCGATTTCAATCAATCCGATACTCCAATCAATGCGTCCAACACCTTGAACCATACGATATTGAGCTATCGACTGATTGAGTGTTTAATTGAACTACTAAACTCCTTTAGTAATCAATCTAAACATTGCTTTGTGGACAAAACTCCTCTTCCAGGTTAAATCCTATGTGTGTGACCCTGCAGGTCCATTTCACGTTGGCAGTGAAAGTCCATAACACTTATGACTTCACAAGCAAAGAGCGGTGCCTAGTCACACATCAGTGCTACCCAAGTGAAAGTAGAAAGTTGGAGAACAACTTTCATCCTATAATCTGTGAATGGTGTTACAGCGAATGTATAATTCCTTTGTCACTGATATCCCGAATGAACTCGAGGCATGGAATAGTCATCCTGTCAACGTTCATTCACTTCCTTGATCTCAGAGTAGATTGGAAGAGATATGTATGACATCAGTATCATATACTGATTCACACATGCGTGCACGCCTTTCTCAATCCTACTCATCAAGTGGCCATGGATATCAAACTCCCTCAGGAGGGACAAATCCCATATCTATCACTCACCCCTCAAAAGCCCCATGTGTCAAAGCCACCCAATCATCACCTTTATAACAACCCATGTTTCAGGACTGTGTTTGATGATGTCAAAGTGTGCCCAACGACATGTATTGAGTGTAGTGATTTCAGGTCTAAGAATCACACTCACCACCATCACTGTGAGTATTGACTATGACTACCATCTCATGGTTCCATGTGTCAAACTCACGGTGGGTCTGTCCGGTACACTTCTTCTCTAACAAGTACCTATGTGTTTGGTTTGATATCTCTATATCATGACTAATGAGATTATGTCATCAACCAACACCACAATCTAGTCTTGTGTGTCATTGTTGTCTATCTACCTTCCACAATGACATCCGACTAGGGACATAACAAGAACGTACAAACTCTTAGCATCCGTATGATCTCATCGTTCAGGTCATGAACCTGAAGGCATACGTCATTGAGTACTGTCATTCTCTAGACATTCAATCTGTTCGATCACTATCTCATATGACTGAACCAGACAGAATTGGAAGCTCGCCTTTGATGTTTATCAAATCAATCTTAATGTATCCCACCAATCATCCCATGATTGGCTCTCAGGGCATACATACCAACAGACTCCCACTTGCACTGCGAGCCAATCACCCATGAATCATATTCATAGTGATCTTCAAACATGTCCCACATGTTACTGTGCTCTTAGTGCAAACATAGTGAGTAATGACAACACCTTGCCAAAGTCTGTACAAATTGCATGTCTCACATCTCTTCGCTGTACGTCATACGTATGAGATGGAGTTGCCGTAATATGCGATCTTGTATTCCTTTGCTAACCTTTAGCCACATTGCATGATCAAGGATTCCAGACTTGTCATCAATGAGTGGAATATAAGTTCATCTCATGAACTTTCAGATCCATATAGTATTCACTGCTGTTCTCTAACACATAGATACTCGGCTTTTCCCTTTTAAATGGCTTTATTGGAACATTTCCAATTATCAACAAACTTTCACTTTTATACATCTTATGTATATATATTGCGATTAATTTTCTGTCCTTTCGGAAGTTCGCATCAATGTAACTCTTTACATCGAACTCTTCCTTATCTCCATAGAACTAGTACTTCAAAAGCACTTATCAAGTTCTCATGGTATTCCAGTAACCCTTACTGGAAATAGACAGACATCCACTCGTCATGTCACACATACGAGTTATCAGGATGAGCACATCATATTGCCATGTCCTACATACAAGATGATGAATGCATTTTATTCTTGATATGTCATACATGCAAGATAATGGGATGATTACATACATGATAGATCCATATCTATTCTTAGTGTTCCCATTCTTCATAAGAATCAGACACTTGGCCTTGGGATATTAATATCCATGTAACATGGACAAGTTTTCTCCCACTGAATCTGTGCATACTGAACACTTCAGTACAGATTGCCAATGTATGCTTTCTCTTTCCAGGTCAAGAGATTTTCGAGAACTATCTCTATAGATCTCTATTCCTATCACATAGGAAACATCTCTATCTTCCTTAAAGATAATTTCCACATTCGGATTTCCAATCTAGAACATTTCCATTTCACATCAATATGTGGAATGTGAACACGCTCCAACTAAATCACAGATCCCTTCTTTATCTTTGACATATCAGTCAAACCCTTTGACTATATCATCAAAATAAAGATCCAATTTTGAGTTGATTGTACTCAATCAATCACATTGATTAGTCCATTGTAACTTATAGACTTCATTTGCATTAGTGGATTCATAAACCTTATAGGCCGTGTCACGTACACATCCTGGTTTTATTCCTCATAGGAATGCGGTTTTAGTATCCATATGCCAAATGTCTTAGCCATTAAGTTGCAATCAACAAGCATCATCCTTCTCAAAATGTTATCCATGTGTCTTAACACTTAAGACTCATCTGCACTTATGGATATGATCCAATGAGTGCTACCATCAAGGTCATACCTTATGGTTCACATGGAAGTCATTTAGGATGTAATGGTTTTAAACCATAACTCAAGATTCGGTTCCTCATATTCATCTTGATAGTTGACTCATCACATGAACAACTCATCACATAGATAATTTGAGGTGCATCTATAAAAGATATAAGAACTCACAACCCTTGTGATTCTTAATTTCTTTTATTAGTGTGGGGTATTCTTTTATTAAGAAGAATTCAGTTATTTGATAATCATTCTCTAACTCCTTAGAGTATGATTCCTTCTTGATTCAGACATCACCATGCCTAAATCATGAGTTTACTATGATACACTATCATAATCACTCATAAGGATCTCAAATATTTGGTCCAAGTATTTCATTCATTGATCTCATCAAGAATTAATACTCTACCAAATTTGTACTTCATTTATGATAATCTTTGAACACTTCAAGATATTCATATTGGTATTTCTCTAAACACCATTTGAAGTATTAGCATTTATTCCAATAGGTATGTAAATACATCACATGTATTATACCTAATAGGATAATCATTCTCCCACTACATTAGTGAAGATTGATTAATCATGTTCAAGATATTCATGTCCCTTACTGGTTCTCTAACCAAAAGAGTCTAGTTTTATCCATCATATGGAAACTAGAAATGAATTTCTCATGATTAATGTTAATTAAATTGTTTGAGTTATCTATAACTTTTAGGTATCATCTTATCTTATGCATATCAAATATCACAAGATAAATAAGGCATTTCCACAAAGATCACATCTTTATAAATTGAAACATCTCTTTATTAATTGTCATCATTGTCATACAATATGCAAAAATAAAGTGTTTCTATCTATTGGCAAGTATGAAATAGCAGTTCATAACTGTATTACATGCCTTATTGGCTGAAAATAAACTAAAGTATTCCTATCTATAAAGGCAACACTTGCCCCAAGTAAGAATGCTTTACACTTTACATCTTGATATCATATATCTCAAAAAGTGTTACAAGTTTATTTACATGACACCTTCAAGTAGAGGTTTCAGTCGCCTCCTTCTTCTTTTGTTCTTCCAGGTAGAGAGGACAATTCCTTTTCCAATGTCCTGGCTTTTGACAATGGTGGCAATTTCCTTTCTTGGTCACGCCTCCCTTGGCCTTGAGAGCTGAAGATGGCTTGGACTCCTGGCTAGCTTCAGAACTTTTCTTAGCTTTGCCCTTGCCCTTCCGCTTGGACTTGCCTTTCTTGCTCGTGATCACCATCACGGACTTAGGCGTGTCCTTCTTCATCTGTAACTCGGCTGTCCTCAACATGCCCAACAACTCTGACAGTGGCCTATCAAAGTTGTTCAAGTTGTAGTTCATCACAAACTGACTGTAAGATTCTGGCAACGATTGCAGTATCACGTCAGTAGCCAACTCTTGGCTCAGTGGAAATCCCAGTCTCTGCAGGTTCTCCACATACCCAATCATCTTGAGTGTGTGAGGACCAACTGGATCTCCTTCTGTCATGACGCACTTGAACAGCGCCCTAGAAACATTGTACCTCTCTTGCCGTGCCTGATCTTCATACATGTTCCTGAGATGCAGAATCATCTCTATGACACCCATGTTCTCATGTTGCCTCTGCAACTCATGGTTCATTGAACATAGCATCAAGCACTTTGCATCAATGGCATCATCAGAATGCTTCTTGTAAGCATCCCTTTCTGTCTTTGGTGCATTAGGAGCGGGTTCCTCTGGAATTGGAGTATCCAGGACATAGAGCTTACGCTCTTGAGTGAGAACAATTCTCAATGTTCGATATCAGTCGTGGAAGTTTGTCCCATTTAGCTTGTCCTTGTCAAGGACCGATCGCAAAGAAAAGTTGTTGTTGTTTGTTGCCATTTGAACTACAAAAGGAAAATATGCAATTTTAGTCCAAAACTCATTTTTGACTTATTTGATTGATTTGAAAGTTTGACGATATAATTAGGCCTTTAATTAATTATCGCTCCCACTATTTTACTTCAAATTGATAGCCCTCACCATCAATTCGGAAGATTGCAGCGTACAACCTTCTAGTGGGCAAGATCCTGAAATCCTCTAAGCCATGGACCAGCTAGGGCTGTCACCCACAACATAGATCTCTCAGGTAGGCAACTTTTTCCAATTGCATCATATGAAACTCTTGATAAGATGTCATATACAACTCTTTGCAATGATCATCTCCATGCCTCAAGGCACTAGATCCCATCTAGATCACCTTGTTAAGTCTGACCCAAAGCAAACACGATGAATATGCACCCTGCTAGGGCAGACCCACACATTCATCCTTCACGCTTCCACGAGATAGACGGTGCACCACGCTAGGGCGTGCCCACACTTGGTCGATCAAGCTTTTCACGTGTGTCGCATTTGGAAGGCATCTAAAACTTAATATTTTAATGAGGGATTTGGTTTTATATACATATACATATCCAATCACCATAATACATAGTATGTATCATATACATGCTATATCCCACAGAAAACATGCACAAACGATAAAAAGAGATGATTATGGCCATCCTAATGTGATTCCTCGAGCCAAGAGGAATCACGGTCATCTAGGTCTACATCACATGCAACCTATACAAGATGAACTTCTGTGCCTTGCCTTCCGAGTTGATCAACTCATCACATGAATGATTTGTACTCTCCAGCCGGTCTTCTGGGTGCCACCATCCGATCGGTTGGCTCCTCCAACCGATCGGTTCGCCTGGTCGTCGGGCATCTCGTCATGTCCGCCACCCGCTCGTCTCGCTCCTCGAACCGGTCATCAACCGATCGGTTCACTCCTTGAACCGACCGTCTGGAAGGTCAACCGATCGGTTCACTCCTTGAACCGACCGTCTGAGCAGTCGTCTTGATGTCCGCCGGTCTTTGACATAACAGGAAATAAAAATCTATCCTATTTATTACATTGCTTTTAAAAAAAAAAAGAAACCCCGAGTTACATTTGGGGGGAGCAAAGGTAGGAAAGAATCTCGAATTATTTCGAGTTACATCGGGAATAAGAGAGGGAAGATCGGTGCGCAGACCGAGATGCAAGCAACCACAAACAATCACACACAGATAGGGATTTATAGGCCATAATCACGCTACACATATCCACCACAAAACTCGTTTAAGGGCGACGCGTATCGAGTGCATTAATAATACATATCATATATGTAATTTGGGATTTGTGGATTTAGGATTGGACATGCATAAAGCCGATATTATTCACATCGTATGCAATAAATAAAGACGACAAACCAAAATCGATCATATCGATATTCCTAAAATATAGAGCAGTTGACGTGGCTCTGATACCACTGTTGGGTTTTAGGGGAGACAGAGAAGGCAGCGGAAACAAAAATTTTCTCCCCAAACCCATACCGAGGAAATGCGTCAACGTCTATATAATAGGAAAGGATGGTTTGCGGAATCATACCTTGTCCCGAGGCTTGCTCGGTGACAATACCTCATGCAATGCGCGGTCTTCAACTCCGGACTTCGACGGTGTCTGTGCAGCTCTTGGTCGCACTGGGACTGACAACTCCTACTCGAACCGTACTGTCGGATGACAGTTGTCCTCCTAAGCGGCAGTATCCTCCCGCCTCTGTAGTAGTCCACACGGACCACCTGGAACTCCACACTCCTTGTCCCACAAGGAAGTGGAAGGAGTCGCACCCTCCTGTTGACGTACTAGTCGCCAACACGCTCTCCTGCCTCCTGTTGCAACTGCAGTTGTCCTTCCCTTGCTGCACCTCCCTTTTGCGGGAAGCACTTGCTCGGGCTCTCTCACGGTTACCAAAACCAGAGAGAACGACAACTTGGAGAGCAACTGGTTGCACTGAGCTGTACTTTGAGAAGCCCCCAATACCCCTATATATATAGGAGAGTCATGGGACAGGGTTCTCCATCCCAGGTGGTGCGGTTCCGCTAGTGGTGCTAACACACTACTCAATTGAATAGATGCGCCCCACGAGGTCGGAATGCACGAGATATGGGATTGTTCTTTCGAAATTTATAAACCTAACCGGCTACCTACGTCTACTAAAACACTACACCCGCAAGCGCATGGGGTCGTGTCGTAGTATAGGAAGGTGGCAAGTATAGGGTCGATCCACAGGGAAAAGAGGGGGAACTAGAGCTAGGTTAGTTTAGCTAGGTTCCTACTGCGGAGACTAGGGTTAAGGGTTTAAAGGTGGGTTTTGATTGTTGACTACTATGGACAAACAAGCAATTTAAAGGCAAGAATGAAATCTAAGTTAACCCTAGGCTAGATTAAGACTAAGCAGGCAAGAAAGGACTAAACTAGATATGAAAGTGCAAATTACACTAAGGCAAGCAAGAGAAAAGCAAAAGAGCAATTAAGGAACTACACTAGCATGAACAGGACGAAAGCAACGAAAGAAGCTAACTAAGCAAGGAAAAGAGCTAACTAAGCTAAGCAAGCACAAAACTAGGGTTTTAAGCAGTAAAGAGATGTGTGGGCTGTTTAGGGGTATGAACTTATCACTTAAGTTGGGGGGTGACATGTGAACATTATGATTCCATTTAGATCATCCAAACCAAACAACAAGTTAGAGTCTAATGGATTAACCTAAGCTACTAATTGACCATGGATATGCTAGGTTGTGTATAGAGGAACTAGTCTCTAACACAACCCACTACCCTTACGAGGCTCAATTGGGTTAGGGGTTAGGTTCAATCCAATTAGAGTCTAATCAAGTCTAGGTTTCTAGATTAGACATTCCTAGGGCAATTAGGGGCCGAGGGTAGTAATGGGGAGGTGAAATTAGGGTTTTGGACCCCAATTCCCCCACATTCTAGCCTTGAGAAGGCTCCATGCTAATTGCACTAGAATTATCCAATCTAGCTACTTAGATCTCTCACTTAGGCTTAGGGAGATTGATTAAGATGTAGGAAGATGGGAGGCAACCTAGGGATCCAAGAATTGGACCTAGGGGCAAATCCCAAAATTCACACATATAATCAATTTGCCTAAATTCCTAAGTGATTTCACACACAAACCAACAAGCAATTCATGGAGAATGAGACATAAATAGAACATAATCATTAACAAATAGAATTACAAAGTTTACATGTCATTTTCCCCCAACATGGTATCAAAGTAACATATTTGACCCCAAACAGCCCACCCAAAGAGCCTAGCTACTCATATACATGGAAAACACAAAAAGAGAGAAGAAGAAGATAGAGGTAGCCATGGAGCTCGAAGTAGCGGTTGTCAATCCTCTCTCCAGCAGCAGCAGGGACGTCCTCCTTCTTCTACTTGGATGAAATGGTGTGGAATGATGGAGGGAAGTGGATGGAAGGCTTAGATATGGGGGGTTATGTGGTGGAAATGGTGAAATTGAGTGGATTTGAAGTGGAAATGGAGTGGAATGGAGTGGGTGGCGATTTGGGGAGCTAGGAAGGGGTAGAAGGTAGCTAACCTCGTGCCCCAGCCTCCACCTAGGTATATATAGGTGTGGGGGAAGCACTAGGTTAAGTTAGGGGTAAAATGGGGAAAGCAGTGGAAAAGTGGCTGGATCTTGTGAGTAGCACGGCCGTGGTGGTGTACCACGGCCGTGGTGGGCAAGGTAGGCCACGGTCGTGGTGTCTGGGGCACGGTCGTGGGAAATGAATTGCACAATGTCAGGTTGGTGGTCAAAACGGCCACGGCCGTGGTGGGTCAACACGGCCGTGGTGGTGGTGGTGTGCCACGGCCGTTGTGTATGGCACGGCCGTGGTGGGCTTGGTGAGGGTGGCCGTGGTGCTTCTGCATGGCCGTTTTGCTGAACTGTGCCACGGCCGTTTTGTGGAACACGGCCGTGGTGTCTTCCCATTGCACGGCCGTGGTGCGGTGCACGGCCGTGGTGTGCTCTGCTTCACTTGGATGTTGAGCCTGTTAATTTCTAAGTCACCTAGCACGGCCGTTCTGTGGTACCACGGCCGTGCTGGGTCCTGGGGCAGCACCTTGACTTGGATCTTTGGATTTTCTTGGACATCTTTGCTTCAAACGATCTTTAGCCACTAGGGGTAGGTCGAGGGAGTATCGGACTTCACTTTGGGTCTCTCCAAGGGCAGAGGAACCCGAGGATCACTCCTTCTCTCTCTCTTCCATCAAGTGTGGTCCAAATGCCTGAAAAACACGCAAATGATGTCCATAAGTGCATTTTATACAAATAAGCATATTAGGGGTAATGACATGCAATTTAACATATGTAGATGTGATTGAAGAGCAAAATAACACAAGATGAAGCCCTAAAATAGGGCTGCATCACCACCCCAAACTTGAAACATACTTGTCCTCAAGTATGCTCCAACTCAATCTCTCTACAAACTTTCACAAAAAGAAATGACAAATGCAATATAAAAGACGATTGTTGCTGAATGGGATCAAAGATGACTAAGTACATGCATCTCACCTCTCTCCTCTCCTTCTTTCACAATCCAATCATGAAAAGAGCACAAAGCATATGAACTTCGAATATAGCGCATATAATACACAAGTTATCCATATTTCTTCCATTAAGTTCCGGGTAAACCGTTTCATGGTGGCGTTAATCAAAAATGACTAGGAGTGTTGTTTCACATTCATGCATTCAATCTTATATCTCAAATCACACCAAATGACCCACGTGGCTGCGGAAAAGAGTAAAATGAGCTAAGTTTGATGTTTCCTAGCTCAATGGGTATGAAAGTGGAAGAGAGGGTTGCGGTAAGATTTTTGGAGTGTTTTTACACACTCATCTTTTCTTTATTTGAATGCTCTTAAACAGGAGCATCCTTTTATTTTATTTTGCTTTTCTTTTTCTTTTCTTTTCTTTTTCTTGCCCTTGGTGTAGATAGGGCATATGGTGGATAGAGTGAAGCGGGGAGATAAAGATATGGCCACCCCAAACTTTTGGAGGTGGCCAAGGCTGATTATGTGCACTAGGGCATCTTTTTATGAGGCGGGGGGGTATGAAGATGGTGGAAGAATAGTCGGGTCAAAGAGGGGTCATTGGTATGATTCTCCACATAAGACGTCCTGCATGAGAATTAATCCAACACTTCATCCTAGATATCACACCACATGAATGAACAAGATGAAATTGATATATCAAACAAGTGATTCTACAAACACTAAGCGTTCAAAGCTTGCTCATTTTCACAATTCAACCAATCAATCACAATCACAAGAGAGGTGATGCACATGTAAAAAGTCAAACATTGATACCACTTAGCAACAAACACTGGTGATTCACTTGCATTTGTCAAAGGTCAACATTTTAATTCAAAACAGTAGAGATTGGGTCAAAACACACTTTTTAGACAAGAAATCTCAAATTTGGGCAAAATTGGCCAAAATGGTGCCAAGTTGCCTTCAATCACATCTAAGCCTAAATTATTGAACTTAAAGCAGTAAACAAGCAAATCCTAACTAAAACATGCAAAAATTACCAAAAATCTACATGATATGCAATGCATGGCAAAAGAGCAAAATTTTTGAAAATTACGCAAAAAAAATGACAATAAGGTAAACTACATGGAATGCAGGTATGCAAAGCAGTAAAATTCTAGACTAGATAACAGGACAAGCAAAAGAAATGAAAAACAACAAACAAAAAGTAAAATAGCAGATGAGATGCAAAAATGAGTGAAAGAAGAATGAGGGCATACCGCCCTACCACCCCAAACTTTTGAATCGTGTTGTCCTCAGCATGACACTAAAGTCTAGGGTGATAGGGTAGATGATCACTGCGGAGGTGGTGGAGGTGCTCCTCCCTGCCTGTAGTAGGCGCCCCAGTAGTCTAACTGTGGGGGCGGATAGCTGTCCTGAAAAGCTGGTAAAGAACTCCACCAGTCCTCACCCCACTGTGGGTTCCTCTGGGCCTGGGCATTGTGAAACTGATAAAGGTGGTTGACCTGGTAATGCATATGCTGGTGGTCCAACCACATGGCATCCTGTGTCCTCTGAAAGCCCTCCTGTGCCTGTAAAATTCTGTCCTGCGTCGCCTGAATGCCTTCCAGCTGTGCATGGATGGTACTCATGTCATATGCATTCACTGACGGCTGTTGTGGCTCTGACGCTCCCATTCTTTCTTCTCTGTGCCTCACTCGTCTTGCCGCTCTCTCCTCTGCCGTCCGCCTCTGCTCTGCCGCCTGTGAAGGCTCTCCTAAGCCTCCCGCAAACCTCACCTCAGGGATTGCCTCTCCTCTCGGATTCTCCTCCTCGTACCTCCTCAACTTTTCCAGAAAATCTGGCGATGGTCCAAACTGTGCCATGAGGGGAGGAGTATGGTAAGGCAACTCCAATGTGACTCCTGGGTAGGGTGGGTTGATTTGGTAAATGATTCTCTGCTCTGTAATTGTGATCATGGATGAGCGAGCTAAGTAGTGCAAATCAACCAGCTTGCCACCTTCTGCCTTTGTGTATCCTGTCATGTCATGCCCCAAGGCAGTGGCAATAGATGTTACAATCCCTCCCATCATAAAAGGATTTGTGCTCTTGGATGGGATTGTCCTCATGTGATCAATAATCAATGCCCCCAGGTTCACGTGTCTCTCTTTTGTCACCCAGCCAAGTACAAAAAGATCCTTCTTTGTGCAGCTGCCTTGATTTTCATATCTGCCAAATATGGTGTTTGCTAACACCTTCTGAACATAGCGAAGAAATGGGCTATGAATACCACTGGTCTTTGACTTCCCCGCTACAAAAGTGCTTTGGCCTGTGAAACATTTCCACATTGCTGGGTATGTGGAGATGGCATCATTTTCTGTCTTTCCTCCATCTAGGAGGGTTGCCATCTCTTCACTCGGTGCAAAAATCTGATTCAGCATCGTTGAGGTGATCTTCCACCTCTTATCCCCGATCATCACTTTGATTGCATTCTCGCCCTCATGGGTTGTTTTCTCTAGCGTGGCGAAGAATTGCTGCGTTAACTCCACGTATGACTCCTGCTGAAGCGTTAGGACCTCAAATAGCCCTACTTTTTTCATCAATTCTTGAAAATAGGCATAGAACCCCATTGCCTCCAAAGACGCTTGGCATGCGTATCTAGTAGCTAACACTCTACGTGTCAGGCATTCAGGGTGCTTGGGCTCCTTTGCCCTACCTGTAGTAACCTCTGGCTGTGAAAACGGGCGTTGTGGCGGGCTTGGTTGCGGCTCAGCCTCAGGCATCTCAGTATCATCTTCATTTTGTAATACGAGGCGTCGACGTGGTCGTCGTGGCAGCTCGGACTGCGGCTCGGGTTGCGGCTGCGCCGCGGAAGAGACGGACGGCCGTGCGGCTGAAACTGACGGCCGCGCGGTTGAGATGGAAGGTCTCTCAGATGAGACGGAGTGACGGGAGGCAGATGGCGGTGGCTGTGACGAAGATGGTGCCCCTTGCTGTGGCTGTACGGAGATCTCTTCAACTGTAGAATCAACAATGGCATCCAATTCGGCCTCCGTCAACCGGGGGTGACTGTTCTTTGGCTTCCTTTGATAAGCAATGACGCCCCTGGTCTTCTCCACTGCCTTCCTTGCAAACTTCTTCATCCTTGCTCGAAAAAGGAGGTGGAATTCGAAAATTTCAGAATTCTCCGAAGAACGGGGCTGTTGGGGCGGAATGGAGAGAAAGTGGTGCGTTTGTGGATGGAAATGGGTGGAATTAGGAGATTAAGGTAGTGGAAATGGTAGGGAAGTGATTGGGAATGGTTTGGGGGTGATTTGGTAGGGATTCGATGGCTGGAGAGGGTGGGCGGAGTGCTGCACGGGCGCTAGGGCGCGGGGAACGGCCGTTCTGTTCTTCGGAGAAATGAGCAAGTGAATAGAGATTTTGCAAAAAAGGGGTTTAAGTTGCTGGAGTCGGGCTTCGGCACGGCCGTGCTGCGCGGCACGGCCGTGGTGGCTTCATATACCACGGCCGTGCTGCCTTGCACGGCCGTTCTGCCCTGGTTCAAAACTTAGTTGGTTTCCTTGATTTTCTGATCGTTTTCTTGTTGAAAGTGAGTGCATCACCACGGCCGTGTTGATGTACCACGGCCGTGTTGAGCACTGTAACAGCAGCATGGCACTCAATTTTCATTCAAACCTCAAAATTTGATCTCAAAAAGATACTCTATTGATTCTTTGTCAAAATGTCATCTATTTCTTCTTCATTTCACTCTGTTCTCACCTGCACATCTCAAAACTATACAAAAACTGTCAAACACAAGTGTGTGTGTGTGCTTTCTTGGAAAAATGTAAAAACAAAGCAAAAGTATCAAAAATGTAGATTGGGTCAAAACTTCCCAAACCTAGGTGGGTTGCCTCCCACAAGCGCTGAATTTCTTGCCTTCAGCTAGGCTTCTTGGTGATTCTTCAAAAATCATCCGTTTGGAATCCTCATGTGCCCATTCTTGCAAAACATGCATCCTTCCTTTGCACTTAACCTCGGTCCCTCATCCCTTTGATCACAATAATCATCATCAAAATCTTCACCCTGTTGTCCTTCTCTCAAATGCCCCTTTGGACTTGTGAAGTGATCATGTCCAACATCCCTCTCTCGGACTCGCCGGGTTGGGGTCTTGTACATGTTGATGTTAATCTTCATGTCCATGAATGAGACTGTCATGGTGCCACTGCGCACATGAATGTCGGCATCAGCTGCAGATAAGAACGGCCTTCCCAAGATGATGGGAATCTTCCTATCCTCCGGCTCCATGTCAAGTACAATGAAATCTGCCGGGAACATTGCGCCTTTTTCTTTATCAATCATCACCAAGACATCATCCACTCTACCTCTAGTCACTTTTATGGATCTATCCGCCAACTGGAGAGTACAATGTGCCGGCTTTAACTTTCCTAATCCCAGCTCGACATAGACATGGTATGGCATTAAATTCACACTAGATCCCAAATCAAGTAAGGACCTGTCTACGCGATGTCCCCCTATGTAACTAGGTATGAGTGGGGCTCCTGGGTCCTTTCTCTTCACGGGAAGTGAGTGTTGTATGATGGAGCTCACTTGTTCATTCAGTCTCACCTTCTTTGGAATCCTCCCCGTTGACCTTCTTTTCACAGTGCATAGGTTCTTGAGGAACTTGGCATATGATGGGATTTGCTTGATAGCATCCAAAAGTGGAATGTTCACCTTTACTTGGCGAAACACCTCAAGAATGTCAACATTGTGCTTTTGCCTCCTTTTCAACTCCGGTGGCTCATCTAGTGCTTCTACAAATGGAGGATCACTAGTTTTTGCCGCACTTTCATGAACATGAGGCGGAACACTAGGGATGGTAGGACCTACAAAAGGGGTATGTGGCGGATCACATGGAATCCCAAACTCAACATGCGGTATCACAACATCATCTTCGGCAATATCAATCACAGTATCACCACTTGGCTGCCTTTGCTTTGCTTTATCAACCTTTCTTTGACTTGCGGGCTGCTCAAGAGTTTTCCCACTCCTTAGAACTGTCACAGCACTACCTTGCTCATGGTGAAGAGGGGGAGCATGTTGTGGTTGTGGAGGAGGTGGAGGTGACACTTGGGGTTGAAATTGAGGTGGAGAAGGGAATTGAGGGGGGTGAGAGAATTGGGGTTGGAAAGTGAAGTTTTGGGAGATTTGAGGTAAGGGGGGTGGTGGAGGGGTGTAAGGCTGGGAATAGCCTTGGAATGAGTGAATGGGGTGTACTTGCATGGGGGGTGGACTATAGAAATATTGAGAGGAGGGCATGGGTCCATTTGATTCATGGTGGCTCATGATGGGCTTTGAAGACAATTTTTCTTCTTGGAGAGCAAGTGCGGAAGATAGCTGCTCTATTCTCTCTTCTAACCTTGCAACATCTCTTTGAACATCTTCAAACACTTTCAATCTAGAAAGAACCTCTTCCTCAAACCTTGAGCTGTATGTGGGACTTTGTGGTTCTTGGTAGCTATAGGAGTGAGGTGTCTTCTTTTCTTCCCCATAGACCTCAATAGAATTGACTGGGTGGCAAGGAGCATTTGTCACCTGGTTCTTCATGAAGCTCACCATGTCACCAAGAATCTTCATCACTTGCGGGCTTGAGTCATCATGAGTAGGGGGTGTCACACCAAGGGTATACCCTCTTTCATTCATCATGCTAGAAGCTCGAATTCTTGATCCTTCAGCCAACTGCTCAAACAAAGGCCATATCTCCTCAGGTGGCCTAGCCATGAAAACTCCTCCACAAGAAGAGTCAACTGTGTCTTGGTCCTTTAGAGACAAACCGGAGTAGAATGATTGAACTAGCTGCCACAAAGGAATCTCATGGTGCGGGCACTCTCTCAACATCTTCTTGAATCTCTCCCATGCATTATGAAACAGTTCATTTCCCATTTGACTAAAACTTGTCACGGCACGCCGCATTTGTGTCAACCTTGCTATAGAGTAGAATTGTCTCAAGAAAGCATTCTTCATTGTTTCCCAACTCATGATGTCCTTTCTTGAGTCATACCAATCTTTAGCTCTATCTTTGAGGGAGAAAGAGAACAAGGTCAACCGGATTGTATCATCACTGGCTGTCGGCATCCTGAAGGTGGAGCATACTTCAAGAAAGGAGTCCAAGTGCTTGTAGGGGTTCTCACTCTCCGAGCCGTAGAAGATGGGAAGGAGCCCAAGAAGACCTGGAGGAATAGAGAATTGCTCCCCTGGCATTTGATCAACCCTGCTAGCAATTGGCGATTTATAGTTGCTAGGCATGAAGTAGTCTTGAAGCGGCTTGTGAGGTGCATTTTGGCCTTCCATCTTGTTTCCTTCCGAATGGCTTGTCACATGCATAAAGCACAACCAAGCAAAAGAAAGCAAGTTAGTAAACCAATATACACAAAGAATGCAAAGAGTAATGAATAAAGAATAGCAATGATGAGGGCAGTAGGAAAAGTCAAAGCAAAACTAACTAGCTAGGCCGAGCGCCTCTAATCCCCGGCAACGGCGCCAGAAAGCTTGGTGCGGTTCCGCTAGTGGTGCTAACACACTACTCAATTGAATAGATGCGCCCCACGAGGTCGGAATGCACGAGATATGGGATTGTGCTTTTGAAATTTATAAACCTAACCGGCTACCTACGTCTACTAAAACACTACACCCGCAAGCGCACGGGGTGGCAAGTATAGGGTCGATCCACAGGGAAAAGAGGGGGACTAGAGCTAGGTTAGTTTAGCTAGGTTCCTACTGCGGAGACTAGGGTTAAGGGTTTAAAGGTGGGTTTTGATTGTTGACTACTATGGACAAACAAGCAATTTAAAGGCAAGAATGAAATCTAAGTTAACCCTAGGCTAGATTAAGACTAAGCAGGAAAGAAAGGACTAAACTAGATATGAAAGTGCAAATTACACTAAGGCAAGCAAGAGAAAAGCAAAAGAGCAATTAAGGAACTACACTAGCATGAACAGGACGAAAGCAACGAAAGAAGCTAACTAAGCAAGGAAAAGAGCTAACTAAGCTAAGCAAGCACAAAACTAGGGTTTTAAGCAGTAAAGAGATGTGTGGGCTGTTTAGGGGTATGAACTTATCACTTAAGTTGGGGGGTGACATGTGAACATTATGATTCCATTTAGATCATCCAAACCAAACAACAAGTTAGAGTCTAATGGATTAACCTAAGCTACTAACTGACCATGGATATGCTAGGTTGTGTATAGAGGAACTAGTCTCTAACACAACCCACTACCCTTACGAGGCTCAATTGGGTTAGGGGTTAGGTTCAATCCAATTAGAGTCTAATCAAGTCTAGGTTTCTAGATTAGACATTCCTAGGGCAATTAGGGGCCGAGGGTAGTAATGGGGAGGTGAAATTAGGGTTTTGGACCCCAATTCCCCCACATTCTAGCCTTGAGAAGGCTCCATGCTAATTGCACTAGAATTATCCAATCTAGCTACTTAGATCTCTCACTTAGGCTTAGGGAGATTGATTAAGATGTAGGAAGATGGGAGGCAACCTAGGGATCCAAGAATTGGACCTAGGGGCAAATCCCAAAATTCACACATATAATCAATTTGCCTAAATTCCTAAGTGATTTCACACACAAACCAACAAGCAATTCATGGAGAATGAGACATAAATAGAACATAATCATTAACAAATAGAATTACAAAGTTTACATGTCATTTTCCCCCAACATGGTATCAAAGTAACATATTTGACCCCAAACAGCCCACCCAAAGAGCCTAGCTACTCATATACATGGAAAACACAAAAAGAGAGAAGAAGAAGATAGAGGTAGCCATGGAGCTCGAAGTAGCGGTTGTCAATCCTCTCTCCAGCAGCAGCAGCAGGGACGTCCTCCTCCTTCTACTTGGATGAAATGGTGTGGAATGATGGAGGGAAGTGGATGGAAGGCTTAGATATGGGGGGTTATGTGGTGGAAATGGTGAAATTGAGTGGATTTGAAGTGGAAATGGAGTGGAATGGAGTGGGTGGCAATTTGGGGAGCTAGGAAGGGGTAGAAGGTAGCTAACCTCGTGCCCCAGCCGCCACCTAGGTATATATAGGTGTGGGGGGAAGCACTAGGTTAAGTTAGGGGTAAAATGGGGAAAGCAGTGGAAAAGTGGCTGGATCTTGTGAGTAGCACGGCCGTGGTGGTGTACCACGGCCGTGGTGGTGTACCACGGCCGTGGTGGGCAAGGTAGGCCACGGCCGTGGTGTCTGGGGCACGGTCGTGGGAAATGAATTGCACAATGTCAGGTTGGTGGTCAAAACGGCCACGGCCGTGGTGGGTCAACACGACCGTGGTGGTGGTGGTGTGCCACGGCCGTTGTGTATGGCACGGCCGTGGTGGGCTTGGTGAGGGTGGCCGTGGTGCTTCTGCACGGCCGTTTTGCTGAACTGTGCCACGGCCGTTTTGTGGAACACGGACGTGGTGTCTTCCCATTGCACGGCCGTGGTGCGGTGCACGGCCGTGGTGTGCTCTGCTTCACTTGGATGTTGAGCCTGTTAATTTCTAAGTCACCTAGCACGGCCGTTCTGTGGTACCACGGCCGTGCTGGGTCCTGGGGCAGCACCTTGACTTGGATCTTTGGATTTTCTTGGACATCTTTGCTTCAAACGATCTTTAGCCACTAGGGGTAGGTCGAGGGAGTATCGGACTTCACTTTGGGTCTCTCCAAGGGCAGAGGAACCCGAGGATCACTCCTTCTCTCTCTCTTCCATCAAGTGTGGTCCAAATGCCTGAAAAACATGCAAATGATGTCCATAAGTGCATTTTATACAAATAAGCATATTAGGGGTAATGACATGCAATTTAACAGATGTAGATGTGATTGAAGAGCAAAATAACACAAGATGAAGCCCTAAAATAGGGCTGCATCACCGGGCAATGCGGGACTAAAGCAGGAGTAGAAGGGTTCGAGAATTTTCCACAAAAAGCAACCGGTTCGCAACTTGAAATGATCGGTTCACAACTAAACCGATCGGTTCGGCCATTGAGCCGATCGGTTGGACTTGAGCCGATCGTTTGGGGCACTCCAACCAATCGGTTGGTGCCCTGAACCAATCGGTTCATGGTCCTAATCCGGCTCAAAAAGACTTTCCTTGTTTCTTTCCCAATTGGTATCGAATACCAATGTTATTCCCAATCAAATTGGGCAATTTGAAACCAAAGGAAAATTCTTGCCGACATGACTTTTCCCAACTGGTCGGTTGCACCAGTTGAGTCGATCGGTTCAACCCTTGAACCGTTCGTTTCAACCTGGGCATGAGCCGATCGGCCTGGACACTCCATCCGACCGGTTCAGCAACCTCAGCCGACCGGTTCATCACATGAACCGATCGGTTGGGAGCACAGGTTGGGCAAAATCATTCAATTGCGATTTCAATCAATCTGATACTGCAATCAATACGTCCAACACCTTGAACCATACGATATTGAGCTATCGACTGATTGAGTGTTTAATTGAACTACTAAACTCCTTTAGTAATCAATCTAAACATTGCTTTGTGTACAAAACTCCTCTTCCAGGTTAAATCCTATGTGTGTGACCCTGCAGGTCCATTTCACGTTGGCAGTGAAAGTCCATAACACTTATGACTTCACAAGCAAAGAGCGGTGCCTAGTCACACATCAGTGCCACCCAAGTGAAAGTAGAAAGTTGGAGAACAACTTTCATCCTACAATCCATGAATGGTGTTACAGCGAATGTATAATTCCTTTATCACTGATATCCCGAATGAACTTGAGGCATGGAACAGTCATCCTGTCAACGTTCATTCACTTCCTTGATCTCAGAGTAGACTGGAAGAGATATGTATGACATCAGTATCATATACTGATTCACACATGCGTGCACGCCTTTCTCAATCCTACTCATCAAGTGGCCATGGATATCAAACTCCCTCAGGAGGGACAAATCCCATATCTATCACTCACCCCTCAAAAGCCCCATGTGTCAAAGCCACCCAATCATCACCTTTATAACAACCCATGTTTCAGGACTGCATTTGATGATGTCAAAGTGTGCCCAACGACATGTGTTGAGTGCAGTGATTTCAGGTCTAAGAATCACACTCACCACCATCACTGTGAGTACTGACTGTGACTACCATCTCATGGTTCCATGTGTCAAACTCACGGTGGGTCTGTCCGGTACACTTGTTCTCTAACAAGTACCTATGTGTTTGGTTTGATATATCTATATCATGACTAATGAGATTCTGTCATCAACCAACACCACAATCTAGTCTTGTGTGTCATTGTTGTCTATCTACCTTCCACAATGACATCCGACTAGGGACATAACAAGAATGTACAAACTCTTAGCATCTGTATGATCTCATCGTTCAGGTCATGAACCTGAAGGCATACGTCATTGAGTACTGTCATTCTCTAGACATTCAATTTGTTCTATCACTATCTCATATGACTGAACCAGAAAGAATTGGAAGCTCTCCTTTGATGTTTATCAAATCAATCTTAATGTATCCCACCAATCATCCCATGATTGGCTCTCAGGGCATACATACCAACATCTATATCATATTTCCCTATATGGTTCCCTTCAAAATGTAGCTCATATGATTTTGTTGATCATGGTGAATGTATGATGAAACCTATTCCTGGTGGAAATAAAGTTTGGGTAGAGAAGAAGAAAGTGCACATCCAAACTCAACAATCTATTCATGTAGTATCAAAGGTAGTTTCCTCTATTCATTTTGATGATGTTAGACATAATGATGATCTCCATAAATCTATTGAGAACTTTAAGAACAGTGATAAATATACTGCTCAGTTGATTATCATCACCCCTAACAATGCTCCTTTGACACTAACAAGGTTAAAGAAGTTGAATTCAGAATAGTCAAAAACTAAAATAAGGCTACATCTACCAACTAAAAGATAGTTGAACATAAGGCATTCTTAATAACAAGTTCAAGGATCTTGACTGAAATTTAGGAGTCAAAGGCCCTAAAACCAGCAAAGGACTAGTTGTCATCCCTCCTAATGGATTGTAAGACTCTACATCTAGCCTCCTAGAATATTAGAGTAACAATGTTTCTAAGATTCAAGATGATTTAAAGATAATTAATCCTCATATCATCATTCTTACAAAAATTGAAAGTGAGAAGTTGTAATATCCATAGACTTCTTGGTAAAATATTTTGGAGGTTATTTATCTTTTCAAACCACTATTCTCATTTTCTTGGTAGATTTGTTATTTTGTGGCAAGAGGAGTTCTTTTCTATGTCAAAAATTCAGGAAACATACCAACTTGTTCATTCATTGGTGGAGGTAAAAGATGATCTCAATAGTTCTTTTTCTCTTACATTGATGTATGGTCATAATGATGTCTATAGTAGAGCCTCTCTTTGAAGTGATATTGAATCAATTTCTTCTTTTGTAAAAGATCCTTAGTTTTTATGGATGACTTTGATTCAGTAAGAAGAGATATGGAACATATTGCCAAAGATCCTTGTACAAAAAATATAAGGAGGATTTCAATGATTGCATTCTCAATTGTGGCCTCTTCGAAATAGACCTAAAAAGGACCATTATATACATGGTATAATCACCAAGGGGGTAAGGATTTTGTTGTTTATAAGATGCATGGAATTATCTATATTTTTAAATTCATGTCAAATATTCAAGAATTCCAAGGCCACGTCCTTCCTACTATCACTAGTGATCATAGGCCCATGACCTTGTATATTGGAAAATCCTCTCATGTTAAGGCTCCTTTCCATTTAATTAGTGCTTGGTATTCTAAAAATGGCTTTCTAGTCATTGTTTCGAAAGGTTAGGATATCAATGTAGATGGTTATTTCATGTACAAGGTTAATGAAAAATGGAAGAGTGTTAAGTCTAAGCTTATCATTTGGAACAAGTCTTTAGAAAATTTCACTGAAATGCCTTCTATTTTGGAGAATGAGTCTATTCTAGTCTAGAAGAGTTTTGATTTGGATCTGTCTAATGGTTTCCTATTGCAAAAAGCTATTTCTACCCATAAAGTTGCATCTCTTCCTCTATTACAGGAAGATACTTTATTAAGACAAAAAACTTGTACTCATTGGCATAATGTTGGGGATTCCAACTCAAAGTTCTTTTCTCTTAAGATAAAAAGGAAAAGGAAATATATCTACAATCTTATAAATAATTCTATCTACAATGATACATCTATTATCAATAGTTTTGACAATGATTACTTTTGTCAGTGTTTAACAACAAAAATTTTGACTAACCTTTTGACGGTTTTAAATCTTATATGTTGGATGATGTTCAACACCTTCATCTTGATAAACATGTTACTACAAAGGAGTTGGATGATGCATTAATTAGTCTATATGAAGAAAAGTACCCATTCCCTAACAATTTTAATTGTAAATTCTATTAATATTTCTTGAGCATTTTTAAAGATGATGTGACCAAGTTGTCCTTGATTCCTTCAAATCTGAAAGGTTGCTTAAAGAAGCCATCAAGACCTTTAATTCCATTATCCCTAAAAGTGATGATACTTGTATCTTGAAAATTGGTGGCCCATTTCTCTATGAAACTTCCTCTATAAAGTGCTTTCTATGATTCTGGTGAACAAGATCCATTTGGTTTTACCCTCTCTTATATGTTACAAAAAGTTAGCATTTTTCAAAACATGAAGTATAAAGGATGCTATTTTACTACCAAATGAAATCATTCATGATTTCAGTAAATAACATGTTCTCCTCGTATGTGTATTAAAGATGTTTCTATTAGTTGGGAAGCACTTTCTTTCATCCTAAAGAAGATAAGTTTTCCTACATGTTGGCTTGTTTGGGTAAAGGGTTCTTTTAATATTGCTTCTTACCAATATTTATTAAATGGAGAGACTTGTGACTCTTGTACTCCTAGCAATGGATTGAAGAAAGGGGAGCCCTTAGCCCCTATCTCTTAGTTATGCAAAGTTTCACCCTTCTCCTAAAAAGAGTGTAAAAGATGGAAAGATTTCTCCTCTTAGGACTTCTCCTAATCTTGAAGTCTCGCACTTGATATTTTCTGATGATCTCATGATCTTCTGTTAAGCTACTTGAAGAAATGCTCATCACATTGTCGATACTTTCAAAAATCTCCTGGATATGACTGGTTTATTGTTGAATCCTTCTAAAATTTCTTTTTTTATAGCTATGATGATGATAAGGACTTGATCTGGTATATTGAATAGGGAACATCCTCAAAGGTACCTCAGGACGCCCCCTCTTTATTGGGAAGTTTAAAGAGGACTTTTGTGCTCCCTTACTAGATAAAACTAAGTCAATACTAGATGGTTGGAGACCCTCTACAGTGTCTTCAGTAGTAAGACTTGAGGTCATTTAGTCTACTATCTCTATCGTGTAACTATATGATCCCTCTACATTCCCTCTTCCATTCTCTTGGCTAGTGAGATTGAATAACTTTGCATAAATTTTTATGAGGGTATTCTGAGAAGAAGAACAATGATCTGATAGTGAAGTGTAACAAGGTGATCACGCCTAAGAAGGAAGGTGGTTTCGATATCAGATTTGTTAGAGATATCAGTAAAGTAGATGTCTTTCTTAATCTGTGAAATATTTCCTATAAGAAAGACAATCTCTGGGTGAGATGGTTCCATGAAAAGCATTTACTTTGCTCTTCCATATAGTGTGTGGATACCAATCATGACTTTCTATGGTTTTTTAACTAACTCATTCTTGTAAGAGATAGCTTGACCCATCTTATCAAATCTAAAGATGGGAATGGTCAGGTGATTAATATTTGGTTTGATCCTTTGCTATCTCACACTATATTTCTCTTGGATATTCTTGTCTTGAATTTTTCTTTAATCTTGGGCTTCACCTAGAGGTTAACTTGTGTTGCATTATTATAGATTGTTCTTGGAATGCTCACATGAACATAATGAATATTCCTTTTGTGTCCCTTGTAAGCTTTGAGTATCCTACTACTGAGGCTGAGGATAGACTAATTTCTTGGTAATGTCAAGGTCCTTAAAGATGTCTCTAATGTGATAAGGATCAAATGGCATGAGAACCCTTTTCCACCTGCATTTGGAAATTTGGGTGACCGTAGATGTTTTGGTTTCATACTTTGAATGTTGCACATAACAAGCTACCAACTACTGATTGAATGGATATCACATCTACATTGGTTTGTTTCCTTTGTATGTTTGACTCTGAGGATATTTCTCATGTTATGTTTTCCTACTTATTTTTGTATGATGTGTGGAATCTAGATGACAGATCTTATTCTTTTATCATCCCTATTTGTACCGCAGTATATTAAGAAACAATAGTGAGGATTCTCAAATTTGTGTTTAAGACATTGTGTATTATCTATGGTGAGAAAGGAATTATCGAGTCAATGAGAATATGGTTATTTCAGTGAAGACTTTCTAGGAGCAAGCAAGAAGAGTTATATTTAGATCATTATAGGCATTTTCCAAGATTTACCTACAAGCTATCATGGATTGGTTGTGGCCTCCCCTATTGATTTCACGTGCATCATCTTTGTGTATAGTTTTTTTTCTATACTTCCCCAGTTACACATTTATCAATCAACTGCTAACAAACATCGATCAATAATCCTTTTGAAAATTAATACAAAAGGAACACTCTTTTCACCAAAAAAGAACATAGGATAAATGTACATTCATTAAAGATCTGACATTAATTTACATCTTTAACTCATAAGTTTTAGAGAAAACAATTGTGATCAAGAAACCTCTTAGCTACTTATTTGATTTTAATCACCAGATCATGGCTATTGTGGAAGTTGGAGGGTTTCTATATATGATTATAATTTTTTATCAAATTGAAGGCAGTTCCAAATAGTATGATTTCTTTTTGGATATAATGAAAACTACCCCAGAGGAAGAGACACTTCAATGAACCTAATTCTTCTGTATACCACCCCCAACTAATCATATATTGGGAGAACAAGCCGACAAGGAGTGACTCAAGTGGTCAAGCACCGTGTCCCCTATTCCCAGTTGCTGCCTTGATTTACCACCCTATCGGGTATTCGGCCTCTTTCACGGGCATGGGAGAGGGGGGATCTTTCTCTCTTAATCCCATATATTGGGAGAACAATATAAACTCACAAAGTGTCCCAATATGCATGATATGATAAGTTTTATTTCTGAGGCTTAGAGTTGGGGGTTTCATCTTCGGTCCCTCATTGGCTAACCCATTCATTCACCACCCAAGATACCACCTTGTTAGGTGAAGCATGAGTTTTACAAATTAGATTGACATCATGATGTTTCAAATCTCATCTACTTTAATTTCTTGGTCGTGGTCTCTTTCTAAGTCTAAAGGTTATTTGTAAATAACTATTGGACTATTTTCATGTCTCGTTGTGAGTTTTAATTTCCTCTAAAATTGTTCACCTTAACTAGTATTTATAAGATAGTTGCGTGAAATTACACTTTGATGATCTCTATGTACTATCTTTATGTATCAAAATGAATCAACCTATAATCATTCACAAAATTTCATATAAACATGGTATTAAATATTTCTTCGGGATCTATATTGACAACTATATGTAAATTTATCAAGTGATTCTTTAATCCACTTTTAAACCTTAATGTAAACTATATATTCATTTGAATATGTGGTTCTTGTATGAAAAATATTATTCTCGTTTTGATCCACCACAAGTTGTTCCCTCTTCCTTATGATTGTTAAAATTCCTCCACAAAATCCATTATTTGATCTAAAAAGCATATTGCACATGGAATGTATAAATAAAAGATAGCATGAAGTTTGCAATTCTCACATGCCTATCTATGCTACACCAACCGGATCTTTTTAGAAAAAAAATACCTCCTTTTAGCAAACAACAATGACATCCTTTGAAAATATCATTACCCCATCACCATATATGTTGCAAATATTGTCAACTCATCTTATGTCATTCAAAGCTTTGTACTAGAAGGCAAAAAAACATTATTCTTATAGAGAATAATAACCTCAATAGTTTTAAAGAAGATTGAAAATCTTGACAAACAGAACTAAAAGAAAAGGGAGTTAGAGAAAAGTAAATGTCTTAAAGTTAGGGCATGAAAACATGTATATAGCCAATCAAGGTTTGTCTCATGGAAATAATTTTTGGGGATATTGAAGTAAGGTTGTGGGTTTAATAACACAAAGATATGTGATTTCCCTTAATATAATTTTCTAGAAGATTGGTTCATGAAATTTAAGCTTCTTTCCCAGATTCACTATATTTAATCGGAGTGGATCAACAAAGTTTAAGTAATAAAACTAAAAATACATGTTTGTCAGTTTAGTTTCTGTTGAGAATCTAGTCATATAACTAGGTGATATTTTTCTTATCTTCTAGATAGTCAGTATATTACAAGTATGACATCTTTGTTGTGTCTTTGTTGGAAAAAAAGTAATTCATTAGAGTGGATACATTTCTAAATAAATTTTGATGGGCATTCACCACAATATTATAGAAAAAGTTGTATTCATCTTTTCTAGGTCATAAATATTACAAAAATGCATATCCTAGAAACAAAATGTCCATACACTAAAAAGTAGTAGAACAAAATAATTACTACTCAAGAAAATTTATTGATTCAATAATTTCATCCATCCCTTAGAATATAAAGTCTCACTTCTTCTAATCTCACCACAAAATACAAAGGTTTTCTTCAATATGACTCCTAAATGAAATATAATATAGGATAAGGACTTATTAGTATTTAATGCAAGTCATTAATAAATTTGTTTAATACTCACAAAAAAAATATAACAGGTCTATGAAAGATCCTTAAAACAATATATAAGGCTCTAGGGGTTCTAAATTACAATAGACCAAGAGGGGGAAGAGTAGAGTGTCAATATGTGAGTTTTTAAATATATTATGCCTACCGAATGCATTCTCAATATCATGTATTTTAGAATGGGATGGACTTCTTAACAATAAGGATCTGGGAGTTATAACGAATAATTGAAATTAGTTGCACTTTCATTATAAAAATGATGATTTGCACCTAATGATGTATTAGTTTTGGCTTAAATTCATGAGAAGGAATATTGTACATATCAAAACTCACAACTAAAATTCTTTGATAATTTATGTGCACAAATTATTAATTGTGTAAGAAGGACATGCCAATTATCCATATTCCGGCCATGTTGTTGTATAATAGTGTTCTACTATGGGACTTCTTGCTTCTCTACAAATGTTGACGAGGACATCTAGTGAAAAACTTGGAAATAGAATCAAGCATACAAATATAGATGTTCTAATCCAATTTGGAGATATATATGATACAAATGTAAGAAATGGATAGATAATGACAACATGAACAACAGTTGTTTGATAGATCTATATTATAAATCATGCATTAAATATCAAGTACCTATTTTATTATTTGATCCACTAAAATTTTCATTTCAATCAAGTCCAATGTAACTTCTTATAAAGGTTCTTTTACTAGTTTACCATTGCTAAAGATCATATTGATATTCATGGCTACATAGTATAAAAAAATGGACTAGACTAATTTAAAAGAAAAAGTTAGTAATTAAAATGGTGAAGTTCATTTGAAAGCATATGAAAATCATGCACACCAATATTTGTGGTGATTTCTAAGAACACTATAAGTGCAATAATTTCTAAAAATGTACTATACTAGTTTTTCCATCACTATGAAACACTGTAGGTGGTGTCATTAAATTCCAAGTTGGGAATGAACCTATGAAGGCTATGTTCATTGTTATTCATAATATTGAAACTTAGACTTTTTTCCATGATTCGATCGATATAATATTTTAAACTATACATGTCAAGTTAATCAAATCTAATTTATGTAATTTCTTTATGACCTTGAATTTCAAATGTAGTTATTGGATTATATAAATAATATGGAGTTTATATATTTTGACTTTTAGTTGGATTGCAAACTCTTATATAATTAAGATTCCATCACCTTATCCATTTTTTTATGTAAATCACCTTATCTATTTTAAGACATTAGAACACAAGGAAAATTGATATTCAACTCCTTCTATGGTGAACCACTCATAGAACTTGTGTAAGACTTGTGGATATGTTAATACAAATATTTCTAATCATAAAAATTTATAAATTAAAACAATTGTGTGTACCCTATGGAAAGCATTCTAGTCTTGGTACATAAAGATGATTTAATATCAACCCAGTTATGATTGTTTAAGTAGAACAATTGATATCTCTCCTTTTATGCAAAATCATTATCAAAATTTTGTCTTATTTTTTATAAATTAATACAATATATATTATTTTTAACAACTAAATTGAATAAAAAATTATGTTTTGTAATAGTTCATACACCTCCTTCACATGTTATAGTTGTTCTTAAGTTAAGTTTTGGTATAAGTATATTTTGATGGTACTTATGGAAAAGACATATGTTATTGGGTCGTAGGGATCAGTGGGAGTAATTGTTGTTGTGACATGATTAGGAGTGATCGCAATAATGGGTTCACTGTAAGGATTCTTCCCTATGTCATTTTGAAATGCTCCCTCAGCCACACATTCTACTTTTAGCGGGTCAATATGGCCTAATATGTGTCACTCAAACTAGTGTCGAGTCACTTTGGTTAAAGATTTGGTCATCATAGACCTAATTCAGGTCACTATAAACCTAGTCAATGACATTTCAGACCCAATTTGGATCACTAGACCCAAATAGGCCCATTGGAACGTGTCTCTAGTTAATATGTTTGTCAAAATTTTGTGTTTGTTGGGCACAATATGCATTTTCCACTCAAACCAACTTGTATATATAAACACACAGAGACCCCACAAGTTGTGTGTGATGTTTCTTTATCTAAACAATCATGTGTGAGACAAAGATGACATTCTTAGTGAATATCTCCTAGGATGTCGGTTGTTTGGATGGATGATAGTCCAATGACCTTCACCAGGATCTAACGGTTACTTTCCCATTATGCTCAAGGCATATGAGGAATCAGGATTAGTACATAATGTTGCATACATGATAGATCCAATTGTCGATGCATATGGAATCACACTCCTGCATTCTCGTTCTTCACAAACTAGGATATTGGGATCTAGAGAGACTAGCACCATGAGACATGGGCAAGTTTTCTCTCTTTGAGTCATGCATGTTGAATCATTTTATCACTTTGTCAATGTATGTACTCTAACTTAGGCCAAGAAGCCTTCTAGATCTATATCTATAGATCTTGATACTTAAGATATATGATGTTTTCCCTAAGTACTTCATATAGAAGGTACCTCCCAACCAAGCATTTATATAGGGATGTCATTCCTCGTCAATAATATGTCATCTACATATAATATGAGGAATACATTTATTTTCCCATTAACCTTCTTGTTAACACATGGTTCATCTTTAATTTGACTAAAGCCAAAATCTTCGAGTGCCTTGTCAAATTGAAGATTCCAGTAGTTGAGATGCTTGCTTCAGTCCATAGATTGACCTTTTTCAGACTTTATTGGCTTGATTTGAACGTATAAAACCTTTGGGTTGTGTCATGTACACATCCTCAAGAATATTCCTATTAAGGAAAGCAGTTCTAACATCCATTTGCAAAATCTCATAATCACAATAATCTACAATGGCAAGCATGATCTAATGGATTTAACCATGGAAACTGGTGAAAATCTCTCATTATATCAACACCTTGAACTTATTCAAAACCTTTCCCAACCAATTCATCTTCAATTTGTACATTACTATCCATGTCGGTCTTATATTTGAAAACCTATTTTCACCCTATGGGTTTTACCCCTTTAAGTGGATTCATCAAGGTCCATACCTTGTTGGTGCATATGGAGTCCATCTCAGATCTCATGGCCTTCAACCATTTTTCAAGATCTTATCCCTCAATAGATTCTAGGTATGTTGTTGGCTCATCGTTATTTATGACCAACATAACTTTGTTGAGTCACAATATATCCAAATATCTTTGGCTCAAGGTGTGTCCTACTAGATCTTCGAGATTTATGTGTCACAAGAGGAACTTGATATTCCACAATTTCTTGTGATTCTTCTTGTTCTTTTTGTACCTCGGAAGGTACAATGTTTTCTTATTGGTCCCAAACTTTTTTTATTTTTACTTTCCTCCCACTTGTTCCTTTAGAAATAAATTCTTTTTCAAGGAATATAGGACCCTGGAAGTAAACACTTTGTTGTCAGATGGAATATATAAGTAGTATCCCTTGGTTTCCTAAGGATATCCAACAAAATGACATTTTTCCAATTTGGGTCTAAGATTTTCAGTAAATGATTGGAACATAAAGTCTGCATCCCCAAATCTTCATGAAAGACACATTGGGACATTTCCTAGTTCATATCTCATATGGTGTCTTTTGAATCGATCTAGAAGTAAGCGATTAAGTGTATATGATGGGGTTCTAAAGCATATCTCAAGAAGGAAGTTGGAATATCAGTAAAACTCATCATTGATCATACCATATTAAACAGGGTATGATTCCTTCTTTCTAATACAACATTATTTTGTGATGTTCTAGGTGGAATCCATTGTGATACAATCCCATGGTCTTACAGAATGTCCTCAAACTCTTGGATTAATTATTAGCCACCTGAATCAAATTGAAGTGCATTAATGCTTTTACCAAGTTAGTTTTTTACTTCATTCATAAAATCCTTATACTTTTCAATGTATTCTAACTTGTATTTCATTAAATACACAAAGCCATATGTATTGAGGTCATCACTAAATGTGATGAAGTGTTGGTATCCACCTTTATCATGTGTGCTAAAAGGCCCATATATATTTGTATGTATGAGTCCCAATATGTTACTTTCTCTCTCACTATTACTTACTTTCTCTCTCACTATTACCAGGGAAAGGCGATTTTCTCATCTTTTCCAATAAAGAAGACTCGCATGTCTATATTGATTCAAAATCAAAGGTGTCCCAATAAAGATATTTATGGATTCTACAAATGTGTTTTGCATTTATGTTCCCTAAGAGACAATGCTAAAGGTATGTTTTGTTTGAGTCATCAAGTTTAAGCCTTTTCGTATTTATGTTGTACATGCTTATCTTGAGATCTAATAAATAAAGACCATAAGACATAGGTGAATTTCCATAAAAGATCGCATCTCTACATATAGAAAATTAAGCATTCTTTATATGAAATTTGAATCCATTCTTGTCCAAACATGAAATAGAAATGATATTCCTATTAATGGTAGGTACATAATATCAGTTCTCTAACTCTATTAAAAGCCTGTAGTAAAAGATAAATGATAGGTTCCAACTGTAGTGGCAATAAATTTTTCTCCATTTGCAACATGTGGTTCCACCTCACCTTCTTCAAGGATTTACTTCTTTTTAGATCTTGCATATTAGAGAATATGTGAGATTCACATACGGTATCCAATACCCATGATGAAGAAGTAGACATATTTATCTCAATAACATATATATCAAAAGTGAATATACCTATCCCCTTTCTTCTTCTTCCTAAGTTGTTCTCAGTAAAGAGTGAAATTCCTATCCTGGTGACAATCGCCTTCCTTACTCACCCCTCCCTTCTCCTTAAGTGCAGAAGACTTAGTTATAGCCTCAAAAAAATTGTCTCTTCCTTTGCCCTTGGTCTCCCCTTTTCCTTTGTTGATCATCATCACGGATTTAGGTTGGTCCTTCTTCATTTGTGATGTGGTATTTTTTAACATGCCAAGAAATTCAGACATCGGTTTAGCCAAGTTGTTCATGTAATAGTTTGTAATAGAATAGCTATATGATTCAGTGCAGAATTCATATCCATGGACAAATGTTGGCCTAAAGGAAATCCCAGTCTCTCTAGGTTTTCCACATGCCTAATTATCTTGAGCACATGGAGCCCTACTGGAACTCACTCTGCCATTTCACACTCAAACATCTCTTTTGGAGACATTGTACCTCTTCTGCCTTGCTTGATCCTGGTACGTTCTTAAAATGTGTTACCATCTCAAGAATGCCCATGTTTTAGTTGAAAATTCAAGACTTGACTTATAATGAGTCTTCAATTTCTAGGCGATATTCCCTCCTACTATAGGGAGGGGGAGTCCCAGCATAAGGCATCTCATATTCTATCACCTAAGAGCCTTCTCTGGGTGCACAATGCCATAAGGGAAGGAAGGAGTTGTATCTTCTTGAAAAAAAATCCTCCACCTTGTTGCCAGATTAGGCAATATGACTCTTTCCATTCTTATAAGTTCCTTTGTGCTTATGCATATAATGTCTGAGTAGACCCCTCATACCAGGACATGCAGAGTGACCCAATATCCCTTATCTTATTTTAATTATATTTAACTCCATGATTCTATTGATTAGATGTTTTTTCGATTAGTACTCGTTCTATGCTTAAATAAATTATATATTTGTTAGATGAAGAGATCAGGGATACCAATCTTGTATAAACCCATAGACCCCTGACAAGATCCCTGATGGGGCTCTATGATTGATCTATCCATTTTATCTTGTTAGTTAAATGTTGGTAATGAGATCCCAATTCCATGAATTGGAACACTTATTGAAACGCGTAACCTCTTGATGAGATTGTGATAGAGATTTACTGAATTGTTGAACGATGATACTCAAACACTAAGATCCTAAGTTTGTGGCAAGTTCGACCCTTACAAGATTTGTGCTCTCCCACAAGGGCAAAAATCCTCATTGTCCTGATCTAATTTATAAAAATAAAGGAGTTGAATCAGTTAAAGTAAATACTTATCTATGGTGGTAAACCCCTGGACTTCAAATATATCTTCATTAATTGAATTAAATCTCAACTTAACAAATTTTCTTCCTACAATTTCCATTTCCTATTGTATCTTTAATTAGTCTCTACAAACCGGATTTTAAATATTAATCTAAGCAATTAGTTCAAATTTTAAACATGTTGTTACACGGGTTCGACCATTTATGTACTAGAGTTAACTTGTTCACTTGCTGGCAAGTTAACTGTTACTTTAAAGGCTAAACTCTAGGGAATAATATTATCTAGTGAATTTTTTTTGCAAACGATATACATCTATCACAACCAAATCAGACAACAATTGAAACCAAAGTTGGTATTATACAACTCCGAGTGAGGTTCATCATTAGTCTAGGTAGGGTTACCTAATTTCTTAACTAAATCTAACATGAAATAGTCATATTACAATTGCTTTGGGTTTGATATCATATTGTAAAGAGTGAGACCTAAGAGGGGATCCACTCCTCACTAAACTAAGTAATAAATTATCCACCTTCCAAACACATTACAATGTATAAAGGAAAGGAGGTATTTGTTTTATTTCTCAAATGGTATATATCACAAGACAAAATGATTAATATGAAGCAGAAATATAATTATTTACAATGTTACAAAATGGCCCATATGCATGGCTTCCTACCTCAGGGTGGTATTACAATATAAATAAAGGTACATATAATTATACATAAGACCAATTGCAAAGGGTCACCTGCCCATCCCAAGTTACCCTCGTGTCCACCTTCCTCTATATGAAGTTCCTAAACTTGCTCTCTATAGTACCTACACCTGGATGGTTTGGGAGCAACACCCATCAAAAGACAAGGAAAAGTATGTGCCAATAAATATTGAGTATGATCATAAAATAAACTAATTAGACATAATAGTATGTAAGAGAAAGAGAGTTTGTTCCCATACAAGAGGGGGTATAGAAATTGGGTAAGATTGAGAGAAATTAAACAAAACAACAAATAATATACAATGGAGTAACAAAAGAATGATGCATTATCAACTTTGAGAAATAGTACATGAATAAGGAAATTGTTGCCTTTTATCATTTCACAATCAATAAATATAAAGTGCATTTAGATTACAACAGACTATAACAAGCTCGAGTAGGGATATGGGACCCAAAAGCCTAAGTGCTCAGCATATAAAACATGATAGGGGAATACCCAATGCTTGACAGTAGGATTAAAACCTCATTGCCTAAATATATCAAATGTGTCAAGGGAACAAAACCCTATTTCTAGAAGGAGGAATAAAACCTCATTGCCAAAAACATGTTTAAATTACTACCATACATTGCTACTCCAAATTTCACACGCAAATCGAGTAGGAAAGATCATAGTGCAGTCCAATTTTTTATTCATGTGCATAAGGGATTTGAACATCCAACATATGAAAAATGGAGTCACATGACTCATATAAAAGGGAAATGTGATTCCAATAATAAATAATGGATAATTTAGTGTATAATATTCAATATTGAAAAATGAAGTTCAATGATATTCAAAAGGACAAAATG
Source organism: Alisma plantago-aquatica (assembly GCA_963693085.1). Taxonomy (NCBI): domain Eukaryota; kingdom Viridiplantae; phylum Streptophyta; class Magnoliopsida; order Alismatales; family Alismataceae; genus Alisma; species Alisma plantago-aquatica. The sequence goes on along the minus strand of OY856410.1, from coordinate 374,885,776 downwards.
TCAATAGAAATATTCCTCAACATTAACAAATTAGAGTCCCATTATATTCTGAAATTAAATCTTGAAGAAGCACATACCTTATATCTTGATCAAACATATCCCATATCACACCCCAGGTCCAAGATAGAACCCTAAATCACCTAATAGAATATTATATACTATATCAAGATTAAAACCTACTCAAAGTTAAATTCTTATAATAAACTTTTAGATAGAAAAATTACTAAATTCTTATAATAAACTTTTAGATAGAAAAATTAGGTCTTGAAAACCTTAGTAATGATAGGCCTTATTATTTTGATTCTAAAAATGTCTTTTTAATTTTTTTTTCTTACCAATATTATTTATGAATTTTTTAAGGTTAATAAAATTTTAAAAATTATATAACAACATTCAATGCAATTGACTATTATGTACTGCTTCATGATTTTAGGTTGTAGGTTGTGACAATGGTGATTAAGTAATGTTAAACTAAAAGACCTGTGTGGCTGGAACATGAAAAGACATGGTAAATTACCAACATACCACAACAAAATTTGATGGTATCCAAATGAATCAAAAAGACAATCTTGATATTTTACCTTGCAAGAACACAAAAAAAGAGTTCAATCTTGAGTTAAAATACAAAATTGCTTGATAACTACATTGTTGGCCATCTTTTTGTAACCCTACCATCCCTAATAGATCCAACAACACAAAAAAAGGGGAAAGATGTAATAGACTCCCAAAGCTTCTTCCACCATCTTTATCTCAAAGAAGGAATTGAATTTCATAACTGGGTCAAACCACATAGGAACATGGTACTAAGTTTAGCCTTCAAATCACTTGATGCAGTAAAAAGGGAGGAAACCAACAAAGAACTTCATCAAGGAGTCAAAAATATTACCATAAAACTATTATCATAGCGGCTCAAAATGGAAATATGGCAACTAATGTTAACCTATGAGAGGGGAAAACAAATTGGTAGCTTGCACCACAAGAAGGCTTGCAAGGCCTTAACCGATATAATCCAATGATTGATAAAAGCTAAAGTTCTGAGAAGGAAGTTTGGATGAATTCCCAGCTACCGATAAAAATGGATAATCTTGAGGTGTTGAGGACCTTGTACAAAGTCATTGACATCATTCCTACTATGAGAGGGATATTAGAACTCACAATCAAGATCGTGTGCCATGTACTTTCCAACATGGTTCTATCAAGCTTCTTGGAAGAAACAAAATCTTGAGCATGGATAAGATAGAGGGGGAAAGGTTACATGGTTGAGGATAGGTATCAATAAGGAAAATGATAAATAGGAAATAAGAGAAATTTAGGAAGGTAGGAGTCATTGGGGTGAGAGGAAGCAGAAGAACGCTTGCTCATATAACAAAAAATAGAAGGGTGAAGAAGAGAAAGGACGTGATGTTCTACCATCCAAATAGAGAACTATGCAAAAATAAAGCACATAGCGTGTGGCAATTTAATGCAATAAAATCTAGGAAATAACAACAATTTGACCAGTCAAATAAGAAATTAATGTTTAAGTTATTTACTATATTATTTTCTAATTTTACTGGTGAACAATTGATGTCAAATTGACCTAAAAATTTCTAGGTATCTTGATTCTACTGTAAGGAATTGAAATTTTGCATTTTTTTTGCATTTTGGAAATATTTTGCTTCATATTTATTCGCTTATGTATTAATTACCCATTTAGGGTATTCGTTCCATTTAATGACCAGATAATGTTAAGTAATTAATTCTGAATTGGGATTTGCTACAATGTCTTGATTTCTCTTACACTATAATTCTAGTAATACTCTAGAGCACCATACTTGGGTTAAACCCATTAATTAGTGTAATTTATTCATCAATTCTTGCTATTTAATTTATTATGACTATTTTATTTTAGGAGTATTCATATATAGTGGATATTTATGAATTAATGGTTTTATTTGACTCCAATAAATCCTAATACACTTTAATTTAGGGGAAAATGAACTTAATACTATCACAATTGAATATAACATAGTAAAAGGGAGGGTTAACCTATAAACCTAGATTCAAGTATAGTATAAGTTATTTCATAAATCTTTTCAACAATAAAGGCGCAGACTTATCGAACATAGTTCTAAATTGGCATATGTTATTAAACAAAGGTTTTTAACCCTCTCCCTCTGGTGGAACCCTTCATACATCATGAAATTAAGAAGCTTGCATTCTACCAGGGAATACATCAATCACCAAGACCATGTGACTTCAACATGTATTTCTATATACACAATAGAGACATGATAAAAATACATGTAATTAGAATGTTTGAGGAACTCTTTCATGAGGTTGACATTGACTAGTCAAATCAGAAACATTACTTTCATAAAATTATCACCAACCCAAAAAAAAAGTCAATATGGACCAATTTATTAATAGTTCATACAAATTTTTATCCAAAACTCTTATCTCCAGGCTTTAAAACACATGAGTCACATCATTAACAAGGAACAATCTGTATTCATTGAGGTTTGTAAAATCCAAGATGCATGCATTATTGTAAACAAAATCATACATGCTAGTATCGACTCTAAAGAGATGATATTAGTCTCAAATTGGATTTTGATAAAGATTTTGATAGCATCACTGGATCATCCTTATCTAATGTTTGTAGGGTATGATGTGGTTGAGCTAAGTAAATTTTTCCATATGCTCCAATGCAAACCCAATTCTTTCACTATACAGTATGTGGGACCCCCTTTATCCCCCTCTAAACTTCCAACCTCATTTCAGTTCCTATCCTAGAAATAGGTTATCAAGATAGAAATCCATATGTCTTAACAAAGTAGGAAGCCTTACCCTCCTCAATGAATCTCTATCAGACATACCGACCTATTTTTTAGTTGCATGACTCATCCAAAGAAGACAGAACTATAAATTGAATAATCTAGAAAGGATGTTCTTTGGGGTTTCTCTATTTATAAGAAAAATACACATATTCAACTAGTCGTTCCATAAAAAATCAAAGAAACTATGTGGATGGGGTTGTTGGCATGTATGCCCATAGAGCCAGTCATATGATGATTGTAATGACATATTTTGTAAATGATTTGAATAATAATAAAGGCAATTTCCGTCTATATGTTTTAACTATTTTTGAGATAATAGTATTACATGATAGATGTCTAGAGAATGACAAAACTCAATGACGTATGTCTTCAAGTACGTGACTTGAACAATGAGATCATATGGATGTTAAGAGTATGTACATTCTCACTAATGTCCCTAGTCATTTGTTATTGTGGAAATAACTATAGACATAAATAATACAAAAGACTAGAGTGTGCGTTGGTTGATGATAGAATCTCATTAGTCATGATATATGATATCAAACCAAGCACACAGATACATGTTAGAGAACAGTGTATCAGACAGACCCATAGTAAGAGTGATGCATGGAAACCACACTTAGTTAGTCAGGATCATCTCTTATAGTATTGATGGTGATTGTGGTTCTTAGACCTGAAATCACTAGACTAAGCACATGTGGTTGGGTACACTTTGACATCATCAAGTGTAGTCCTGAAACATGGGTTGTTGTAAAGGTGATGATTGGGTGACTTTGACACATGGGGACTTGACTATGAGTGATAGATATGGAATTTGTCTCTCCTAAGGGAGTGTGATATCCTGGCTACTTGAGGAGTGAGACTGAGAAATTCATAGCCATGCAGATGTAAGTCAATATATGATATTGAACTTACATATATCTCAGACAATCTACTCTGAATCAAGAAACATGGATTGAACGTTTGTAGAGGATGACAAGTCCATGCCTCGAGTTCAATTTGGATATCAGTGACAAAGGAACTATACATTCATTGTAACACCAATAACAGATTGTAGGTTGAAAGTTGTTCTCCAACTTTCCTATTCACTTGGGTAGCACTGATATGCGACTAGGAACCACTTTTTGCTTGTGAAGTCATAAGTTAGTTATGGACATTCACTGCCAATGTGAAATGGGGCCTATAAGGTCACACACATAGGATTAACCTAAAAAAGGACTTTATCCATGAATGTTGTTTAGATTGATTACTGAAGTGTTTAGGTACTCAATTAAAGATTCAATCAATAGACTTGACTCAAAATCATCAAGTTCAAGTGTTGAACCAACTGATTAGAGTGTCAGATTGATTGAGAACTGCATTGACTGAGTTTTGTACAACCTGGACCACCAACCGACCGGTTCACTGGGTGAACCGGTCAGATCATGGTTAGTGAGACGATCGGTTCATACTGGTGAACCGATCAGTTCACTTAGACCAAACAAGCAAGTGTTGGGTTTCTCGATTCATGAGAAAAGATCCTCGTTTCACTTGTTCAATTCCATTAGGACAAGAATTAACTTTGCATAAATTAGAAATGAATAAGGAAAGCCAATTGTAGGCAAGTTTGGGAAGTGAAATGACTGGTTCACTGGGTGAACCGATCAGCTCACCTACCCAAATGACCAGTTTAGTTATGAATCGACCGGTTTGCCTTCCACAGCACAATCAGTTTGTGGAAAATCTGGACCCTTCTACTCCCGCACAGACTGGCAACCCTGACCCTACCCTCTGCTATGAATAGTGGGGTACATGGGGCTTCTCAGAACACACAACTCATAACATCAGTTGCTCTACAAATTTATTGTCCTCTCTAGTTTTGGTAACTGAGAGAGCCCAAGCAAGTTCTACCCGTCTAGGGGGGACAGCGAGGAAAGACAAATGTAAAAAAGTGACTGGTGGTGGGAGAGTGTGTCGGTGACTGGTACGTCAACAGAGGGGGACGACTCCTTCTAGTTTGTCCATCAAGACGACTAGAGTTCCCAGTGGTCCGTGTGGACTATCTATAGAGGAAGGAGATTTCTTCTACTCAGGAGGACGACCGTCAACTGCAGTCTGGGTCTACACTAGGAGCTGGACATACGTCATCGAAGACTAGGTGGTTGAAGACCGCACTAGCTATGAGGTATTGTCACTTAGAAAGCCTTAGGACCAGGTATATCTTACTAAACCATCATTCCTATTGCATAGTTGTTGATGTGATCTGTTGGTTATGGGTTTGTGGTTAGATAAAAAAATTTGTTTCCGTTGCCCGTTCTGTCCCACAAAACCCAATAGTAGTATCAGAGCCACGTCAACATACTGTGTTTTAGGATAAATCGATAGGATCAGATTTTAGTTTTTCGCCATTTATTTATTGCATGTGATGTGAATACTTTAAATGGATAATGTGCATATCTAATTAAACACCACAAATCCTTATATACATATATGATATGGTATATATATGTAATTGATACGCATCGCCCTAAAATGGTTTTGATGGTGGATGTGTAGTGTGGTTATGGCCTATGAACCCCTATGTGTGTGCTTGGTTGTTTGCATCTCGATCTATGTACTGAGTCCTTTCTTCTGTTCCAGATCTAACTCGAGATAACTCGAGCCTTCTCTTCTACATTTTCTCCCCCAGAATGTAACTCGGGGTTTCCCAAAGAAATATGTAAAAGTAGGATAGTTTTATTTCTTGTAATATCAAAGACTGGTGGGCACCCAGACGGACAACTAAAGGACCGAGATGATCAGTTGATGGTGTGAGACGAGTAGTTGGTGGCCTAACGAGGAGCACGAAGACCTGACAAACTGGCCATCTGGAGGAGCCAGACGATCGGTTGGTGACAACCAACCGACTGGCTAGGAGGCGAGCCGATCAGCCATAGGATGAGTTGATCAACCCGGAACGGCCCAAGCGCAAATCTTCATCAATAATAGGTTACTGCATGTGATGTAGACCTAGATGACCGTAATTCCTTATGGCTTAAGGAATTACAAATAGGATGGCCATAATCATTTCTTTATTGCTTCACATGTTTTCTTATGGGATATAACATGTATATGATACGTACTATATATGTGGTGATTGGATATGTATATGTATATAAATACTAAACCCCTCAATATAATATTAAGTCTTAGATGCTTTCCATAAGTAGCACACATAAAAATCTTGATCGACAAGTATGGGCATCCCAACGGGGGTGGTCGTCTATCTCATGGAAGTGTGATGGTAGTTGTGTGGGCCTGCCAAGCGGGGTACACTCCTATTGTGTTGGCTTTTGGTTCAGGCTTAACTAAATGGTCTTAATGAGATTAAGCACTTAGAGGCATGCAAATGACTATGGAAAAGAGTTGTGCATATCATCTATCCAAGAATTGCATATGATGCAATTGGTAAAAGTTACCTACCTTAATTATTGATTTTGGACGTTGGTGTTGGCCAGTTAATAACTCAATTGTTTTAGAGCTTGGCTCACTAGAAGGTTGTATGCTGCAATCTTCTGAATTGATGGTGAGGGCTATCAGTTTGAACAAAATAGTGGGTAGGAGTACATTATGGAAGGATCAGTCACCGGGGCAAACCCTCCTCCAATCATAATTGTGCTATGCACCCTCCCTGTGAGCCCGTGTTAAAGGAAGAACTACCTAGCGATAATTAATTAAAGGCCTAATTAAATATCATTAACTTTATTCAAATCAAATTAAATCAAATGGTGTTTTGATAAAATGCAAACTTTTTCTCTTGTAGAATCAAATGGCAAAGAAATCATCATTGAAATCGGACAATTTAATTGAGATATATTTCCATAACTAGTTTAGGACTATGAGAAGTGTTCTGCATATTCCTAAGATACCAGTGGCTATAAAATCCTCTCTATGTATGCCTAAGGCATTATTTGAATGCAAACTAAAAGAAGGAAATCCAGTTCAACCCCGTGTGCTCAATATGATTGGCAATATAGAACGTCTAGAGAAATTGGGAATTCCTTTGGATCAAGAGTTGGCCACAGATATGATTTTACAATATTGCCTAAATCATATATCATGTTTATGAAGTATTACTACTTGTGCAACATGTCTAAACCACTGTCAGAGTTGCTTGACATTTTGAAAAATATTGAAGCACAAATGAAGTAGGATAGTTCCATGATAGTGATCAGTGGAATGGAGTCCAAGGACACATGCAAGGCAGAGAAGCATTCTCCCACCAAGCTGAAGTCCAAGTCTTTTGCACTCAAAATATGGTGAGGATTGAGGAAATTAAGGAAGACGAAGTGAGAGATAGAGATCTCTACTTCTGATGTATATGTAATTGAGATTAACTTTACTACTTCTTCATCATGGGTACTCGATACCGGACGTAGATCACACATTTTTTCAAATGTGAAGGATTCGAAAAGAAGTAGGCCTTTAGCAAAAGGCGAGGTTGAACTACGTGTTGCTAATGGAGCAAGAGTTGCTTCCAGTGTAGTAGGAACCTATGAGTTAACTCTACCAAGTGGGTTGATAATAGATTTACAAAACTACTATTATGTACCTTCCATTAATAGAAATATCATTTTTGTATCTTGTTTGGACAAGGATGGATTTGAATTTCTTATTAAGAATGGAAAATGTTCCATTTCTAAAGATGGGATCTTTTATGGCAGTGCCCCAAAATCTTATGGTCTATATTTGATATATCTATAGACAAGTGTATACAACGTAAACACCAAAAGACAAAAACTTAATGACTCAAACAAAACATACCTTTGGCATCGTCTTCTAGGGCACATAAATGAGAATTGCATATCTAGACTCCATAAAGATGGATATATGGACTCTTTTGATTATGAATCAATAGAGACATGTGAATCTTGTTTATTAGGCAAGATGACTAAGACTCCCTTTTTAGGAAAAGGTGAGAGAGCGAGTGATCTATTAGGACTCATACATACAGATGTATATGGGCCTTTTAGAACAAGTGTTAGAGGTGGGTATCAATACTTCATTACCTTTATTGATGACTTTAGTAGGTATGGCTATGTTTACTTGATGAAACATAAGTCAGAGACCCTTGAAAGGTTCGAGGATTTCATGAATGAAGTACAAAACCAACTTGGCAAAAGTATTAAGGCACTTTGATCCAATTGAGGTGGAGAATACTTAAGCCAAGAGTTTGAGAACCTTCTGAGAGCCCGTGGTACTATATCACAATGGACTCCACCTAGAACACCACAACATAATGGTGTGTCAGAAAGAAGGAATCTCACATTACTGGACATGCTGCGATCTATGATGAGTTTTGCTGATCTTCCAACTCCCTTCTGGGTTTATGCTTTAACAACTACCGTGTTTACACTTAACCACATACCATCTAAATCGGTTCAAAAGACACCATATGTGATATGGCATGGGAAGCGTCCCAATATGTCTTTTATGAATATGTGGGGTTGTGAAGCTTATGTCAGGAAAATGTTTTCTGAAAAGCTTGGACCCAAATCAGATAAATGTTATTTTGTTGGATACCCTTTAGAGACCAAAGGATATTACTTTTATTCTCAATCTGACAACAAAGTGTTTGTTGCCAGACATGATGTATTCCTAGAAAAGGAATTTATTTCCAAAGGAAACGGTGGGAGAAAAGTGGAGCTCGAAGAGGTTCAAGACCAACAAGAAAACATTGAACCCATAGATGTATAAGAGGAACATAGAGAATCACAAGTTGTTGCATAATCTCAAATTCTTCAAGTAACATAGGAACCGCATAGATCTAGTAGGACACACCTTGAGCCTGAGAGATTTGTATATCTTTTGACTCAAGAAGGCGGTGAGTTGGTCATAGATGATGAGCCAACAACCTATCTAGAATCTATCGAGGGGCCAAATTCTAAGAAATGGCTTGAGGCCATGAGATTTGAGATGGAATCCATGTATACAAACAAGGTATGAACCTTGGTGGATCCACCTGAAGGGGTTAAACCCATAGGGTGCAAGTGGGTATTCAAGAAGAATACTGACATGGATGGCAATGTGCAAACTTTTAAAGGCAGATTAGTTGCAAAGAGTTTCAGACAAGCTCAAGGTGTTGACTATGACGAAACCTTTTCTCCAGTTTCCATGATTAAGTTCATCAGGATCATGCTTGCTATTGTAGCCTACTATGACTATAAGATTTGGCAGATGGATGTTAAAACCGCATTGGGAATCTTTTCGAGGATGTGTACATGACACAACCTGAAGGTTTTATAAATCCAAAGGATGCAAATAAAGTATGTAAACTACAAAGGTAAATCTATGGATTGAAGCAAGCATCTCGGAGTTGGAATCTTCGATTTGACTAAGCAGTCAAAGAGTTTAGCTTTATTCAAAATGAAAATGAACCTTGTGTGTACAAGAAGGTTAGTGGGAGCATGATTGCATTCCTCATATTATATGTAGATGACATACTATTGATGGGGAATGACATTCATGCTTTACAAAAGGTAAAGACATGGCTTGGAAATACATTTTCAATGAAAGACTTAGGAGAAGCATCTTATATCTTAGGAATCAAGATCTATAGAGATAGATCTAGAAAGCTTCTTGGACTAAGTCAAAGCACATACATTGACGAAGTGTTGAAGAGGTTCAGCATGGAGAACTCAAAGAGAGGAAACATACCCATGAGGCATGGAGTTCCCATCTCTAGAGCTCAATGTCCCAAATCTTGTGAAGATAGGGAACGCATGAATGGGATTCCATGTGCATCAGCAATTGGATCCATCATGTACGCAATATTGTGCACATGTCTAGATGTCTCATATGCACTCAGCATGACAAGCATATACCAGTCAGATCCCAGAGATGCTCACTGGATAGTTGTGAAGAACATCCTAAAGTACTTGAGAAGGACTAAGGATCAATTCCTCATCTACGGTGGCGAGGAAGAGTTGGTGGTAAAGGGTTACACCGATGCAAGATTCCAAACCGATAAAGATGATTATAGATCGCAATCAGGATTTGTGTTTTGCCTCAACAACGGAGTTATGAGCTGGAAGAGTTCCAAGCAAGAGACATTTGCATATTCTATGACATAGGCTGAGTATATTGCTGCATCCCATGCAGCAAAGGAGGCTCTATGGATCAAGAAGTTCATCTCTGAACTTGGGGTGGTTCCTAGCAACTGTGATGCAATTGAGCTTTATTGTGACAACAATGGATATATTGCACAAAATAAAGAACCCAGATCATATCAACGGTCCAAGTACATACAACAGTGCTTCCATCTCATACCAGAGATCATACAATGAGGAGATGTGAAGATTTGTAGAGTACCAACTGAAGACAATATTTTTGATCCCTTGACTAAGGCATTTTCACATCAGAAGCATGATGGTCATGCTAGATCACAAGGATTGATATTAGTGGGTGATTGGCTCTAAGTGTAAGTGGGAGTCTGTTGGTATGTATGCCCATAGATCCAGTCATATGATGATTGTAATGGCATACTTTGTAAATGATTTGAATAATAATAAAGGCAATTTCCATTATATGTTTTAACTATTTTTTAGATAATAATATTACATGATAGATGTCTAGAGAATGACAAAACTCAATGATGTATGTCTTCAAGTACGTGACTTGAACAATGAGATCATACGGATGTTAAGAGTATGTACATTCTCACCAATCCCCTAGTCAGTTGTTATTATGGAAATAACCATAGACATCAATAACACAAAGGACTAGAGTGTGTGTTGGTTGATGATAGAATCTCATTATTCATGATATATTATATCAAACCAAGCACACATATACATGTTAGAGAACAGTGTATCAGACAGACCCACCGTAAGAGTGATGCATGGAAACCACACTTGGTTAGTCAGGATCATCTCTTATAGTATTGATGGTGACTATGGTTCTTGGACCTGAAATCACTGCACTCATCACATGTGGTTGGGTACACTTTGACATCATCAAACACAGTCCTAAAACATGGTTGTTATAACGGTGATGATTGGGTGACTTTGACACATGGGGATTTGACTGTGAGTGATAGATATGGAATTTGTCCCTCCTAAGGGAGTGTGATATCCTAGCCACTTGAGGAGTGAGATTGAGAAATGCATGGTCATGCACATGTAAGTCAATATATGATATTGAGCTTACATATATCTCACATAGTCTACTCTAAATCAAGAAACATGGATTGAACATTTGTAGAGGATGACAAGTCCATGCCTTGAGTTCAATCTGGATATTAACGACAAAGGAACTATACATTCACTGTAACGCCAATAATAGATTGTAGGTTGAAAGTTGTTCTCCAACTTTCCTCTTCACTTGGGTAGCATGAATGTGTGACTAGGCACCGCTCTTTGCTTGTGAAGTCATAAGTTAGTTATGGACATTCACTGCCAATGTGAAATGGGACCTATAGGGTCACACACATAGGGTTAACCTGGAAGAAGAGTTTATCCATGAATGTTGTTTAGACTGATTACTGAAGTGTTCAGGTACTCAATTAAACATTCAATCAATAGACTTGACTCAGAATCATCAAGTTCAAGTGTTGAACCAACTGATTAGAGTGGCAGAATGATTGAGAACTACATTGACTGAGTTCTGCACAACTTGGACCACCAACCGACTGGTTCACTGGGTGAACCGGTCGGCTCATGTTCAGTGAGACGACCGGTTCACAGTGGTGAACTGATCGGTTCACTTAGACCAAACGAGCAAGTGTTGGGTTTCCCAATTCGTGAGAACCGATTCAGTTATGAACCGATTGATTCACCTACCGCTGCACAATCAGTTTGTAGAAAATCCAAACCCTTTTACTCCCGTACAGATTGGGAACCCTAACCCTGCCCTCTTCTATAAATAGAGGGGTACAGGGAGCTTCTCAGAACACACAACTCAAAACATCAGTTTCTTTGTAAAGTTGTTATCCTCTCTGGATTTGGTAACTGAGAGAGCCCAAGCAAGTTCTACCCATCTAGGGAGGAACAACGAGGGAAAGACAATTTCAGAAAAGTGACTAGTGGTGGGAGAGTGTGTTGGTGACTAGTACGTTGACAGAGGGGTACAACTCCTTCTATTCTATCCATCAAGATGACTAGCGTTCCTGCTGGTACGTGTGGACTATCTATAGAGGCGAGAGATTTTTGCTACTCAGGAGGACAGCCATCAACCGCAGTCTGGGTCTACACCAGGAGCTAGACAGACGTCGTCGAAGACTAGGTGGTCAAAGACCGCACTAGCTGTGAGATATTGTCACTGAGAAAGCCTCAGGACCAGGTATATCTCGCTAAACCATCCTTCCTATTGCATAATTGTTGATGTAATTTGTTGGTTATGGGTTTGTGGTTAGATAAAAAAATTTGTTTCTACTGCCTCTTCTGTCCCACAAAACCCAATAGGGGTATCACTAAAATTAGGTTGCACCCCAATGTTTGTTATTAAAGTTAATTATAGTACAATCCAAAGAAATAAGAACATATGGTATCACTTCATCACTCACACATATTACATTTATATTTCCCTTGGACTATTACACTTTAGGAAGTATATCAACCATAATTCCCAACTCATTTGGAACCAATCCACACAACTCCATGCATTAGGAATATGTCTTTTTAAGAAGATAACTAGTCTATTACGGGTAGGCTAGATCAACCTAGTATCAACATAAATATACCAAATAATATTTAGAAATATCAAACTTGTAAAATCTTACAACCTTTTGATATTACACAGACAAAACTTTGTTGAGAGACTACTACTGCATAGTATACTCCTTGAGAGACAAGTTAATTGGACTGTTTTTGAACTACAAAGACCACATATATTTTCAAGACCCCATTGGGTCTGGGGAACTAAATATCCAGTTCATCAAGCATATAAATTTTTATGTGACCCTCGATATAGTAGTCTTTATGTCGAGTATTTTTGCAACATCAAATGTCTTCATAAATTACTCAATCCTTTATGGCTTATAAATTATAACAGAGTAAACTTTTCCTTTGATTATAATGTATAAAGAGAAGTGTCCAAGAACCTTTTATGTGTTTTCTTTGCTAAAAACACTAAGGAAGCATAAAATACATTTTCATAGATTACCCCACTACAAAGTACATTCAATCACATTTATTTTCATATACAAAGTCACAACAACAATAGTTGCTAGTATGAAAAAACAATATACCTATTTAATAACATAGATGCTTATCGAGATAAAATTTATAAGTTAGATTTTAGAGAACTTTCTATGAGTAACTTTTAGCATATTTGGATTGAACACAACAATTGAATATTTGACTCCATTCAGTGCAATAAAGACAACATTATTGTTGATATCTATACCCCTTACCCGTCATGATGATATCCTCTTATTCATAGGCGATGCTGGCTCCACATGTAAGGGAAAAGTCACTTCACATGCTTTCTCTTTCTCTAAGGAAGATGAAGCCTACATTCCAACCAGAGCCATTAACTTTGATACTTATGTGGTGATGTACTTCTTCCCAAGAGCCATATTAACCCATAACTAAAAAACTTACCATTGTCACTACTATCTCACTTGACTACAAATTCTACTATGACACCAATTATTGTCACACTATCTTTGTTACAATCATTCATGCCTTTATGACTAGATTGTATCACTATTGCATCATAATCCTTTAGTTGGTTATTGTAAGTGTTGGGTTTTGTGGAGAAAACATGTGCGGCGGAAGCAACAAAATCCACGCAACCCGAAACAGGATCTCGTCGACAACAGCATATTCGAAAGGAGTGTTTGCGGGATATACCTTATCGCGGAGCAAGTCCGGCGATGTCCCACTGCACAAAGATGTGCAACGACACTAACCTACACGGACGGAACTTATCTCCCGTTCGCTGTCACAGGATGATTCGGCGGCGCTCCTTTCGTATGATGATGTACGTTGCTCATAACACGCACGGATGGTCATTGATGTCCTCCGAACGCAGGCGTCTCAGCGTCTGCGTCTCTACTTTGTCCACGCGGATGGATTGGAACTCCACGTCGTGCTTTCTAATCCAGCGGGAAGGATTTGTGTCTGTGTGGTGGTGTGCTAGCAGCGTGTTGCTCTCCTTTCTCTCCTAAGGATGGTGACGGCTAGGGTTTACGTACGTGAGCGTAAAATGAAAAGCCTCTCTCGATATCTTATATAGACATCATCCGTAAACCTCATTTAAATAGGATACGAAGGGAAGTAGGGTTTCCTAAACCCATCGGTAAATAGAAATGCTGCGTTAATTAAAATGCTCGTGGATTAATTAGAATATTCTGGAATTCATTAATTAACCAAATAATCGCATTAATCGATTAATTAATATCTGACTCCATGCAATCGCTTGGGATGGCTCTATGGGCATATATACCAACAGACTTCCACTTTCACTTAGAGCCAATCACTCCAATATTATTCTAATTGATTACATAAACATTTTAGTAATCAATGTGATTTGGAGCAATTCCAATCAAATCCACAATCATACTCCTATTCCAACACATCCTATGTGTGTGACCCGGTAGGCTCCAAATTACGTTGGCAGTGATATCCATAATCATATTATGATTTCACAAGCAATGATTGGTATCTAGCAATACTTCATTGCTACCTAAGTAATTGGAGAAGTTGGAGAACAACTTAACCTATCATTCATGACTGGTGTTACAGTGATTGTATAGTTCCTTTGTCGCTGATATCCAAATTGAACTCAAGAGATGAAATTTTTATCCTCTTCAACGTTCAATCCATGTTCCTTGGACTAGAGCAGACTGTCTGAGATATATGTAAGCTCAATATCACATATTGACTCACATCAGCATGGCCATGCATTTCTCAATCTCTCTTATCAAGTGGATGGAATATCAAACTCACGTAGGAAGGACAAATTCCATCTACATCACTCGCAGTCATCCCCATGTGTCACAGTGCACCCAAGCACCATCTTTATGGCAATCCTTATTCAGGACCACATTGGATGATGTCAAAGTACATTGAACGACGTGTGATAAGTGTAGTGACTTCAGGTCTAAGAACCATAATCACCACCATCATTATGAGATGTGACTCTAACTACCAATCATGGTATCCATGTGTCACTCTCAAGATGGGTCTATCTGTTACACTATTCTCTAACAAGTATCTATGTATTTGGTTTGATATCTCCATAACATGGATAATGAGATTCTTCCATCAACCAATATACATTCTAATCTTATGTGTTATTGATGTCTATGTATATTTCCACAATAACAACCGATTAGGGACAAAATAAGAATACATACTCTTAGCATTCATATGATCTCACTGTTTAGGTCATCAACCTGAAGACATATGTCATTGAGTATATTATTTTATAGACATCTATAAGTTTTATGGTCATCTCACAATATAAAACACAAACATATAGATTGGAAACTTGCCTTTATTGATATGATCAATGTAGTATTACAAATCATTTACATGGTATTCCATTACAATCATCGAATGATAGTCTCTATGGGCATACATACCAACAGATTCCCACTTGCACTTATACCCAATCACTCATGAATCTCAATCCAAGTGATCGAACATGTCCGTCATGTTTCTGTTGTGAAAGTGCTTTTGTGAGTGGGTCAGCCACATTACTTTCTGTAGGTACTCTGCAAATCTTCACATCTCCTCATTGTACGATCTCTCGTATGAGATGGAACCACCATAGAATATGTTTGGAACGTTGGTGCGATCTTGGTTCTTTAGCCTGGGCAATTTCTCCGTTGTTGTCGCAAAACAACTCAATTGCATCACCAGCGCTTGGAACCACTCCAAGTTCAGAACTGAACTTCTTGATCCACACAGCTTCCTTTACAGCATTAGATGCGGAAATATATTCGGCCTCTGTTGTAGAATCTACAACTGTCTCTTGCTTGGAACTCTTCCAGCTCAAAGCTCCATTGTTCAGGCAAAACACAAATCTAGATTGCGATCTATAGTCATCTTTGTCATTTTGGAAGCTAGCATCGATGTAACCCTTTACCACGAGCTCTTCCTCACCACCATATACCAAGAATTGATCTTTAGTCCTTCTCAAGTACTTTAGGATGTCTTTACAACTATCCAGTGACATTCACCTGGATCTGACTGGTACCGGCTCGTCATGCTCAAAGCATATGACACATCAGGACAAGTACATAACATCGCGTACATGATAGATCCAATTGCTGATGCATATGGAATCTTACTCATGTGTGCCCGTTCATCACATGAACTAGGACATTGGGATTTAGATATCATAACCCAATGGGACATGGGCAAGTTACCTCTCTTAGAACCCTCCATGCTAAACCTCTTTAGCACCTTGTCAATGTATGTGCTCTGTCTTAGGCCTAGAAGCCTTCTAGATCTATCTCTATAGATCTTGATCCCTAGTATATAGGATGCTTCACCTAAATCCTTCATAGAGAAGGTCTTCCCTAGCCAACCTTTTACTATATGAAGAGTAGGGATGTCATTTCCCATCAATAGTATGTCATCCACATACAATATGAGAAATA
Organism: Alisma plantago-aquatica; assembly: GCA_963693085.1. NCBI lineage: Eukaryota > Viridiplantae > Streptophyta > Magnoliopsida > Alismatales > Alismataceae > Alisma > Alisma plantago-aquatica. Next base: position 374,869,387 of record OY856410.1, on the reverse strand, counting down.
CGATTGTGCTCCCACTAACCTTTTTGTAAACACAAGGTTCATCTTCATTTTGACTAAAGCCAAACTTTTTGACTACTTCATCAAAACGTAGATTCCAGCTCTAAGATGCTTGCTTCAATCTATAGATTGACCTTTGTAGCTTACAGACTTTATTGGCTTCCTTTGGATCCTCAGGTTGTATCATGTACACATCCTCGAGTAAATTCCCATTAAGGAATGTTGTTTTAACATCCATCTGCCAAATCTCATAGTCATGATAAGCTGCAATGGCAAGCATGATCCTAATGGATTTAACCATGGTAACTGGTGAGAAGGTCTTGTCATAATCAACACCTTGAATTTGACGAAATCCTTTCACAACCAATCTACCTTTATAGGTTTGTACATTTCCATCCATGCCAGTCTTCTTCTTGAAGACCCACTTGCACCCTATGGGTTTTACCCATTCGGGTGGATCCACCAAGGTCCATACCTTGTTCGTATACATGGATTCCATCTCAGATCTCATGGCTTCGAGCCATTTCTCATATTCTGGTCCCTTAGTAGCTTCTAGATAGGAAGTTGGCTCATCTTCTATGCCCAATTCATCACTGTCTTGAGTCACGAGAAATCCAAATCTCTCAGGCTCAATTCGTGTCCTACTAGACCTACGAGGTTCCTGTGTTACATTTGGAACTTGAAATTCCACAACAACTTGTGAGTCTTCATGTTCCTTATGTACCTCCTCAGGTTCTCTGCTTTCTTGTTGGTCTCGAACTTCTTCGAGCTCTACATTCCTCCCACTAATTCCTTTGGAAATAAATTCCTTTTCAAGAAATACAGTAGTCCTAGCAACAAACACTTTGTTGTCAGTTGGTGTGTAGAAGTAGTATCCCCGAGTTTCCTTGGGGTATCCAACAAAATAGCATTTTTCCGATTTGGGTCCAAGCTTTTCAGGAAATTGTTTCCTAACATAAGCTTCACATCCCCAAATCTTTAACATAGATAAATAGGGACGATTCCCATTTCATATCTCATATGGTGTCTTTTGAACCGATTTGGAAGGTACACGATTAAATGTAAACGCTACAGATTCAAGAGCATATCCCCATAATGATATTAGAAGTTTGGTTGAACTCATCATTGATCGTACCATGTCTAATAATGTATGATTCCTTCTTTCTAACACACCATTATGTTGTGGTGTACCGGGTGGAGTCCATTGTGATACAATACCATGGTCTCTCAGAAGGTCCTCAAACTCTTGGCTTAAGTATTCACCACCTCGGTCTGAACGGAGTGCTTTAATACTCTTACCAAGTTGCTTCTCTACTTCATTCATGAAAGTCTTGAACATTTCAAGAGTTTCTGACTTGTGTTTCATATGATATACATAGCCATACCTACTGAGGTCATCAGTGAAGGTAATGAAGTATTGATAGCCTCCTCTAGCATTTGATCTAAAAGGTCCACATACATCAGTATGTATGAGCCCTTGCAGATCACTAGCTCTCTCACTGTGTCCAGTGAAAGGAGTCTTGGGCACATAAATGAGAAGCGCATATCTAGACTCCATAAGGATGGTTATCTTGTGGATATGTTTGTTTGTGAATGCTATGGATGTATAATGGTTGCATATGGATCCTTTGTATAAAGTATTTGGCTTGCATGCTGAACCTCATCTCTTATTTCAAAGTGTAATTAATTCTTTCCCTTTATATTTGTACTCATATGATGTAATAGAGATAGGATTAGTTTTAGTCTTTGTAAACTTGATGTAAGGAGGCCACTTGAATATCCAACTCCAAGGAGTGTCCATGGAGAAGCACCATGAAGATCTAATTCCAAGAAGCAACCTGAAGATCCAACTCCAAGGAGCGTCCATGGAGAAGCAACAAGAAGATCCAATTCCAAGAAGCAACTTGAAGTTCCAACCTCACAAAGCATCCATGAAGTTATTCATTGTAATGTTGATCATTACATGCTTACAGGTTGATTCACAGGTGTTGCATGAGATGCATAAGACCATAGGTGGACTGTAATCCTTTGTTGCTCCAAAGGATTACAATAGTATGGCCATAACCGATGTATTTGTGTTTGTGATTTCATGTCTATCGTTTGTGGTTGTGGATATAGTAGTATATGATATGTACTATAAGTATGTGGTGTTTGGATATGTATATGTATTAATAAAACCCCTCAATTAATAATATTAAGTTTTAGTTGCCTTCCATAAAGAAACACACATGAAAAGCTTGATCGATTATGTGTGGGCACGCCTCCGCGTGGTACACTGTCTATCTCGTGGAAGTGTGATGGTGGGTGTGTGGGTCTACCTCCGCAGGGTGCACACTCATTGTGTTGGCTTATGGGTTGGACTTAACTAGGGAACCTTGATAGGATCAAGTACCTAGAGGCACACAGATGCATCATGGCAAGGAGTTGTGCATGATCATCTATCCAAGAGTTGCATATGATGCAATTGGCAAAAGTTGCGTACCTTAGTATTTGGTCTTTGACGCTGGCGTTGGCTGGGCATTGATCAAATTATTTTGGATCTTGGCTCACTAGAAGGTTGTACGTTGCAATCTTCCGAGTTGATAGTGAGGGCTATCAATTTGAATAAAATAGTGGGAGCATAATTAATTAAATGCCTAATTAATCTTGTTTATCAAATCTTTACAAATCAAAATGTTTTGGACTAAATGCAAATTTTTATTTTATAGCAATCAAATGGCAAACAACACTCACACTTGCTCGTTGTGATCGGTCCTTGAGAAGGACAAACTTACCGGAACTAACTTTCAAAAGTGGTTTAGGATGCTGAGAATTGTTCTCACACATGAGTGTAAGCTCTATGTCCTTGAAACACCAGAGCCAGCGGAACCCACCGTAAATGCGCCCAAGGCTGAAAAGGATGCTTACAAGAAGCACCTTGATGATGTCATGGATGTCAAGTGCCTGATGTTGTGCTCAATGAACTATGAGTTGCAAGAGCATCATGAGAACATGAATGGCATGGAGATGTTAACGCATCTCAAGAACATGTATCAACATCAAGCAAGACAGGAGATATATGATGTCTCAAAGGCTTTTTTCAGGAGCAAGATGAAAGAGGGAGACTCAGTTGGCACCCATATACTCACTTTAATTGGGTACGTGGAAAGCCTATCCAAGCTAGGATTTCCCCTAGGTCAAGAGTTGGCCACTTATGTGATTCTACAATCGTTGCTTGAATCATATAATCATTTTGTCATGAACTAAAACATGAACAATTTTGATAAGCCATTGTCAGAATTGTTGGGCATGTTGAGGACAGCTGAAGTACATATAAAGAAAAACAAGCCCAAGTCTATGATGATGATCAGCAAGGCAAAGGGAAAGTCAAAAGGCAAAGGCAAGGCTAAGAAAGGTTCTAAAGCCGGGCAGAAGCCAAAGTCATCCGCGCTCAAAGCTAAAGGTGGGATCTCCAAAGAAGGCAGTTGTCACCATTGTCACCAGGCTGGACATTGGAAAAGAAACTGTCCTCTCTACCTGGAGGAACTGAGGAAGAAGAAGCAGGGGATAGAGATCTCCACTTCAGGTATATACGTTATTGAGATAAACTTAAATACTTCTTCATCATGGGTACTGGATACCGGATGTGGATCTCACATATGTTCTAATATGCAGGATATGATAAGAAGTAAGCCTTTACAAAAGGGCCAAGTCGAGCTGCGGGTCGCTAATGGAGCAAGAGTTGCTTTCACCGTAGTTGGAGTTATTAGTTTATCTTTGCCTACATGCCTTGTAATAGAATTAGAAAATTGCTATTATGTACCTGCCATTAATAGAAATATTATTTCTGTATCTTGTATGGACAAGAGTGGATTTGAATTTCACATTAAGAATGGAATTATTTCTATTTCTAAAGATGATATCTTTTATGGAAATGCCCCTATGTCTTATGGTATCTAAACTTGAGACTAGCATATACAATGTAAATACTAAAAGGTAAAACTTGACAACTCAAACAAAACATTCGTATGGCATTGTCGTCTTGGGCACATAAACGAGAAGCGCATATCTAGACTCCATAAGGATGGTTATCTAGACTCTTTTGATTTTGAATCATTGGAGACATGTGAGGCATGTTTATTAGGGAAGATGACCAAGACTCCTTTCACTGGACACAGTGAGAGAGCTAGTGATCTGCTAGGGCTCATACATACTGATGTATGTGGACCTTTTAGATCAAATGCTAGAGGAGGCTATCAATACTTCATTACCTTCACTGATGACCTCAGTGGGTATGGCTATGTATATCTTATGAAACACAAGTCAGAAACTCTTGAAATGTTCAAGACTTTCATGAATGAAGTAGAGAAGCAACTTGGTAAGAGTATTAAATCACTCCGTTCAGATCGAGGTGGCGAATACTTAAGCCAAGAGTTTTAGGACCTTCTGAGAGACCGTGGTATTGTATCACAATGGACTCCACCGGGTACACCACAACATAATGGTGTGTCAGAAAGAAGGAATCGTACATTATTAGACATGGTACGATCAATGATGAGTTCAGCCAAACTTCCAATATCGTTTCGGGGATATTCTCTTGAAACTACAACATTTACACTTAACCGTGTACCTTCCAAATCAGTTCAAAAGACACCATATGAGATATGGAATTAGAATCGTCCCAATTTGTCTATGTTAAAGATTTGGGGATGTGAAGCTTATGTTAGGAAACAATTTCCTGAAAAGCTTGGACCCAAATCGGAAAAATGTTATTTTGTTGGATACCCCAAGGAAACTCGGGGATAATACTTCTACACACCAACTGACAACAAAGTGTTTGTTGCTAGGACTACTGTATTTCTTGAAAAGGAATTTATTTCCAAAGGAATTAGTGGGAGGAATGTAGAGCTCGAAGAAGTTTGAGACCAATAAGAAAGCAGAGAACCTGAGGAGGTACATAAGGAACATGAAGACTCACAAGTTGTTGTGGAATTTCAAGTTCCAAATGTCACATAGGAACCTCGTAGGTCTAGTAGGACACGACTTGAGCCTAAGAGATTTGGATTTCTCGTGACTCAAGACATTGATGAATTGGGCATAGTAGATGAGCCAACTTCCTATCTAGAAGCTACTAAGGGACCAGAATCTGAGAAATGGCTCAAAGCCATGAGATCTAAGATGGAATCCATGTACACAAACAAGGTATGGACCTTGGTGGATCCACCCGAAGGGGTAAAACCCATAGGTTGCAAGTGGTTCTTCAAGAAGAAGACTGACATAGATGGAAATGTATAAACCTATAAAGGTAGATTGGTTGTGATAGGATTCCGTCAAATTCAAGGTGTTGATTATGAGGAGACCTTCTCACCAGTTGCCATGGTTAAATTCATCAGGATCATGCTTGCCATTGCAGCTTATCATGACTATGTGATTTGGCAGATGGATGTTAAAATAGCATTCCTTAATGGGAATTTACTCGAGGATGTGTACATGACACAACCTTAGGGTTTTATCGATCCAAAGGAAGCCAATAAAGTATGTAAGCTATAAAGGTCAATCTATGGATTGAAGCAAGCATCTCAGAGCTGGAATCTATGTTTTGATGAAGTAGTCAAAAAGTTTGGCTTTAGTCAAAATGAAGATGAACCTTGTGTTTACAAAAGGGTTAGTGGGAGCACCCGAAACAGGATCTTGTCAACAACAACATATTCGGAAGGAGTGTTTGTAGGATATACCTTATCGCGGAGCAAGTCCGGTGATGTCCCGCTGCATAAAGGTGTGTAATGACACTGACCTACACGGATGGAACTTCTCTCCCGTTCGCTATCGCAGGATGATCCAGTGGAGCTCCTTTCGTGTGATGATGTACGTTGCTCATAACACGCATGGATGTTCATTGATGTCCTTCGAACACAGGTGTCTTAGCATCTGCGTCTCTACTTCGTCCACGCGGATGGACTGGAACTCCACGTCGTGCTTCCTAAGCTGGCGGGAAGGAGTCGTGTCTGTGTGGCGGCGTGCTAGCGGCACGTTGCTCTCCTTTCTCTCCTAAGGACGGTGATGGCTAGGGTTTACGTACGTGAGCGTAAACTGAAAAGCCTCTCTCGATATCTTATATAGACATCGGTCGTAAACCTCATTTAAATAGGATACGAAGGGAAGTAGGGTTTCCTAAACCCATCGGTAAACAGAAACGCTGCGTTAATTAAAATGCTCGTGGATTAATTAGAATATTATGGAATTCATTAATTAACCAAATAATTGCATTAATTGATTAATTAATATTTGACTCCATGCAATCACTTGGGATGGCTCTATGGGCATATATACCAACAGTAAGATCCTCAAATTTGGTAATTTTCGATTCTACAATTATTAATTCAATAAATAATTCTTTGAGATCAAATTTAAGGCAATTAGAGTATTTCTATAATGATGAGATTATATCAGGGTTTTGGTCAAATCAGGCTAATGATCTAAGCCCTAGAATTAGAGTAATATCTAATCTAAGTAAATAGTGAAATACTAAGAACATATATGAATATGAGATTTTGATTGATGAGAAATACTTTGATTGTGTAATTAAAATTACAATAAGGTTTATGGACCCTTTGGAAGGTCAATATATGGGCCTTGGGCCCTAGAACCCAAATAATGCCCAGTTGAGCCAAATTAGGGTTTACATAATGGTCCTTGATAGAGCAATGGTGAATTTGGTATTAAGTGTTCATGATAAATACCCAAGATTATTTTCATATGATAGATAATTGAGATATTAGACAATGGGAGAAATTCCAAAAATACCAAGTTATAGTGTGACCTAGGTAATTAATAAGCCAAGTTTCATCTAAGTTTTTCTTAGAAGCCAAGTTTCAAGTAACTAACATGATAATTCACAATAGTAGGTTGAAAATGTTCTCCAACTTCTCCAATTACTTAGGTGGAAATGAAGTCTTGCTAGATACCAATCATAGTCTATGAAGTCATAATATTCTTATAAACACCACTACCAGTGTAATGTGGTGCCTATAGGGTCATGTACATAGGATGCATAGGGAAAAGGAGTATAATCATGGAAACAAGATAATTGGATAATGTCGGAGTGGAGTGGTTTAGGTGGTTTGACACGGTGTCCCCTCATGAAGGGACTCTGGTTTGAAACCCAACGTTCACCTCTGAAATGGTACCTGTCGTGCAGGCCGACCAACTGTGCACTTTAACTGATTCTCGGGTGTGTGGGGCGCCCAGGGTCTGAGAGTTTTACATTGTATGGGGGTCACAAAGTGGTCCATCTATGGGGGAAGTTCTCTCAATAAAAAATAATAATTGGATACTAAATGGTTTAATTAATCAGTTAGATCATGCATAGACTGGACGAAAGCCCAGTCGGCCAGTTGGAAAGTCTAATAACCTCATTGGACATATTAGTCGATTAATTAGAAAGTCAAGTTGGTTGACTGAGTTGAAATCATCTGAAATGGTCGACTATATAGTCCAATCAACTGATTGGATAAAACAAGCCCAATCCATCAATTAGACAGTTCAATTGGCTAACTAGACAGTCCAGTTAGCTAGCTAAATTGGATCAATAAGTCAACTGAATTATTCCAGAATGTTTTGATGTAGTCCATTCACCTAATGGACGCATTCCCCTTTCAATCTCAACCAACATCTCATAAAGAAATAGTGATTGTCTGATTTATATCTTGAGTATATATTTGCAATAATCAGATGGGTACTAAGGTTTGTTATTACATTCCAAAGAAATGTTCCATGAATACAAGCTTTTAATTATTTACCCCAATTTTTGTAACTTTCATTACGACAGAAATCAACAATTTTGGAAATGGCATACAGTAATGTCAAAATAGTAGTATCCATAGTCTTGTGACTAGAAATCATAGAAATGATTTCATATGTCAATGGAGTAGACAAATTTTAAAAGGATTTCAAAGATAATGTCAGTGTTCTTAGTGCAAAGAGCGCACATAAATGAAACATGAAATCCTCTCTTCATACACTTTTTTCCAGTGAAAAGTTTTATGCCCAATAAACTAGAGAAGGATGTGTAATTTTGAAGGGTACTTTATTTCCCAAAACTATTTGCCACCATTTACATTGTGGTTTCATGAAGAATTTGTATGCTATATTTATTGTGTATCTAGGCCCTTCTGTCCAAGATATCAGTGGTTGTCTATGGGAGTGACTGATAAATATATCAATGTGGCCACTAAGATTGATTCTCTCATGCATCTCTTAATTTAATTATGTCTAGTGGAGGTCAAGATTTGGAAAGCTTTGTCCACACCCATATTATTGATATTGTCGGTATGTATTGATTCAAACTAGTTGGTCAATCCATCCAAGAGGGCAGTTGTCCCTCCAAAATAACATTGCTTCTCAACTATGAGGAGGGATCATCTTCAATAGGGTGTGTGTAATTGTCTAATTTTGTTCAAAAATGTGAGAGAATTTTGTGTTGTGTCTGTAGACCCATGAGGATATCCATTTACTATTTATTATTGATTATACTTGAGCCAAGTACTGCATTTTTGACATATGATACTAAAAATTATGTTTTGAATAGGCATATGGAGTGATATTATAGACTGATGATGCCCCAATCTCCTAAGGATTTCAGCTTACTTAGTAAATCGCATCTGACCACGTGTATTTTTTCTTGTCTATAGTGCTACCCCAAAGGAAATTGTGTCTAATTTTTTCTTTTTTTGACTTAACTTCTTGGGGGAGAGGAATGCAACTTAAATTATATGAGGGGTATCCTAGTAAGTGCAACAATCAGGATTGTGATTCAACTAGTTTTTCGTGCCATTTAGTTTCTATGTAACCAATCTATTATTCATTTTGTTTGAGATAGGTTGTAGACATAAGTTCTTAGTTGTGTAGGAGAGGGGTAATCCTAAATATATCAACATGTAGGTCTCTGTTTTGCATTGAATACTATGCATAATTTTTATGGTAACATCATCGTGAATGTGTATACCATCCAATTTAGATTTTGTTAAGTTGGTTTTTATCCTCAAAAGGTGTTAGAAGATACCTAGAATTCTAATAGTGTTTATAACATTGTCACTTTTAGGGTGCATGAAAATCATAGTTTCTCCAATAAATTGGATGATTTGTTTGTTGCACATATTTTTGATGGGGGCAAGGATCTTGTTTCGTACCCCTAGCTTCAACATAGAGGTCAAGATGGATTTAACGATGACAAATAAGTAGGGAATAAGGGACCGTCTTGTCTAGGCCTATTTACGTGTCTAAAAAAGGAAAAGGGTGAATCATTGATAAGAACAGATGAGTGTGCATACTTTAGACATTTTCTTATCAAATTCATCCATTCGTATAAGAATTGGTATCCTTTAAGACAATTTACAATAAAGTGTCAATTAACAATGTAAAAAGCCTTTTCAGTGTTAAGGTTTAGAGCTAGGATTGGTAACTTTCTATAATTATGAGAATGAATGATCACATTCACTATTATATAAATATCATGGATTTATGACCATTTATGAATGTTGTTTGTTGTTGACTGATAATTTGGTGCATGCATATTTTCATTCTTGTGCTAAGAGTTTTGTCTATAATCTTGTAAAAGTTGTTGATAAGGTTGACAGGTTTAAACAACATATTTTGTAGTATTTATTCACTTTCTTAATCAACATGATAAAAACATTGTTACTTAGACTGAGTTCCATTTTGACATTGTCATAAAATGCATTGAAAATTTTATAAACTTTTCTAATTACGTCTATAAAAAGACATGTCAAATCTATCAAGGCCTAGTGATCTTTTATCAACCCCTAAGGAGAAGGATTCCTTATCAATATCTTCTTGTGTGAAAGTGGTTATAAGGGAGGTATTGTTGCCTATTTTTCATTTAGACCATTTATTCCAGTCAATTGTATATCTAGAGACAAATCCCTCTTGTGGTTGAACAAGCTTTGTTAATGTGTTATAATGTAAGGCCCCTGACCTAGCTTAGTGCTTGAGTGTGCTAGCTCTTCTTAATAAGATTCTTGAAACTTAATCTAATCCTTTGAGATGCTTTTACAACATGTGATAATTTTATGTTTTCAGTTTGGTCCCGTTTGGATGATGTGTGAGTTGTGTTTGCTTATTTTGGACCAAAATGCAATTTACCCATGAGTGAAGGTTATCTTGCAATTTGTCACATATAGAGTGTGTTTCATGTGACTTGGCATCATGATAGAGAAGATGGTGATGAGGGGCTCCTTATTTGGACCATGGTTGATGATGTGACATCACATGGTGAGATTAGGGTTAGCTTGATTGGCCTTGTTGTTGAGTGTTGACATTTGCTAGGGTGTGAGTGTGTAGCAACCACAATACCACTCTTGTATGAGTGTTGCAACTGCTACTCTAACCCTAGGTGTTTCTTGTTTTGACCACGATGACCTAGAGGTGGTTTGGTCGACATGGTTGTCCTTTGGTGATCTGTTTCGACCTTGGTTTCCTTGGTGACCTAGTGTAGCAGTCGCTACATGTGGTCTAGGTGTTTTTGCGACCGCAACAAGGGTGGTGGTGACCTAAGTGGTCGATACCAAACCTAGGTGTATCACCATATGTTGCATGCATGTATTTAGTAGTTGCATGGTTGTCTTCATGGTGGACAAGTGTCCTTTTGGTGATCTCTTGTGTTGACACCTCATAACTTTCCACCTCCCTCCTACCCACATGCATATTTGCTCTCTCTTTTACATGCAAGCAACTCTTTTAGTCCTCTTCCCTTCTCCTTTCTTGCTTGGCCAACCTTGGACCTTGGTGCAGCTAGAAGTTGTTGATCTATGTGCTCTGATGGCCGAGCAACCTTGCATGTGGTGCTTTTGAGCTTGATCTTTCCTCTTCTGGTGATCCTTGGTGATCTTCTTCCTTGGTAAGTAGTTTTGAACCCTTGATCTCATTTTCCTTGCACCTTATCTTCTTTTCCTTTCTCAACCATGAGACTATGGTGCTACCATGGTGGATTTCTTTTAATATTTTCCCCTCACAAAGTTTGGAGGCTATGGTTTCCATGGTGGTACCTATGTGAGAAGAATCTATCTTCTTTCTTCTTCTTGTTCGGCCTAGGATTTTCACCCTCTTTCTTGAGCTTCTTTGACCGTGGTGTTATTCTCTTTGGAGGTGACCTTGTGGCCGAAGTGTTGATCTTATTGGAACTTCTTTTCCTCTCTTGGAGCTCGTGTTCTTTGGATCTTGATCTCTTCATAAGGCGGGTTATATAACTCTCTCCCTTCTTCTATTATTTGCACCATAATTAGCATGCTTACATGCTACTATTTTAATCTATAAAACTTGATGCTAATGTGCTAGATGAAGTTATCATGATCTAGGGTTTATGACTTTGTAGTATTCTCCTATAGATTTCTCTCTTTCTTAAACCCTAATTTCATGTACCCGGTGGGTTATGTGATGGTTGACATGATGATCATACTTGCAACATGATCCTTGGTTTTTTCATCATGTTATGGTTCAGCCCTTATGTTTTTTTGAGGTTTTTGGTTTGGTTTTCATGAGGTTGAAGCTTGGTGTCTCTCTCTCTCTCCTAGTTTAGTTTCTTGGTCGATCATGTTGGAGGATGTTTCCAGGGTTTGATACCCATATCCCATGAGATTTGATCTTGGTCGCGCTTGTTGTTCTTGGTGTCTAACTCCTATTTCGGTCATGGATGTTTCTTCTCCTAGTGTTTTTGGCCGATACACTCTTGTGTGGTTCATATGTTTGGCTGGATGACACCTTGTTTGGCTTTGTTGTAGTCGACACTTGTGGATGAGTGATGTGTAGTGGGTGTTGCACCCATTTTGTTTGAGTGCAGTTGTTACTCTGTTTTGGGTTGCAACCTAGCATTGCTGAAGTTGGTCGCTACACCTTGTGTGTGTTTCAGTCGAAGCATTTTGTGTTGGTTTGATGGTCTCTACTCAGGGATTTTTGTGTATCGGTTGCAACGTGAACTAGGTTTTGGTTCAGTTAAGGCATGGGTGATGATGTGTAGAGGTCTCTACACTTAGTGATGCATATGTTGACGGTAGCTACTCTAATCTCTAGTAACGGTCTCTACACCTATCAACCCTTCGATCGCTACACTTGGTTGTGTACATGGTCGTTACATGCATGCATAACATAGTATGGTTGCTACACATGTAAAAGTAATTGATCACTAATACTTAGTGTTGATTGGATGACTATTTGATTAATCATAATCATGTTTCCTAACCCTACTGTGGTCCAAGAGAGTGGGAGTTTTACATATCTAGGGTTTGGTGACATATAGTAATATGAAAACCCTAATCAACTATGTATGTGGAACCCTAACCCTAATTCTAGGGTATGTAATGCTTTTTGAGTTAACTTGGATGAATATCATGTGATTATGTTTTCTCTTTCCTACTTGTGCATTCCTAACCTTACAGGTGGAATGTATGTCATAGATATGTGAATGTTATGGTGATCATTATGTGATACATGGTGGTGTCTATGATCCTTGATGAGGCATGTTGAGATCATAGTGATGTGATTGAGGGATTGATATCCCATAGTGATGTGACATTGGTGACAACCTTGTGAATGGAAGTTCTACAAGTGTCAAGCGATGATGTCACAAGTTCACACCTTATACATTTTATATCTTCTGGAGTTGCATTGGCCCCTTATCTTTGTAGAGTTTGTTTAGGGTTTATACGTTGTAACTTGATTCATGCTAAAAGATACCCAATTGGCCTAACTAATCAAGCGAAACCCTAATCATGCAGTTGCCCTGTGCCATAGATCCATCTACAATGTCAATACTTGTTGGAGGTGAAATGAGTTCTCCCTTAGTGGAAGCTCAGAGTCACATACTGTTGAGTATATGCATTTCACAGGATTGGTTGCGGTCATACCCTGGCAGGAGAACGATTGAGGTCGTATCTCAAGTAATGTGATTCATTATATATAAGATATGTTTTGAATATGGTTGTGGTCATACCTCAACAAGAGTGAGGATGTGGTCGTAACTCAGTTTGCACTAGTGTTGTGCCTATATACCATGGCATACTAGGTTGTTTTGCAGTTGGACTTTATATGTCACTGTTCTGGAGTCAGACTGATCGAGGGTGTGGGAGATCATAGGAGTCCAGATCCTCCTAGATCATGTATGACACTGATTTTGACATAGTAGTCTTCAGTTGGAGTACTAGTGGTATACCTCATCTCCTTAGGGCATAATAAAAGACGTAACATAGGTGTGTAGTGTATTTTCTTAGGGCCAAATTGTAACATACTAAAACTTCGACATATTCTCTTTTTGGCTCTTTCCCAATATTTTCCTATCATTTCTATCCTTTTTGGTCTTGATGCTTAAATTGTGGAATTTATAGTGGCTTGGTGAACATGTGTTCAATAATTATACCAATGGAAGGGTTCATGCACAAATACCTCAATGAAATCTTATTTAAGGATCTAAAATGTAAAATCACCGCTTAAGTGGAACAATGGTATATAAATCCATGTTAGAAGTGTAAGGCCCCAAACCTTACTTAATGTATTGAACAAGCTTAACTACCATAATTAAGTATTAAAAACCTTAATATAACCTTGTGAGGTGTTTTGACATCATGATACAATATTAAGTTTCAAATTTGGTCCAATTTGGATGTTGTTTATGCAAGTTATGCAATTATATGTACATTTTGGACTTTTATGCAATTTACCCAATTAGGAGATTTTCTTTGTAAATTTTCACATGCATTATAATCTTTATATATTCCCTTACCATTCTCAAAATTTTCAACCATGGGGCGCCTAGTTGCACCTTAGTTTGAAGTAGTTTCTTTCCAAGGGCATTTTAGGGATTTCTTCTTTATAAATGAGCTTATCTTTAGAAGCTATCAACCAATGGGGTTATTTCTTTGATTGGAGGTTTATTTGGATGGCCTTTAAGTGTCCATAAACTGACATTGGATATTCAAGAAGCCTCTATGAGTTGTCCTCTTGCATGGCCATGAAATCCCTAGGCTACAGACACATGGAAAGCTCCATGGACACCTCATGCTTGACTTCTTCCTTATCCATAAAGGCTTGTATGTACATGGTCACCCTTAGAATTGGATATATGAAAACGTAACTTGACATCTCATGCTTGACTTCTTCCTTATCCATAAAGGCTTGCATGTCCACAGACACCCTTATACATGACACATGGAAAGTCTCATAGACACCTCATACTTGACCTCTTTCTTTATATAGTCATATCTACCCCTTCCCAACTCCCATTTTGAAAACTCTTGCCCTCCTTTCTTTCCTCTAGCTTAGAGCATCATTACTTCTATGTTTGGCCATGAATTTTCTGTCCCAAGGTAAAAGAGGCCTACCTTTGTGAAGAAGGCTCCTAGGGTTCCAAATTTCTCTATTTAGGATTTCTTAAGCTCCTCCTTGGTGATTTCAAACCAAACTAGTAAGTATCCTCCTTTCCTTCCCTATTTTCATGTTGTTAGTCTTCCTTCCACCTTCCTATAGGTCGTAACCCTGGTCTTCCATGGTGAAATCCCACCTAGAGCCCTTAAACACCCCATCTCCATGTTTTTTTGTTAGGGTTTTTCACCTCTAAAGTGGAGAAGGTGCTACTTGCTCAAGATAGGAGCTTTTTTGGAGAAACTAGCCTCTCTAAGCTTGGTAACTTTACTTATTGGACATGTCCACCATCCCTAGAGGCAAGTTTCATAATCCCCTTCTCATATATTGCTTGCTACATGCTTAAAACACATGCTTCTATGTTTAAAACGGATGATCTCCATCTCTATTTACCATGTTCTTCTAGGGTTTTGGTTTCTTGATATTTTATCTTCTCTAGAAGATCTGGTTTGGTTACCTTTAAAACTCCAAACCCTGATCTTGGGTGAAATGTTGTTCTCTCTCTCTCTCTCTCTCTACATATCTCGATCGATTTGATGATGTGGCAATTTCCTATTGGTCAATTTTGAGAAATCCATAACTATTTATTCCCTTGTCCAAAAATAAAAAGAAAATATGTTTTGAACTCCAAAAAATGTGCTTCTAACAAAAATAGTTATAAGGTTTTGTTTGGAGTTTTTTTAAAAGAGTTTTTAGAAAATGAATTAAATACTTAAAAATCACCAAATATACACTTTAACCTTCATAACTCCAAAATATGCAAAATTATATGTTTTATTAATTAGAAGAACTTAAATAGATAAATGGTGATTTTTTTAGAGTCTAAATCAAAGTTTTGTGCAAAAAAGTCGAAAATAGGGGTTTTCTTTACATTGATGCTTATAACATACCCTAATACATGGTTATACATTAGAAATAGGAGGAGTTGGTCTTGGATTCAATAAAGTGATGAAAGTTGGTAGTTGAAATCATATGAGAGGTATGTGAATACCTAACCCTTAAGTTATGATACTTGTGAACCAACCATACTTTCCCTAATAAGGCTTTATTGAACCCGGATTCCTCTACTCATGAATCTTTTGATGTACTTGCCTCAACATTCGTATTGATGTTTTATTTCATGGGTCTTGGAACCCCACTACCATATTGAAACTATATGACTATTTATCTTGCTAATTTACTAATTCTTATGCATGATGGTTTATTTGACTATTTAGCTATAGTAGTGGTACTTATGTACAACCACCCATAGTAGGGCATGCGTTAAATCGCCATGGGGAATGCCTCATTCTCCCCCTTATAAAAATATGTGTAGGTGAATGGGAATGTATTAATTTTCCCCTCACATATATGTTGAGGTGCTATAGGTGCCTCAACCCTACTTAGTTAATGTAGTCCAATATTGATCATTCATGCAATTCATTATTATTTGTTGATTTTTTGCAAGAATTATTTTTTATATGCATCATCCTCTTGGCCCTCTCATCATGTGATGAATCCATATATTTATGCTTCAATGTTATCGTTATGTTTTGTACTTGTTCAATATTTTGACACATACCTTGTTTCCTTTCCCTTTTGTTGGGTGCTCTCCCAACCACCCAGGTTAGGACAAGCTGTTAAGTTGAATTAGGAGAACATAGCTTTGGGCATGGACCTAGCACTTGGAGATGTTGCTCTGGAGACAATATTTGAAGTAGTTTAGACTTTCCTCTATCTTGATCCTTTTTTTTGTGTCTTGTTGTAAACCCTAATGGGAGATTTTGATGTACTTGTGTAATCTTTTATGAAAGTTGAATATAGTCAGTTATTTTTATTCCGTTGCTACACTTTGGTCTTTTGAATACCATTATAATAAATTTGGAAAACTTATACCTATTCCAACATACCTTTGAGTGTGTTTGGAATGGGTGTTAATTCTTTAATTTTTTTAGTAGGGAGTGGATCGCCTCTGGGGTCCCACTCCATACAACATGGTATCAGAGCCCATGGTAGTCAGAATTTGATTATTTCAATTTTGTCTCCCTAGTTAGAATACTTGCCTTACTTTTACGTGACATGTTTGCCCTAGAGTTGATCAATATATGATGAAGGGTTGATTTAGGATCATATAGTTTCACATTAGAATAATGATGAATAAATCCCTAAAATACTTACAACTAAAAGATGCATAAGTAACCATAGTAACTTGAGGTTGTTTAGCTTGGCCTTTAGGCAGCTACTAGGACATGAAGTTGAAAGCAAAGGTGTCTAAAAAGGATCAGGGTTTGGGGGATGGCAAGAGTTTCCTCTACATCACTAGCTTAGATTACGAGGACTCCTGAATCCATATGATACTGGCCTGGTCTGAGCTGATATGAATTGTCCAAAATGGCATGCTTTTTGGCAATAGTAGCCTTAGACATATATATGATTTATCTTTAGGGACCCTAATATGTTGAACTAGTCTCCCAGGTGTAATGAGTTGTTTGAGGATGGATACCCAATATAGTTCCCTTATGTCCCATAGAACCACATGTTTGGATAGTTATCCCTAGAACCTAGACTTTGAAGTTTGGTGTTTAGTAAGCAATCAGAGTGCAGTGGAGTGTGATGGATCTTGTATATGGTTAATTAGACTCACCCTTTTACCTCTAGATTAGTTTGTCTTGGTAGGTCAAACCTTTTAAGGGGTGGAGAGTAGTTGGTTTGATGATGTTTGTGTAGTTAGATTTTAAGGATGAAATCCTTTCCAATGGGACGGAGTCATGTAACATATTGAAATCTAGCTACTCTGACTTTAGAAACCCTGACTCCCTAATTAGGAAGTTAGTGTGCTTGAATCCTTAGTTTTGACCAAACAAGTTATAGTTGTAACAACATGTTTCTTGGTATCCAAAAGAACATATAACGATCATCATGAATAGTTCATATGTTTGAACCCTAATGAATATATAATGCACATAAGAATAGTAACTCACATTTTAATACTAATAGTGGATAAGCATGATGTTGACCATGTCATAAACCAATAAACCCTAATGATATGATGGGAAAGATAATTGTAATATAACCTTCTATTGAATGCATCCTAAGAAGGTATAGGTGAAGAATAATTATCATGTTAACCTAAACACTAAGTTGTAATTATCTATCTTTAACCTATACATTCTTAATGACATTCATGATACATTAGTGTCACCAGGTGTCATAATCAGATAACATACTTTAATACACATAAATCATAGATTAATCAGGTCATCAATATGAAATGCATATCACCTTGTTCTCTAATACACACCTAATTAATCACCTAGTGACTTAGTATGTGAATCAAATCATTAATATGTAATATGTCCCACCTTGATCATTAAAATATATATAATGACTTCATTATGGATAAGAAGTAATTGAATTCACACAATTGTTCATAATTAATAATAAGAAGTGAATAAATATGAGAGAATGATTAATGATGACTTTAATGTGAGCAAGAACGGTAAAGTAACAATGTCTAATATACCTATAAGTAATTAATGTGACATTATTTGGATTAATTGTAACAAATTGGATAAAGTGTCCTATTTCATACAAAATAATCTGATACAACTGATAATGGAGTTTAAATCCAAATTAAAAGATAATGGTCAGATATAATAATGCATATTAAGATAATTTAGTATAACTCCAGTTGTGCTAAAATTCCTAATGAGATAAATAAAATATATATTGGATTTGTGCATAATAATGAAATATAACTCTTTTGGAAACAAAGTGAATATGCCACAACACAATTAAAAGAATAATAATGATAATGTGATATCCTAATGAATATAATTCTAATAAGCCAAAAAAAATAAAAAGAAATCATAAAAGTGGAACCTTTAGGTGATCCATGAGAACCTGACCTATGTGGAGTTGCTTGAGAAGATTCTGAACTCCCAAGTTAAGAAGTTGAAAAATAAGGAGTTTTAGTTAGTAAAAGTTTTGGTGGAAGTTAAATGGAAACAACCTGGGAGTTTAGTGGTGAGATGTTGCTTACTCACCCTTCTCACTTTGCTAGAGATTTTGAGTATGAAATCCTCTTTCAGGGGTGGAGTGCTATAACATATTGAAAATTTGGCATATTTTCTTTTTGGCCCTTTCCCAATATTTTCCTATCATTTCTATCCTTTTTGTCCTTGATGCTTTAATTGTGGAATTTATAGTGTTTTGGTGAACATTTTTTCAATAATTATACCAATGGAAGGGTTTATACACAAATACCTCAGTGAAATTTTATTTAAGGATCTAAAATGTAAAATCACTGCTTATGTGGAACAATGGTAAATAAATCCATGTTAGAAGTGTAAGGCCCCAAACCTTACTTAATGTATTGAACAAGCTTAACTACCATAATTAAGTACTATAAACCTTAATATAACCTTGTGAGGTGTTTTGAAATCATGAGACAAGATTAAGTTTCAAGTTTGGTCCAATTTATATGTTGTTTGTGCAAGTTTTGCAATTATATGCACATTTTGGACTTTTATGTGATTTACCCAATTTGGAGGTTTTCTTTGTAAATTGTCACATGCATTATAATCTTTAGATATTCCCTTACCATTCTCGAGTTTTTGAACCATGGGGCTCCTAGTTGCACCTTGGTTTGAAGATGTTTCTTTCCAAGGGCATTTTAGGGATTTCCTCTTTATAAATGAGCTTATCTTTAGAATCTATCAACCAATGGGGTTATTTCTTTGATTGGAGGTCGGTTAGGATGTCCTATAAGTGTCCATAAATTGACATTTGATATTCAAGAAGCCTCTATGAGCTGTCCTCTTGCATGGCCATGAAATCCTTAGGCTACAGACACATGGAAAGCTCCATGGACACCTCATGCTTGACTTCTTCCTTATCCATAAAGGCTTGCATGTCCATGGGAACTCATAGCATTGGACACATGGATAGTAACTTGACACATTGTGCTTGACTTATTCCTTATCCATAAAGGCTTGCAAGTCCATGGACACCCTTATACATGACACATGGAAAGTCTCATAGACACCTCATACTTGACCTCTTTCTTTATATAGCCATATCTACCCCTTCCCAACTCCCAATTAAAAAACTCTTTCTCACCTTTCTTTCCTATAGCTTAGAGCATCATTCCTTCTATGTTTGGCCATGAAGTTTCTGTCCCAAGGTAAAAGAGGTTGCCTACCTTGGCGAAGAAGGCTCCTAGGGTTCCAAATTTCTCTATTTAGGATTTCTTAAGCTCCTCCTTGGTGATTTCGGCCAAAAATAGTAAGTATCCTCCTTTCCTTCCCTATTTTCATGCTTTTAGTCTTCCTTCCACCTTCCTCCAGGTTGGAACCTCAGTCTTCCATGGTTAAACTCCACCTAGAGCCCTTAAACACCCCATCTCCATGCTCTTTTGTTAGAGTTTTTCACTTCTAAAGTGGAGAAGGTGCTTCTTGCTTGAGATAGATTTGTTGAAGAAACTAGCCTCTCTAAGTTTGGGAGCCTTACTTATTGGACATGCCCACCTTCTATAGAGGCGAGCTTTGTAATCCCCTTCTCATATATTGCTTGCTACATGCTTAAAACTCATGCTTCTATGTTTAAAATTGACGATCTCCATCTCTATTTACCATGTTCTTCTAGAGTTTTGGTTTCTTGCTGTTTTATCTTCTATAGAAGATCTAGTTTGGTTACCTTTGACACTCCAAACCCTGATCTTGGGTCAAATGTTGTTCTCTCTCTCTCTCTCTCTGCTTATCTCGGTTAGTTTGATGATGTGGTAATTTCCTATTGGTCAATTTTGAGAAATTCATCACTATTTATTCCCTTATTAAAAAAATAAAAAATATATGTTTTGAACTCTAAAAAATGTGCACTTTCTAACAAAAATAGTTCTAAGTTTTTTTGGAGTTTTCTTGAAAAGAGTTTTTAGAAAATGAATTAAATACCTAAAAATCACCAAAAATACACTTTAGCCTTCATAACTCCAAAATATGCAAAATTATATGTTTTATTAATCAAAAGAACCTAACTAGATAAATGGTGATATTTTCATAGTCTAAATCGAAGTTTTGTGCAAAAAGTCAAAAATAGGGGCTTACTTTACATTAATGCATATAACATACCCTAATACATGGTTATACATTGGAAATAGGAGAAGTTGGTCTTGGACTCAATAAAGTGATGAAAGTTGGTAGTTGAAATCGTATGAGAGGTATGTGAATATATAACCCTTTAGTTAGGATACTTGTGAACCAACCTTACTTTCCCTAATGAGGCTTTATTGAACCCAGTTTCCTCTACTCATGAATATTTTGATGTACTTGCCTCAAAATTAGTATTGATGTTTTATTTCATGAGTCTTAGAACCCCACTACCGTATTGAAATTATATGACTATTTATCTTTCCAATTTACTACTTCTTATGCATGATGGTTTATTTGACTATTTAGCTATGGTAGTGGTACCTATGTACAACCACCCATAATAGGGCATGTGTTAATTCACCCTAGGGAACATCTCATTCTCCCCCTTATAAAAATATGTGTAGGTGACTAAGAATGTATTAATTCTCCCCTCACCTATAGGTTGAGGTCTGGTAGGTGCCTCAACCCTACTTAGTTAATGTAGTCCAATATCGATCATTCATGCAATTCATTATTATATGTTGGTTTTTGGCAAGAATCTATTTTTTGTATGCCTCATCCTCTTGGCCCTCTCATCATGTGATGATTCCATATATTTATGCTTCAATGTTATCATTATTTTTTGTGCTTGTTTAATATTTTGACACATACCTTGTTTCCTTTCCCTTTTGTTGGGTGCTCTCCCAACCTCCAAGGTTAGGACAAGCTATTGAGTTGAATCAAGAGAACATAGCTTTGGGCATGGACCTAGTACTTGGAGATGTTGCTCTGCAGACCAGATTTGAAGTAGTTTAGACTTTCCTATAGCTAGATCCTTTTTGTTGTATCTTATTGTAAACCCTAATGGGAGATTTTGATGTACCTGTGCAATCTTTTATGAAAGTTGAATATAATTAGTTATTTTTATTCCGCTGCTACACTTTGGTCTTTTTCATACTATTATAATAAATTTGGAAAAATTTATACCTATTCCAACATACCTTTGAGTTTGTTTGGAATGGATGTAAATTCTTCAAAATTTTATAAGGGGGTGATCCCGCCTCCTTACACAAGTATGATTCACATTTGTTGATACCTTTGCCTTATCTCTTATATGGAATTCTTGAATTATAATGTGGTAAGAGAAATCAACTATTATACATATTCTTCATATTCCTTTTAAAAGCATAAGATGTTCTACTTCTCAGTTGTAGATACCTAAATTGCTTATATAGTGTGACTTGCCTTGTTTATATCATTGACCTGAATCTTCTTATAATGTTTAATCTGCTCAGTATAATCTACATGTGCTCATAATAGACATAGGCAGAGAGTTATATCTTTTGTTGGGACATTGGTCTCACCATGTGGGTTTCCACATCTTTTACGTGGTCGTGCACAATGAGCTAGAGATTGTGTGGTTGAGGTTAGTAGTAAGAGGAGCAGTAGTTGTTGAAAGGTTGGACATGCTACTAGTGTTTTGTAGTAGAGTCTTATGTGTCCTATACTCTCAGGTCCTTGGGGGTGTTTGTAGATGTTTTATATCGTGATGATGTTTTTGTCTATATGCCTTGTTGTATTGATATGGCATGTATATGTGAACAAATTATCATATGAATAGGTTGTGGCCAGTGAGCCAGTCAATAGTGTTATGCAATAATCTTTTGGCATGAGATATGTTATAGGTGGTTTTGTGGACTCAGATGTAATCCATTTCCACTTTTGTGTATATATGTAATCGGTTTTAATTTCTTATGTTTCCTGGTAACATGGATGATTGGTATTTGTTTTTCATTTTGTTTTGAGTAATCTTGCTTTGTGTGGTGTGGGGCGTCACATGTGAGGTTGTCATCAAAGCTATAGGTTTGTTGAGTATACAAGAATGTAGGACTAGGGTTTGTGTCTGTTCTAGTGTCCTACAGTTTGTCTTGTAGTGACTTCTGCTTATGCATAAGAAGAAGAAGAGAAGAAAAGATGGTTGGAGAACACGAAGAACATCTTGTTGAGAGCAATGTTGCTGCACCTGGAGGTGGTGCAAGGAGGTAGTCTAGAGATGAGAGGGTGCCTGAAGTGCCCCAGTTTGACCCGACCATGATGGAAAATCCCACTTTCTAGTCCTTGTTTGGACA
This sequence comes from Alisma plantago-aquatica, assembly GCA_963693085.1. Taxonomy (NCBI): domain Eukaryota; kingdom Viridiplantae; phylum Streptophyta; class Magnoliopsida; order Alismatales; family Alismataceae; genus Alisma; species Alisma plantago-aquatica. The sequence goes on along the minus strand of OY856410.1, from coordinate 374,846,748 downwards.
ATTCATGGCTACACTGACGCATATGGCGGACAGAATGCCCCCACCCCAAGTGAGGGTGACAGTTCCCAATGCAGAATCATCAAGCACTAGGAAGACCTTTGAGAGGTTAAGGCAAGTTGGGGAGGTAGAGTACACTGGTATGGCGGGTCTAGAAGATGCTAACCTATGGTTGATCGAGTTGGAGAAGGCCTTCAACATCCTCAACATCCCTAAAGTTGGCAAAGTGAATCATGCAGTGTATATTTTGAAAGGGAGTGTTGGCCATTGGTGGGCCATTGAGGAGGAGAAGAATCTTGGTGTTTCTATTAGTTGGGAGGAGTTCTGATGGGAGTTTGTAAGTCAATACTTCTCTCAGACTTACCTAGATGAGAAGATCACCTAGTTCGAGAAGATCCAATAGGGATCTATGTAATCAACGACTATGAGGCAAAGTTTATGGAGCTGCTGAGGTTTTGTCCTCATATAGCTGCGACAGATCAGGAGAAGATCATATGTTTTTAAAAGGGTAGTACGGGGCTGACAACACCGATATTAGCTTTAGAGAACAAGGAGCGGTTTGCCACATTTGTGGAATCATCTAGAAGGATAGAACGACCAGTCATAGAGAAATGTGAGGCAAATGATAAGAAACAACCAACACAGCACCAAGGGCAGTTTGGGAGGCTTCAAGAAGCCTAGGTTCTCAGCACCATAGTCACAAAAAAGGTCATGTGTGTAGACACAGTGGTCGCTAAGCAAGGGTAATGGTCGTACCTTTTCACAAGCACGAGCCCAAAGAATGACATCCGTGTCGGTGATGGGGCCGTCTAGACCACAATATGAGACCAAGACTTGCCACAAGTTTGGGAAAGTAGGACATCTAATGTGGGTGCATCCTGTGAAGGAGGATGAAGTGACCCAAAAGCCAAAACAGAGTCAGTAGGCTCACAGAGACAACAATTTAGCAGTGGTGGAGACTGAGGATGTGGACATGCATCACAAGTTGGTTCTTCTGGATAGGCCAGCAGAGGACAGGGAAGACAATAGGCAATGACTCGATTCTACACCATGAGTCAACCAGAAGGAGTGGTCAACTTGCAAGTTGTAATAGGCCAGATGGAGTTATTTCATTCTTATATGTCTTCTTCTTGTGTTATATCTATTTCGATTGACCTGGGTGCGACATACTCTTTCATCACTTGAGAAGTGATTGCTAGTTGTTCCTTTCCTGTTAGGTATAGACATGATATCCTTCATTTAGAAACCCCGTTGGTTGGTTCTACCAAATTGCGGGAGGTGTGTCCTTCACATGTCCTTTCTTTTTCAAGACATATCATTCAAGTGGACCTCATACCGCTTCACATGCATGGATTTGATGTGATCCTTGAAATGGACACCCTAGAGAAGTATCAGGTGGTCTTGGATTGTAGCTCCAAGGTGGCAACTTTGTCAACGGTCATGTAATGTGGGTCTTCCAAGGAGATAGGAAGATTCTTCCAACATGCCTGGTGTCAACAATGGTGGCAGAGAAGTTGATGAGACGGAACTGTGAAGCATTCTTGGCACACGTGATGGATACCAAGGCGAGGAGTCCTAGTACTCAAGAGGTGCATGTTGTTTGTGAATTTGAAGACATGTTTCTAGACGAGTTCCCAGGTGTTCCCCCACCTCAAGAGATTGAATTTGAGATCAATATAGTACTTTGTACTCAGCCAATAGCTCAGACACCATACAAGATGGCACCAATTGAGATGTCAGAGTGGAAGAAATAGTTGCAAGAGCTACTTGAGAAGGGTTTTATCAGGGTGAGTACGTCACCGTGGGGCACTCCAGTATTATTTGTGAAGAAAAAAGTTGGATCCATGAGGTTGTGCATCGACTATCGATAGTTGAACAAGGTGATGATAAAGAACAAGTAACCCTTGCCACAAATGGATGATCTATTTGATCAGTTGAGGGGTGTTGTAGTCTTTTCAAAGATATACTTGAGATCAGGTTGTCACCATTTACGGATCAAGGCAGGTGGCATACCCAAATCAGATTTTAAGACAAGGTATAGTTACTATGAGTTTGTGGTTATGTCGTTTGGGCTAACCAATGCACCGGAAACGTTCATGGGCTTGATGAACATAGTGTTTCAGTCATATCTTAATCAATTTGTGGTTGTGTTCATAGATGATATCTTGACATACTCTAGAGACAATCAGCAACATGAACAACATTTGTGTCAGGCATTGACTTTGTTGAGACAACATCAATTGTACACTAAGTTCAACATGTGTGAGTTTTGGATGAAGGAGGTGTCTTTTCTAGGACATGTGATATCTACTAAGGGTGTTTGTGTGGACCCCAAGAAGGTTGAATTTGTGATAGAGTGGGAATAGCCGAAGACGCTGACAAAAGTTTGTAGTTTTTTTGGCTTTGGCATGATATTATAGGAGGTTCATCAAGAACTTCAGTGACATAAAATTACCCCTAAGGACCTAACAAAGCTGATGAGGAAAGATGTACCATTTGTCTGGGATGACAAGTGTCAACATGCTTTCCAGCTTTTGAAGGAGAAGCTAACTAGTACACTAATGCTAGTGTTGCTAGAGTAGGGGAAAGGCTATATTGTCTTTTTTGATGCCTCAAGGAATGGTCTGGGTTGTGTGTTGATACAAGACAAGAATGTCATCTCTTTCGCATCGTGAAAGTTGAAGAATCATGAGTAAAACTATCCTACCCGTGATTTGGAGCTTGTAGCAGTGATCCATGCTTTAAAGATCTAGAGGCATTATCTATATGGTCAGAAGTGTCAGATCTTTACTGACCATAGGAACCTCAAGTACACTTTTCATAGTAGGAGTTGAACATGCAGCAAAGACGCTGGATGGAGATAATTAAAGACTAAGATTGCACCATAGAATACGATATAGGGAAGACGAACATGGCGGTATATGCTCTGAACAGGAAGTCTTCTTCGTCATCATATGCTAACAAGGTGAAACTATGTTCCTTGGTGTGCCATAAGAGAGATATGTTAGTCTCCTTGCATCAAATAAATGTAAGTTTCAAAGTGTCCTTGTTAGTAGGACTGTTGGCTCAGTTGTAGGTGAAGCCTACGTTGTGACAACAAATTAGAGAGGCCCAACAAAGTGATATTATGATACAGCAGATTCAAGCAAAATTTGGCAGTGAGAAGCGTGATGGATTTTATGAGACAGATGATGGGAAAGTGTGTTACTACAGCAGATTCGTGGTTCCCGATGTTGATAATCTAAGGAAGATGGTCTTATAAGAGTCTCATTCTTCAATGTACGTTATGCATCCAGGAAGCACCAAGATGTATCACAATCTTAAGGATTTATATTGGTGACCTGGTTTGAAGCATGACATGGCTGAGTTTGTTGCCTGATGTCCTGTGTACCAGCAAGTTAAAGTGGATTATCAGAAACCTGTAAGAACTTTGCCACTATTGCCTATACCGTAGTGGAAATGGGATCATGTTACAATGGACTTTGTCATTGGTCTACCTAGGACAGCCAAAGGTCATGATTCCATTTGGGTGATACTTGACCATTTGACAAAGACAACACACTTTTTTCCTATAAAGACAACATATACAACAAAGAAGCTTGCACAGATATATGTTGATGAGATAGTGTGTCTGCATGGTATCTAAGCTACCATTTGTATGATAGAGGTCCTCAGTTCACCAGTCACTTTTGGGATCATTTGCACATAGCTATGGGTACAGAGTTAAAGTTCAGTACAATGTTTCACCCATAGACAGATGGACAGTCACAAAAGACGATTCACATTCTAGAAGATTTGTTGAGAGCCTGTGTTTTGCAGTTTTTGGGCAGTTGGGATGTGCACCTCAGTTTGATAGAGTTTGCATATAATAATAGCTATGAAAGGAGCATTGATATGGCACCTTAAGAGGCTTTGTATGGGATATGTTTTTGATCTCCATGTGTTGATATGAGACTAGTGAATATCAAATTTTGGGTCATGAGGTTGTGCAACAGACTACATAGAAGATCATAGTGATTCAACAACAATTGAAGGTAGCCCAGGATAGACATAAGTCATATGCTGATAACTGTTGAAGGTTGTTGGAGTTCTAAGTGGGAGACAGAGTGTATCTCAAGGTCTCTCCTTGGAAGGGTTTTTTGAGGTTTGGGAAGAAGGGTAAGTTGGCTCCCCGATTTATGGGACCTTACCCTATAGTGGCACGTGTTGGGAAGGTGGCTTATAAGTTGGAGTTGCCACCTGATTCACACAGGTTGCATCCAGTATTCCATGTGTCTATGTTGAGGAAGTGCCACCTTGATATAGAGTTGGTGTTGTAGCCAATGGAGGTTGAGCTAGATGAGGATATATCTTATGTGGAGGGTCATGTGTTGATCCTGGATAAGAGGATCAAGAAGTTGAAGAAGAACGATATAGTGTTGGTAAAGTTTTTGTGGCATTACTATGGCATAGAGGAAGCCATGTGGGATCCTGAGCAAGAGATGTGTAGGAAGTACCCATCTCTTTTCGTGTAGGATTTCGGGGACAAAATCCTTGTTAAGGGGTTTATGGTTGTAATGCCCCTGACCTATCTTAGTGCTTGAGTGTGCTTGCTTTGCTTAATAAGATGCTTGAACCTTAGCACTTTAGTGTACTTGCTTTGCTTAATAAGATGCTTGAACCTTAATCTAATCCTTTGAAATGTTTTTATAACATGTGAAAATTTTATGTTTTCAGTTTGCTCTTATTTGGATTATGTGTGAGTTGTATTTTCTTGCTTTGGTCCAAGTTTCAATTTACCCATGAGTGAGGGTTATCTTGAAATTTGTCACATATATCATGTGTTTCTTATGCCTTAGCATCATGAGAGATAATATAATGTTGAGGGGCGCCTTGTTTGGACCATGGTTGATGATGGGACATCACATGGTGAGATTAGGGTTTACTTGAGTGGCCTTGTTGTTGAGTGTTGACCTTTTCTAGGGTTTGAGTGTGTAGCGACCACAACACCACTCTTGGATGAGTGTTGTGACCACTACACTAACCCTAGGTGTTGCTTGTTTCGACCATGATGATCTAGAGGTGGTTTGGTCGACATGGTTGTCCTTTGGTGATCTGTTTTGACCTTGGTTTCCTTGGTGACCTAGTGTAGCAGTCTCTACATGTGGTCTAGGTGTTGTTGTGACCACAACAAGGGTGGTGCTGACCCAAGTGGTTGATACCCAACCTAGGTTTTATCACCATATGTTGCATGAATGTGTTTAGTGGTTGCATGGTTGTTTCCTTGGTGAACAAATGTCCTTTGGTGCCCTCTTGTGTTGACACCTCATAACCTTCCACCTCCCTCCTACCCACATGTATATATACTCTCTCTTTTACATGCAAGCAACTCTTTTAGTCCTCTTTCCTTCTCCCTTCTTGATTGGTCGACCTTGGATCTTGGGGGAGTTGGAAGGTGTTGTTCTAGTTGCTCTGGTGGCTGAGCAACCTTGCATGTGGTGTTTTTGAGCTTGATCTCTCCTCTTGTGGTGATCCTTGATGATTTTCTTCCTTGGTAAGTAGTTTTGAACCCTTGATCTCATTTTCCTTGCACCCTATGTTCTTCTTCTTTCTTGTCCATGAGACTATGGTGCAACCATGGTGGCTTTCTTTGAAAATTTTATCCTTACAAAGGTCGGAGACTATGTTTGCCATGGTGGTACCTATGTGAGAAGAAGCTCTCTTCTTTCTTCTTCTTGTTTGGCCTAGGGTTTTCACCCTCTTTCTTGAGCTTCCTTGACCATGGTGTCTTCTCTTTGGAGGTGACCTTATGGCCGAAGTGTTGATCTTGGTTTGAGCTTCTTTTCTTCTCTTAGAGCTCATGATCTTTGGAGCTTGATCTCTCCATAAGGTGGGCTATATAACTCTCTACCTTCTTCTATTATTTGCACCATAATCATTCTTGTGTGCTAGTGTTTTAACCTCTAGAACTTGATGCTAATGTGCTAGATGAAGTTATCATGATCTAGGGTTTATGAATTTGTAGTGTTCTCATGTAGATTGCTATCTTTATTAAACCCTAATTTCATGTATCTGGTGGGTAATGTGATGGTTGAGGTGATTATCATACTTGCAACGTGATCCTTGGTTTTGTCATCATGCTAAGGTTCAACCCTTATGTTTTCTTGAGGTTTTTGGTTTGGTGTTCATGATGTTGAAGATTGGTCTCTCTCTCCTAGTTTAATTTCTTAGTCGATCATGTTGGAGAATGTTTCTAGGGTTTGATACCCATATCCCATGAGATTTGATCTTGGTGACACTTGTTGTTCTTGGTGTCTAGCACCTATTTCGGTCATGCATGTTTCTTCCCTTGGTGTTTTTGGTCGACACACTCTTGTGTGGTTCATGTGTTTTGCTGGTTGACACCTTGTTTGGCTTTGTTGCGGTCGAAACTTGTGGATGAGTGATGTGTAGTGGGCGTTGCACTCGTTTTGTTTGAGTTTAGCTGTTACTCCATTTTGGGTCCCAATGTAGCATTGTTGAAGTTGGTTGCTACACCTTGTGTGTGTTTACGGTCGAAGCATTTCATCCTGGTTTGATGGTCGCTACTCAAGGATGTTTGTGTATTGGTCGCAACATGAACTGGGTTTTGGTTGGGTTAAGGCATGGGTAATGATGTGTTCAAGAGAGTGGGAATTTTACATATCTAGGGTTTGGTGACAAATAGTAATATGAAAACCCTAATCGACTATGTATGTGGAACCCTAACCCTAATTCTAGGGTATGCTATGCTTTTTGAGTTTTCTTAGATGAATATCATGTGATATGTTTTCTCTCTCCTACTTGTGCAATCCTAACCTTGCAGGTGGAATGTATGTCATAGCTATGTGAATGATATGGTGATCATTATGTGATATAGGGTGGTGTCTATGAGCCTTGATGAGGCGTGTTGAGATCATAGTGATGTGATTGAGGGATTGATATTCCATAGTGATGTGACATTGGTGATGGCCTTGTGAAAGGAAGTGCTGCAAGTACCAAGTGATGATGCAACAAGTTCACACCTTATACATTTTATATCTTCTGGAGTTTCATTGGCCCCTTCTCTTTGTAAAGTTTGTTTAGGGTTTATACATTGTAACTTGATTGATACTAAAGATACCCACTTGGCCTAACTAATCAAGCGAAACCCTAATCATGTAGTTGCCATGTACCATATTTCCATCTACAATGTCAGTACTTGCTGGATGGTGCAACGAGTTCTCACTTAGTCAAAGCTTGAAGTCATATACTGTTGAGTATATGCATTTCACATGATTGTTTGTGGTCATACCCTGGCAGGAGAACGGTCGAGGCCGTATCTCAAGTGATGTGATTCAATATATATAAGGTTTCTTTTAAGGATGGTTTCAGACATACCTCAACAAGAGTGCGGCTATGGTCGTAACTCAATTTGCACTAGTGATGTGCCTATATACCATGGCAGACTAGGCTATTTTTCAGTTGGATTTTATATGTCACTGCACCATACTCGGACTGACTGAGGGTGTGGTAGATCATAGGAGTCTGGCTCCTCCTAGATCTTGTATGTCACTGATTTCAACTTAGCAATAGTCAGTTGGAGTATGAGTGGTATACCTCATCTCCTCAGGGCATAATAAAAGACGTAACAAAGTCGTGTAGTGTATTTGATTAGGGTCAAATACGATTCACATTGGTTGATACCTTTGTATTATCTCTTGTACTGAATTCTTGAATTATGATGTGGTAAGAGAAATCAATTGTTATACATGTTCTTTATATTCCTTATAAAAGCATAAGATGTTCTACTGCTCAATTGTAGATACCTAAATTGCTTATATAGTGTGACTTGCCTTGCTTATATCATCGAGTTGAATTTGCTTATAATGTTTAATCTGCTTATAATGTTTAATCTGCTAAGTATAATCTATCTATGCTCATAATAGATGTTGGCGGCAAGTTATATCTCTTAATGGGACATTGGTCTCACACTGTGGATTTCCACATCTTTTAGGTGTTCATGCACGATGATGTAGATATCGTGCGGTTGAGGCTGAGCAACAAGAGGAGAAGTAATTGTTGAAAGGTTGGACATGCTGCCAGTGTTTTGTAGTAGAGTACTATGTATCATCCTTGTACTCTCAAGTCCTTGGGGGTGTTTGTAGATGTTGTACATCACGACGACCTTTTTGGCTATATGCCTTGTTGTATAGATATGGCATGTATATGTGAACAGGTTATCATATGTACATGTTGTGGTTAGTGAGCTAGTGAACAACGCTATGTAATAATATTTTGGCATGAGATATGTTACATGTGGTTTTGTGGACTTAGATGTAATCAATTTCCACTTTTGTGAATATATGTAATTGATTTTAATTTTCTATGTTTTCTAGTAACATGGATGATTAGTATTTGTTAGACATTTTGTTTTGAGTAATATTTCTTTGCATGGCACGGGGTGCCACATATAATGTGTTGAATAACTATATTATGTTTTTTGTGGGTTCCTCTTGACACTATATGTGTCATCTTACTCCTTTTTTGTCGTCACATGCCTTGTGGAAAAATTTTGTGTTTAGGCCCCCTTCTTTCAACCATTGATGTTTGGATCTTTGGATCCAAATTATTTCTTGGTCTTTTAGTAATAGTTATATATGTATTTTGATGTCGTCAATATGTAGGTCATTCCTATTCTTTTAGTTCTCTTTGAAGTAGTGATTTTCTTAACATTCACTAGCGAGCTTTTCCACTTATTAAGTGTTGTCTAGGCTATTCAAGATTTCTGGCTAGCCATCTAATTACAATGACATTTGTGTTTTGTTTCCATGTATTTTTATTATTTCCCTGTAGCAAATGTAGTTGGTTCAGTGTCTTTCAATCATGAATATATCAGACATGTCATGTACATGCTCATTATTAACTATAATGATAATATGATCTAAGATAATATGCCCCCCTACAAGGAGGAGCATAGTGGGAAATGATTTTCCCATTGGTCAGAACAAAGGGATTGATCTAAGGTGGCCCATGATGACCCATGCGTCCAAGCATAGTGACAATTACTAACCTTGATGTCTGTGAGACCATCGTTAATAATGAAGCCAGTGAGTTTGTTCATGTTTTGTTGATGTAGATGTCTTGTCTCCTGGCTGTGATTCCTTTCATAAATGAATCTTGTATAATTGATTTCCCCACCAATAATCTAAGGATTTCTTTCACATATATTCGCTTAACTATAGATCTCCTTGAAGAGATTTTGACTTGGTTCACCATGAACACCAACACTGAAGGTCATTGAAGGTTGTTGGTGTTGTCGGTGAATGCGAGTGTAATAGCGTATTCATTGATAAGGTGGTCTAGACAAGTTAGGTATAAACCGTTCCATACAAGAATAATGCTATGCATAAACCTTGTATTGTTTTATGTATCCATTGATTTATAATGTTTTCCCAAGGTGTTTGAGTTTTTGTCGACTCAAAGTGGTCTTAGTTTCTTGTATTGTAATCATTTTTGGCCTAATGGTTCTAATATAGTGTTTAACTGATTTGGCTCTCTTGGCGGAGGCCAAGCCAAAGATATTACACATTTTGGTAATCATAAAAAAATATTTTTTCAACACTTCTTCTATGACTAGGAAAATGCAATGCTTGTAGGCAAATTGATTATTATGTTCTTTGACCACAGTAAATGATCTATTATTTTTCCATCACAATTCTTCCTCAATTTGTGTGAAAGCCATGTTAGTCATAGGATCATCTTTAGAGTTTAGGCCAAATTTTCTAGGAAAGAAACTATAATCAATCTAGTTGTTCCAATAAAGAAAGCCTTTTGCTAGATCTAAATATATTTGGAATATATGATTTTATCTTGTAACAAATGACAATTTTTACATGTCTTTCCTGTGTTGTTGTTTTCATTGTCTTGTTCTTTATCAATCATATCTTGTATTTCCTTATATCCAAATGTAGCTACACGAATATTTTCCATGATGCTCATGTTGGGAAATGTGAAAGCCACATACACAACGGAAGAAAAAAATTTATTCATATTTTCCACAAGCAGATCTCGTCAACAACCATATTCAAGAAGGAAGGAGGTGAGTCATACCTTGTTTCTGAATAGATCGATGATGTTCTTCACATATATTTATGTATCCATTGATTTATAATGTTTACCAAGGTGTCTGAGTTGTTGTTGACTCAAAGCGGTCTTAGTTTCTTGTATTGTAATCACTTGTGGCCTAATGGTTCTAATATAGTGTCTATCTAATCCGTTTCTCTTGGTAGAGGCCAAGCCAAAGACATTACACATTTTCATAATCATAAAAACTATTTTTTTCAAGACTAATTCTATGACTAGAAAAATGCAATGCTTGTAGGCAAATTGATTGTAAATGTTGTTTGACCCTAGTACATGATCGATTATATTTCCATCCCAGTTCTTCCTCAATTTGTGTGAAACACATGTTAGTAATAGGATTATCTTTAGAGTTTAGGCCAATTTGCTAGGAAAGAATCTATAATCAATGTAGTTGTTCCAAGGAAGTAAGCCTTTTGGTGGATCTAAATCATATTTGGAACATATAATTTTATCTTGTATGAAATGACAATGTTTTACTTGTCTTTCCTATGTTGTTGTTTTCATTGTCTTGTTCTTTATCAATCATAAATTCTATTTCCTTGTACAAATGTAACTACAAGACTATTGTCTTGTTCTTTATCAATCATAAATTCTATTTCCTTGTACAAATGTAGCTACAAGACTATCTTCCATGATGCTCATGTTTGGAATCGTGAAAGCCACGTAGTGGAAGCAACATAAATTTTATCTATATATTTCTCACAAACAGATCTCGTCAAGATCAATATTTCAGGAAGGAAGGAGGTGAGATATACCTTGTTTCCAAAAAGATCCGACGATGATCTTCACGTATAGATATAGGTGTACACGGTAGTACATAGATGACCTCTGATGACGTATCCCAACTTAGTCGTTTAACAACAACGTCTCTACATAGTCCATGGGGATGAAGAGAACTCCATGTCACACTCCAATAGTTGGCAGGAAATGAGCCGCCTTTCCGTTGACAATGTTTTGACCTTACACTTTTTCTTCTTCTCTTTCTCCTTGTGGGTAATGATGACTAGGTTCACATGTCAAAAGTTTGTAACCAAAAGCCTAGCTGACATGTCCCTTTGATAGTTGATGCTATCATTTCCGTCATGTTGTTGCCATCCTTAGTCACATTTGGTTTCGCTTATGTGGACTGTCTAAGGAGTTCCCACTTCCCAACATTTCCAACTCTACCGGCTCCATATGCTTTTTAATCCAAATTCATTTTCCCCACCGAAAAGTTTTTCGCTGCTGCTGGCATCCCGGTGTTCGCAATCATGTATGTGATTGTAAGGTGTCAATAAATATGAGCTGCGGGTCAAAAAAATCATATTCTAAACTGTCAAATCTAAACTCAAACTCAAACGTAGATTCTACTCGTACTTCTCAAATCAGAGTCGACCATGATTAGAAACTCTAAACTCGAAATTAAACTCGGATTCAGGTTTGAAGATGATTTAAAAAAAAAATAGATAGAATACCTATACGAATGTAAATAATTTCATTATATAAAATAAACTACCAAAGATGATCATGTAATATTAAATAATAATAATATCACTTCTATTATATTTTTATTAGAAAAAACAGTACCAACAATAGAACATTTATATCACTTAAACACAAAAAAATCTCAACACACTTGCAACATCACATGTGTCATATTAAAACAACACATATATCACGAGTCATGCTAGAATACACTCGAGTGTATTCGGAGTAGAATACACTCAAATAGTTTTTCATGATGTAATATTTTTTCAAAAATCTAATCTGTTGATCTTCTTAAACATCTTGTGAATAGCTCATACGTAAAATTTGAGCACACATTTATAGGTCATGTTATAAAGACCGCAAAAATTATGCATTTCAAATTAGTTTCGTGCGTCGATTTTGTTGCCCTTGGATGAGTGACTAACACTCATCTAAATGAGTTTAAAAATTGTATGTAGCCTAGTTATAGTATCACAGTGAAGATCAATGGTTTACATTTGGTAAAAAATAGTCGTGATATGCAAACACACTTGAGTGTATTCGTACGATTTGTACACTCGAGTGTATTCTAGCCTGACTCCGTATATCACACAATATTGTTGTAACATCACTTATATCATACTTAAACAACAAATATTCACATCAAAATATAGTCATCAAATCAATTAAGATGACTATTACATATCAAAATAATATTTAGACATCATCATAACGAAAATTGTATAACAAACACAGCCATAGTATTACCTAACACATAAGTATATTCTAACACAACAAGAATATCACAATACTATTAAAAACAACACTTTTCTCACATCAAATAACTAAAATATATTGCAATATGATATATACTATCTCAAAACAATACATATATCAATTCAAATATAATATACATCCATAAATATATGAGTATTTAGAATCAAATTTTGACCAGATTTTAAACCCGGAATCTACGAATTAGATTCAGACACTTAATTTTAAATCTGAATATGTCACAATTGAAATCTAAACCTATTTTTTTCCGGAATACAGTTCATGGATGGGACAAATTTTGACAATATGTAATTGTAATTGTGTTGTTTTTACTCTGAAGAAAATGCGATTATATCTGCAGGAGGGACGGAGGTCATGCCGTCATGGCCCTGCGCTCACCGTTCCTGACAGTCGGAGTCGGGACTCCATTGCAGTCCAAGTCAGGTAACGACTAAAAACTGTATTAGGACCGCCATGAACTGGTAGCATCACCACAGCACAGTATACATGCATTTTCCTCTGCTGTTACTTCAAAGTGCCGATTTTTAGGGGGACGCACTATTGGAATCTGCAATGTCTCGGCTCCATCCGCTAGATATGCGTTGCCAGAGAAAGACCCAAACCGCCCCAAACTAGTTTGGGTTTGGACGAAGAACAAACAGGTGATGATGGCAGCCGTGGAGTGCGGCTGGGATACCTTTCTCTTCCCATCCGATGCCAAAGCGCTTGCCGATGATTGGAAGTGTGAGTTGCCTGTGCCATTCTTCCTTTCTTATATAATGAATCTCTAGATAGGGGTCACCTTTGCCTGGTAGAGAGGTTGATGTCTTGTCCTTGCGTTGGCTATTATCTATACATTCCGAAGATCATCCTTTATTATTAGATTTCTACGATTTTCAAGCTCTGTTGTTATCTTGGCAATTTTTGATAAATGGTCGAGTTCTTAATAAGAGTGCATTATATACATGCAACTGAATTTATTATTGGGTCCAACCTATTCTGTGAATAGCAATTATTTTGCAGAACCTAGCATTGAGTTTGTTTATCTATTTCCTTCGCTGTTCTTTCAACTGTTCTGTGCTGAAAGAGTATGTGTAAATTTGTCAGTGCCCAGGGGCAGAATTCAATGTGTTCTAGGCATAGAGCAGCGTGAGACATTGTCCAAGATCCATTTTCATTTACCATAAAAATATATTTTCATGTTTCCCTTAGTCTACAACTTGAATACAATTTCTACCTAGGAAGGATGTTAAATTTTTATTGAAGCCCTTCTTACAAATCATAAGAACTTAGATGTCGTGATAACTATATATGCATACATGTGGGGTTGTGATATCTCGAATAGAAAAATCGAGGCACCTAGATGTCCATTTGAAGACCACATGGTATATGTAACTTAGCAAGCATGCATGAGTATGGGAAAGAACTCCATGTCAAACAATGAAGAAATCGTGCCTGAGCATTATACTAGGAAGTTAGCTAATTTCAAAAACAATTTCAAGTCAACTGACTTTAAGGCCATTTCAGCCACCATAACCCATCTTGTCATGATTAGGATTGAATTTATAGTTGACGAGGTTGAGGTTGTGAGAGAAGTTGAATTTACATCATAGAGGCCCATCAAATTGGCGCGAGGGCTGGAGGTCCAAATTCTTATCTAGAAACATGAGCTGACTCTCCTTCAGTCCTTCTAGTACATTTGGAATCCCACAACCATGTTGTCCATCTTGTCAGACCCATGGTTAAAGAATCTCATTTCTCTTAGGAATTAGGAGACATGTTATCATAGTTTTTAATCTAAGATGAAGTCTCCCAATGCCTAGCACCCATCAATTTAGTGCTCATGTTATATGCCTCTTCTCTTCTTGGAGATCATGTGGTGTTTCCAATATGGAACAAAGTCTCACAAGTCACAACTCTTGGCATCCATGTGCTGTGGTGTTTTCTAGGACTTAATAAAAAGCTCCGTGGCTTTATGGGACTAGCTTTAAGTAAGCCCATTTAATGGTTTAGCTTATCCTAAGTTACTCCTCACGTACAACTTATCCCAAGCCTATTCTATATATATCCTGAGGCTATTCTATATTTAGACTCATTGTATTTTTGTTTTAGTTAATTGAAGCTATAGATTATCACATGGTTCAGAGCATATTGAACAAACCTAAGCTCGACCTCAGGTGTTGACCCCTAAGAAAGAGGTGGTAATTGCTGCCACCCTTCAGAGCGGCCGTTGCCGCCCCTCAAGGACTGGGAGCCGCAACCACAATCCCCCCCCCCCGAGGGCATCCACTACCGCCCCTATAAGGGAGCAACATCCGCAACCCCTAAGGAAGGCTATCGTTGCCCCAAGAGGAAGTAGAGTCGCCGACCTCCATTGGATAGGCCGCTGCTGCCTTCAACAGAGAGCATAAACCTTGCCATTGCCTTAATTATCAAGGCGGATGCCTAAGCGTGCTACATGCCCCTCAAACCTAGATTCCTAGGGGTCATAGGTGAGTTGGTCAAACTAGGCGGGTTAAGCGGGGGCCTAAGCGCTCATGCTGCAACACTACATGCCCCTCAAACCTACGTGCCTAGGGGTCATAAGTGAGTTGGTTAAATTAGGCGGGCTAGGTGGGGGCCTAAGCGCTCACATTGCAACCGTTGCAATCGAGTCCGTCCTTATACTACTATTTGTTTAGTATTTTTTGTACTTCCTTCTTTGTCTCCTATTCTTGCTTCTTTTCTTTTCTTTTTCTGACAAAATCTCCTGCATTTCCTATTCCTGCTACTGTCGTGTCTGAATTTTCTTTGACTTCCTCCTATCTCTCCTCTTTTTGTTATGTCCATGTTTCCTATTTTAGAGGCTAAGATTCAGACATGTCCTACAACTCCTAGAGCTGGCAACATGTCGAGTCAGATCAAGTCCTGTCCTATAAAGTGAATTTCAGGTCTAATCTGGGTGCTAAATTGGGTTTGGTACTACAAAGTATATGCAATCTACAAAATCGTGAAACATGTGATCTTAGCATTGTTTATAAGACATTGCCTAAAATGTTATGAAGTGTCAATATTTGATAATCGAACAAGTGTATTCGTTGTATATTGATAGGTACAATCCTCTCCTATATATAGGAGAGGAGGCAATTACAAGGAAGCAGACTAAACCCTAATGGGCCATGGGCTCATAGTAACAAAAGTCTCCGAATTTTACGAAAAATCGGTGATTTTTCACTATGTTATAGGCTCCCGAATATTCATCATGATTAATACGCCAATCGTCGATTTTTCACGACTTTTCACGATTAATCCCGCTGTTTCGCGATTTATACGATTTTTTACGATTCTTCATGACTTTTCACGATTTTTCACGATTTTTTTCTTTTAAGTCGCTTGCTCTTTTTTTACCAAACCATGTGCACAAAATTCCTAATACACACTAAACCTCAACCCCCCCCCCCCACTCCTCTGGACAGTTCATGTTATTACTCAACTATTTTTTACTTCTTTTCCTACTTTTTCACTCACTAAGATTGTATGTCTTGTGGCCGTAACAGTTACATGCATCATATATGTATGTACATACAAACATTTATCTATATATATACACATACATACATACATACATACATAAATATGTATATACTTATATAGCCGACTTATTCTCGATAATTTTCGAATAGTTGACCGAACTTTGACCGAAATTTATCGATCTTTTCACGACTTTTCTCGATTTTTTCCGAATTCCGATTTTTTCCAGCCAGTCGAAAAGTCGCCGAATCCCGAACTTGTTACTATGCATGGGCTAACAAGCCCATGTACATAATAAACTGATTAACCTATTAACCAAATAGGCTAATACTTTCTAACAGATAAATTTTAATAAATTCACCAAAAAGGCACATTTTGGGTCTTTACATGTTACTTTTGGGTTGAACGGGTTGGGTTTGGATTATTCAGGTCTCTACAAACTAAAATTTGCACACACGGCTGAATCTTATGCTTCGTTTGGTAAAGCGATGACGATTGTTCGGGCAACGGTGGACAACTACGGGCAGCGGGTCAATCGCTACGAATCACGTTGCCAAACACGCGGTTGTCTACCGCTCTCATTTTACATTTTTTTTGTCTGGAGAGATCGACAAACTCTACCAGCCTCTCATTTCTTACCATGAGAAACTTTACGATGAGTCATCTGTGATGGGCCATCGGCGATGAATGCAATCGCGTTGCCAAACACTGCATTAGTTTGGAACCGAGTTAGCATTTTTGGGTTTAATTCGGGTCATTTCGGGCCAAAATTTTAGGTCGGATCGAGTACGAGATTGCTAGCACTAATTCCTGCTCCCAAATCTACTATACTAGTACTACTTCTATTTGCAGATATTTTTTTTGTTCCAACTTCTTCTTGCTCCTACATCACCTTTAAAAACACTCATAAATCATTCAAAAGGATACATATAATGTAAGACAATTGAAACCAACATCTTCACCGCCCTAGTCAAATGGACAACAATAGCTACTGCTATTTGCATGTCTGCATTAAAATTTTCCAATGTCTTCTTCCTCCCCCTTAAGTCTCCTCCCACACCTCGTGCACTGCTGTTTTTATATTTGTTTTTCTAACTTCATCTTCCTACTTCACGTCCCCTCTCCTATTGTTATGTTTTTTTACTTTTCTGACTTCTTGCACGTCATTTACATTTTTCCTATTTTTTTTCTCCTTCAATTCCTAATTATCTTCCTCTTGTTGTTCTTTCTTTTTTCTTCCTGTTAATTATCCTCTTGATCCTCCCAACAATTGTCAATGTAAGTCAGGCATATTACACAATTTAATGAACATATAGTTACAAAATAGCATGTAGTATCATATGTATAGATATATAAATATGTAAATGTAATTATAAAAAATAATAAAAAGCCCAAAAAAGCCTAGGCGCGGATTGGGTGGGACGTACCTCTTAGCTGTTGGATCCTAGATGGGTGATTAGATGCTCTAGAGGGGGGGTGAATAGAGCTGAATGCACTTAAACAAAATTCATTAGACCTTCAAGATATATCACAAGATAAGGTTGCTAAATAGGTAATTTGAGTGCCACTAAAACATGCATAGCAAGGATGAGAGAGATTGAGCAAACACAAGAGGACAAGCTATTTAGAGTGGTTCCTCACTTCAAACTAGAAGTGAGTCAGTCCACTTACCTAGAGAGGTCAGCCTCTAGGATTTCCTAACCATTGCATTCTTATATTCATTCATAAGACTTACAATACATGACCACCAAATGACTTACCTATCCAATACAAAGAGTCTTCAACCTTATCAAGGACTTACCCACTTTGCAAGGAGTCTTCTGCCTTCTTCCGTAGACTTACCTACTCTTGCGCAAGTCTTCAGCCTTGTAGGAATTACCCACTCTTCTTGGATCTTCCGCCTTTGACTTCACCTTCACTCAGAGAAGCTTCCACCAAGGACTTACCCACT
The DNA here is from genome assembly GCA_963693085.1 of Alisma plantago-aquatica. Lineage (NCBI taxonomy): Eukaryota > Viridiplantae > Streptophyta > Magnoliopsida > Alismatales > Alismataceae > Alisma > Alisma plantago-aquatica. Next base: position 374,828,948 of record OY856410.1, on the reverse strand, counting down.
TGAGCAAGGAGTCTTCTGCCTTCACCAAGGGCTTACCCACTCTTGCTCCAAGTCTTCAGCCTTGATCTTCACCAAGGGACGCCTTCCCTTGTTCTTCTTCACCTCTCTTAGCTAAGAGAGAGAACCTTCATCTTCATGGTTGAAATGAGAGATAGGGAGGTGGTGGAAGTGAGAGCCTCACAAGATATACATGTAGGACTAGCTCTCTTACAAATTTCCTACTCACTCTAACGAATGTAGCAAGTGATTAAGCTTAGAAAGAGAGAGGAAGCTGTAGGAAGCACTCAACTATAGAATAAGAACCTCACATAGAGTTTTGTATTGAATGCTCAACCTTGGAATGAAGCCCAAGGGGTCCTATTTATAGCATTGTTGTATAGGCGGCTAGGCGACCAGGCGTTGCCTGGGGACGCCCAGGCCGCCTAGGCGCCCAGGCGGAGGCCCAGTCGTTTATATATATATATATATATATATTAATTTAATGGATACATGTAAAATTTATGAAAAATAAAGTTAAATCAGTATATGGTTAAATAATATCAAAATCAGTACATCAATAAACACAAATCAGTAGATAACTAAATAAAAATAGTAGCTAAATAAATGCAAATAAGTAGATGAGTAAATACAACTAAGTAGATAAATAAATACAAATCAGTTGATCAATAAAGTTACATCAGTAGATGATTATATAATTTCAAAATCAGTACATAAATAAATTCAAATGAGTAGATAACTAAATAAAAAACAGTAGACGGATAAATTCAGTAGATGAATAAATACAAATAAGTAGATGAATAAATACAAATCAGTTGATAAACTAATATAAATCAGTAGATGATTGAATAATACCTAAATCAGCACATAAAAAATACAAATAGTAGATGAATAAATACATTACATACAAATCAGTTGATAAACTAATATAAATCAGTAAATGATTAAATAATTCCTAAATGAGCACATAAATAAATACAAATAGTAGATGAATAAAATACAATAAATACAAATCAGTTGATAAATAAAGTTAAATCAGTAGATGATTAAATAATATCAAAATTAGTACATAAATAAACACAAATCAATAGATAACTAAATAAAAACAGTAATAAATAAAAACAAATAAGTAGATGAATAAATACATAAGTGGAAAAGTAAATACAAATCAGTTGATAAATAAAGTTACATCAGTAGATTCTTATATAATTTCAGAAGCAGTATAAATAAATTCAAATGAGTAGATAGCTAAATAAAAAACAGTAGATGAATAAATACAAATAAGTAAATGAATAAATACAAATCAGTTGATTAACTAATATAAATCAGTGATGATTAATCAATTCTCAAATCAGTACATAAATAAATACAAATAGTAGATGAATAAATATAATATATACAAATCAGTTGATAAATAAAGTTAAACAGTTGATAACTAAAGTTAAATCAGTAGATGATTAAATAGTATCAAAATCAATACATAAATAAACACAAATCAGTAGATAACTAAATAAAAACAGTAGATACATAAATACAAATAAGCATATGAGTAAATACAATTAAGTAGCGCCTGGGCGGGTCGCCTAGCCCGCCTAGCACGCCTGGCATAGCCTTTGATGCTGGGCGCCCAGATATGGAGACCCCATTGGCCGCCTGGGCGCCCGCCTGTACAACACAAATTTATAGCTGGGGATGCCTCTTAGCCTTTGGGAACACTTGAGAACGAAAACTAGCCGTTTTGTGGCTTGCAACGGATATATTTTCACTTGTTGCAACTCCACAACGGCTAGAAGCACTTTTCTGCACTTTTCCGTACAGTGCAATCGGTCGAGTTTCTATAAGGTTAACTCGACCGATAGAGTAAAAGATGTGACAGAGTCAGTAATTTTGGGAAGCATAGGGTTGCACAATGTGTGCACCCTCATATATATAAAATTGAAACATTTACAGAGAGGTCCATATATAATATGGAAATAACAAAATAAATAACATAATACATAAAACAAGAATATATATTAACACTCCTCCTCAAGTTGGAGCATAGATATCAATCATGCCCAACTTGTCCATCAGTGTGCAGAATTGCTTCTTTGCCAGCAGCTTGGTGAAGATATCAGCAACTTGGTCTTTAGAACGCGTGAAAGGAGTGCAAATCTTGCCAGTAAGAATGGATTCTCGAATAAAATGGCAGTCGACTTCAATGTGTTTGGTGCGCTCATGATAGACAAGATTATTAGCAATGAAGATAGCAACTTTATTGTCACAATGCATGGGTATAGCAGAAGAAGAGTCAACCCCAAACTCTTTTAACAGAGAGCGCACCCACAATAATTCACAGGCAGTATGGGCCATGGCCCTATATTCAGCTTCAACACTGGACCTGGCCACAACATTTTGTTTTTTACTCCTTCAGGTAACAAGATTGCCTCCAACATAAGTACAATACCCAGAAGTAGATTTTCTGTCAGCTTTGCTTCCTGCATAATCAGAATCTGAATACCCTTCAAGAGAACAATGTCCATTCTTTCTGTAGTGAAGTCCCTTGCCAGGAGACTTCTTCAAATATCTCAGAATATGACATAGCACATCCCAGTGACACTGCCTGGGTTTATCAAGGTACCTGCTAAGAAGGGCCACTGCAGTAGAAATATCAGCTCTAGTAACAGTCAAGTAAATGAGCTTACCAATCAGCCTCCTGTACTTTTTATTATTAGCAAAAAATGGAGAAGAATCATCATCCCAATTCACATTGGGATCTAGAGGAGTATCAGCAGGTCTCGCTCCAAGCATACCAGTCTCCTGTAGTATATCTAAGACATATTTTCTCTGAGACAATACAAGAGCATTAGAGTTTCTAGAGACCTCTATGTCCAGAAAATACCGAAGCTTGCTCAAATCTTTGGTAGCAAAGTGCTTGCCTAGATGAGCTTTAGTAGCCTGAATACTAAGAGAATCACTGCCAGATATAATAATGTCATCAACATAGACAATCAGAATTGAAGCTTGTAATGTGGGAGAAGGAGACGACCTGAAGGCTTACGGCCTGTCTCACATATCATATATATAAGAAGAAAGTATTACAACATTTACAAATAGACCCCTGACCTTAATATATAAGACCATGTCATTTACATACAAGACCCTATACATTAACACTCCCCCTCAAGCTGGAGCATACATATCATACATGCCCAGCTTGGTACATAAGAAGCGAACCCGACAACCATTCAGGGACTTTGTGAATAGATCAGCTAACTGGTCTTCAGACTTGATAGGTGACAATTGAATCAATCCCTTCTGGATTTTCTCTCTTAGAAAATGACAATCAACCTCAATGTGTTTAGTTCTTTCATGAAAAATTGGGTTATGAGCAATGTGGACAGCAACTTGGTTATCACATTTCATATCTATAGGAGCATCTTGGGCAAATCCAAGTTCCTCTAACAAATGTCGAATCCATAGCAACTCACATGATGCTAAGGCCATAGCTCTATATTCAGACTCTGCACTCGATCTGGCTACAACTGTTTGCTTCTTGCTCCTCCATGATACTAGATTTCCTCCCACAAACACACAATAGCCAGAAATAGATCTTCTATCAATGCTACATCCTGCCCAATCAGCATCTGAATACCCTTGTACTTTCAAGTGACCATGATTTTGATATAAGATTCCCCTTCCAGGGGACTTTTTCAAATACCTCAAGATGTGCATTACAACCTCCAAGTGACCTGTACATGGCTTCTCCATAAATTGGCTCACAACACTAGTAGCAAATGCAATGTCAGGTCTAGTGACTGTCAAATAATTCAACTTTCCTACGAGTCGTCTATATCTCCAAGGATCATCAAGTAACTCCCCCTGCTCCATGGACAATTTGACTTTAGGGTCCATTGGAGTGTCACTGGGTCTGGTCCCAAGCATCCCTGTCTCTGTGAGCAAATCAAGGACATACTTCCGTAGTGAAATTACTATCCCAGATTTTGACTTGGCAACTTCAATTCCCAGAAAATATTTAAGATTTCCTAGGTCCTTTGTATGAAATTGTCCATGCAGAAAAGCCTTCAATTGTGCAATGCCCTGACTATCATCACCAGTAATCACAATGTCGTCAACATATACCACAAGAAATATACATCCCGAACTTTGTCGCCTGTAGAAAACAGAATGATCCATAGTACATCTCTGGAGCCCAAACTCAGTAAGAGAACTGCTGAGTTTACCAAACCAAGCACGAGGTGATTGTTTTAGACCATACAGAGACTTGTGCAGACGACACACTAGATCACACTCCCCCTGAGCAACAAACCCCGGTGGTTGCTCCATATAAATTTCCTCATCCAAGTCACCGTGTAAGAATGCATTCTTGATATCAAGCTGATGTAGAGTCCATGAATGTATGGCAGCAAGAGACAAGAAGATGCGAATAGATGCCATCTTCGCAACAGGAGAGAAGGTCTCTAAATAATCCTCACCATAAACTTGAGTGTATCCTTTGGCTACTAACCGTGCCTTAAGCCGATCAACTAATCCATTCGCACCAACTTTAACATTAAAAACCCAACGACATCCAACCACAGACTTACTCGATGGGCGCTGAACAAGAGACCATGTATGGTTCTGGACTAGTGCTGCCATCTCTTCTTCCATTGCATGACGCCAGCCAGGGTGATCCAAGGCAACTGCAGGAGAAGAGGGTATGGAGACAGAGGACATGGAGGATAAGAAGGCATGAAATGAAGGTGATACATTGCTGTATGAAACAAAATTAGAAATGGGATGAAGAGTGCAAGACCGAGTGCCTTTCCTTAAAGCAACAGGAAGGTTATCAATACTTGTATCTACTTGACTTTCAGACAAGGGAGCAACTGGAGGAGCTGAACTGGAAGGAGTCTCTGTAATACTTGTACGTGGACGACGAGTATACACCTGCGTGATAGGAGGTCTAGTAGAAATGGGTGGGACACTATCATGAGGACCATCATTACCCGAACAAGTGGGAATAGACTCAACAACAATTGGAAGAGGCAAGAGTTCTTCCAAAACTACGGGTGTCATTGACGAACTGTCGTCAAAGAATGACGTGTCTTCAAAAAAGGTGACATCGGCTGAGACAAAAAAGCGATGTAAGGTAGGACTATAGCACTTGTACCCCTTCTGAGCTCGAGAATAACCTAAGAAAACACACTTGGTTGACCTTGGACTCAACTTGTCCTTGCCAGGACCTAGGCAATGAACAAAACAAACACATCCAAACACCTTTGGTGGGACATGGTACAATGGCTTCATAGGATGAAGAATCTGAACAGGTATACGATTTTGGATTACAGACGATGGCATACGGTTTATGAGGTAAGTGGCGGTGAGAACTGCATCACCCCAGAATTCTCTTGGGACATGCATGTGAAGAAGAAAGGTACGTGCAGTCTCTACAATATGTCGAACCTTTCTTTCAGCCACTCCGTTCTGTTGTGGTGTGTATGGACAAGAGGATTGGTGGATGATGCCATGGGTGGAGGTGAAATGGTTGAAATCATGGCTGAAGTATTCTCTGGCATTATCAGAACAGAGAGTACAAACTTTCTTTTTGAATTGGGTTTCCACTTCCGCACAAAAAGATTTAAAGATGGACAAAAGTTCAGATCTTTCCTTCATCAAATAAAGCCATGTAGCACGTGAATAATCATCAACAAAGATAACAAAATACTTATAACCAAGCTTAGAGGTTACACGACTCGGACCCCATACATCTGAGTGAACTAACTCAAACAAAGACTCTGCTCTTTGACTCTTTTTGGACCGAAATATAGACCGTGTATGCTTCCCTAACTGACATGACTCACACTGCAACACATCTAGGTGGGACAGACTTGGGACCAAAACTTTGAGCTTATCCAATGATGCATGACCAAGACGACTGTGTACCACCAAGTAGTAAAGGGGAAGCTGCGATACAAGTTGTGGGAGACCTACTCAAGTAGTAAAGTCCAGCCAGTTCATACCCTTCACCAATTGTCTTCCTCGTCTTCAAGTCTTGTATAACACACGTATCAGGTAAGAAAGTGACTGAGGCTTGAAGACAACGGGTTAATTTGCTGATAGATAATAAATTAAAAGGGAATTGTGGGATGAACAAGGTGGAAGGAAGGGAGATATGTGGAGTTGGTGACACTACTCCAGTTCCCATGACAGATACAGTAGAACCATCTGCAAGGGTAACACCGGGTAGGTCCGGCTTACTAGTATAGGTGGTAAACATCTTAGGTTCCCCTGTGATATGATCAGTTGCACCTGAATCAAGAACCCAATCTGACTTGAACCCTGATTCCTTGGAAGCTTGAGAGATACATGTTGAAGGGCTGGCAATTTGTGCAATGTAGACAACTGAAGATGTGGCTTGATGTGAAGCTCGGAAACGCATAAAATGAACATATTCTTCTTCAGACAATGAAATAAGATATGGAGCCTCCTCTTGAGTATTTTTCTTATCATCCATGTCGACTAGCATATACTAAATCAACACTTTAGGAACTTGATATCAGACCGAATCAATTGTAAAGGACCTTAAAATCAGACTTTGCAGGCTTAATTTCAGACTTTGCACGCTTAATTTCAGACTTTGTAAACTTCAAATCAAGCTTTGTAGCAGGAATATTTTAGTTTGGATGCCCTTGTAGGAAGGAAGAACTTTGTAATAAAATATACTTCTTCAAATGCACCAAAAGATCCTTCAAGATAACCCAAAAACAGACTTAGTAATAAGGCTGCACTGTGCAGCTACAGTAACGACGGGATATAGACCGGAGGAGGAAGAGGACTGCTCCCTCCTCGGTGCTCCTGTGCCCTTGACCTTCTGGGGCAAGGTAGCAGACGTAGGGGCGCCCTTCAAGGACAGGAAAAGAAGAGATGGAGCCGATCCGTTTCTCCTCAAGAGAGCCCGTAAGCAGGCTGCAGCTACAATAGTTTTCGCTCCAGGAAGATCAACAACTTCGGAAGGCCCAGACAAAGATTAATCAACGATCGGCTTGATCCTTGAGGTTGCTGGGGTTGGGGGACAGCCAACGCAATAAGCAGCTTAGTCGAAATCCAGCGGATGGAGACACAACAGCCCTTCCCGTGGTCGCGCAGCTACAGTGATGCACTGTAGCAGTACTATAGAAAACGTGAAAGAAGAGGAAACAAGGGGACAACTTGCTTCCTGGACCAAGTAGGGATGAAAACCCTAGGCTCTGATACCATGAAGCTTGTAATGTGGGAGAAGGAGACGACCTGAAGGCTTACGGCCTGTCTCACATATCATATATATAAGAAGAAAGTATTACAACATTTATAAATAGACCCCTGACCTTAATATATAAGACCATGTCATTTACATACAAGACCCTATACATTAACAAGAATAATAATACCAGCTGAAGTCTTCTTGGTGAAAACAGAATGATCCACCTGAGACCTCAGAAACCCAAATTCAATCATAATTTTGCTCAATTTGTCAAACCAGGCACGGAGACTCTGCTTGAGTCCAGAAATAGACTTTTTTAACCTACAAACTTTGTGAGACTCCTCCTGAGCAACAAACCCAGGAGGTTGCTCCATATAGAGCTCTTCTTGTAAATCACCATACAAGAAGGCATTTTTCACATCTAGCCGCAGCAGTGGCCAGTCAAGATTAACAACAACAGAAAGAAGAATTCTGACAGAGTTAAGACGAGCAACAGGAGAGAAGGTCTCGAAGTAGTCAATACCATAGGTTTGTGTGTAGCCTTTAGCAACTAACCGTGCCTTCAGCCTGTCAACAATGCCATCAGGTTGGTATTTCACAGCATATACCCATATGCAGTCTACAGGCTTACACTGAGGGGGTGGATCAACCAACTCCCAAGTATCTCTTTCAGCTAGAGCCAACATTTCCTCTTTCATAGCAGACGTCCAAGCAGTACTTTTTAAGGCATCTTGAACATTCTTTGGAACAGCCACAACAGATAAAGCATATACAAAATTGCTAGAATGGACATTCAGATGATCAGTGGAAACAAACTGAGCAATACTATGAGATGTGCAGGAACGAGTACCCTTTCTAAGAGCGATGGATATGTCAAGGTCAGAAGTTACCTCAGGTGTAGCAGGACCTTCTAGAGGTGAAGATTGGTTTTCCTGGGGGGGTTCTTGTGTAGGAGGTGCTCTATTCCTGCGTTGATAAACAATAATAGGAGTGGTATGCTCAGTAGTCATAGTATCAGTAATATCAGGCACACAATCAGTAGTAACTGGCAGAGGAGAGGCAATAAGGTCAGGCTGTAAACTTTCTCCTCGAGTAGAATAGTAAGGTGTATTCTCAAAAAATACATCACTGCTAGTAAACCATTTTTTGGCAGTGGGGCTATAACATCTGTATCCCTTTTGGGTGCGAGAATACCCCAGAAAAATGCACTTCTCAGCACGAGGAGAAAGTTTATTAGAAGCTGGTCCAAGCAACCTTACAAAGCAAGTACATCCAAAAATCTGAGGAGGCATAGTAAATAACTGGATATCTGGTTGAAGAACCTGAATAGGTATTTTGTTTCCAATCACAGATGATGGCATTCTATTTATCAGAAAACAAGCAGTCAAGATAGCCTCAGGCCAAAACGAGCGAGGAACATGAGTATGCATCATAATAGTCCTGGCAACTTCTAACACATGTCTATTTTTATGCTCAGCCACACCATTTTGTTGAGGTGTATAAGCACATGAAGTCTGATGCAACGTACCAACATATTTGCAAAAAACATCCACATCTTTTTTAACAAACTCAAGCGCATTGTCAGTACGAAATTTTTTTATAGGCACACCATATTGTGTTTTCACCTCAGCAAAAAAGAATTTGATAGTAGACATAACTTCGGACCTACTTTTTATCATAAACAACCAAGTAGTCCTAGAAAAATCATCAATAAACAAAATAAAGTACTTGTGACCAGATAAACTCGGCACATGACAAGGACCCCATACATCAGAATGCACTAAATAAAAAATGTTTTAACTGCTAATATGACTGCGTCTAGGATAAACAACTCTAGTATGCTTTCCTAGCTGACATGACTCGCACTGAAGGCTACAAGTACCAATATCAGAAACTAAATGACGAAGCTTTTCAGATGATGGATGTCCCAGCCGGTAGTGCCACTGTAATGCAGAAACAAATGTAGATAGTGCAGAGGCCACAACCACTTTCTCTGCTTTCGGCAAATGATCAAGGTAGTATAGTCCATCAACACCTTCATACCCCCCACCAATCTCATCCTCGTGCGAAGGACCTGAAAAACACATGAACCAGGAATAAATGTTAGGCTACACTGTAGAATTCTCAATATCTTGCTGACAGATAACAGATTCAGAGGGAATCGAGGTACATATAAGGCAGATTTCAGCAGAAACTTAGAAATAATATCCCCTACTCCAGATACCGCAAACTTGGAACCATCAACAAGCATAACAGATGAAGGACGAGCAGGTTTAGATAACTTTTTAAATAAAGATCGATTTCCAGAAATATGCGAAGAAGCACCAGAGTCTATGATCCATTTAGTATTACCAGGAGTAGAAGAAGAGGTACTTAGGAAGGCAGTGTCATAACCAGAATAAGTGGCAGCATGAGCTCCACTAGTCGAAGTAGTAGACAACGAGCCAACCCGCTCAAGTAGCAGGCGCTCCACCTTAGCACATATGTAATCCGCAGTCGCACCTGAAGAGTTAGACTCAGTCGGCTGAGTGGCTCCCTCCTGTGCAGTGGTAGAAGAGTCAGCAGCTGCGTTGGCCCATGCCAGTTTACCATATTTCTCCCAGCATTTTTCTTCAATTTGGTTGGACCGGCCACAGAAAGTACAGATGCGCTGACCCTGCTGAGGATGCGCAACAGCAGGTGGAGCAGCAGAAGGAGCTCCACGACCAGAAGAGGCACGTCCTCGTCCTGCACCCAGTGGAGGACGACTGTCAGCAGAACGGCCACGGCCACGATCGCGACCACGACCAGACCAAGCTGCAAGGGCAGTGGAGTCTCCAGTCTCCGAAGGTAGTGTTGGAGTCGACGAGGGCAAACGCTGAAGGCGCTGGTAGGCACTCTGCAGAGTAGGGAGCGGATCACTCGCTAAAATCTGGTCAACGACACCAACATAGGACTCTGGCAGTCCACATAAAAACTGAACCAACTGCAGCTCTGCTCTTTGACACTGCATAGTAGTCAAATCAGTGGACAGTGGGTGGTAGGACTCCAGCTCCCCCCACAGTCCAGTAAAGGTAGAGTAGTCCGCAATATCGGACCCCGTGAAGTGTAGACGTCCCAGCTGCTTGGTGATGTCAAATACCTTCTTGGGGTTCTGGCTATGCGAGTATGTGCCGGCGAGCTGATCCCACATCTGTTTCGCCGTAGGCAGGTGAAGTAGGGTGACACTGATCTTCTCAATGCTGCTGTTGAGAATCCATGTCATCACCGTCTAGTCATCCCGAACCCAGTCATCATACGCCTTCACATCTTTGGAATCGACGTCCTCTGCAGGTTGTGCCGGGCCGACACGGATCAGGTGCGAGTACTTTCCCTGGGATTTTGCATAAATCACCATGGAGCATACCCAATGCTGGTAGTTTCGCCCGTCAAGTTTCACAGTCGTAACTTGACGGCGAAAGTCATCTCTCGAGGATGCCATGAGAGCAACAGCCACAAGCAGGCAGTGGGGTCTGGAGCGCAGACAGATAGGCACAGGTAGGCACGAGCAGGCAGAAGACGGACTACGCCGTCAGGCAGGCAGAGGCAAATACAGATCTACGGGGTGAAACCACTCACATATAGACGACGCCGAAGCGTAGCAGAGAACCCGGTGGCACTACGGCCTACACGGGCAGGCAGGCAAAAAACCGAAAAAAAAATGGTCTACGTTAGGACAACCTCAAGCCACCGGACGGTTGTGGGTCTTCACGAAGCCAACGATCCGGCGGCGATCAACCAAGGAGGCTCACCGACCCCCGACGACTAGGAGGGCTCGCGGCCCCACTTGCCCGACGGCCTGCTGCCGGCTCGCAGGGGCGGCCGCGTGGGAGAGGGGGGACGGGCGACGGCGGGAGGGTGGGCTGCCGGGGGGGAGAGAGAGGGAAGGGAGGGAGGGCGGTGGCTAGATCTTACTGCTCTGGTACCATGTGACAGAGTCAATAATTTTGGGAAGCGTAGGGTTGCACAATGTGTGCACCCTCATATGTATAAAACTAAAGCATTTACAGAGAGGTCCATATATAATATGGAAATAACAAAATAAATAGCAGAATACATAAAACAGGAATATATATTAACAAAAGACAAAGCCGATATTCAGACCATCGGTCGAGTTTGTCCTGGAGAAACTCGACCGACCAATGAAAATCGAATTGGTGAGTTACTCCATCGGTCGAGTTCTGTGAAGTGTAAACTCGACCGATCAAAAGTCATTTTCAAGATCCAATCAGGATCGGTCGAGTTTGCAACTCACAGAAATCGACCGATGAACAACCTGATGTGAATTTTGGAAAATGGCTTTTGAGTGCTTAAACATTCGATCTAAGTGCTCCTGATTTTTTCTAAGCTTAATTACAAGTCATACAATCATTACAAGTGATTTACAACATGATTCTAATGGATTTACATCATATTACAAAAACGTGCACTTGTATTGACTTTGACTTGTCTTTTCTCCAATTTGATATGCGCAAGTTAGGGCATTTGGAGTGTGTCTATACCTAATATGAAATCACTCAAGTAGAGACATTAGACACCAATATGTAGAATGATTAGTCATCATCAAAACACGGGTTTAGTCAATTTAGACGTGAGTCAACATTGACCTAATTGACCTTGAGTCAACACTAATGACCTTGACAAGTCCCACGAGGGGAGCTACGCCACCACCATCCCCTAGAGGAGGACAACCATACACCTCTACGTCCTTCCGTCTAGGGAACAATAAGCGCTGTCAGCGACAACATGCTACCCGACAATTGTAATCAACCAACGAAACCCTGATTCCCTTATGTTACGTATGACAACTCCCGACACGAGGATCGAATAAATTTTGTAAGGCTATCGGAGTCTTGTCTTTCCCTTTACCTCCCCATGTACCTTCCCTAAGGTTGTGCTTGGTACGTGGTGAAAAAATAGATTGGGGGGAAGGGAAGGGGGAAGGGTAAGGGGACGTAGAAAGGGAAGAAGATATTCTCAAAAGTTGTTCTTTAGTATGTTTGCACGTGGAAAGGGATAGGGATGGGGAAATAATAAAAAATATTGTTTGTTACATGAGTATGAGGATGGGGAAAGGGATAGAGCGATTTTTATACAAAACACCCCATACAAGTATAACTTCTATTTATCTAAATTGTAGACAAACTCGAACAATTTTTTTGACATAAACAATGAAAATATTATGTATAACATTTTATTATGAGCATAAAATATTAAATTATCATAATATTTGCATGGCGAAAGGGATAGGGATGGGGAAATAATTTACAAATATTGTTTGTTACATGGGTATGGGGACGGGGGAAGGGTTTTTTATTTAAAAAACAACTCATATAATTAGAAACTTTATTTTTAATCTGTAGACAAACTCATAGAAAATTATTTCTGACTTAAAACAAAAAAAAATTCTCTCATACAATTTTATCATGAGCATAAAATATTAAAGTATTATAAAATATAAAGGAGAATCTTGATATTCTTATTCTTAACAATCATTGAAATCAAAACCTTCATTGAAAAAATGGCAAACTAAATTCTCTTCATCTAACTATTTTCTTGATAAATATTCTTAATGGAGGAAAAGATAACGACATAGGTTAGGTCTTCCTCTTCTTCTATTTATGTTGGCTCGTATGAGAGAAAGGAAAGGAAGAGACTTGAGTCAAGTGAAATGCATCAAGAATGAAGATGGCATGGTGTTGGTGAAGGATGATGATATCAAGAACTAGTGAAGAAATTACTTCCATAAGCTTTTCAAATGAGATACTGCAAATATTGTTAGAGACCCGTGTGACATGAATACAAGAGATATCATTTACACACAACAAATTTCACCATTTGAGGTCAAGAATGCCTTGAAGAAGATGAAAATGAGAAAGGCATGCAGACCAGACGGTATTCCCATTGATGTATGGAAGAGTATGGGGGATGAAGGAGTTATGTGGTTAACAAAGCTCTTTAACAAGATCAAGAAGACCAAAAAGATGGTAGATGAGTAGAGAATTGGTACTATAGTCCCCATCTACAAGAACAAAGGTGATGTTCAGAGCTGCACAAACTACAGAGGTATCAAGTTGATGAGTCACACAATGAAGCTTTGGGAGAGGATTATTGAGTAGATGCTAAGATCTATAACGCATATATCAAACAACCAATTTGGTTTCATGCCTGGAAGATCAACAACAGATGCTATTTTTCTGATAAGGAGGCTTATGGAGAAGTATCGAGAAAGCAAAAGAGATCTTCATATGGTGTTCATTGATTTGGAAAAGGCTTATGATCAAGTACCCAGAGAAGTGTTGTGGATGGTTTTAAACAAAAAGTGTGTGCCAATCCAATACATTGACTTGATCAAAGACATGTATGATAACTCTACTACAAGTGTGAAGACTCCTCGAGGAGAGACGCCAACTTTTCCTATCACAGTTGGGGTACACCAGGGATCCGCACTCAGCCCATATCTGTTCGTTCTTGTTATGGATGAGCTGACAAAGAATGTTCACGATGATATTCCTTGGTGTATGTTATTTGCTGATGATATTGTTTTGATTGACGAAACTAAAGATGGATTAAATGATAAAGTTGAACGGTGGAGAGAGGCATTGGAATCAAAAGGATTGATGAATAGCAGGAGAAAAACTGAGTATATGCATTGCAATTTCAGCCAATCCTGCAGTGTGAATGATGGAGTCAAGTTGGACGGAGTAGATATATCAAAATGTGATAAATTTTGTTACTTGGTCTATTATTCAAATAGATGGGGATGTCCAAAATGACGTTTGTCACAGGATCACTGTAGGATGGTTGAAATGGAGTGCAATTGGAGTATTATGTGTTTGAAAGATCCCTCTCAGGTTAAAAAGTAAGTTTTATAGAACAACTATACGACCAACTATGCTCTATGGGAGTGAATGTTGGACGGTGAAGAAACAAGGTCTCAACAAGATGAACATGGATGAAATGCGTATGCTGAGATGGATGTGTGGGAAGACAAGAAAAGATCGCTTGAGAAATGATTATATCAAGAAGATAAAGTGGGAGTGGCGAGCACTGAGGACAAGTTGCGCGAGGGCCGTCTTAGATGGTACAGACATGTGCAACGCAGACCGACTAATGCGCCTATATGAAGTAATGCTATTGAGTCAAGCACAATAAATAGAAGAAGAGGAAGACCTAAATTAACACGGGATGAGCTTATAAAGAGAGATTTTGAATCTCTACATCTCAACCAGAATATGTCCCATGATAGAGCTGAATGGAAACGAAGGATCCATGTAGCCGACCTCAACATAGTTGGGACTGAGGCTTAGATGATGATGATGTCACTACTTGCTATAAAACTAATTTGGTGGGAATTATTTTCTTGGAAAGAAAAGTTTTGGCAGGTATTCACTTGGGATGAACTAATTTTTGATAGAAGAAAATATAACGACATAGATTAAATTCATTAAAATTTCTTTGGAAGGAAGTTTTCTATGTGGAGGAATGACATCCATGGAGGGGAAACAAATTCTTAATAAAAACTTCATGTTAGGATTGTCCCACACCGCTGAGCTCTGGGATAGGTCCTGGGCTTATAAGGTGTGTGGTCCCTTCACCCATTGCCAATTGATTTTGGGTTGAATACCACACATTCTAATATGGTATCAGAGCGGACCCCATGAGACAAGTGTGAGGACCACACCCTACCTAAAAAATAACAAGTGCAAGCACACAAAAGTGGCTGCACTTGAGGGGGATGTTAGGATTGTCCCACACCGCTGAGCTCTGGGATAGATCTTGGACTTATAAGGTGTGTGGTCCCTTCACCCATTGCCAATTGGTTTTGGGTTGAATACCACACATTCTAATACTTCAAAAGTAGTGAAATATGTTTTTAGAGGAAAGTTTTTTAACGGGGATGAAATACTTTTATTTGAGAAAAATTCGCTTAATAAAAGAAATATCAAAGGGAATATAGAGAAATAGTACTGAGAAGGAAAGAATTTCTCGGTGGGTAAGTAAAATTTATGCTGGGAATTTTTTTAGAGGGAAACATCTTCACCTAGAGATTGAAAATATTGGAAAAGTTGTTTTTGCATTTGTGTCTAAATAAACAGTGGAGTTATACTTTCTTGAAAGACCCCCCCCCCCCCAAAAAAAAAAAAAACACCATCCACCATGCTTTTCTATGGGGACAAACATGCCTAATTTCCCCATGGATTCTCTATGGAAATTTTTTGCTTCCGTATCACCATGCTAACTAAATAACATGTTTATTTTTCCACCATTCCACTTCTCATGATTCACCTTGTACCAGACACAACCTAAGTGCATGCGTGAGTGCTTCTCAGTTAGAAATCTCTCTTAGACCTATCACAACATGTCTTACTTGTGATAGCGCTATGCTCTGCTTCTTACCAACACCCACTCATCTTTGCACTGCACATCTTATTGACGACTCTTCTACATTTATTCACCGTACTACTTCCCAATGACTCACATGTCAAGCCATTGTTGACGGAAAGACTCCTTAGACCACTGTCTACAACAACAATGTTCCTACTCCATCATCAAATATAAAAGGAGATAATTACTTACACTGATTGAATTCATTCTATACAATCCAAAGATAAGTTAAAGGTCATTGAGAAGCTTGCCGAGGAGAGCCCTAAGTGGAAACTGTGATTAGAATAGGATTTGTATTATTGAGATAACAAATACTAGCATAGACACCCTCTTTATTACCCTCCTTATATAGGATAAGAGGACTCAATGAACATAGAGTTCACCAATATGGGACAAAAGACAAGACACTAAAGAGAGCACAAAATAAATAAATAAATATATATATGAATACTCCCCCTCAAGCTGGAGCATGGATATTATGCATGCCTAGCTTGTCCACCAAAGAACATAATCTTGTCTTTGGCAGTGATTTTGTAAAGATGTTAGTGAGCTGATCCTCAGTCTTGATGTATGGAGTAGCTATGTGCTGGATAAAATAGACTCTCCGACGAAGTGACAGTCGACCTCAATATATTTGGTATGCTCATGGACAATGGGATTACTTGCAGTGAAGGTAGCTGCTTTATTATCACTGTATATAGGAACCGGGGTAGAATTGCAGACTCCAAACTCCTCTAATAGTCCTTGAACCCACATCAACTCACAACTGGTATGTGCCATGACGCGATACCCAACTTCAACACTGGATCTAGCCACAACATCTTGCTTTTGCTTCTCCAAGTGACAAGGTTACCATCTACAAAGGTGCAATACCCTGAAGTAGATGTGCGATCAACCCTCGTGCCAGTATAGTTTGAGTCAGAGAAACCAGAATTCTTGCAGTACCCATTGTTCCTATATAGAAGACCCTTTCCAGGTGAGCTTTTTAAGTATTTGAGTATGTGGCATACATCATCCCAATGACATTGTCGAGGTTTGTCAAGATACCTACTGACAAGTCCAACAACTAAAGTGATATCTACTCGTGTAATCATTAGATAGATGAGTTTACCCACAAGTCTTCTATATTACTTGCTATCCAGGTAAGAAGGAGAAGAATCATCCTCCCAATTAGTATCGGAACCCAGAGGTGTGCTGAATGGCTTGGCACCCAACATGCCAGTCTCTTGTAGTAGATCAAGGACATACTTGCACAAAGATAGACATACTGCAAACAAAAAATGTAATACTTCAATCCCAAAAAAATAGCGCAATTTTCCTAGATCCTTAGTAATGAAGTGTCTTCTTAAGTATTCCTTGGTATCATGAATACCATGATGGTCACTCCCATAAAGGATGATATCATCTATATATACGATCTGAATAACAAGTCCTACAATAGTTTTTTTAACAAAACAGTGACCAGAATGCGAGCGTCTAAAGTCAAATTCAACAAGAATCTGACTTAGCTTATCAAACCACGATCTCGAGCTTTGTTTTAGTCCATAAATAGCTTTCTTAAGACAACAAACTTTAGAACACTCCCCCTGAGCAACATGGAGGTTGCTCCATAGACTTCTCATGCATATCACCATATAAGAAAGCATTTTTAACATCTAACTGAAACGGAGGCCAACTTTTATTAACAACAACAAAAATAAGAATTCAAACAGAGTTAAGGCGCCCAACATGCGAGAAAGTCTCAAAATATGCACACCATAAGTTTGAGTGTAGCCCTTAGCAACAAGACGAGCTTTAAGGCGTTCAACCGTGCCATCAAGTTGATACTTCACAGTGAAGATCCAGCGGCAACCTACAGGTGAAACATGTGTAGGAGCATCCACTAAGTCCCTAGTATGTTGTGTATACAACTTCCATTTTCCACTTCCATAACAGGACACGAGGGAGGATGTGTTAGGACCTCAACCGCAGTTTGAGGAACACAGATGGTTGAAAGAGCAGCAGTAAAGTTTGCAAAACTTGAACTAAGATGAGCATCAGAACAAAAATTATTGATAGGATGGAAAGTGCATGAGAGCACCCCCTTTCTTATGCTAATTGGAGTATCCAAAGTCAGAGTATACCTAAGTAGTGTCGTAATTTGCCGACGAAGATGAGGGATTGGTTGAGGGAGGGGCCATAGAGGGAGTTGTAGTCTTGTGGTGTATTTGATACACTTTGAGAGGGATCTCAGGAACAACATATTCTAAAGATTCTAGTTTAACGGGAACATGAAGAGGAGTGTCAACAAGTAGATCCACTGACAAAGTCGAACCCATAGTAGAAAAATACAAAGTATCTTCAGAATAGATGACATCCACTCTAAAAAAACTATTTCTTGGTATTTTGATTGTAACTTCTGTACCCCTTCTGAGTGCGTGAGTACCCCAGAAAGATGCGCTTCATAGATCGTCGATCAAGTTTGCTTAAACCAGTCTGAAGATTTCGTACAAAACAATTACTATAAAAATTCTAGGTGGCCTAAAAAAAGAGAGCTCCAGGGTACAAAAAATTAAACGAGACTTGATTGCTTGAGACAACAATGTTAGTGCCGCAGAGACAGCAACCGCAGCCGTGGGGCCGCATCAACTGCTCCAAAATATGGTGGTTGTGGGCGCCATCTCGCCACAAATTGTCCTCTGACTTTGATCTGTTGACAACGACACAACGTTGATCGGTTAATTTTTTTTAACAAGTACAAAGCTCCTTCTCCCTCACTCTCTTCCTCCCCATGTATCATCCCTACGTACATGGATGAGCGCTTCCACAAGTTAGATTTTTTCCCTTGTTTCATATCATAATGCATCTTTCCTGTGATAGTGCTTAACTGTGCATCTTACTGTCTCTCTCTCTCATCACTGTGCATCTTACCAGTGATCTTTCATCTCAACACTATGCGTCTTACCAATGATATTTTATCTACATTGCTGTTCTACCGCTGAGATATATCTCCAAACATGGCTGACGACAAGGACTCACCTCAGACCATTATCTACAATGGTAGTGTGCCAACCTACATCATCAAATTAAATAGAGAGAACTACTTGTTCTGGATGAATTCCATTCACACTATACTTGAATCTAGAGATGAGGTGAAGTTCATTGAGTAAGCTACTGAGGACACCTCCAAATGGAGACGGGGAAACATCAAAGCCAAAATTTGGTTGTAGAACAATATGGAACCGTCCAAAGTTTAAGATAGACTCTTTCATGAATTACAGGGAGACAAGACACGAGACGCAGAACAAGACATGCAGGAGAAAAACACAATGCGGATCTACAAAAGTCTGGGATAGGTTCTTTGGTGAATTCTAGGGAGACAAGACACCGAATGAATACATGAGTCCATTGGCTTGATTTCTTCTAGCTTGTCTTCTCAGATGCTCAAACCAAAGAACGTGGCAATCTCTTCACTGCCAAATTTCTCAATAGCCTCAATCAGGCCTTTTCTACAATCTATAGCATTATCCTGGTCGATGATCAATTCCCCATTCTAGAAGATGCCTTCTCTTATCTCCAAGAATTTGATGTACAACATCCAACCTTTCTACCTGACTCACAACAAGTCATTGCATCCGTTGCTTGTGGGTGTGGATGTAGTGGTCCTCCGAGGTCCAAGTGAACCTTCTGCAACAAGTTGGGCCACCTAGAAGAGAAGTGCTACCAGAAACACAATCATCCCTACAAGCACGACTATGGAGTAGGTGCTGCCCATGTTGCTCAAGCTGTGGACACCTCACCAATCACCATCTCGTTAGCAGAATACAAGAAGTTTCTCTACATGCGTCTTAACATCCTACTGGACTTGAGGATTCTGTGAGTATGGAATCAGATGCAACCTCTTCAGCTCATCTGGCCTCTAACCAAGGTAATGTAGGGGCCTCCATGGTTGCATCCAGTTCTTCCTGGATAGTTGACTCTGGGGCTGCAACAGATATGACAGGTATGAGACACCTTTCATCCACTGAATCCTATATTCCAAATCCATCTGCCACTATTTCAGATGGATCCTTTAAAACAATCCAACAATATGATATCGTGAGCATTTCACCTATCCTTAAACTTAAATGTGTGCACTATGTCCCCCACTTCCTATTTAATTTGATGTTAGTTGCTAATGTTGATGCCTTTACCAGTAACATAATGCTATGTAGCCATGGTTTTGTGTTGTAGGATTTTTAGACCTTATAGACGATTGGTTTGGGTTCTAGGGCTGGTGGTCTCTACTATTATGGTGATGGTGCTCCTCAATCTGCTCTTCTTTTATGCACATCTCTTCAACTACATCAACGATATGGTCACCCATCCCTTAAGAAGCTCAAACAACTGGAGCCATATTTATCTAGCTTAAAAAGTCTTCAATATGACTTTTGTCAATTAGGGAATCGTCATAGGGTTTTGTTTAACTGTTCATGTCCTAAAGCTAGTGATTCACAGTGACATTTATGACCATGTTAGAAAGTATTAGCCTATTTAGTTAATAGGTTAATTAGGGGCCTGTTTGCCCATGGCCCATTAGGGTTTAGACCGCTTCTTTGTAATTGCCTCCTCTCCTATATATATATATATAATATATATATATAATATATATATATATAATATATATATATAATAATAATATATATAATATATATATATATATATATATATATATATATATATATATACATATATATGGCAGGGCTGTACATATCAATATAGAACAACAACAACAACAACAACAACAATTACAATGTCCCACACAATTGTCAACATGGTATCAGAGCTTGCCCTGGGGATCTAACCCTAGTTGCTGCCTCCGCTTCCCTCTCCTCTCTCCACGCTCAATGCTGTTCTAGCCACCACCTCTCCTTCCCAGAGAGAGCCCGCCTACAGGCGGCCACCGTCTCCATGGCTTAGGCCTTACGCCCGCTAGGCACATCCTGGCATCCATGGTCGTCATTCTTTCCCTTTCGCATAGATCTTCTTCTATGCACCAACACCTTCCTTCTCGACCATCTATCCTTTTCGATCCATAATAAAGTAGCCACTAAGTCTTCGTTGTGGCTGTCATCCTCAAGTCGTCACTTTCCCCAAGCAGCTCCGTAGATAGCTGACACCATTGAAGCAACCACACCAACGCAAATCCTCCTTCGACTCCAACAACTGTCTCTACCGTGTCACCTCCAAGTCCAGCTACCGCCTCCGCTCAACCATCAAAGCAACCCCATCACTCCACTACTACACCACTTCTCAGGACCCTGGACGACGCTATTTACTGTCCAGTTTGGGTCGTGGTCAAGCAAGGAGTCACCTCTTTTCATGATCAAAGGAGTACAAAGGATGGCGCTAATTCCTGTTGACCCGTGGTGCTAATTCCGGAGGTTCTCTGTCTCCTTGACGGTGCTAATTCCCGTCAGATTGTGCTTCAACGACATCCTACACGGCGTGTTGGCCAACCAACACGGCGTGTAGCAGTCTGGAAATCAATTGGCAACGCAAAGATTCGTCCAGATCGCAAGTCACACGACGTGTTGCCAACCAACATGGCGTGTCTGTAGGAATCTGTCTTCTTTGAGTTTACCCAGATTGCAAGTTATACAGTGTGTTGGCGGAGATCTGGTTTACGCCTCCAACATCCTACACATCGTGTAGGATCCATACACAACGTTTTACAGTCTTACAGGGAGTCAATCATTTTTGAGCAAAGGAGCTACACGTCGTCTCAGCAATCTTACACGACGTGTCATCAAAAGTATGCATCTCACCCCCGTCAATTTACACGATATGTCAAGAAACAAACATAGCGTGTCAGAAGCAGTCTGTGTACTTCCAGTTCCAGTTATAACGTTCTTCAAAGGTCTATCTCTCCTCCAATACCTTATGATAATAAGATCTTATCATTTTTTGACCTAGCCCAATGTTTTTTGCGGGGCGGAGCCCCACCCCCATTTTCCGGCCTAAGGGCCGGACAAATATCTTTTCAGGTCAAGAAAAGATCCATTTAATTTCTCTATCCAAATCTTATAAACAAATTATTTTGCATATTGACTTCGGTTGTCAGTTTTCCTATCGAGATCCATTTTGGTAGTGCCACTCCTTTTCCTATCGAGTTTCATTCCGATAGTGCTCCTCCTCTTTCTATCGAGTTTTCATTTCGGTAGTATTTCTATTCTGATCTTCTCTGCATACTACACCTCTCGTTTTACCTTTTTCCTTTCCCACCCTTCCATCCATCACGTGTGTGTCTTCCATGTGTGGTGGGGTCATATTTCCCTTTTCCACACCATCTACTCACTCTCGTCGTATTTGGTGTGCCGGGGGGGGATAGAGGGGAGAGAGAGGAGGGTATGAGGAGAACATGAGAGAGAGTATATTAGGAGAGTGAGTATGTGATGAGAGAGATGATATTCCAGGCTATCATCAAGGAGCTTTGTATTGTTTAACAAATCTGCTCTCCACCTTCAGGTAGCTTTGAAGGATCTCCAATTCCAGCATTGACACTGAGCTTCTCGCGTTCATACCGCATTATGTACGTCAGGACAAGAGTTGTTACGGCTAATTTTGGCCCCTTGTTCCCTTTGGTGTTGATGATGTTCCAGTTGATTATGCTGCGTTCTCATGAGACGGGACAAGAGCTGTTGCGGCTAATTTCGGCCTCTTGTTCCCTTTGGCATTAATGGTGAGACAGATGGTTGCTTCTTCATCAATTTTCTTCAAAGCTCGTTCTCTTCTAGCCTGTGCATTTTGTATCTGCAAGGACTCATCTAGAGTTACCTTCACCAAGTTACTCTCTTACGTCTCTCCGAGTTGCATTTGCTACTTCTACGTGTTGACATGACACTTCAACACCTCGTCCAACGTGTTCGTGCCACGCTATGCACGTTTGTAGTCTTCTATGCTAATTCCAGTTGGCTACACTTCTTAGGTGATTTGAAGACACCACTACTGCTACATAGACATCGCTGTCTCCACGTTCGTGCCACGTTATGTACGTGGGATGTGTTGATGTGGTGCGCTTATTCCACTCACACATTCCTCTCCAGTGAAGATGGTGTAGTCATGGTATTTATGATTGTTTGCTTCAGATATTCTTCAATCCAAATGCACTTCAAAAGAAAGACCTTCTCCAAAATCTCGAGCATTTCTAGCTTGCAGAACACATCTCAAAGAGGCATCATCATATGTTTAGTTAGTTAGGGAGTATTGTTTAAGTGGGAGTAACATTTTTTGTATGGGGGGAGTGAGATATCTATCTTTCATTTATCATTTATCATTTAATTGAGTCATGTAACTCCAAGCTTGGACATGTGTTCACCCATGCTCCAACTTGAGGGGTGTGTGTTAGAAAGTATTAGCCTATTTAGTTTATAGGTTAATTACTCTATTATGGACATGGGCATGTTCGCTCATGGCCCATTAGGGTTTAGTCCGCTTCCTTGTAATTGTCTCCTCTCCTATATATATAAGACAGGGGTGTACATATCAATATAGAACCACAACAACAACGATTACAGTGTCCCACACACTTGTCAATAGGCCCATTTAGAACCATTAGCTTTGATGTATTTCCATGTTTTGTTACATTCATTGACGATTTCTCTTGAATGACTTGGTTATATTTGTTGAAATCCCGTGATGAGATGTTTAGCATTTTTGAGTCTTTTCACAAAATGATTTTAACACATTTAATAAATCCATTAAAATTTCCCGTCTGACAATGCTTTATAATACGTATCAATTCAAGTGTTCACCTTTTGCTGTGGCCCAGGGATCATGCATCAACATTCTTGTGCTCACAACACTCAACAAAATAGGCTTGTCGAATGTAAAAGTCGTCATTTATTAGATATTTCCGACACTCTTTTCTTCCAAGCTCACCTACCCAAGTCTTATTGGTCTGAAGCTGTCTCACTATTTGCTACCTTATCAACTGGAAACCTTCTTCGGTTCTCCAGAACAAAATTTCGATCTTGCTTGTTTTTCCTGACGAGAAGCTTTTTCATCTTCCTATTTGGATTTTTGTGCGCTACCTTTGTTCATAACTTTGATCTAAAGGTAGACAAATTTGTTCCCCGCTCCATAAAGACGGTTTTCCTTGGCTAGTCTACCTTCAAAAATGGTTACAAATGTTATAGTCCAGGTAATAGCCAGATGTATGTCTCTGCGGATGTTACCTTTCATGATTCAAACGTTTTTTATTCATCTTCATCATCTCCTCCACCTCAACACGAGTTTGTTGAGTTAGATATTTCCGATATGTGGAACATTTGCGTATAACACATTCTCCCACTACTCGTCATTCCTCTTGGAAATCCCATAGTGACTAAATTTCCCAAGGTTTATCACTAACGCCTAAAGCCTAATCCCTAGCAATAGGACCGACACACAATCATTCCAATTCTGAGGATTGAACAAGCCCCGTGGCACTCTGGAAAGGTATACTGCACCCTTTTCATCCAATTTCTCATACATGTTGGCTTTTTAAAACTTTCCCATACTGCTAAAACAATTGTCCAACACCTAGATCCCATCCAATATCTGAAAAGTTATCCTGAGGCCTTCAACACCATGGTTGGAAAGCTGCAATGCTTTAAAAACTGGCAACGTTGCATGAGAATAGAACCTGGGATCTAGTACCGCCTCCTCCAAACAAGAATATTTTAGGTTGTCGCTAGATCTTCTCCGTCAAGTTTGATGGTTCGATGGTTTGCCTTAAAGCCTGTCTTATTGCCAAATGATTCATCCAAACACATGGAGTGGATTTCTTGAAAACTTTCTTACTAGTCACTCATATTGCTTCTATAAGGATTCTTATTCACTTGCCACTCATATGGATCAACCCTTGTTCCCGATGGACATCAAGAATGCCTTCCTCCATGGTCATCTGGAGGAGGAAGTCTATATGCAGCAACCCCCGTGCTTTCATACAAAGGGGGAGTCTTCCCATGTTTGTCGTCTCAAACACTCTTTGTATGACCTCAAGAAATCATCCAGGGACTGGTCTACAAAGCTCAATGGACTCTAGGTTTTTCCGCAGCTTCCAGTGATCACAACTCTTCTTTTCCAAATCCCCATTTGGGATCATCATGCTCGCCATCTATGTTGATGATAACATCATCACTAGTTGTGATGCTCCTGACATTTCCAAATTGAGTCTCTCAAGTTACATTTTCATACCAAGAACTTGGGACAACACCACTACTTCTTAGGAATTGAAGTTCCATGCTCCAGCCATGGCATTTATCTCTCCCAACAAAAAAATGTACTGGATCTTTTAGCAGATTTTGCTATGCTTAATTCTAAACCAGTTTCTTTTCCAATGGACTACCACATCAAAGTTTTGTCTGAGGGGAAGTCCTATGATCTTGAGAAACATAATTGCACGGTTGGAAAGCTAATTTGTCTTACTTTTACTCGACCAAAGATACCCGTTGCAGTTAATATAGTTAGTCAATACATGGCCAGGCCTCTTGTGTACCACTGGAGTCAGGTACAATGAGTTCTATGATATCTAAAAAGTGCACCTAGCCCTCTTTTACAAGAAACCTCCTTCTCCAAACATCTCCTTAACCTTCTATTTTGATGTTGATTAGGGCGGAGACATAAATGATAGGAGATCCATATCCGATTTTTGTGTTCTATTACGAAAATCATCCCATCAGTTGGCAGAGTAAGAAACAATCCGTTGTTGCACATTCCAACACTGAGGCAGAGTATTGTGCCATGGCTCATGCCTACTATGGGTGATATCCATTCTTCAAGAACTTGGTCTCTCTCCCTCATTTTGACGATCCTCAATTGTGACAATCAAGCAACTATCCATATAGCTAATAATCTAGTGTTTCATGGATGCACCAAGCACATTGAGGTTGACTGCCACTTTGAACGAGATTTTTTTGTGCAAAGAAGATCATAACACCATATGTGAAGACTGGAGAAAAAACTACCGACATCTTCACCAATCCTCTTCCACCTTCCTCCTATACGTGTGGCAAATTGGGAATACATGATGTGTACTCCTTAGTTATCAAGGCGCCCGACATATCAAGTGTACTAAGTTGGCTTCTAAGGCCTTTCAGTTCCAAAATAAGCAATTTAAAGGCTGAATTAGCATGAATTAGGTCGGATTTGGTCAAATTAGATCACCTTGAGTCATTTTATGGTTGAAACAGGTCTGATTTAGGTCAAATCAGGTCAAATTTTGGCAAATTCGGTCTGATTTGGGGGAAACAACTCTAATTCGGTCTAATTTAGGGAAATTAGGTGTGATTTGGTTAAATTGGGTCTCTTTAAGTTAGTATAGGGTAAATTAGGGAAGTAAGATCTGATTAGGTCATGTTATGCAAAATTAGGTCAAATTTAGGTCAAATCAGGTCAAATTTGGGAAAATTAGGTCTGATTTGGAAAAAACAGGTCCGCTTAGGGAAGAAATACATTTGATTTGTGGAAATTAGGTAAGATTTGACCAAACTTGGGACTCATTTAGGTCAATATAGGATAAATCAGGGGAAGTAAGGTTTGTTTTAGGTAATGTAATGCAAAACTAGGTTGATTTAGGCCAAAACAGGTCAAAATTGAGCAAATTAGGCCTGAAAATCTGTCTGCTTTGGGGAACTAGGGCTTCTTTGGGGAAATGTGGTCTGGTTTGGCCAAATTAGGTCTCATTTAGGTAAATATAGGGTAAATTCAGTGTTGTCAAGGCGCCCGCCTAGGCGTCCTAGGCGCTAGGCAAGGCTGCCCAAACTAGGCGCCCAACCCAGTATGTGCATTATATGGGTGTCTAAGGCCTTTTAAGCCTAAATTAAGTCATTTAAAGGATAAATTAGCATGAATCAAGTCTGGATTTGGTCGAATTAGATTAGCTTGAGTCAATTTATGGCTGAAATAGGTCTGATTTAGGCAAAATCAGGCCAAATTTTGGAAAATTAGGGAAAACATGTTTGATTTGGGCCAAATTGGTAAGTCATAAAATCACTTCCTCATATGTTTGTTGTTCTTGCTTCTTTTTCTTTTCTTTTTTTATCCTTTCTCCTGCATTTTAGTCCTTAATCCTACTGCTGCTGCGTTTTTTTTTGAGTTATTCCTCCTATATCCCCTCCTACTCCGAAATCCTACTACTGCTGTGTTTTTTTTAATTCTGTTTTCTTCAAATCCTCTTTTACATCACCTATGCTTCGTAATGTTGATGATGTTGTACTTTCTACTTTCCTCTTTTACATCACCCTTTTTCCCTGCTTTCTTTTCTAAGTCTCCTGCTCCAATTGTTGTTGCAGGCTTGTTGATATTACTTCCCCTTTTTCTTCCTATTCCCATCTCCTGCTACTGCTGTCATAACCTCATTCTGCACTCTTTTTATGTTTCCTATATGGTATTATATGTAGTATATATGTATAATAAGAATCAAATTAACATACTGAAAAAGATACAAAATATAAAAAACGCCCAGAACAGCCTTGGCGCCCGCCTAGGCGCCTAGGCGGGCTAGGCGCCCCTTGGGAAATGCTGACCGCCTAGCCGCCTTGACAACCATGGGTAAATTAGGGAAAGTTCAGATCTAAGAAGTTTATGCTATGCAAAATTAGGTTAGATTAGGTCCAATTTAGATCAAGATAGGTCAAATTAGGTCCAATCAGGTCTAGTTTAGGTCATGCTAGGTGTGATTTAGGTCATATATAATTGTTACAACTTAAATATAACCATTAGAAATATGCATAGTAATGTATCTATTTGAATATAGCTAAATATATATATGTAAACGTTTCTATATATATGTAAAAAAGAAACTTTTTTTTAGCAAAAACTCCTAGGCTCCATAGGCTCCCCTTGGGAAAAAGGGACCGCCTAGCCTCCTAGACAACTATGGTCAGCTTGAGGGGGAGTGTTTAGTGTTATTTATTATGTCTATAATAGACTAATGGGTTGATCCTACTCAAGTCCATTAGTGCCTGTCTATCTTATCTTATGTTACACCTTACACCTTAGGTACACTGTACCATAAGTGGAGTCTATATATAGAACTCCTTATACATTTATCAATAATAAGATATTCTCCGCTCTCTTAATTCACAACACCTACAAGACTAAATTTGTAACAATCAATCTACGATCCATATAGCCAACAATCCGATTTTCCATGAGCGTATTAAGCACATAGAAGTGCATTACATTTTAAAAGAGATTTGGCCAAAAGAAAAGAATATTAACACACCTCATGTAAAGACAGGAGCACAACTGCGGACGTCTTCACCAAACCTCTTCCACCCTCTCTTTTCGATATGTGCAATAAGATATGATTGCATGATGTGTACTCTCTTTCTTGAGGGGGAATGTTAGAAATTAGATGCTATTGGGCCTATATGGGCCGACTAGTTTGCTTATCTTACTCGACTAATATATCTTATCTTACTCGACTAGTATATCTTATCTTACTCTATACCTGCGGTTCACTATATCCATGCATTACTCCTATATAAGGAACAACATTGTCCTAAATATGACGAATGAGAATGATCGACTCTCTGATTTATGGCACTTTAATGCATGTTTCCTGATTTTCTGTTCTGCACCTTGTTGTTTTCAGTTCAATTTCTTTTTTTGAGACTTGGTTATCAAGGTTATTCATTACTGTACATAAGAGTTGGAGCCATGACATTAAATCTCTATTTATTTATTGATTTATTATCTCTTATATAGTTGTGAATTACTCTCTTCTTGTTTGGACATTTGTTGTTCAAAAAAAATGTTTGGAATTTGATTGCTTTATATTTTCTTACCATGAAATATATGCATGAGGGGATTAACCATAAATTGTTGTATATAGCTACATATATAACTATGAAATATATGCATGAGGGGGAAATGTTTATAAAAAATCATTAAACATATACATATGTTTGGCAAAATGTCATGATACCTTTATGAATACTGCCGAGGCACACCAAGGCGTCAAGACGCCTGACCTTGGCACCATAACCCATATAAATTTATATGCATATATACACTAATATGCAATAATAGGAAACATGTATAGTGTGTGTGGGGGGGTCTCTTCTATGTGTGAGTGATCGATACCAAATTGTTTTGAGGGATTGAATGCTGATATTGACTAGGAAATGAAGTTGACTCAATGTAATAATATCATGTATAGGTTGTGAGGCTCCCCTTCATTTATTGGAGTTACAATGCTAAATTTTCTTATAATCTTGATAACATATTTTGATGAAAATAAAAAATCTACACTGGATAATGTATTGATAAGACTTTAATGGCGTTGATAATTTCAATGATTACTGTGTAAAAATATATTTTCATGAGTTTAAATTCCACGGAAGAAGGGCCATCTGTCTATGCCATAGTCACAATAATCGGCGTTTTTTTCAAAAATTCGCGTTTTAAACACGTATAATTCAGCTGCCGTATGTGACTGCCGTTTAATACTGTCCTACCGTATTATACGCGCTATTCGCGTTTTATTCGCGTATTAAACGCGACTTCCGTATTTAACGCGTTTTAAATGTTTTTTTTCCCGTTTTATTCGCTATTGTACGGGGGTTGCAACAGGTTGAAGCTACTAACAACTGACTATTGAGTTGTAAGTTAGTAACGAACTGTAATCTGTTCTATATCATTAGCAATTTAAATTGTTTAGTTTATTACAATTTTGGAATTGTATTAGTGATATTGTTTGCTTTATTGCTTGAATTTCATGACACAAATAGCAGTATTTGATTATAAATTTATATGTGAACATCGGATCTTAGAGAACATTGGTTGCAGCTTTCACTTTTATATGTGTCTTTGTATTGTGTGACGTCTAAAGTATATACATACATATATACATATATATATATATGTCTAAAGTATATATATATATTTATTTATTTATATATATATATATGTATATATATGTCCAAAGTATATATATATATATATATATATATATATATATATATATATAGAGTCAGGCTAGAATACACTCGAGTGTATCCGGAGCAGAATACACTCAAGTAGTTTTCCATGATGCAATATTTTTTTTGAAAATCTAATCCGTTGATCTTCTTAAACATCTTGTGAACAACTCATACGCAAAATTTGAGCACATTTGGATATGTATAGCAAAC
The DNA here is from genome assembly GCA_963693085.1 of Alisma plantago-aquatica. Classification (NCBI taxonomy): domain Eukaryota; kingdom Viridiplantae; phylum Streptophyta; class Magnoliopsida; order Alismatales; family Alismataceae; genus Alisma; species Alisma plantago-aquatica. The sequence goes on along the minus strand of OY856410.1, from coordinate 374,799,182 downwards.
ACACTTGAGTGTATTCGTGCGATCCGTACACTCGAGTGTATTCTAGCCTGACTCTCTCTCTCTCTCTCTATATATATATATATATATATATAGCCGACTTTTTGCCGACTTTTTCCCGAACAGTTGACCGTACTTTGACCGAATTTGACCGTTCTTTTACCGTTTTTTTATCCGAATTTCCCGCATAATTCCCGAATTCCGAATTTTTTAGCTCTGCCGTACGTATCCCGAATACCGAATTTGTGACTATGGTCTATGCCAGCAAACAGCTGGTCTCTTAAGGTACAATCATCAGTGTTTTACTAGTTTAAAAAGAATTATCTATCTAACAAATAACAAAAACAAAACTCAGTAAGAAACATGGTTAACATATGTAAATTATTGATTCAATATTTGTATCTGTGTCTAAAGACAACTCATGTATGATTTTAAACAAACCTGCACCATTTGAGTGACAAAAACACATTTCTATTGAAATCAGTAAAATTTGGTCAAAATTGGTGAAATCTATCCAAATTTTGAAATCTGTCCATATTCTTGAGATTGTGTAACTACAAATAGGAAACTGTATTTTGGTTCCCAATTTCTATTGAGATTGAAACTTTATTTAATTTTTTTGACAATATCGTCAAAATTGTCTTCTATTATAGGAATGAGTCATTTATGCTAGACCGGAAAGGCTGAACATAAAATGTTTACTGTTATTTATGATTTTGGATTACAATATCAATACTCATTGATGCAGGAGAAGCACGCTATGATCTAAGTTTAAAAGTGCTTAATTTGTTTATCATTAACATTAATTAGAAAACACACTATGTATTCTAAATTTATAGTTGTCTTGATAAATTGTCCTTTAGAATGTTAACTTATTTAAGTTTTCTTTGAGCTATTAGATGAATAATTAACTTTATGCAAATCCATTATACATGTAACATATGTATGAAGATAGTTTTAATCCATATAAAACTGAAAAAAAACTCCCTTAGCCTCCACCCCAGCATTAAAGAAAGCTTTGTTGGTGGTTGATGTCTGGTGCCTAGCTCCTAGTTAGTGTCCATCTATCCTTGAGCAGCGTCCTTCACTATGCTATTAATGATAGTACAACATATGAAGTAAATGCCTGTTTTTATGCTAAAAATACGACTGACCCCAGAGCACAAAACCTTTATAATTTTGGATCTTCTGGCTTAACAACTTGGGTTATCATTTGTTGCAGCTATTGCTTTTATCCACCCACTCTTTGTTGAAGAGTCTGAGGTCGTTGATAACGAGCATAAGAGTGTAGCTTCCTATTGTACATTATCTGCTCCTGAACAGCTAAAGAATATGCAGCCTGACCAAACTGATTTAGACATGGTAGTTGTTAATTTGGAAGGAGGATGGCAGGTTTGGCCTTGTCTCTTTCTGATTGATATAATACTTCATAATAAGTTCTGTTGCAAGCAGATGATCTCACATATTACTACCTTATGCAATTGAGACTGAAGCTATGCTGAGGCTATCTATTTCTAAGGTTGATCTTCTGGTATCTGTTCACGGATTACACATTGGGCATCACTGCCTTAGTATCATTATGTCTAAAGCCCAATAGTATTGAAGATGGACATCATAAATCTGTAATTAATACATGAGAAAGATGAATCTAGGCATTTATGAGTTTATATCTGATGACTGCTAACATCTATTTGATGTTTCTATCTGTGTGTGTGAGGAGGGGGGTGCAGTTATGTGGGTTTCTGGCCATTCACCACCAACTAGTCTCTCTTATAATTTCCGAGTCAGATTGCTTACTGGCCAGTCTGATCATTGAGTAAGAGTAGTCAGCTAATACTTCGTACTTAGTCTCCATTTGTTGGGATCACTTTTTTAACTATATTCAATAGTGGCAACTGACAAGCATGCCTGAAAAGCTTACTGATCATGACCATTCATAGGTTAGCAAAAGCCTGTATACTTATGATATACAAGAAAAATAAGTATTCCTCTCCGAACCTGTAATACAACAAATGAAGCTATGCAATGTTCAAAATTTCGACGAGATGGTCAAAATTTCGCCAGTTTTTTCTATTTCAGTGGCAATCGGACATCGAAATGGACTGACGAAACTCTCGAAACAGGCAGTTCATTGTTTTTTTTACTTTTTCATCTACTACATACTACCTAGAGCATATTGTTTTGCACAGTTTTGTGTCTTTAAGTCTATATATTGTGCTTGCAAACTATAATGACTTAATTCATTGATTTCACCATTGAAAATTGACATCAAACTTCCGCATCGAAATTCCCATCAAAACAGTTCAGAGTCATTCACTCACGAATGACGAGACCCCACCACTCACATCTCCAATATGAAATGTTATTACATATTTGAGTAGATCTACACTAGTAGATCATTCTGGTAAAATTTTCATAAATTAATTCATTAATGTTGCCATCGAAACGACAGGAACACATTTATAAAAATCTGTCAAAATTTGTCGAAATTTCTCTTTCTCTGGCCATCGAAACGGTATCGAAATTGGACATTTTCTTCCTTGAAGCTATGTTTCTACCCTCATGTAGCCATGCCTTTTTTTTTTGCTTCAAGCATAATACGAATTTGGGATTACTTTGTCTAGCAAAATCAGAAGTCAGTAATTATTTGGCAAAGATCATGAATTTTTTTGCAAACCATCATTGAAACTATTCAGCTAGAATATGGAAAATACACACCCATGCCTAGGGCTGGCAATCGGGTCCGGGTTGAGCGGGTCCTATTTCGGGTCAATTCGGGTCAGATCAAATATACTAGACCCGAACCCGACCCGAAAATAATTACGGGTCATACCTGCTTGACCCGAACCCGAAATTCATATTTGCGGGTCTGACCCGATGAACCTGATGGACCCGAAAATATTATATAATATGCAATCCCGAAAAACCCGAAAATGCAAACCCGAAAAACCCGAAAATAGAAACCCGAAAAATTCGAAAATTCAAACCCGCTAAACCCGAAATTGCTGCAGAATTTGCTAATTAATTATTGTTTTGCAAGAAAAGACTTATATAAACTATCACAAATTTATATTTGTATGTGTTAAAAATTTATATGGCTAGAATATGGAAAAATATATATACATACAAAGATATAATTTCGGGTCAAGCGGGTTTTGCGGGTCGAGAATTGCAAACCCGGACCCAACCCGCAAATAATTTCGGGTTTTTCGGGTTCGGGTCGGGTCGAAAAAATCAAGACCCAAACCCGCTTTAGTCGGGTCGGGTCGGGTCGAGCGGGTCGGGTCAGGTTTTGCCAGCCCTACATGCACTCACTATCACTTCCATAACATAGTCACAGTTGTACAGGCATGGTTTAAAATTTCAATTTTGACGTCGTTTCCAATGGCCCGGAAACAGAAATTCACAGAAATTTCTGACATTTACCTTCCTGTTGACACAAGATTTTGACACAAGATTTCGATGACCAAATAAATGAATTTAGTTACCAAATTTTACCAGATTGATCTACACAGATAACTACATTATTTGTGCAATACAATCATATATTGACATTTAGGTATCAAAATCATATATTGATATTTGGGGGGGGGGTCCTGCATATGTGAGTGAAAAGAAGCTGAATTGTTTCAATGGAGATTCCGATGCAAATTTCGGTGACATAAGGAAGATATTATGGTACAAGCACAAACTATTACAACTTACATAATTGAATATCAATCTATTGTATTACAAAAGAAACTACTGAATCACCTAGTTGACACTGGACTGGCGTGGTGGCTGATCAGGCCCATGACCCCACCTGGTGGTTGCAAACACAATCTCGTTTACATGATTGACATATTGAGTCAAACTCATGCTATTCGTATAACATGTATTATATGTTTGTACATGCTTTCCGTATGCTTCATCTCCCACAAATTGCATTCACTAACTGAATCACCTAATTGAAGTTGGAGTTACGTGGTGGCTGATCAGGCCCATGCCCCCCTACTTAGTGGTTTGTGTCGAAACACAACCTCATTGATATGATTGACATATTCGGTTCAACTTGCGTTATCTTTGTAACATGTATTATTTATCTCTACACGCTCATTGTGAAAAGGTGTGAGGGAAACTGACTTGTGTTGTTATATTAGAAGGCACACCCCTGTATTATATATAGGAGAAAGGGGGGAAACATTACAGACTTGGGACTCAAGTAAGACTATATGGGCTGAGACACTTAAGCCCATATACTAATTAACCTATTAACTAAATAGGCTAATATTACTTTCTAACACTCTTCATATGAATGATCTCCCACAAATTGCATCATCCCAAATTTGCAACAGGTGTGCTACACAGGAGGGAATGTAGTGATGTTACCATTGTTAGAGTTTATAAATGATATCAAACTTGTAGTTATTACAAGTTTTATTAATATTACAACTTACATGATTGCCTATCAATTCATTGAAACTGAAAGGAAGTATTTGAAATACATAATAGAAACTAGAGTGGCTTGGTGGTGGTTGTCCAAACATAAGCTGTTTTACATGATTTGCTTACTGAGTTGAAATCATGTTATCATTGTGAAATTTATTATCTGCTCTATATATGCTTCATCTCTCTTAAATTGCATCATCTAAAATTTGGAAATACTGCTATAGAGCTTTTAATTGTTCATCCTCATCATATCCAAATACTCTTTATTGTTACAAGTTGCAGCTGAAACTGAAATTCTGGTCACCACTGAAACTGAAATTTCGGTTGAAATTTTGACCGGAATTTTAAACCATGCGTACAGTACTACAGTTATATGACAGAAGTGGTTGCAGCATGCCTTCGATAATTAGCTCAATATAGGCTGCACACGTCTGTAATGTGTCCAAGGAAACACACATATGACGTTTAGGACATGGCCGGAGACAGAAACCCAGTGCTCTGGATGCCACCCCTGTTTTGCACCTGTAGGTGCTCTTAATGTTGCTTTTTTGGCCACGTACATTACAATATTGATGATTTTTGTGGCTCATTAATTTTTGTATAACATTTGTTCTTGTTGGTGTATCTGAACACCAAGATCCAACATGTAAAAATATGTGTGCGTTAGCTCTGATTATTGCTGTATGTATTTGTCATCCCTTGTATACACATTGTTTTAGGCATCACTTCATATTATTGAGGTAACATTGGAGGAAAATGCTTCAATACATGATGGATTAGAGGCTTACTTTTTGAAGCCAGTTTCAAAAGTTTGCTATAACATTAAAACTTAAATGGATTTTGAACTAACAGTAAATAGTTGACCTATTTACCGTTTAAATTTGGAACGATACAGAGAAGATTAGCATTACTCCTGCACAAGAATGTCACGAAAAAAAGGTAACCGATTGGCATGTTTAGAGTGTGCATAGAGAGATAAGAGTTTATCTAAAATTAAATTCGTATATTTTGTTGGTAGCTGGTTTAAGTATGTGCGCATGCCCACATACACATAGATATACATATATGTGTGCATGTGAGCCATACATGCACATATATGTACAAATGCGTGTGTTTGTGTATTTATGAGATTAAGAAAGACATTCTCTCCCCCTCTCCCACGCCCGTGGCGGAGGCCGAACGCCCGGGAGGGTGGTAAACCAAGGTGGAATATATAGTGTGTTATATATAAAGAGCATATTTTATTATGCTCCACTGTACGAATGGCACTATATACTCAAGTCAATTTGTACTCCACAGCTATCGAGTTTGAACAATTGATCTTCTTAATCATCATAAGAATGACTTATATGCCGTATTAGAGATCTTTTGGATACTTTTCGGTCATGCATCTAAATGATAAAAAAATGACGCATTTGAAATATTCTTGGATGGAACACTTTCAAATATCCAAGTGATTTCAAATTTGGTAAGTATGCTATTCATATCCAAGAAGATCAATAGTTTAATCATTATAAAAATGAGGCTTAACACGATTTGAGCTTACAAATCACAATATCATCTGTATGCTATGTATACTAGCCTAATTCTTCCCCTTTCTACACACACATATCATGATATTCTCTCTTTGTCTTTGTCGTGTCAATCCTGTTTTAGAAATTGACAAGTTTCGTGTTAGTTTTCACCCCTCCCGCTCATGCATGTGCTTATACACGCAGACACACACAGACAAACACTCATGCACACCCACACCCACTCATTTACGCATATACATGTGCACGTGCCCGCATACACCCCATGCACAACCACATGCACACATACCTGTAAGCACTCTCTCACACACATACCCAGGAAATACCTTTTATAGTAGGCAGCAAGGTGCTCTAAGGGTTTCCTTGCCGGCACACCAGATCCGTGTGCTATGTTGGGTCATTTTGTTGATTCTTGGGCATACTGATGGGTTTTGAAGTTCGTAAGGGTCCTAATGTGCAAATAAAGATGTCTATCTGATGCGCCTAATAGCATTTGTTATTAGGGCCATAGTCACAAATTCGGTATTCGGGATAACGTACGACCAAGCTGAAAAATTCGGAATTCATGAGTTATGCGGAAAATTCGGATAAAAATCGGTCAACGTACGGTAAAAGTTCGGTCAACTATTCAGAAAAAAGTCGGCAAAAAACAGATTATATATATATATACATATAAACACACACACACACACATATATATCAGGCTAGAATACACTCGAGTATATTCGGAGCAGAATACACTCAAGTAGTTTTCCATGATGCATTTTAAAAAAAATCTAATCCGTTGATCTTCTTAAACATCACGTGAATAGCTCATATATAAAATTTGAGTCCATTTGGACATTTACAGGTCATGTTATGAAGGCTACAAAAATTATGCATTTCAAATTAGTTTCGTGCGTCGATTTTGTTGCCCTTAGATGAGTGACTTATACTCATCCAAATGAGCTCAAAATTTGTATGTAGCCTAATTATAGTGTAAAAATGAAGATCAGTGGTTTACATTTTGCAAAAAAATAGTCTTGATATGCAAACACCACTTGAGTGTAGCGTGCGATCTGTACACTCGAGTGTATTCTAGCGTATATATATATACACATATATAATGATCTAAAATGACTAAACATCAAACTTACGCTAATATTGAAAGATCGACTAATACATAGATGTATAATAAATTTCAGAATAACCACCAGATGGACTGATAACTGATTGCAAATTGGTGTTGCAATTAAGAAGTGAACGAAAAAAGGAAGAAGGGTTGCGTGGTCAGTGGATGTCGTAGAGGGTTGACAAGCTTATTACTCATCTTGAGCTTGAAGGTTGTTTGACTTGTGTCAAATTCACACATCCAGTGATTCCAACTTCCTTGAGCTAAAAAAGGAATGAAAATAAAAAAACTAGGGTGAAGCATGGGATGAGGATGTTGGATGGTGGTTGAAAGGAAAGTAATTGAATGCTGGGAACGGGAGGAACGAGAATGAGGATGTTGGAGGATATGTGGAAGCAAAAGAAAGGGGGAAATCAGGGAGGAAGGAGAATATAGCCAAAGATGGATAATAGGAAGATGGTATAGTATAAAGAGGAAACAAATTGTCTAAGTGTCTAACAGGGAAGAAGTAAAAGAAAACGAAAAAATGGGTGAAATGAGAGGTGGAAGGAGAAAGGGACAAACTGGAAGTAGGAGGAAGATAAAGAAGAGAGGACGAAAAACAAGTGGAACATGGAAGTTGGAAGCAGCAGGAAGAGGAAGAAAATGCGAGGAAGAGGGGACGATGGAGGAGAAAGAATGGGAAGAAATAGAAATTGCTGCAGCAGGAAGAAATCGGGGTGGAAGAGGGGATGGCGGAGGAGGAAGGGGAAGAAGCGGAAGCAGCAAGTAGTAGGGAGAAATCAGAGAGGAAGAGGGGATGGAGAAAGAAGGGGAAGAAGTGGGAGTAGCAAGCAACAACCACATATCGGGGAAGAAGGGGGGAGAATGGAGGACGGTGGAGCATACATGTAGAATGTCGACGGTTACTCCCTGCTGCAATTAAAGAAGGATGTGGGAAAAACAAATGTGAAGCAAAAGTACAGAATTGCATAAAACGGCAAAAAGACGTATTGAACACGTTTATAATGCAATATCCGAACAAATCAGGAATTAGACACGTTTAAAACGTATTATTCGGTTTGAAGTTTAAAACGGCCGTCATTTATGGCAGGTGAATAATACACATTTTAAACGCGTTTCTTTGAAAAAATCGGAGTATATTGTGACTTTGATTAGGGCACAATAACTTATGCATATTTTCTAGGTTTCTTGGCATGCATCTTGTATTTGCTTCTATCTTGAGTATTTTTATAGTCATTAGTAATATAGAAATTCATAGTACACATAATAGGTCTCCTTTTACTTACATACCAAATAAATTCATAAGAACAATAAGGTTTTTTATTATATATTTGGACATTTGTATATAGCACTTAACTAAAAATACATGTAGCCGCATAGGACTATGATTTGATGGAATGTATATAACCCACCCGCCCACCCACCATCCACCCAACCTCCCACACAATAGATCAGGAGAGAAACAAATCTTGGTGAGAGCGCGAGGTGTACTGCATTAACTCTTTTGAGTGATTCAATTTTCCATGATCTGATTGTATGGACTAAAAGCATATTGTCACAATGCAAACTTTTCAATTCACCATATTTATTTTTGGGTTAACATTCGATAATAAATATGTAACTTGTACTATGTCAAGAAAATGAGATTACGCAAAAAACCTAGATTGTTATTGTTAAATAGGCAAACATGTCTCCTATATATGCAGAAGAGGTAAGCATATAACACTGGACAAACCTTAATGGACTAAGGGTCTAAATACTTATGGGCCAAATAGACTTGAGCCCTTCTATATATGGAGAGGAGACAAGCATATAACACTTGACAAACCCTAATGGAATAAGGGTTCAAACACTTGTGGGCCAAATAGACTTAAGCCCATATACATAACAGACTAAAACACTCTTATACTCTAACACTTCCCCTCAAGTTGGAGCATGGGAAATCATATGCCTAACTTGTAGAAAGATAAAAAGACAGAGATGATCACAAAAGAATCCATATAGACTCATTGATATAATAGATCGTGCCACACACGTACTTCACCCCCTTACTGTAGTACCAAGTACTTGTACGATCTTCTCGATAAAAAATGAAATAGCATCTACAACATCAGTAATCAACAACGGGTAGGCGCACATGTCTTCGTCTCAGTCACTAACATCATCAAGTAGACTAGAGAGTATTTGTGCACGGAAATAGGTTGACTAGAGAGTGCTGACACATAAGAAGAACTAGTTGTCATGCAAAACATAGCATAGACAAGCGGTAGCAAAAGTGAAAACTGCAATAAATAACAAATCACCCATATAAGTTGACAGATACAAGACTCCGAGATGCATAGTAGTAGAAGAAAATGAAGCTCCATCACATGTATGTAACACCTGCAAAAGTAAGTCACCGTAGGAACCTTCATTATCTTCTCCTCTCTTCACATAATATCCAACACACTAGTAGACGTTGCGGTCCTGCGGGTACTAGTTCACAATCCAGATAGTGATTAGACATGCACATAGAGTACATGCAACCATAGAGTCTTGGAAGCACTGTCACTTCTCAAAGGTTGCCATGGACGTGGACAAGCAACAGACATGGCTCATGCACGTCCACTCAATATTTTTTCTATTGTAGTGCCGAACACGGCTTGGGCAGATCTTGGACACACTGGTCCAACCCACCTAAGCCTAAGCATATGACAAACCCCCTGAGCCCTCTCTAAAACCCCACGCCTCTTGTCCTATACTTCACTGTGCCCTACTAAGCTTAAGTAGTTAAGTTCCAATAGCTCTAGTCAAATAATTGACGCCTTTCTTTAGCAGCTGTAACCACCATGGTGGTCCCTTTGTCTAAAAAGCACAACTACAATTTCTAGTCGTCAACAATGTCATTTCTACCAACTGTTGCTGCATACAAAGACTTCCACTTCAAATATGAGGTGGAAAGTAGTTGGATTCACCGCTTTCTCATCCAGTTTCATGTAACTCTTCCTCTGCTTCTCCCCCACCCCTTCCTCCTCTTCACACGTCTTCTTGTCCCCATCCTCTTTTTCCTACTCTAAAGTGGTAGTGACCGCATAAACTATTCCTTCTCATCTTTCTCTCGCTCTTCTTAAGTCTCTTTCCCCCTCATCTACTTTTCCTTCTCCCCATCCTGTTCCTCCCCTCCTCTTTTTCATACTTTAATGTGTCTGACAACAACCATAAAGCTGCTCCTAATTCCCTCCTCTTTTTCACTCTCTTCCTAAATGTCTTCATCTTCCTTCTCTTGCTCCCCCTACTCTTCTTCTTGCTCCTTCTGGAAAAAGTACCTGAGTATTGTCCTTCTAATGCCTCCTCTAATTCTTGCTTCTCCTATATAGTTCCATATCCCTCCCTCTTCTTTTCCCCCTCCATCCAAAGTAGCTCTTTATTGTGTTCCTCCTTTGCTTCTTTCTCAACCTCCAATACACCTTCATTCTCCATTTCCACCACCACATGCAAGAACATGTCTCCCAACCCCTCCCCTTCTTACTCTTAATAGTACATGTTGTTCACAACTAGTTCTACCAACAATAAAAAACTACTATCCCCAAATTTAACCACTATGAATTTTTGCAATTTCATATATTTTAACTGCAACAAGTATATAATCAAGCATCTTCGTTTATGTTGCGAAGTCATCCATATTGTGATTTGTGGATAAATTGTTGTATGTAGACTGTTGGCAAGATATTATGGTGATTTCCCCTGTGGATGATCTTTTTATATCTTTTTGTGTGTTTACGCATATAATATATTATACATGATAATATATTCTACACATACATATATATTATATACATATATATGTTTATTCATAAATTTGTCATGTCTGTGTCTTATATTTTTTGGAAATTGTTTTCCTATGTCTGTATCCATGTCCATGTCTGTGCTTCCTAGCATAGAGTCAATGTGCAAATAAAATACGGATGACATGTAGTGCAAATGCACATAATAGCTGATAAAATGGATGATCATAACACAAGTAGCAAGAAAGACGTCGCTGAATAGAAGACCGTAAGAACATAAGCATATGAAGCAAGTAGAACCACAACAACATATATATATATATATATATATATATATATCATATACTCCGAAGCAACAATCAAGGAAGCTAAATGATGATAAATCTTCAGAATAATAGATGGACAAGATGATCTAGAAATTCAATGCAAAATCTCTAAGATATATACATATACATCTATATATATAATGGAGACTGACAACAATAACATCCCGTCTTTTTCTTCATCTCCTTTCCATCTTATCTCATGTCCTCCCCTATTCTCCCCTCACACCAAGTTCCAACTCTCACAATTGTAGAATATGAAGCAACATGGAGTAGTTGGGGTGAAGAATTACATGTAAAGGTAGAGATACTGGATAATAGGAAAAAATGTGGAGGAGAGAAACTAATAGCAGGAGTCAATGCTATACTTGACTTGATAACATGGGTTTGTGTAGAAAAATAAATAGATCTTTTTGCCACCCCTAACATGAGTCAGATCTAAATAATGATCCAATTATGAATTGGCATGCATTATAGGTGGGGTAGTAATAGGATTGAGAAGACAAAGCTATGCAATAAAGGCTGAAGGAAGCAAAAAGAATGGTAAAAAATAAGTACACCCTAAACACGAAAAAGCGCTCATCCATGCGTTTAGGGGATTTACATTGGGAGGAAAGAAGTAACTTATTCCTGCAGACTTGGTCTACGAAGAAGAGATGAGGGAAGGTGGATGACCCTCTCTTAGCGGCACAATGGTTGTTAGAAAGTATTATTAGCCTATTTAGTTAATAGGTTCATATGTATATGGGCGTAAGTGTCTCGACCCATATAGCTTTACTTGAGTCCAACCCTGTAATGTTTCCCCCCTTTCTCCTACATATAGGACAGGGGTGTGTCGTCTAATATAAGCACAAGTGAGTTTCCCTCACACTTTTCAACATGGCATTAGAGCACTTATCCTAACCTTAGAGAAAAAAGAGAGCGTCTCCACTTGTGGGCGACCACTGTCTCTTCATGGCTTAGGCCGCCCGCCCGCCAGGCGTCCTCTCGACTCCCATGGTCGTTTCTCTTCTTCTATCATAAAGATCTTCATCTATACACCAACACTCTTCTTCTCGACCATCTGTGCTTCCCTATTCATAGTGAAAGGCAGCCACTGAGTCCCCCTCATGGTCGTCACCCTCAAGTCACGTCGTCTCTTCCCCAAGGTTGTCTTCCCGGTTATGTGGAGGCGTTGTTCCCACAATTATCATCAATTGCCTTTGCCCCAGGTGATCTCCAACATCTACTAAATCCCTAAACGCCACCGCCTCCAACCTATCAAGGTTTGGGCGTATCCTCCACCCTCGCAACAACAAAGAAAGACATAACAATAAGGGATCCACCTAGTTCCCCCTTGATCCTCTTAGTTCATGGTCTAGCAAGCGTCCCCTATGGATATTGTCATCTTAGAAGCCTCACTAATTCCCTGGACGTCTTTCCCTGGACGATGCTAATTCCTATCCAGATCGGTGCGTGGTCTAGCAAGGGTTTGCATGATCCATCGTCACAAGCGACATTGCTAATTCCCGTCACCCCGGATGCGTCTTTCCGGGCTTGTATCTTCCTAGATGGTGCCAATTCACATCTAGATCGTGCACCAACAGCTTCCAACACAGTGTGTTGTCCAACTGACACGGCGTGTCGTAGTCCAGAAATCGTTCAACGATGTAGGGTTTTGTTTAGATTTGAAAGTTACACCCCGTGTCATATCTCAACACGGTGTGTCAACGGTTTTCTGTTTCACGCCTACATAAAATGTCAGATTTAACACGGCGTGTTGACGAAAATCTGTCTCACATCTTCGACATCCTACACAGCATGTCGAATCTTCACACGATGTGCTGCTTGGAACCTGTCATCTTTCTCTAAAAGAGTTATACACCCATGTGAAAACTTCACATGGCCTGTCCAAAGAAGTATGTCTACTTCCACTTTGGTTCAAGTTATGATGTCCTACAAAGTTGTTCCTCTCCTTCTATACCTAATGCTACTTTTTGGGTCACAAAAATTGGCCCATTTAATTTTTCTATCTGGATCTCCATAACTGGGTTGTGTTGCACTTTTACTCCGATTATCGATATTTCTTCTCTACAAACTGCACCTCTTGCTTTAAATTTTCATTTCCCGCCTTCCCACCACTCATGTGTGTGTCTCTTTCCACACGGGGGGGGGGTCATTTGTCTCTTCCACACCACCTAGTCATTCTCTTCGTAATTGGTGTGAGAGGGGATATAGAGGAGAGTATGAGGAGAGCATGAGAGAGAGAGAGTATGTGACAAGAATGAGAGAGAATATGAGGAGAGATGATATATAATATTCTAGGCTATTATTTTCATGGCAAGGGACGATGTATCTGATAGCGATGTCGTTTCAACAGCTTGGAAATAGATATTTACTGGTTTACCGACAAAAATATCGATAGATGCAATCTTGGCCATTTCGATGCCAAAATGAACGAATTAAATCATGAAATTTTATAGATGTAATCTGTACCCCTAAATGCATCATTTTATACAATAAAATTTTATAAGGGTATGTGGGGTGGGGTGTCTATCATGTGGGAGGTAGGGAACATGTCATGTTTTCCAGGGATTTCGATGAAAAAAATGTAAGAATTAAGATTTCGAATTTTACTAGCACAATCTATAAACATAAATAAACACTTATACAATAATATCCAATTTACAACACAATAATAGCATAGTAACTTTCTAACTCATATCAGTTGTATGTCGAGTTACTCATTGATTCTCCATACCCTATTGAGTTGATATGGTTGACATATTGCTCCAGTGACATGTACCATTGTGTAAGGTTGGTTCTATGAAGTTCCGTGTTGCTCATTCATGTGCAATACTGGATAAGTGTATAATACTCATTTGTATTATATTCACATTACTCTTTAGTAAAACATCTTCTACTAAACATAAATAACTAATTATATCAATACTTATTGTAATATGATTAGATAAATTGTATGATAATACTAATTAATAGTGTTGTGATTAGGTAAATCCAGTGATAATATTGTAGATCTACATAATATACTTATATATGTATGTATAGTGTTAAAGTGTCTATATTAGTCTATTAGTTAAATAGGCTAATTAGTTTAGTGGGCCTTTATATTCCGGCCCGTCTAGTTTAGATTACTTGGGTCCTAAGTAATAGGGCGTCTCTCCTCTCCTATATAAAGGAGAGGTCGTCAGTCTTTGTATCCAATCTATTCTATTCAATCAATCTTTTATATTTTAACATGGTATCAGAGCGGGTTTTGCTCTTGAGGAAACCCTAGCAGCCGTCCTCCCTCTCCCTTCTCCTAGCCTCCACAACAACCCTAGCAGCTAGCAGCCGCCCCTCTCAGAGAGAGCGACCAAGGGGGAGCGCCCGCCTGCGGGCGGCCGTCGCCGTCGCCATTGCTTGGCCGGCTGCCCGCTAGGCATATCCCCGCCTCTGTGGCTTATCCCCTTTCATATTCATTCATTCTTTTTCAACGATCACTGCTCCTATCTCTTTCCCGGCGCCATCAGTCTTGCTGCCTCATCACCCAGCCGCCGCCGCTGGCAACTAGCAGCAGCACCAGCCACCGCCTCCATCAGCAGCAGCCGGCGCCGCCGCCAGCAGCCACACCAGCCGGCGCCGCCGCCAGTAGCCGCACCAGCTGGCGCCGTAGCCGCAGCCGCTCTTGCTGCCATCCTCCAGCGCCGTCGGCGCAGCCTCCAGTAACGTCTCTGTTGTGCTTCCAGCAGTCGTCGACTGCAAGCTGTAGCGCCATCTCCGCCGCCCAGCAACTTCCGCCAGCCTAATCAGTTTTGCCGCAAACAGCAGCAACTTCGGCCTCCATCAGCAGTACCAAACAATAGCAAACGTCCATCATCCGCGCCATCATCCCGAAGGAACAGCAGCCGCCAGCCAGCAATTAGCAGCACCATCGTCATCCTCCATCATCGCTGTTGTATCTGTTCTCGTAGGCTGCAATGTTGCTTTATCCAAGCAACCGTATCCCCAGCCTTGATCGCATTTTTTTTTCAACCGGCGCTCCATCTCATGACGTCTTCAGATCAGCCTTCATCGCCGCTTTGGAGAGGCTCCGCCTTGGCTCCGCATGCATCCTCTTGGCATGCAATATCTCCGGAGTCACGCAGGAGACCCTTTGTCATCTCCTATGGTGCGACAAATGCTACATCAGCCGAACGTCATCCGCAAGCTGCTGTTCCTCCACTTCATCATCATCCCAACGATCTTCATCCGCAAGTTGCTGCTGCGTTGTGCGTCATTATGCTACTGCTGCCATCTACAGTAGGCGATCACCCATCACTCTCCACCGCTACCAAACAACCATGTTTACTACCCCCATATGCATTATCCCTGTCTCTATTCGGATCCTTAATCGGTTCTATTTTTTGCTAATCGGATCCTATTTTGACCCTAATCGAATTTTCGCGGGGGCTCCGCCCCCCGCACCCCCGGATTTGTTGCCCTAACGGGCCAACAAACCCCCTTTTCGGGTCGGGACTAGATCCATTTATTTTTCTACCCGGATCTCATGTTGACCCATTTAGTATACTCTCTTTGGCTATCGGTTTCATTCTCCACATATTACCCATCTCCATTTCACATATTTCTCTCTTTTTCCACCATTTTCTTTCCCACCCACCCATATTCTGTGAGCATCCCTTTTTCACATTGCGGGGGGGTCATATGTCCAGTTCTCCACACCAAACACTCACTCTTGTCGTATTTGGTGTGCGGGGGGGATAGAGAGGAGAGAAAGAGATGAGAAGAGAGAGCGAGCATGAGAATATATGAGAGAATGTATGAGAGAGAGAGTATGAGATGAGATGATGATATATGTATTCAGATTATATATATTCCAGGCTATCTTCATGGAGCTTCACATCATTCAACACACCAGTTCTCTACTTGAGCCAGCAGTGAAGATCCAACGTCGACACCGTATCCGCGTTCGTACCGCGTTATGTACGTCAGGTGTTGATGGTGTATTCCTTCATCTGCATTCACATGAGATAGATGGGTGCTTCTTCAGAAGCTCAGAGTTTTATCTTCACCGAGCTGCTTCATCATGTCTTCTCCGAGCTACATCTGCTGTATCGACATCGCCTGTAGCTGATCCTCTTGGGACCTTCCTTGATGGATGATCTCCTTTCCCGTCAAGCCCCCAAGGTTCATGCGTCAGAGTTTTATGGTTCCTGCATCGTATCAAGCAGCAGATCGTCCGTCCGCGTTCGTGCCGCATTAAGCACGTATTCCAGTGGCAAATTGTTGTAGTATCAGGTCCATTCTTCAGATGTCCTCATTCCAGATGCACTTCAAGGAAGACCTTCAAAGCTCGAGTATCTTCAGCCTGCAGAGTCATCATCACCATATGATTCAAGGGGAATATTATTTCAGGGGGAGTAACATATTTTGTATGGGAGTGTATTTATCTTCATCTTTTATTTATCATTTCTTTTTTATCGAGTCCTGTAACTCTCCAAGCTTGGACATGTGTTTCACCCATGCTCCAGCTTGAGGGGGAGTGTTAAAGTGTCTATATTAGTCTATTAGTTAAATAGGCTAATTAGTTTAGTGGGCCTTTATATTCCGGCCCGTCTAGTTTAGATTACTTGGGTCCTAAGTAATAGGGCGTCTCTCCTCTCCTATATAAAGGAGAGGTCGTCAGCATTTGTATCCAATCTATTCTATTCAATCAATCTTTTATATTTTAACATATAGTTCGCATAAACATATAAAAATTAGAGTAATACTAGGTTCTGGCGGTAAATACCCTTTTTTAGGTGAAAGTGGAAGAAAAAAGAAGTAAAAAGAGATGGAAAGGTTGCAAATGGTAGAAAATGAAAGAAATTAGTTAAGACTTACCTTGATTTGGGTTGACATTAGCTCCAATCGCCAAAAATCATCCAAATGCACCTTCTTTTCTCCTCCCATGAAGTAACAACAGTCATTCTCGCAAAAAACGGTATACCTGTTGGTATACCGCCGATTTCAGTCAGTACAGTGAAGTCAATAGTGTATTTTGCACCAAAATCATCGAAACATGGCGACATTGGCGGTATACATTCAGTATTATTGATACTTGTGATCCTATCGGTACGCACGCATGTTTCCATAATCAACGACATCGGTATCGGTATTTCGGTCGAAATACCGCTGACAATATCTCATTCCTTGCTTCATGGAGCTCCGTATCGTTCAAGTTCAACACATCTACTATGCCGATGCCTTTGTGGTGCGTTATTCCCACTAAGCATCACTTCACATGTGGGTCGACTATCTGCACTAATTCTAGTTGGCCATTGCTTTTAAACGGTGATAAAGGATCTCACTTAATTGATGCCAAGCTTTTCACATTCATACTGCATTATGTGTGTTAGACAAGAGCTTGCGCTTAGTCTAGCCTCTTTTCCCTCTAGTCTTAATGATATTTCAGTTGATCATTCTCACGATATCCCATGAGACTGATGGTTGGTTCTTCACATCAGACTTCTCAGAAGCTCGTCGATTTCTAGCCTGTAAATTTTGTATCTGCAAGGTCGATATTCATCTAGATTTTATCTTCACGGAGCTACTTTAGTTGTCTTTTTTGAGTTGCATATGTTGACATGGCTCTTCTGCTGATCTACTTGGGTTTCTCCTTGATGGCGCCCTTCATTCTTATCAAGCCCCTAGGTTCGTGTGCCATATTTATGGAACCAGTATGGTAGTCATCAACACATCGTCCTCGTGTTCATTCCACATTATGCATATCTGTGGTCTTCTGCGCTAATTCCAGTTGGCTACACTTCTTTAACGATTTAACGATATCTCTACTGCTACATTGACATAATGCCTCCGCATTCGTACTGCGTTATGTATGTGGGATGTGTTGACTGCGATTATACCACTCACACATTCCTCTCAAGTGAAGACGACATAGTCATGGCGTTTTTGATCTCCTTCTCTACATTGATGGTGGCGAGTTTTTACTGTGGCGTTTGGATTCCATTTATCAAATGTCCTCCATTTTAGATGCACTTCAAAAGATCTTCTCCAAAGCTCGAGTATTTCCAGCATGTAGAACACAACTTAAAAGAGGCGTCATCATGTGTTTTCAATTGAAGAGTAATATTTAAGGGGGAATAACAATTTTTGTATGGGGAGTGTGACATTTTATCGTCTAGTTGAGTCTTGTAAGTCCAAGCTAGGACGTGTATCACCCATGCTCCAGCTTGAAGGGGGTGTTAGAAAGTATTATTAGCCTATTGAGTTAATAGGTTAATATGTATATGGGCTTGTGTATTGGCTCATATAACTCTACTTTTGTTCCCGTTTGTAATGTTTCCCCCCTTTCTCCTATATAAAGGATAGGGGTGTTCCGTGTAATGTAAACACAAGTGAGTTTCCCTCACACTTTTCAACAACCACTATGATGGTCGAAGGCATGGGAATTGCTGCTCCTACATCCAATTATTTGTGTGCCGGTGCGATGTTAGCGGCGACAACACCTTCGCTCTTGCTGTAGCTTTTGCTAAGGGCTGCGGTGGGAGCACCTGCTCTTGCTCCTGCTGCTACCATGGTAGTTGGCAAAGATGGGAGTGGTGCCCCTTGATGCTGATGGCACCACTGAGGAAAGGGAAAGAAGAGGGGATGTGTTTATGTTAGGTTTGAATCATTGCTCTAATACTGCAAATGAGCTCAGATTTAGTAGGAATGTGATGTGGTATTTAGGAAGATTAATTTTTGATTTTGTAAAAAAAAAAAGAAACAATTTATGATGTAAATGAACTTGAATGTATGTTGCCACTAGTACACTCAAATGTACCGCAACCTGAATATATATTGTGAAAAGTCAGTAATTTTGGGAAGCGTAGGGTTGCACAATGTGTGCACCCTTGTATATATAATAAAGGAACAATTACAGAGAGGTCCACATATAATGCAGAAATAACAAAACTAATAACAGAATATATAAAACAAGATATATATATATATATATATATATATATATATATATATTAACACTCCCCCTCAAGTTGGAGCATAGATGTCAATCATGCCCAACTTGTCCATAAGAGTGCAGAATTGCTTCTTCGCCATCAGCTTGGTGAAGATATCAGCAACTTGGTCTTCAGAACACGTGAAAGGAGTGCAGATCTTGCTAGTAAGAATAGATTCCCGAATAAAATGACAGTCCACCTCAATATGTTTGGTGCGCTCATGATAAACCAGATTGTTGGCGATGAAGATAGCAACTTTATTATCACAATGCATGGGTATAGCAGAAGAAGAATCAACCCCAAATTCTTTTAAGAGAGAGCGCACCCACAGAAGCTCACAGGAAGTATGGGCCATGGCCCTGTATTCAGCTTCAACACTAGATCTGGCAACCACATTTTGCTTGTTGCTCCTCTAGGTGACAATATTGCTTCCAACATAAGTACAATACCCAGAAGTAGATTTCCTGTCAACTTTGCTTCCTGCATAGTCAAAGTCAGAGTACCCTTCAAGAGAACAATGTCCATTTTTCCTATAATAAAGTCCCTTGCCTGGTGACTTCTTCAAATATCTCAGAATGTGACAAAGTGCATCCCAGTGACACTGTCTGGGTTTATCAAGGTACCTGCTAAGAAGGCCCACTGCAGTAGAAATATCAACTCTAGTCACAGTAGAATAAATCAGTTTACCAATCAGCCTCCTGTACTTTTTGTTATCAGAAAAAACTGGAGAAGATTCATCATCCCAATTGACATTAGGATCTAGAGGGGTATCAGCCGGTCTAGCCCCAAGCATACCTGTCTCCTGTAGAATATCTAAGACATGCTTCCTCTGGGACAGTACAAGAGCATTAGAGTTTCTAGATACCTCTATGCCCAGAAAATACCAAAGCTTGCCCAAATCTTTGGTAGCAAAATGTTTACCAAGGTGGGATTTAGTCGCCTGAATACCAAGAGTGTCACTGCCAGATATAATAATATCATCAACATAAACGATCAGAATAACAATACCGGCATAGGTCTTCTTAGTGAAGACATAATGATCCACCTGAGATCTCAGAAACCCAAAATCAGTCAGAATGTTACTTAATTTGTCAAACCAGGCACGGGGACTCGGCCTGAGCCCATAAATAGACTTCTTCAACCTGCACACCTTGTGTGACTCTCCCTGTGCAACAAACCCAGGAGGTTGCTCCATATAGACTTCCTCTTGTAAATCACCATACAAGAAGGCATTTTTCACATCCAACTGCAGTAGTGGCCAATCAAGATTAACAACAACAGAAAGGAGAATTTTGACAGAATTAAGACGGGCAACTGGAGAGAAGGTCTCAAAATAATCAATACCATAAGTTTGCGTATACCCTTTAGCAACTAAGCGTGCCTTCAGTCTTTCTACTGTGCCATCAGGATGGTATTTCACAACATACACCCATCTGCAGCCTATAGGCTTACACTGAGGAGGTGGATCCACCAACTCCCAAGTGTTTTTGTCAGCAAGGGCAAGCATCTCCTCTTTCATAGCAGACGTCCACACAATACTTTTTAAGGCATCTTGAATATTCTTTGGAACAACTACAGCAGACAGGGCAGATAAAAAATTGCTAGCATGGACGGTCAAATGATCAGTAGAAACAAAGTGAGCAATGCTGTGAGATGTACAGGAATGAGTACCCTTTCTAAGAGCCATGGGTATATCAAGATCAGAGGTTACCTCAGGTGTAGCAGAACCTTCTGGAGGTGAACATTGGTTTGTTTGGGGGGGGTTCTTGCACTGGAGGTGCCCGGTTCCTGCGCTGATAGACAAGAAGAGGTGGAGTCGTAGTAACAGAATTATCAGGCACACATTCAGTAGTAACATGCAGTGGAGTAGCAATAACATCAGGCTGCAAACTATCTCCTCTAGTAGAATAGTAGGGCGTATCCTCAAAAAACACAACATCACTGCTGGTAAACCATTTTTTCGCAGTAGGGCTGTAGCATTTATATCCTTTTTGAGTACGAGAATAACCCAGAAAAATGCATTTCTCAGCACGAGGCGACAACTTATCATAAGCTGATCCAAGTAAGCGCATAAAACAAGTACAACCAAAAATCCGAGGAGGCACAGTAAATAAAGTAATGTTAGGTTGCAGAACTTGAACATGTATTTTGTTCCCAATCACAAATGACGACATTCTATTTATTAGAAAACAAGCAGTCAGAATAGCCTCAGGCCAAAACACCCTAGGAACATGAGTATGCACCATAATAGTTCTGGCAACCTCTAACAAATGTCTATTTTTCCGCTCAGCTACTCCATTTTGTTGAGGTGTATACGCACACGAGGTCTGATGCAAAGTACCAACAGATTTGCAAAAAATAGCTACCTCTTTTTGAACAAACTCAAGTGCATTATCAATACGAAAAACTTTCACAGGCAGACCATATTGGGTTTTCACCTCAGCAAAAAAGAATTTTATAGTCGACATAACTTCAGACCTACTTTTCATCATAAACAACCAAGTGGTTCGAGAAAAATCATCAACAAATAGAATAAAATATTTATGACCAGACAAACTTGACACATGACACGAGCCCCATACACCAGAATGTACTAAATCAAAAATGTTTTTGCTGCTAATATGAGTGCGTTTAGGATAAACATATCTAGTCTGCTTTCCCAACTGACAAGACTCGCAATGAAAACTATGAGTGCCAACATCAGAAACTACATGTCGGAGCTTTTCAGACGACGGATGCCCAAGCCGGTAGTGCCACTGTATAGCTGAAACTGATGTAGATAGTGCAGAAACCACAACTGCTTTGTCCTCTTTCGGCAAATGATTCAGATAAAAAAGTCCATCAGGCCCTTCATACCCCCCACCAATCTTCATCCTCGTACGAAGGTCCTGAAAAACACATGAACCAGGTATAAAGGTCAGGCTACATTGCAGACTCCGCAGTATCTTGCTGACCGATAATAAATTAAGAGGAAACCGAGGCACATATATGGCAGATTTCAGCATAAAATCAGAAATAATATCACCAACTCCAGAAACAGCAGACTTGGAGCCATCAACAAGCATAACATATGAATTACTAACAGGTTTATATAAATGTCTGAATAAAGCCCTATTGCCAGAAATATGAGAAGAAGCACCCGAGTCTATAACCCATTTAGTATTACCAGTACTAGATGAAGATGTACTCAGGAAGGTAGTGTCATAACCAGAATAAGTGGCAGCATGAGCGCCACTAGTTGATGCAGTAGACGACGAGCCAGAGCGTTCAAGTAACAGGCGTTCCACCTCAGCACGGATGAAGTCCGCAGTCGCACTCGAAGAGGCAGCCTAGTAGGCTGAGTCGCTCCCTCAGATGCAACCGTAGTAGAGTCAGCGACCGCATTGGCCCACGCCGGTTTACCATATTTCTCCCAACATTTTTCTTCGATATAGTTGGACCGACCAAAGAAAGTACAGACACCCTGTCCTGTCTGAGGATACACAGCAGTAGTAAGAGCAGTAGAAGGGGCCCCACGACCCGAAGTAGCACGTCCTCGTCCTGCACCCAGGGGAGGGCGGCTATCAGTAGAACGACCACGACCACGACCTGACATGGCAATAAGGGCAATGGATTCCCCAACATCAGTAGACAGTGATGGTGACGAAGAAGGCAGGCGCTGAAGGCACTTGTAGGCAGTCTGCAGTGACGGAAGAGGGTCACTCGCCAAGATCTGATCCACTACACCAGACATCACACAATTTACGGGGTCAAACATTGCGGATTACTTTTCTGCCTTTACTGGATTGTGGGGGGAGCTGGAGTCCTATCACCCCCTATCCACGGACCTGTCCATCATGCAGCGTCAACGCCAGGAGCTACAGTTAGTCCAGTTCTGTGTGGACTGCCAGAGTCCTATTCTTGGGGTTCTGGCTATGCGAGTATGTGCCGACGAGCTGATCCCACATCTGTTTCGCCGTAGGCAGGTGAAGAAGGGTGACACTAATCTTCTCAATGCTGCTGTTGAGAATCCATGTCATCACCGTCGAGTCATCCCGGACCCAGTCATCATACGCCTTCACATCTTTGGAATCGGCGTCCTCTGTAGGTTGTGTCGGACCGGCACAGATCAGGTGTGAGTACTTTCCCTGGGATTTTGCATAAATCACCATGGAGCATACCCAATGCTGGTAATTGCGTCCGTCAAGTTTCACGATCGTAACTTGACGGCGAAAGTCATCTCCCGAGGACGCCATGATATCAACAACCACAAGCAGGCAGTGGAGTCCGGAGCGCAGACGTACATGCACCGGTAGACACGAGCAGGCAGAAGACGGGCTACACCGTCAGGCAGGTAGAAGTAGGCACAGATCAACCAATGGTAGAACCTCTCACATACAACCTATGCCGGAGCGCAGTAGAGAACCCGGTGGCACAACGACCTACACGGACAGACAGGCAAAAACTGAAAGATCGGTCTACGTCACGACAAACTCAGACCACCGGACGGTTGCAGAGCTTCACGGAACCAACGTCCGACGACGTTCAACCGCGGAGGCACGCCGTCCCCTACGGCTGGGTGGGCGCGCGACCCCGGCTGCCCGGCGGCCCTACCGGCCTTGCTGCCGCGGCGTAGCAGCTGCCGGTGGCGGCGCTGCTGGCCTGCCGGCGTGCAGGTGCTGCCGCGCGGGGGGGGGGGGGGGAGGGGGGGCGCCGGCGGAAGGAGAGAGAGGGAAGGGAGGGAGGGAGGCGGCTGGATCTTACTGCTCTGATACCATGTGAAAAGTCAGTAATTTTGGGAAGCGTAGGGTTGCACAATGTGTGCACCCTTGTATATATAATAAAGGAACAATTACAGAGAGGTCCACATATAATGCAGAAATAACAAAACTAATAACAAAATATATAAAACAAGATATATATATTAACATATATATATGTACGTATGTGTGTGTATATATAGTTATATTTCTAATATATATATATATATATATATATATGTTAGAAAGTATTAGCCTATTTCGTTAATAGGTTATTCAGTCTATTATGTACATGGGCATGTTAGCCCATGGCCCATTAGGGTTTAATTCGCTTCCTTGTAGTTGCCTCCTCTCCTATATATAAGAGAGGGATGTACATATCAATATAACAACAGATACACTTGTTCACATGGTATCAGAGCAATAGAGAGAGAACCCTAGCCGCTGTTCTGTTTCCCACTCTTCTCTCGGTGCTCCCTACAACCCTTGCCGCCGCCTCTCTCTCTCCTAGAGAGAGCAATAAAGGGGGCATCTCTGCCTGCGGGCGGCTGCTGTCGTCTCCATGGCTTAGGTTGGCCGACCGCTAGGCACCTTTCGGCCTCCATGGCTTCTCCTCCTCCTTATGGATTTGTCTGTACGTCGACGCTTTCCTTCCCGACAATCTATCAATAGTCAAGTCAGCCACCCTCGTGGTCGATATCGTCAAGTCACTTTCCTCAAGTTCGTCACGCAACGTTGCACATAGAAGCCACAAATGAAGCATCCACACATGCCGTTCTCTTGCCTACCACTCAAGCAATCGTCTCCAGTGACCACTACCATGTTCACCACCTTTTGCCCTACTGAATCCGCATTCATCTGCCACACCGACCGTTGAAGCAGCCACACCGACCGCTCCAACTAGTCTCTCCGTCCCCTGCAAGGAGCAACGACAAAGACCACTACAAGGAGCAGCATCCATCATTCCACACTGTCCATTCCAAGTAGTCTCGCCGTCCCCTGCATGGAGTAGCAACAACGACCACTACAAGGAGCGATGGTGATCAACACCCTCCCGTTACAACATGATCTACAAGAGAACCAAAGATGACACTAATTCCTATCACCCATGGTGAATTCCGGGGTTCTTTGACTCCTTGACGATGCAAATTCCCGTCAAGATCATGCTTCAGCAACGCTACACACGACGTGTTGGCCCAACTACACGACGTGTAGTAGCCTAGAATCTATTCGACGACGCAAGGTTTCGTCCAGATCTCAAGTCACACGTCGTGTTGGCCAACCAACACAGTGTGTTGACACATGACTTTCATCTTCAACTTTGTCCTGATTGATTGTTACACGACGTGTTGGCCAACCAACACGGTGTGTTGTCAGGGATCTGGTTTACGCCTCTGACATCCTACATGGCGTAGTGCAAGGAGTCTGACGTTTTTCAAGCAAAGGAGCTACACGACATGTCATCCGGAGTCTGCCTCTCAACCCCGACAATCTACACTGCGAGTCCACACCCTACACGACGTGTTGCAGACCGCCTGCTTCAAGTAAAGTTATAACGTCCTCCAAAATTCTTCTCCAATTTTTTTTGTCGGGGCTTCGCCCTCACCCCCACATTTGTCGGCCTAAGGGCCAGACAAATGTCCTTTTTGGGTCAAGAAAAGATGCATTTATTTTTTTCTATCCGGATCTTATTATCAATTTGTTTTGCATATTGACCCCGATTATTGATTTTCCTACCGAGATCCATTCCAGTAGTGCCACTTCTTTTCCTACGGAGTTCCATTCTGGTAGTGCTTCTCATCTTTCTACCGAGTTTTCATTCCGGTAATATTTCTATTTTTGTTCTTCTCTACATACTGCACCTCTCGTTTTACCTTTTCTCTTTCCCACCCTCTCATCCATCATGTGTGCGTCTTCCACGTGCGGGAGGGTCATATTTCCTTTTTCCACACCATATACTCTCTCTCGTTGTATTTGGTCTGCGGGGGGGGGGATACATGGGAGAGAGATAGAAAGGAGGGTATGAGGAGAACATGAGAGAGAGCATATGAAGAGAGAGACAAGAGATGAGATGAGATGATATATTCCAGGCTATCATCATGGAGCTTCGTGTTGTTTAGCAATCTGCTCTCCACTTTCAAGAAACTTTGTAGGATCTTTGTTGCAACATTGACATTGAGCTTCTCGCGTTTGTGCTGCATCATGTACGTCAGGACAAGAGCTGTTGCGGCTAATTCCGACCTCTTGTTCCCTTTGGTGTTGATGACATTCCAGTTGATCTATCCAGGCTGCGCTCTGGAGTCAGGACAAGAGCTGTTGCAGCTAACTCCGGCCTCTGTTCCCTCTGGTGTTAATGGTGAG
Organism: Alisma plantago-aquatica; assembly: GCA_963693085.1. Taxonomy (NCBI): domain Eukaryota; kingdom Viridiplantae; phylum Streptophyta; class Magnoliopsida; order Alismatales; family Alismataceae; genus Alisma; species Alisma plantago-aquatica. Next base: position 374,772,945 of record OY856410.1, on the reverse strand, counting down.
ACAGATAGTTGCTTCTTTATTAGATTTCTTTGAAGCTCGTTATCTTCTAGTCTGCACATTTTGTATCCGCAAGGATTCATCCAGAGTTATCTTCACCGAGCTACTTCGTTACGTCTTCTCCAAGTTGCATCTGCTACTTCTACGTATTGAGACGACACTTCCGCACCTTGTCCAGCGTGTTCGTGCAACGTCATGCATGTCTGTAGTCTTCTGTGCTGATTCCAGTTGGCTAAACTTCTCAGACGATTTGTAGACACCACTCCGCTACATCGACATTGATGTCTCTGCGCTCGTGCCGCGTTATGTACGTGGGATATATGTATGTATACATATACATACATATATGTATACATAGCGGAATTCACCAACCGGGCTATTCCCTTGCCGGCTTGTATGTATACATATATGTATGTATACATATATGTATGTATATATATATGTATACATATACATATACATATATATACATATGTATACATATACCTATATATATCTCTATATATATAATTATATATATATATACCTATATATACATATGTATACATATACATATACCTATATATATATATATATATATATATATATAGGTATTGGTATATGTATATGTATACATATGTATATATAGGTATATATATAGGTATAGGTATATGTATATGTATACATATGTATATATAGGTATATATGTATATATATATATATATATATATATATATATATATATATATATATATATATATATATATATATATATATATATATATATATATATATATATATAGAGCCATGCTAGAATACACTCGAGTGTGCGGATCGCACGAATACACTCAAGTGTGTTTGCATATTAAGACTATTTTTTACAAAATGTAAACCGTTGATCTTCACCGTCATACTATAACTAGGTTACATACAAATTTTGAGCCCATTTGGATGAGTGTAAGTCACTCATCCAAGGGCAACAAAATCGACGCGCGAAACTAATTTGAAATGCATAATTTTTGCGGTCTTAATAACATGAGCTATACATATCCAAATGTGCTCAAAATTTGCGTATGAGTTGTTCACGGGATGTTTAAGAAGATCAACGGATTAGATTTTCAAAAAAAAAAAGAAAAACTACTTGAGTGTATTCCGCTCCGGATACACTCGAGTGTATTCTAGCCTGACTCTCTCTCTCTCTCTCTATATATATATATATAGAGAGAGAGAGAGAGAGGGAGAGAGTTAGGCTTGAATACACTCGAGTGTATTCAGAGCAGAATACACTCAAGTAGTTTTTCATGATGTAATATTTTTTTTCTAAAATCTAATCCATTGATGTTCTTAAACATCTTGTGAATAGCTCATACGCAAAATTTGAGAACATTTGGACATTTATAGGTCATGTTATAAAGACCGCAAAAATTATGCATTTCAAATTAGTTTCACGCGTCGATTTTGTTGCCCTTGGATGAGTGACTTACACTCATCCAAATGGGCTCAAAATTTATATGTAGCCTAGTTATAGTATGACGGTGAAGATCAATGGTTACATTTTGCAAAAAATAGTCTTGATATTGAAACACACTTGAGTGTATTGGTGTGATCTGTACACTCAAGTGTATTCTAGCCAGACTCTCTCTCTCTCTCTATATATATATATATATATATATATATATATGTATACCTATATGTATATATATATATACCTATATATATGTATAGGTATATATATATGTATGTATATATATATGTATATATACCTATATATATATGTTAGTCCAATGTTTTAAGTTAGTCCAATGAAAGAAGATGCACAAAAATTTCTAATCAATGGTAAGTTGCAGAAACTGTTGGATGATATGTTACTATAACTCATGATATGTATGAGATATGGTTGTGATTTTTTGAACAAACAATCCATATGCTTGGATTCTTAATTAATGAATTCTATATATGATATTTTGAAGGCGGGTACACATAACTTACATGTACCGGCCGATACACCCTAAACTCATATTTTTGTATATATATATATATATATTTATTTATTTATTTATATCATTTAGCTTACATGCCCGGTCCACTTTTGCAGTTGTTATTTCTAATTAACTTAAATGATGAGCCACTTATCACTTAGAGATTCATGTAACTCCTTTGTACAACGTCGTATAGGAGACTGTTAGAGTTATATAGTTAATAATGTAAACGGGCCTAAGTATGTTTGGCCCATTAGGGTTTGATCCCATACTTTGTACTAATCACGTGGCTTATATATCGGACATATAAAGGCTACAAAAATGATTCAATTGAAAAAATTACCATAAACGATTGCTTTTGTAATCCCTGGATGAGTGACTTACAAATATCTGAGTTCAAAATGGCTATATTTGTCATAACTAACAAAAAAAATGGCTTGCTTTCCTAAATTTTGGCATTGATATGTAAATAGCACTTGAGTGTATTGCTTGATCTATACACTCCATTGTGTCCCAGCCTAAGTTTCTGTGTGTGTGTGTGTGTGTGTGTGTGTATTATAATAACATTGTTATTTATTAAACAATAACCCCTCAGTGAGAAAAAGTATGTTTTCTGTCCATACTTACATACCTGATTGCCACCATCTACTGGGACACATGGAATACAATCTTTTATCTATCTTATTAGTTTTATATAACTTTTGTTTTCTTTTATTTTCTTTTCTATGCCTATATATATTTATGCATCTGTTTCTCTATACAATAACCCCAAGTGAGAAAAGATGTGCCTATATTCATAATTGCATACCTGATTACCGCCATCTACTGTGAACATGTGGATACAACCTTTTATCTACTTTATAATTTATAAATAACTTTGCTTTTCTTTTCTATGCTGGCTAAAGAAAATATTAATGAGACCTCATCGTTTCCAGGTTATACCTGCTGAGAATATTGTTGCAGCATTCCATGGCTCTGGAAAAACAGTAATTGCAATAGCATTTACTTTTGATGAAGCTCAAATTTTCCTTGAGGTACTTTGTATATCATCAAAGTTTGCACTCATATATTGGCATATGCATAATTATAAGCATGCACACTGTTCAATTACAGGCCTTGGAACAAGGTCTTGGTGGAGTGGTTTTGAAAGTTGAGAATTTCAATGATGTATTCAAACTAAAGGTAAGGCATGCCGTCTTTCTCTTGGTATCAAGTTGTATGGGGTATCTAGGAAAATAAATAATTGGCTACTTCTATCAACTTTATCGCCATAATTGGCTTGCAAAACTGGTACATTTTTATTACTTAATATCTAGTTATTTAATTAATAATCTTCTTCTATACAATGTGATCTGCCATAACATCTTCTCCTTCTAAACACTGTCAGGAGTATTTTGACAGAATAAGTATGTCTCGGGATTGCTTGAGTTTGACAACAGCGACAATAACTAAGGTCCAAGTTGTTGGTATGGGTGACCGCGCTTGTGTGGATCTTTGCAGCATTATGCAGCCTGGTGAAGGCATTCTGGTTTGCGTTCCAGTTGCTTGTGTTGTTCTCTACATCTGTTTCTCATGATCTACTTGTAACGTTCATAATGATCATTTAGATGCATAATGAACATATCCTAATGATAGGTTGGTTCATTTGCACGAGGACTTTTCCTTGTTCACTCAGAGTGCTTGGACACCAATTATATTGCTAGCAGGCCATTTCGGGTCAATGCTGTAAGTTGTTACTTGGAAAATAATGACAATATTGAACATATGCATATGAATGGAATTTCTGTTAGTATTCTATTGAAAATACCACAAATTTAAACCACAAATATCCTGTTTTTCTTTCAGAGTATATGTTTTAGGATGAAACTGTAACAATTATTCTAACAGTTTATCTTCACATTTTATTTGTTTCGAAATCTAGGGGCCTGTGCATGCATATGTTGCTGTTCCTGGAGGAAAGACCTCCTACCTCTCAGAGTTGAAAGCCGGCAGTGAGGTTATAGTTGTTAGTGGAAGTGGAAAGCAACGAACTGCCATTGTGGGACGTGTTAAAATAGAAGCAAGGCAGCTCATCCTCGTGGAGGCAAAGGTTTGTCTATCTACAGCAGTCTTGAGTGAATTGATGCTTGTTTTTTCTTGCTTATAAATACCTGGAAAACAAGGATTTGGGGATATTGTAAGCAATGAGAATTCAATGTGGATGGTCCCATGAGCCATAAAGTTCAACTGAGGTCTCCAATGACTCACCAATTTAGTGTGTAGAAAGCCGCACTAAAATTTTCCAGTTAGCTTTATATCTCCTTGCTTTACTTATTGTTTATAGGCAAGTATTAACTACATCAAGTTATTTTCCTGAAAATTTATATTATAAATATCTAGCTTGATTTTTGGTTGTTATATTGTTAGTTCTGTATACATATGTAGTTGAGGAGTGTTTTTTTTTAAATGGAAGGTCATACATGGAAGAAACATAATTGACATCCCTTAGACATGGCCTTGTCTTTTTCATGTTCCATATTGTTAATATATTTAATTTTCTGTTATTTATATTGTGCTTTCTAGTATCTTGTCTTTCATCCCATATAGGTGAACTCTGTATTTATTGACCTCTCCCATTGTATATAAGGAGAGGGTCTATGCTTGTTTTAGTTATCCAATAATAAATTCCTGTTATTATCAGTGTTTTGAACAGCGGCCCAGGCGGCCGCTCAGACCCTTGGCCGCTCAGATTTGCCTTTAGGCGGCAGTGAGGCGGATCTCCATTAAGCGGCCGCTTTAGGCCCGCTCAGCCCGCTTAAGCGCCCGCCTGAGACCGCTTAAGTGAAAAGCAGGGCTAGGTCCACTTCCTAGACCTAAAATGGAAATGTAATGTAATTATTAGTATGTAATATTAGACTATCGATGTTGTAAAACATTATTTAACTTATTAATATAATACTATTGTACTAAACAACTAAATATGTATCTAAATTCTGTATGACAGTTTACTAGTGTGCAATATTGCACTGATATACTCAGCCCGCTTAAGTGCCCGCCTGAGCACTGCTTTTGGGCGCCCGCCTAAGATCACTTAAGTGAAAAGCAGGGCTAGGCAATGTATTAGAAAGCGGGAAGCAGGAGGCGAGCGGATGGCACCCTGTAACCGATTAAGCGGTAGGCGGGCGATTAAGTGGGCAATTTTTGAAAAAGCGGGTGTCTAAATTTTATATATTTTTATACAAAATTACATGTATGTGTATATAAAAAATATATTTATAAGAAACTTCTATACATATCTAATCAGCAAATCAGTAATTAACTAAGTATTCATCAATACTTACTATTAATCAGCATCTCTAATCACTAAAATCAGCAAGAAGATCAGTAATTGTATATAACAAACTATGAATTATTGAATTAAAGTAATCACTAAAGTAATACTAACCAGCAGTACCAATCATTAATCACTGAAAACAACAAGGAAATCAGTAAAACTAATCATGCATTACTAGTATAATAGAGCAATAGGATATTTACTTAGATGCATTACAGCAGTACCCAATTATTACAGCTTACACACAAAGTATGCATTCTAAATTAGGACTAGCTATATCATAGAACATTTAATGTATACAAGTTTCGTATATTATAGTCAATACTACTTGGCTATGTAATTAATTAATGTTAGATGCTTACATTAGGATTTTTAAATAAAAGCGGGAAAAAGCGGGAAAAAAAGCGGGAAAAAGCGGGAAAAAGCGGGTGAGGCGGGCAAAAAGCAGGCGATTTTGTTCAAAATGATTAAGCGGGCGATTAATGGCAAAATTAAGCGGCTGGGGGTCATGGGCGCTTAAGCGGCCCGCCTGGCCGTTTTTTATTTCACTGGGGCTAGGTCCACTTCCTAGACCCAAAATGGAAATGTAATGTAATTATTAGTATGTAATATTAGACCATCGATGTTGTAAAACATTATTTAACTTATTAATATAATACTATTGTACTAAACAACTAAATATGTATCTAAATTCTGTATGACAGTTTACTAGTGTGCAATATTGCACTGATTCTGCTTTTTAAAACATAACTTATGCTTATAAATCAAGGTAAGTATGTGTTTCTTTTTATCAATTGAATTATATATGTATCAAAATCATTCATACTTTGTATAAGCTCTGTATGTAAGTACTGCTGCACCCATGTTACATCTTTATGTATGAACTGCTGCACCTACATTACATATTTATCATTGATGCATGCACTGCTGCTCTGCTATGTACCAAATTACTAATATATACTAATATCCTGTTCTTGTATCTATGCTACCTATAGATTCATACATTTGTCTCTCTTGTATTGTTATGTGTTCAACCAATGTATGTCTATGTAGATGTACTTTGTAGTATATAGTACGTACAACTGTATAATGTACATATCATGTACTGCCTACTACTGTACAATGTATATTTTCTACTATGTCGTATGTACCTCTTAAGTATAATGCATATATTATGTATTGCCTGCTACTATATATTTATGTACAATGTAGTACATACCACTAGTGTATATCTATCATGTATGGCTACTATTGTGTATACTAATTTAATATATTTCTACATTGAGTAGGTTATAACTAAGTTAATTCAGTTATTTTATACTCATAACATGATTTATATATGTATAAAACTTCCTTAAAAATATGTTAGTCATATGCATATATGTGTAATTTTCTATAAAATTATATATTAATTTAGACACCCGCTTTTTCAAAAAGCGTCTGCTTGAGCCTGGCGCTCTAGCGGCCACAAGGTGCTGTCCGCACGCCTCCTACTTCCCGCTTTCTAAAACATTGGTTATTATTCCCTTGGTATCAGAAATGCTTTCCTTCACCTCTCTTAGCCGCCACCTTCTTCCCCATCCACCCGCCGCCTCTCTCTTTCTTCCCCACCAGCCGTTGTACCCTCAACGCACCGCCCTTCACCTCTTCACCCCTTCTCTCCTCTCTGCCCTCCGTCGAACCCCCTCCCCCGCTGACCCCCCACGAGATCCTCTCCCTCCACTCCGCTACTGCCCGCCTCACTCAGCAGCCCCCCCTCTTCCAGCCCTCCATCTCCAGCCCCTTCACCCACCATTAGTCCGACCCCCTCACCCGCCGTTGCTACCCCTTCCACCCTTGTCTTCCCTACACACCGCCCCCTCCGCCACCCATCAGACCCACCCTTTTCATAATTGAAATTTTCATTCATATCGTAAACGGACTTTGCGTTTGGTTTTCTGCTTTTGCATTTGTTTCTAGAAATCCTGTGCATAGCTTGCTTTACATATTTGGATCAATGGATGCTATTTGTATCAATTTCATTCTATATATGTGTTATATACAACTTTATACATGTATGTGTATGTGTGTATGTATATGTATATGTATATATGCTTAATTTATGTGTATATGTTATGTATACATGTATGTACATGCATAATTGCATATGTATATGTATTTATATGTGTGTGTATTCCATGTCTGATGTCATTCTATGTTCTATATTTTTAAAATCCCCGTGGCCGGTGTCTGTGTCCATGCCGTGTCCCGTATCTGTGTCCATACTTCCTAGGTTGTCACTTGCCACCAGTCAAATCTGAAGAATAATTGGCTGATTCGTTTACTAACTCCTTAATTAATTGTTGTGTCCGCTTCTTATGTTACTCTAGAATAGGGTAAAGATTATTTCTTATTGAGTGAATAAAACGAATACATGACCCTCTCTTTTATAGGACAAGAGAGTAAGACATAGAGTAGAGCTAGGCAATATGGGATAGAAGTACAAGAGGCTTACAAAAGACAAAAGCCAAAAATACACTAAGTAAGAAATAACACAACACAGTAAAATATATATACTAATACTCCCCCTCAAGCTGGAGCATAGATATCAATCATGCCCAACTTGTCAATCAGAGCAGTGAATCTAGTCTTCGGAAGAATCTTGGTGAAGATATCTGCAACTTGATCAGAAGTATGTGTATAAGGCGTAGATATTTGACCAGATAAGACAACATCTCGTACAAAATGATAGTAAACTTTGATGTGCTTAGTACGTTCATGAAAAGTAGGATTACTAGCAATAAAGATTGCAGCCTTGCTGTCCCAGTACATAAGAATAGAATTGGAATGAGAGATACCAAAATCTTTTAGAAGGCCACGGACCCAGAAAAGTTCACAGGTAGTATGATCCATGGCTTGATATTCTGCTTCAGTACTAGAACGAGCAACAACTGTTTGTTTCTTGCTGTGCCAGGTGACCAAGTTACCACCTACAAACGTGCAGTAACCAGAAGTAGATCGGCGATCTATTTTGCTCCCAACGTAGTCAGAGTCAGAATACCTCACAAGATTACAGTGGCCATGTTTCTTATACAGAAGACTTTTTCTAGGAGAACTTTTTAAATATTTTGAAATATGACAGACAACATCCCAGTGACATTGTCTCGTCTTATCGAGATACCTGCTAACAAGTCAAACTGCAGATGTGATATCATGACAGTAAGGTAAATAAGCTTCCCGACCATGCGACGATACTGATGATGATTAGGATAGGGAGGAGACGTCTCGTCATCCCAATTAGTGTTCGGATCCAACGGGGTACTGGTAAGCTTGGCTCCAAGAAGACTTGTTTCAGATAGAAGATCCAGAACATCAAGGAAGAAAATGACCGATTTCGATGCCGTTTCGGCGGTGGCCACATAAACAGAAATTTCGACAAAAATTTCGATAAATGTGTTCCTGGCGTTTCGACGACAAAATAAAGGAAGTAATTTATGAAATTTAACCAGAATGATCTACTAGTGTAGATCTACTCAAATATATAATAATATTTTGTATTGGATATGTGGGGGGTGGGGTCTCATCATTTTTTAGTGAATGACCTTGAACTGTTTCGATGAGCATTTCGATGGGGATTTTTGATGTTAATTTTCAATGGTGAAATCAATGAATTAAGTCATTATAATTTGCAAGCACAATATATGGACTTAAAAACACAAAACTGTGCAAAAAAATATGCTCTAGGTAGTGCATAGTATATGAAAACGTAGAAAACTTTTTGATGATCTGCATGTTTCGAGAGTTTCGTCAGTCAATTTCGATGTCCGATTGCTACAGAAACAGAAATTTCTACCGAAATTTTGACAATTTCGTCGAAATTTTGAACATTGCAGAACATATTTGCGCTGAGATAGGCACAGACCAGAAGATGTCCGAGACACTTCAATCCCATGAAAGTACCGCAGAGTACCTAAATTATTAGTGACAAAATGAGTTTCCGAGTAGCGTTTAATAGCCTGAATACCTACGAGGTCACTCCTAGATAATATGATGTCATCAACATAAACAATTAAGATAACAAGCCCAGAGGTGTGTTTGATAAATACAGAATGATCAGACTGAGAACGAAGAAACTGAAATTTTTGAAGAATAGAGCTCAGCTTATCAAACCAGGCACGAGGGCTTTGCTTCAGTCTGTAAATTGCTTTGCGCAGACGACACACTTTTGAGGACTCCCCCTAAAGCACAAAACCAGGAGGTGTGTAGATAACCATATAGAAAAGCATTCTTGACATCGAGCTGAAATAAAGGCCAGTCAGAATTAACTGCTACAGAAATGAGTACACGAACCGAATTTAGACGGGCAACAGGTGAAAAGGTCTCAAAGTAATCCATGCCATATGTCTGAGTATAGCCTTTGGCAACAAGGCGAGCTTTGAGACGTTCAATAGTCCCATCAGGCTGATATTTGATCGTAAAAACCCATCGACATCCAACCACAGAACAATCAGTAGGAGGATCAACTAACGGCCAAGTGTTGCGTTCAGTAAGAGCTTGCATTTCAGATTCCATGGCCTGACGCCAAGCTGGATGCTTAAGAGCCTGAGAAACATTCTTAGGAATAGATACAACAGAAAGAACAGATGTGAAATTTGCAAAATTAGTCCCCAAGTGATCAGTGGTACGAAAATTCCCAATGGGATGTTGTGTACAAGTCTGAGTACCTTTGCGTAAGCTGATAGGTATATCTAAGTCAGAAAATACCTAGGATGGAGGTGGATCTGCCATCGAGGAAGAAGAATCTAGATGGGCGATGGAGGGAGTTGGAGCCTTCTGTCTTTTGATAAACTTTCAGTGTAGGAGCAGCAACATGACTGGTATCCGATGAGTCAGAATCATCAATCATCGGTAAAGATGTATCCGCAAATAAATCTGATGTTACGGCAGAACCAGCAGAAGAATAAAACGACATATGTTCAAAGAAGGCGACATCAACTGAGACCAACCATTTCTTTCCAACAGGATCATAGCAGCAATACCCTTTTTGAGTCCTAGAGTACCCTAAGAAGACACATTTGATGGCTCGGGGATCAGGTTTAGTTAATCCAGGACACATTTTTAACAAAGCAAGTGCTTCTAAAAAACTGAGGGATAGAAAACAACGGAGCATCATGATATAGAATTTGATATGGAACTTGATTTTCAAGAACAAAAGATGGCATGCGATTGATAAGGTAACATGCAGTAGAAATAGCTTCGGGCCAAAAATAGTGGGGAACATGATAGTGAAACAGAAAAGTACGAGCAACTTCAAGAAGATGCCTATTTTTGCGTTCGAAAACTCCATTATGTTGCGGAGTATAAGCGTATGAGGTTTGGTGAATAGTACCCAGTTTGCGACAAAAAGAACTGACTGAGGCATGCATGAATTCGAGGGCATTGTCAGTGCGGAAGTTTTTTATAGGTTTACTGAACTGGGTACTTATTTCAGAAAAAAAGGTAGTAATAGTATCAAGAATATTAGACCGATCTTTCAACAGGAATATTCATGTGGTTCTAGAGAAATCATCAATAAAACTCATAAAATACCGAAAGCCAGAGACACTTGGAACAGAAAATGGACTCCAAATATCAGCATGCATTATATCAAAAAGCTGTTTTGAGCCAATACATAGTTTTTTGGAAAAAGTAGACCTAGTTTGTTTGCCTAACTGGCAAGTTTCACAATGAAACACAGAATCAGAATTATCAGGTAAAATGTGCTTCAACTTCGCCGCCGACGGATGTCCCAACCGATAGTGCCATTGAATGCCCATCACAGAAGAAGTTAGAAGCGCAACAGTCTTCGATACATCCAGGTAGTATAAGCCGTTTGGTCCCTCATGGCCCGAACCAATCTTCGTCCTCGTACGCAGATTTTTGAACGATAACACCATCTAGATCAAATGTTATAGAACAACGCAGACTCTTAACAGTCCGACTAACAAATAATAAATTAATTGGAAATTTAGGAACATATAATGCAGAGTGCAAAGGTAGGTGGCCAGAAGTACAGATATTGCCAAAACCAGATACAGGTGTTTGTGAACCATCAACAAGAGTAACAGGAGGAATAGCAGTAGTTTTATGTAAAATAGAAAATAAGGTAGGATTGCCAGTAATGTGGGAGGTCGCACCAGAGTCGATCACCCAAGTGTTTTTACTAGACTGGGTTAGGAGAGCAATACTGCCATCAGTAGAAGTCTCTGTAGACGAGGCCAAACGTGCTTGAAGCAGTTTCTCAAATTCCGATGTGATCCAATCGGCAAATGGTGGAGCAGAAGAGGAAGCAGTAGTGTCAGGTTGCTCAGACGTGACTTGATTTGCCCATGCAGGTTTCCCATGTTTGATCCAGCAACAGTCTTCATTATGATTAGTCCGTTTGCAGAAGTTGCAATAGCGTTGTTCAGTAGCATCAGTAGTAGAGGACCCCCGTCCTTGACCAGTAGATGATCCTCCACGACCGCGGCCATGCCCACGGAAGGAGACACCAGTCCTAACAGCGAGGGCTGTCCCGTCAGAGACATCAGGAAGTGTTTGAGAAACAGAGGGAAGACGCTGCACACACTTTAGAACATCGCGGATGGTAGGAAGAGGATCACTAGTGTTAGAGAGTCTGTTTATTAGTTATTTATATTGTCCTTGTAATATGGGCCTCACTGTGTCTTGGCCCATTAGGGTTTAGTTAAGTCTGTATGCTTCCCTGTTCTCCTATTTATAGGAGCAGGGTTTCTCCTATCTAATACAATGATTTGCCTTATTTTATTATTTAACATGGTATCAGAGCAGCCGTCTTAGGACCAGAGCCACCGTACGCGAGAGAGAGAAAACTAGAGGAGCGCCCCCCCTTGCGGGCGGCCGCCGCCCTTGGTGTTGCTTGGCTACTCGCAGGGAATTCCTCTCCTTGTTCCCTGCCACTTTTTTTTTATCCCTCTGCTACCGTGCCGCCCCGCGCCCAACCTGCCTCACCGCCGTTGGCCACCTAGACGCAGCGCCTCCCGCCTAACAGCAGGCCACAGTCGAGCAGCAGGAGCAACCGCCGCCGGCTGCCAGTTCGGCCATAGCCGCCGATTGATCGCTATTCCCTGCCTCTGTCCGCCAACTACTTGCCTAGCTGCTTGCTGCCTGCTGCTGCTTCGCGCGCATGCCGTTACCTACCCCTGTAACCGCCCTTGCCGGCACCATCCCGAGCCGCCGCCGCCGCTTGCATATGCTTCTCTTGCCTATTCTAGATGAGCCGCCATCGGCTCTTTGCTGCTGCGCTGTGACTCTACTACTGCGCTGCCTCTACTACTATGCCCCCCGCCGCTCCTGCTCCATACGCCCCCACCACTACTGCCTGATGCAAATTTCTTGGACTGGCCAGAGCAAATTTTGATGGATTTTATCCGTAATATTATTAATCTTTATGAAGATTTGTGCTTGATTTCTCTTCAAAAATCTTTGTAGACATTTTTGGGGGGCCGCGCCCCCCAAACCCCCCCGACAGTGCTACGACCTATATTTCTTTCTGGGGTGTTCCTTTATCATTATCCACCGCAACCACTCTTGATTCTTTCCGTGGTTGGTGTGAGGGGGAGAAATAGAGAAGAGATGAGATGAAGAAGAATTTCATTCTATTGTTCTATGGATCTTCGTGCTACATTTACTACTGATATATGGAGTCTTCTGCTGCTATTTGGTATATTTTGCTGCTAGATTGTTTATTCATCATCTACCTCGACTGTTGCTGTGAAGTTGCATACTTAGACGTCATCTTTGCTACTTGTGCTATGATTAGCACACTTTACCTGCTGCTTTGTGCTTTTGCACTTTCTGCTGTTCGTGCTTTATTTGCACGTTGACTTTCTACTCTGTGGACCAACACTCTCTGGATTTATGACGTCTACTACTGTGATGGATGCTTTATAAAGAGGGAAGATGATGAAGACATTTGTTGCTGACTTTACATGGAGCTTCGTCTACTGGAGTTATGTATTTGCTTGCTACTCTGCGATACTGGTCTTCTATCTGCCTACGTCGTCGACTCTCTACTGCTGTGCGCCAGCACTCTCTGGCATGTATGTGCCTTGTTTGCATGTCGACTCTCTACTACTGTGTACCGGCACTATCTGGCTCGTCCGTGCTTTATTTCGCATGTTGACCCGTCCGTACTTTATTTGTACGTTGACCTCTACTGCCTGTGATCCAACACTCTCTGGACTTTGCTACCTGTGACCCAACACTCTCTGGCTACTACGACGACGACGTTGATGAAGACCTTGGTGCCTATCAACTATTATATCTTTCTGCTCCAAATGATCGAGAAGCTTCTGTGACCTGCTTGTCTGCTTGCCTGGAGTATCTACTTGAGGGGGAGTGTACGAGTATTTGTGTGCTTTATTGTAATATTGAGGGGGAGCAATTTCTTGTATGGGCTTGGTTTAACTTTTTATTTCTGTCTATTTGTTTTCTAGTTTGACTCTCTATCTGCAAGCTGATTTGGATTCTCCCAACTTCAACTTGAGGGGGAGTGTTAGAGAGTCCGTTTATTAGTTATTTATATTGTCCTTGTAATATGGGCCTCATTGTGTCTTGGCCCAATAGGGTTTAGTTAAGTCTATATGCTTCCCTGTTCTCCTATTTATAGGAGCAGGGTTTCTCCTATCTAATACAACGATTTGCCTTATTTTATTATTTAACAGCTAGAAAGGATTTGATCTACTACACCTGCAAAGGACGACGACATGCCAGAAAGAAACTGAACTAACTGTAACTCATTGCGTTGGCACTGGATCTCAGTAATATCTGATGATAGGGGGTGATAGACCTCGAACTCATCCCAGAGCGCAGAGCATTGATTATAGTAGTCCTCCACAGATCCAGTAGCCGAGTACTCCAGTTTGGCCAAGTTTTTGAAGATCTCGAACACCTTCTTCGGATTCTGCTGGTGAGAATACACGTGGGAAAGCCGATCCCACATCTCCTTGGCCGTCTTCAGGGAGGAGGATCGGGAGGCTCTGATACCACCTAGAATAGGGTAAAAATTATTTCTTATTGAGTGAATAAAACGAATACATGACCCTCTCTTTTATAGGACAAGAGAGTAAGACAGAGTAGAGCTAGGCAATATGGGATAAAAGTACAAGAGGCTTACAAAAGTCAAAAGCCAAAAATACAGTAAGTAAGAAATAACACATCACAGTAAAATATATATACTAATAGTTACAAGCTAAATACACATGATGTACATGCCCTAGCTTGACCGGGGGGGTTGATATAGAGTGAATCTTGTAATAATGTATATAGTTTGGATGTGTAATTTTTAAGTCATTGATTTCCTATGTATACAAGTCATGAGAAAAACTGTGCATCTGGTCATCTCTTCCCCATAGGGCTTATTACAATATGTAACTTAGTACCATTTGAATCAACTTGTCAGAAGATGCAATGTTGAGGGGTGAAGTATTTGGAGAATGTGGTGTTTGTGAAATAAGAAAAGGATTTATTACTGCGGTGGTGAATACAAGAATAGACCCTCTCCTTATATAGGATAGGAGTAAGTAAAAATAGAGTTCACCGATATGGGATAAAAGGCAAGATACTAAAGAGCACAAAATAAATAACTTAAAACTAAATATGTTAACACCCCCCCCCCCCTCTCAATTTGGAGCATGGATATCATGCATGCCCAACTTGTCCACCGTAGAGATGAATCTTGTCATTGGAACAATTTTGTGAAGATGTTAGCAAGCTGCTTCTCAGTCTTGATGTATGGAGTGGTTATGCTCCTGGATAGAATACTCCCTGACGAAGTGACTATCTACCTCAATGTGCTTGGTGCACTCAAGGAATGTGGGATTACTTGCAATGAAGATAGAGCCTTTATCATCACAATACATAGGCACGGGCTTAGAATCACATACTCCAAACTCCTTTAATAAGCCTTGAACCCACATTAATTCATAGGTAGTATGAGCCATGGCTCGATACTCAACTTCAACATTGGATCTAGCGACAACAGTTTGTTTCTTACTTTCCCAAGTGACAAGGTACCGACCTACAAAGGTGCAATAACCTGATGTAGATATATGATCAACTCTACTGTGTTAGAGTTAGAAATTCCAGTCATTTTGCAATGTCCATTTTTCTTGTATAGAAGACCCTTTCCAAGAGAGTTTTTAAGTATTTGAGAATGTGGCACACAACATCACAATGACATTGTCGAGGTTTATCAAGATACCTACTGACAAGTCCAACAACTAATGTAATATCTGCTTGTATAACTGCCAAGTAGATGAGATTACCCACAAGTCTTCTATATTGCTTGTGATCTGGATATGAAGGAGAAGAATCACCATCCCAATTAGTATTGGGATCCAGTGGTGTGTTGATGGCTTGGCACCCAACATTCCAATTTCTTGTAGTAGATCAAGGATATACTTGCGCTGAGATAGACATACTCCAGAAGAAGAATGTGATACTTCAATTCCCAAAAAGTAGCGCAATTTTCCTAGATCTTTAGTAAGAAATTGTTTGCTTAAACATTCCTTGGTAACTTGGATGCCTTTATGGTCACCCTCAGAAAGGATGATATCATCCACAGTACAATCAAAATAACTAGCCCAACACTAGTTGTTTTCACAAACACTTTGATAAAAATACGAACATTTAAAGTCAAACTTAGCAAGAATTTGACTTAATTTATTAAACCATGCTCTTGGGCTTTGTTTTAGTCCATAAATGGCTTTCTTTAGGCGGCAAACTTTAGAACACTCCCCCTCAAGGAATAAAATATCGTCGAAACAGGCGAAATTTCACTTAAAAATTTGATTTCAACACCACTGATTACAATATGCTGCGAGTGTTTCGATAGGATCACAAATATCAGTATACCACCAAATATCGCCAAATACCGCCAAATTTTGACGAAATTTATTGGTATACCGACATAAATATTGATTTTTGCATGCTTGATCCCGTTTTTGTTGTTTGAGAGGAGGAAATGGCGAAGCAAGAGGATTTCTAAAACTAGGGCTCAAATAAGCCTAGTCCAAGGTATGCCTTTGTATTTTCTACCATTTTTCTCATTTACACCTCATCTATCTCAAATTATCAATTAAAATGTAATTCATCCTAAATTGTCTTCCTAATTGTATGTGTTCTTAGATCTACAACACTATCTCATAATATACATTATAATCATAATAATATACCTGAAACTCCACTAAATATAAGTATAATTTGCTATCATTTTTAGTAGTAAGCTAATTAGTATACACATGTTCTTATTACTAGTACTTTTATCATGCAAAGGAAAAAAATGTACTACTTCGCAGCACAACAAACAAATATTGTAAAAAAGTATACATTTGTAATTTCCTAGTCTTATATTTGTTTATATATGACACTTGGTACACACATATTCCACAACATGGACAAGGTTGACATGGTAACCATGCTTTTATATTGTCGCATCCCCACGACATGCATGTAGTGGGCATGGTTATAATGGCTTTTAT
This sequence comes from Alisma plantago-aquatica, assembly GCA_963693085.1. NCBI lineage: Eukaryota > Viridiplantae > Streptophyta > Magnoliopsida > Alismatales > Alismataceae > Alisma > Alisma plantago-aquatica. The sequence goes on along the minus strand of OY856410.1, from coordinate 374,756,158 downwards.
ATCTATTCCATTATTGTGAATAATCCATGGAGAAATTCACTACCGCATATCAAGATCATGTGGTAACAAACGATGGCGGAGAAAAGGTGCCACAATAGTGATGGTGCCCAACTTACTTCACAGTCATGAAGTTAATTGCCAAAGTCACATATTGAAGAAGAGCAATAAAAAGCCCTGGTGTATAGTTTCTTTTAGAATTTAATATGACACATAGAGACATAGTATTATAAAATTCTAAAATATGTCGTGTTTGATTACATAATACAAACGAGTATTGTACATTTATATAGTATTGTACCTGACATGTATGAGCAACACGTAACTACATACCACCAACCTTACATAATGTACATGTCATGGAAGCAATATGTCAACCATATTAACTCAATATTGTATGGAGAATCAGTGTATAACTTGACATACAACTGATATGAGTTAGTAAGTTACTATGCTGAATATGTGTCGTAAATTGGATATTTTTGCATAAGTGTGTGTATTTATGTTTATGGATTGTGCTAGTAAAATTCCAAATCTTAATTCCAATATTTTTTCATCGAAATCCTTCATCGAAATTCCCAGAAAACTCTACAGGTTCCCTACCTCCCTACATGATGGACAACCCCCCCATATCCCCTTAGAGAATTTTATTTAATAAAATGTTGCATTTAGGTATAGACATTACACCTGTAACATTTCATGATTTAATTCGTTCATTTTGGCGTCGAGACGACCAAGATTGCATCTGTCGATATATCTGTTGATATATTGGTAAATACCTATTTTGAGGCTGTCGAAACGACGTCGGTATCGGATACCTCGTTCCTTACCCCTGAGCAACATATTCGGGAGGTTGCTCCATATAAACCTCATTTAGATTGCCATGCAAGAAAGCATTTTTGACGTCTAGTTGGAAAAGGCCAATTTTTATTGACAGTCATAGAAATAAGTATATGGACAGAGTTAAGACGGGAAACAAGCGAAAAAGTTTCAAAATATTCTATGCCATAAGTCTGTGTATAGCCCTTAGCAACAAGACAACCTTGAGGCGTTCAACAGTCCCATCAGATTGATATTTAACAATAAAGATCCAACGAAATTCTATAGGAGAAACATGGGCAGGGGCATCCATCAAGTCCCATGTTTGTTGTGAATGAAGAGCTTCCATTTCCACTTTCGGGCATGCCGTTAGGAAAGATGTGTTAGGGCTTCAACCGCAGTTCTAGGAACACAAATAGTAGAAGAGCATCAGTAAAACTGGCAAAGCTTGAACCAAGATTAGCATTAGAACATTATAAGAGCGCACCCCTTTTCTTATGCTAATCAATGTATCCAAGTCAGAATATACTTGATTGGTGTCGTGATCAATCGATGAAGATGATGGATTGGCTAAGGGAGGGGCCATAGAGGGAGTTTTAGTCTTGCGATGTCTTTGGTAAACCTTGAGAAGAACAAGAGCAGTGGGTTCTGGAGGTTCCAACTCAACATGAACAAGAAGTGAGGTATCAACTAGTGAATCCGTAGATAGTGTCGAACCCATAGCAAAAAAGTAAGGTGTATCCTCAAAAAACACTACATCCGCACATTACCAAACCAATTTTTAGCAGTCGGGTCATAACATCTGTACGCGTCTGAGTTTTGGAGTACCCCAAGAAAATGTCTCAGGTCAAGTTTGGTTACCCCGGTCTCAAGGTTTCAAACAAAACAAGTACTTCTAAAAATTTTAGGGGGCAAAACAAACAGAGGAGCTCCGGGGTACAAAATATGATACATGACTTGGTTGTTCAAGAGAGTTGAGGGCATTCGATTTATCAGAAAACATGCATGCAGACAACATCCACCCAAAATATCTTAGGGACATGATAGTGAAATACGATTGTCCTAGCAACTTCAAGGTGTCCATTCTTACTTTTGGCAACACCATTCTGTTGAGGAGTGTAGGGAAATGAGATTTGATGAATGGTGCCAAGTTTTTTACAAAAAAAGGACAAAATGATGCATGAATTCAAGGGCATTGTTTGTCCTAAAAAGTTTAATATGTTTACTAAATTTACTCTAAATTTCATCTAAGAAGGCAGTGATAATGTCAATAATATGGGCATTGTCTTTAAGTAAAAACAACCAAGTAGCCCGAGAGTAATTATCGATTAAAGTCATGAAGTAATAGAATCCATTCACACTTGTTACCGAACACGACCCCCATATATCAGCGCACACAAAATAAAAAATAGATTTTGAGGGTTCTAGGAAAAACACATTTAGTTTATTTTCCTAATTGGCTTGCTTTACATTTAAACAAAGTCTCAGATATAGAGGGGATTAAGTCGTGGATACTGGAAATGGACAGGTGTCCCAATCGATAGTGCTACTGAAATCCTGAAACAAATGAAGATAGCAGTGCAACAGTCTGTAGAGCATCTAGATAATATAAGCCACCTGGTCCCTCATGGCCCGAGCCAATCCTCATCCTCGTGCTGAGATCCTAAAAGACAGATTCATTAGGGTCAAACTTAACAATGCATTGAAGTTGTTTTACTGTTTTACTCACAGAAAGTAAATTCAGAGGAAATCGGAGAATGTATAAGGTAGATTTGACCAAAAGATTATTTGACGTTCTAATTTTACCAACCCCATGAAGTGGGGCTTGGTTGCCATCGGCTACAATCACAGGTGGAATACTAGATGTAGTAGTCATATAAAAAAGTGTAGAATTGCCATAAATATGAGTAGAAGAACCAAAGTCGATGACCCATTTGATTTTACCGTAGGGAGCTGAGGAAGCTAGAAAAGCAGAATCACCATCCAAGCATGTAGCCATACTTAGCTAGGAGTCTTTCTCGGAATAGTTTTTCAAATTCAGCTCAGACCCAATGCGCAAAAGCAATGGAGGTTTGGGCGGGTTCTTCCTCGGTGTAGTCCGTAGAGGCCTGATTAGCTCATGTGTTGGGATAACCATACTTCACCCCACAACGATCTTCATTGTGATTATTTTGCCCACAAAAGTTGCAGAGTCTTGATTCAAGAGGAGGACCGTTGTTAGGTCCAGTGAAGGGATGACCATGTCCCGGTCCAGAAGGGGACTGGTCACATCCTGGTCCAGTTGGCCCAAAACGACCACCTCCTCTACCACAACCACAACCTTTACCACGACCAGTCACTAGAATTTAATGGAAGAGCCAATGTCTCAGAGGAACCAACAAGAGGAGAAACAAACACGCTGAACCCATTTTAGAACATCATGCAGTTTAGGTAGAGGATCACTAGACAAGATCTGATCCTCCACTCTCGCAAAGGAAGCAAGTGTCCAACGAGGAATTGTACTAGTTGCAGTTCATTTCGCTGTGTTTAGATTTCAGTAATGTCAGAAGTCAGGGGATGGTAAACTTCAAACTCATCCCAAAGAGCACAACATTGGTTATAATAAATCCTCAACTGAGGTATCATTAGAAAATTCTTTTTTAGCCATATTTTTAAATATTTCAAACACCTTTGTTGGGTTTTGTTGATGTGAATAAAAATGAAATAACTAATCCAACATGGCCTTAGCAGTTCAAAGTCTTAAGAAGTGATTGACTTATAGGTTTTGTACTGTTGACCATCCAGGTTGTTAAGAATAAAATTATATTGAATGCAATGGGATGAATACAAGACTGGATGCCCTCTCCTTTATATAGGAGAGGGGAGACGCCCTAAGACTTAGGATGCAAGTAATCTAAACGGGCTGAAATACAAAAGCCCAATAACTAATTAACCTATTAACTAAATAGGCTAATATAGACTCTCTAACACTCCCCCTCAAGCTGGAGCATGGGTGAAACACATGTCCAAAGTTTGGAGGTTACAAGACTCGATAAAACGATAAAAAAATGATAAATGAAAGATAAAAGATAAATATCACTCACCATACAAAAATTGATACTCCCCCTTAATTAATACTCCCCCTGAACCATGTGGTGACAATGCCTCTCTTCTTTGAAATTGTATTCTGCAGGCTGGAGATCCTCGAGCTTTGAAGAAGGTCTTTGGAGTGCATCTGGAATGAACAACATCTGAAGAATGGAACCTGAATACTACAGCAGTAATTTGCCACTTGGAGCAGACAATCATCAATACCACGACTACAACAACTTCATTGGATTATGTACTTAACGCGACACGAACGCGGATGCCCTATGTAGATGTAGCAGTAGCGGAATCTTCGAATTTTCTGAGAAGACGTGCATAACGTGGCACGAACACGAACAAACGATATGCTGGTGACACGATGCAGGTACCATAACTTTGTCGCATGAACCTTGGGGGCTTGACAGGAAAGGAGATATCATCCATCAAGGAAAGTCCCAAGTAGATCAACAACAGGTAATGTCGAAATAGCAGATGCAACTCGGAGAAGACATGATGAAGCAACTCGGTGAAGATAAACTGGATGAATCAACCTTGCAAAAGTAGATTGGCAAGCTTGCTGAGCTTCTAAAAATCTGAAGAAGCACCCTCTGTCTCATGTGAATGCAACTGAAGTACACCATCAACACCTGACATACATAACGTGATACGAACGCGGATAGCTCGATGTTGATGCTGAATGAAGATCCTTCATTGCTGTCTGGAAGTAGAGAACGGATGTGCTGAATAATGCGAAGCTCCATGAAGATAATAGCCTGGAAGATATATAGCCTGAATACATATATCATCTCTTCTCATACTCTCTCTCTCATACATATTCTCTCACTCTCTCTCTCTCTCTTCTCATCTCTTCCTCTCCTCTCTATCCCCCCCGCACACCAAATATGATGAGAGTGAGTGTTTGGTGTGGAGAAATGGATATATGACCCCCCTGTACTGTGGAAAGGGATACACACATGATATGGTTGGGTGGGAAAGGAATTGGTGGATTTGAGAGAATTTTGTGTATATGGAGATGTGTAATATGTGGAGAATGAAACTGATAAACGGAGAGAATATGCTAAATGGGTCAATGTAAGATCCGGATAGAAAAATAAATGGATCTAATCCCGAAAAAACTGATTAGGTTAAAACTTGGATCCGATTAGCAAAGATATAACCGATTAAGGATCCGAATAGGCATAATGGATATGGGGGGAATTAATAATAGGGAGTAGACATAGATGGGAGGTGATGGTGGAGTGATGAAGATAGCTGGGAAGGTGATGAAGAGCAGCAGCTTGCGGGATGTAGCAAAAAAATGGCCGGATTATGTCACTCAGTTGATGTAGCACTTGGTCGTAACGGAGGAGATGAAAAAGGGTCTCCTGCACGACTCCGGAGATATTGCATGCCAAGACGATGCATGTGGAGCCAAGGGCGGAGCCTCTCCACGAGCGACGATGAAGGCTGATGCTGAGGACGCCAGGAGATGGCCTGTGCAGAACTCGGTACTACCGAGTTGACGTCGGTAGTACTGAGATCTTTCTGGACGGCGGGTAGCAGGTTGACGGCGGCTGATTGCTGCTTGATGGCGATGATGACTGCTGCTTCTGCGGTTGGCGGCGCTTACGATGCTACTGCTAGATGGTGATAGTGGCGTCGATAGGCGGCGAAGGCGTGAAGATGGCTGCTTGGAGGCCGACGGTTATGGCTGTTGAATGCACCGGGATGGAGATAGTCGGCGTACGGAAAGAAAAATTAAATCTTTAAGAAAGAGAAGGAGAAGCCATGGAGGCCGGGATGTGCCTGGCGGGCGGTCGGCCTAAGCCATGGCTACGGCGGCCACCGCCCGTAGGCGGAGGCGGAGCCTCTCGATTTCTCTCTCGGAGAAAGGGGCGGCGGCTAGGGTTGTGTGTGCGCCGGAGAGAGGGAAGGGAGGACGACTGCTAGGTTTTCCTCAGAAGCGAACGTGCTCTGTTCAAGTAGGAATTACTGTTCATTCCGCCGCACTATTCACGTCGGAGTTACTGTTCACCGCCGGAGTTACCGTTCACCGCTCTGATACCATGTTAAGAATAAGATTATATTGAATGCAATGGGATGAATACAAGACTGGACGCCCTCTCCTTTATATAGGAGAGGGGCGACGCCGACTTAGGATGCAAGTAATCTAAACGGGCTGAAATACAAAAGCCCAATAACTAATTAACCTATTAACTAAATAGGCTAATATAGACTCTCTAACACATGTCATCACTCCCGAGTCATCCTTGACCCGCAAATCATAGGACCATTTAGTTTTCTCATCAACAAACTAGGCATGAGTAGTAGGTGCATTAGTAATAAGGTGAGAGTACCTGCCTTGGGCCTTGACGTACAACTCAAAAGAAGCCAACGACATATGGTAATTAGAACCATCCAATTTTATGGTGGTCACACAAATTGTTCTTGCTGAAACAATGTATCATCTCTTGCTAATCCTAATCAGCGTACAAGACACCCTTATAAAAGAGGGTTATGTGGTGTGGGGTACCTGCAGGTACATATACAATAAGTAGTGTCCCAAGGCCCATGAGGCCCATTTTACAATATAAATTATATATCTACTATGTTTGGATTTTAGTATTTTCAAAAGTTAGGGGATGGGAAACTTGAAACTCATCCACAGAGCACAACATTGGTTATAACAGTCCTCAACTAAGGTATCATCAAAATTTTTTTTAGCCATATTTTTAAAGATTTCAAACACCTTTGTAGGGTTTTGTTGATGTGAATAAACATGAGATACCTGATCCTACATGGCCTTAGTAGTTCAAAGTCTTAGAAGGGATTGACTAATTATAGGTTTGTACTGTTGACCATCCAGGTCATCACTCCCGAGTCATCCTTGACCCACAAATCATAGGAACACTTAGTTTTCTCATCAACAGTCTGGGGTGGAGTAGCAGGTGCATACAGTAATAAGGTGAGAGCCACCAACCTTGGGCCTTGACATACAACTCAAAAGAAGCCGACCACATATGGTACTTAGAACCATCCAATTTCATGTTGGTCGCACAAACTGTTCTTGTTGAAACAATGGATCATCTCTCATTAATCCCAATTAGGGTTATGTGGTGTGGTGTACCTACATGTACATATATATTAAGTAGTGTCCCAAGGCCCACGAGGCCCGTTAGTGCAATATAAATTATATATCTAATACCCCCCTCAAACTTGAGAATACACATCATGTGATCCCAACTTGTTACACATGTAGAAAAAGAGAGGGCGGAAGCAACTTGTTGAAGATGTCGACTGTCTGTTCTCCTGTCTTGACATGCGGAGTGGTGATCTTCTTTTCTTTGACCACGTCTCTAACAAAGTGACAGTCAACCTCGATGTGATTTGTCCGTTCACGAAAGACATGCTTGTAGGCTATGTATATAGCCACTTGATTGTCACAATGTAAAATGACAGGAGTTTGAACTGGAATCTTGATTTCATGAAGAATGGATAACAACCATTTGATGTGACAACAAGCATGTGCCATGGCTTGGTATCCACCTCAGTGCTAGAGCAAGCCACCACTGATTATTTCTTGCTTCGCCAACTGATGAGATGATCACCCAAAAATATACATAAACCAAAAGTAGAGTTCTTGTCGTTAACATATCACTCGCTCAATCAACATCTACATAGCTTGTGACAACAAGTGGTTTGGTAAGATGATGTTTATATAACAATCCTTTCCCAGGAGCTCCTTTATCGCATAATTCTTTGTACAGACTGCCAATGGCATTGGAGAGGATTGCTCATGAACCGGCTAAATATTCCCACAACAAAGGAGATATCAGGGCGAGTGATAGTCAGGTATATGAGTTTGCCAACCACTCGTCGATATGATGCATGACAGGAAAGAGCTTCCCATTAGAAAGATGTTTGTGGTAGTAATCCATAGGGGAAGAGACTGGCTTGGAATTTATCATACCTGTGTCTTTGAGGAGATCTAAGACATTTTTGTCGGGAGAGATTCAAGCCTTTGTTTGATCGAAGAAACTCAACCCCTAAGAAAATCGGAGTTGGCCCAGATCTCTGGTATGGAAGTGTGACATAAGAGAGTGCTCGAGTGTCACAATGCCAGTTGTATTGCTTCCAGTATTGACAATGTCATCAACATAAACTGCTAAAGCAATGATTCCCGACGAAGGCTTTTTGAAGAACAAGCTACGGTCACTAGACAACCGTTGAAAGTCCAACGATTCTAGAACAATGCTAAGCTTGTTAAACCATGCACATGGTGTTGTCTCAAACCATAGATAGATCGTTGTAGTTTGCAGACTTTGTTAGCATACTCCCCAACAACAAAGCCAGGGGGTTGTTGCATATAGACTTCTTCCGCTAGATCGCAATGTAAGAAAGCATTCCTTATGCCTAGTTGGTGTAATGGCCAGTTCATTTGTACTGCCAGAGAGAGGAGAAGACACACAAATGCAATGCGTGTGACCGATGAGAAAGTCTTGAAAAATTCAACTCTAGAAGTCTGGCTCAATCCCTGTGCAACCAACCTTGCCTTGAGATGTTCCACAATCCCATCAGAGTTACACTTGATAGTGAAAACTCAGCGACAACCAACAATATTATGTCAGTGGAGAAAATACAAGAGACGCATGTATTTTTGGTCTGTAGAGCATTCTTTCCTATCATCACGGATCGCCAATCAGGGTTCTTGAGGGCTTCTTGATAGCTACGTGGAATTTGTGTATTATCCAGAGCAAGGGCAACTACTTTGGCAGAATTTTTGAGTTTAGAGAGGCAACAAGTATTAGCGATTGGATGACGAACAATACGAGAGTGAGTACCTTTGCAAAGGGCCACTGGTAGAGCAAATATCTCGGATTTTGACGATGGAGGCAGAGCCCGAGGCTGGGGATCCAAGTGTCGTTTGTGCTGATAGACTCTGTCAAAGGTAGGAATGGCTACCGGTGGTGGAGACCGGGCGGGGTTAATTGGTTTTGGAGGAGAATGGATGGGAACTTCAAGAGGAGCATGAAAATCATGTGAGGGAGTTACGGTTTCAGGACCCAAGAGGGGATCTTGAGTAAAAAAACATATCAAATTTGTGAAACGTGACATCATCGGAGACGTACATCCGTTTGGACAACGCAAAAACATTTGTAGCCTTTTTGGAAAGGAGTATCCAAGGAAGACGGTTTTAATCGCACGAGGATCAAGTTTATCAGCCTTGGGGTCAAAGTTATGGACAAACAATCATCCAAACACACAAAGAGGGAGAAAAAACATGTTCCGATTGGATGAGTGAGGGAGAAGGGAACACAAACTTTTAGAACAAAAGAAGGTTGTCCATTAATGAGAAAGCAAGCGGTAAGAAGGGCTTCCGATCATAGATGTTTTGGTAAATGTGCTTGAAACATAAGAGCCCGAGTCATATCTAACAAGTGCCTATTTTTGCGTTCAACAACATTGTTTTGTTGCGGAGTGTAGGCGCATGAACATTGATGTATTATCCCAATGCTCTGATAAAAATGCACAAAGGCTTTAGACACATATTCTAAGGCATTGTCTGTTCGGTGAATTTATTGTTAATATTAAATTGGGTGGCAATCATTTTATGAAAAATGTTAAGCACTGATGAAGAATCATTGCGAGATTTCATAAGATGCAACCACGTCATACGAGAAAAATCATCCAAAAATGTTATGAAATAATGATAATTATTATACCTTTCAGTGCGAAAAGGTCCACAAATATCACTGTACACAAGTTCAAAAGGCACAATGGATTGTCAACAAGTACGACTAGGAAAGGAAGCCCTATGATGTTTCCCTAATTGACAATAATCACAAAATATGCTGAACGGAAGATAACAATGGCTCCAACTGTTTCAATTTCTATATCGAATGTCGATGAATCTAAAGTGGAGAGCATGAGACAAAAATTGATCGTGGTGCAGTAGCAAGAAAGTAGTATAGATCTCCCAGCCTAGGACCCGAACGAATCGTCTTCAAAAGTTGTGAATCCTACATTACAAAACTAGTAGGCCCGAAGGTTACATTACATTTAAGTGAATCCACAATTTTTGAAACAGACAAGAGACTGAAAGGGAAATCAAGAACATAATGAACAATGTGAATTTAGTGTGGAAGAAAGTGGAAGAGTGCCGAATTGTTGAACAGTCGCGGTGGATCTATCAACAAGGGTGGCATTTGGATGTGGGATATGAGGATAGAAAGTAGTAAGAAGGTTTCACATACTAGTCATATGTTGAGTTGCGCCTAAATCAACAATCCAAGGAGAATTAGTAGCCAACATAAAAGTCCCAGAATTTCCCTGGTTGAAGACCACATGAGCAGAGGAAGAAGCTTGTTCTAAGACTGGGGGATCATCAGACGACCCTCGAGGAATGTGTGAAATACAAAATAGTTCATATTTTGTCAAAGAAATTGTAACCTGGGATGGAACCTCAATTGATTGAGCAATATGGGCAGAGCCAGCCCCACAATCATGGTCATATGGATAGCCATGTTTCTGGTAACATCTATCAACAATGTGTCCCATCCTGTAGCAAAAAGCGCACTTTGGGCGAGGGAAGCGACCCCTAGCCCATCCTCGGACGGTGACCGCCATGGCCATCTGAGTGTCAGGAATAAGCTGCACATTCGTTGTAGATTCAGATTGGAGAATTTTGGAATACACCTCTTCAATAGAGGAAAAATGGTCAGCTGCCAAGATGACGCTCCTGACCTGAGCATAGTGTGGATGTAAGCCATTGGTAAACTTGGGTGTGTAGTGAGCCCTACACGTTATTTGTCTGAGCTTCCACAGTTATAGGTTGGAAAAAGTTAAGTTGGTGAGATAAACTGAGAATGGAATTATAATAAGATTTGAGTGGTTTATCGCCTTGATTTAAAAAAAATAAGCGGTCTCAAAGATTATGGATACACAAAGCATTTTTTCTTGCATATAATGACTTTTAGCTACATCTGAAATGTCTTTAACAATATTATAAAACATAAATTTAGCAGTGATTTGAGTCTTCATATTGTTCTATAAACAGTTCCGAACCTGAATGTCACCACACTTCCATTTTGGGGTATCTTCTGAAGGCCTTTCAATGAAATGAAGCTGGTCTCGAGATTCGAGAATTGTGCAGAGCGCATTCATCCATAACAAATAATTTTGACCATTGAGTTTAATCATCGCAACAGGAGCATAATCGTTGTAGATGATTGTGGAACAACCTGCTTCCCTGTCGATACCATCGACAGGTGGTTGATGGTATCGAGATTATCACAACAACCGACAGCGGAAACCGGCGATCTGCCTCTTGTCTCTATTTTTATTATACCATTTGTTTTATTGTTTTTCTAGGATTTTCTCCTTTGTACCACCTTGTATCTTACCCTAATATATAAAAAGGAGTGAGACGGCTATTGCCCTCACACACAAGAGCTGCACCTAGCATCCGCCAACATTGCTTGTCTCCCTTCTCTCTCGTTAACTTGGTATTAGAGCAAGGTCTGCTCTAGGCCGCCGTCTCTCTCCACCGGCAGTCCCTCCCTCTTCCTTCTTCCTCCTTGTCCGTCGGATCTTCCCCCTTCTTTCCTCCCTCAGGATCTTCTCACCGCGGCACCGACAGCAGCAGCTGCGGCCGAGCCGCCGCACGGCGTGCAACCGTAATCCGCTGCTTTGAGGATCTTCGGGTGATCCGACGGTGATCTAAAATCTAAACCAGAGGACTAGTCTCTCTACGGTTATTATCCTAGTCACACATCCTCCATGAGTGATTAGGAAAATCGTCCGGAGGCTGTGAATGCGTCAGTAACACATTTCTCTTTGTTTCTTGTGTGACGTGTATCTCTCCGTCACCTCAGTCTTCTTTGTGGCGTGTATCAATCCGTCACATAGTCCCGTTCTGTAATGGGGGACATCAAGACGGCTATGATCTACAACGAGGTGTCTCCTATCGCCTCCATCAAGCTCGACGGGAAGAATTTTCTTCTATGGATGAATGCTGTTCACACTGTCCTAGAGTCTCGTGACAAGGCGGGACATGTTGACTCAGGTCCTCTGGCCTCTACTGACAAAGGATATGCTGAATGGAAGCGTCATGATAGTCTGGTGAAGACTTGGTTGTGGAATAGCATGGAACCTGCAATTGCGACAAGGTTCATGTTCTATTCAACAACTAAGGAGATAAGGGACGCAGTGAAGCAGCATTATTCTCAAGAAAAAAATGCGCTTTGCCAATTCATGATCTATGACCGTTTGTTTGCTGAGAGGCAGGGTGACAGATCTCTTGAGGAGTACTTTGGAGCTATTCAGGGACTTGCTCAAGAGCTGAGCTATTATCATCCAGTGACTGTTGCTGAACAGATCAAGGACAGGGACGATCTAGTTACGGCTAAATTTTTATCCGGGCTTAACCCTTCGTGCGGTTCCGCCCGGAGTGTCATTCTGGCTTCTGATAAATTACCCAATTTTGTGGAAGCCTACTCAAGAATACAACAATCTATCTTTGAGTCTGCTACTCCTGATCCTTCTATATCTTCTGGGGAGTCTCATGCATCCGTAGCTGCTGCGGTGAGAGGGGGACGACCTGGTATGGGCAGAGGACGTGGGACACGTCCTAAGTGCACTTTCTGTGACAAATTGGGACATACAGTGGAGAAGTGCTGGAAGAAACATGCGAGACCTGCTGCACCACCTGTAGGGACAACAAATTATGCCACTACTACAGATTCCTCTTCTTCTTTTGCTGTGGGAACTGCTTCTGGAACCGGTATCACTCTTACTCAAGAGGAGTATGATCGGTTTATTCAGGTTACACATCACATGAGTATGGGATCATCATCATCATCGTCAGCAAACTTGGCATCTACTGCGGGTAATCAGGCTACATCTCTCATAGCTTCTGGCTCTACTTCATCTTAGGTGGTTGATTCTGGCGCGTCACAACACATGACTGGTATGAGGAGATTGCTCCACTCTATTGACTCGTATATCCCTCACCAATCTGTTACACTGGCAGATGGTTCAGTGAGGAGAGTGTTAGCTAGTGGATCTGTCCCTCTAACATCCAAGATTGATCTCAAATCTGTACACTTTGTGCCTGAGTTTCCTTTTAATCTTCTTTTTGTTGCAAAATTGATTGACACTGTAAAATGTACGGTAACATTTGGGCCTTCTTGTTTTGTATTACAGGATCTCAAGAGTATGAGGACGATTGGTGGGGGACCTAGGAAAGGTGATCTCTACCTTTTTCATGGTGACAGTCTGCCTCGCCAAGTATCTGCTCCTGCTCCATCCGTCCTGTTGAGTGGTTCCCCCTTACTATGGCCTTGCAGATATGGACATCCATCCTTAGAGAGCCTGCGCAAGTTGGAACCAGAATTGTCCCAAGTGTCATCTTTAGAGTGTCAGTCATGTCAGTTGGGAAAGCATCATATGTTATCTTATCCTAGGCGTGTCAATAAACGGGCTTCTTGTCCTTTTGAGTTAGTCCACAGTGATGTGTGGGGTCCTGTTAAAGACCAGAGTTATAATGGTTTTCGTTACTTTATTTCTTTTGTGGATGATTTTTCTCGAATGACATGGATCTACCTCCTCAAAAGTCGAGAGTCTGTGCTATCTATTGTGAAACATTTCCATACTGCAATAAAAGTCCAGTTTGATTGCAATATAAAAATTCTTCAATCTGATAATGCTTTAGAGTATGTTCAAAAGGCTATGTCTGATTTTTGCAGCTCTGTAGGTATGATCCATCACACATCGTGTCCTTACACCCCTCAGCAGAATGGGGTAGCTGAGCGGAAAAATCGCCATCTGCTTGATATTGCTCGATCTATTATGTTTCAATCCAATGTACCTAAGAAATTCTGGTCTGAAGCCCTTTTAACTGCTTGCTTCTTAATTAATAGACAACCATCCTCGGTTCTTAAAGGACAGACTCCCTTCTCTGTGTTGCGACCCACGGATCATCCTTTTTCTGTCCCCCTTAGAGTGTTTGGTTGCACTTCCTTTGTCCATAATGTTGACCCTAAGGCCGACAAGCTTTCTCCTAGGTCTGTTAAAACCTTGTTCCTTGGTTACTCTAGTACTAGCAAAGGATACAAGTGTTACTGTCCTAGTCTTCGTCGGATGTTTGTGTCTAGGGATGTTACTTTCCATGAGACCACTCCATATTTCTCCGATGCTATGAGTAAGGGGGAGCAATTGAGAGAGGGAGTGCCACCAGTTTTTCAGAGTGATAGAGTGGCACCATCTGTGCAGAGTGAGGGAGCGCCACCCATCATTCCTGACTATACCTTTATTCCGAATGAGCAAGCAACAGACATGTCTATTATTGAGCATTACCCACATGTTTATAGTAGGCGAGGCAGACAAGATCCAGAAGTGGTAGCGACACCAGTCTCTGAGCCTTCATCTTTGTCTTCTACTCATGGGATTCCTGCAGAAGCATCAGATCTTGATCTTCCTATTGCTGTTAGGAAAGGTACTCGCTCTTGTACTATTAGACATCCTATTACAAATGTGTGTTGTCTGTCCCACTTATCTAAGCAGGCCCGCACATTTGCTATTGGGATTGATTCTATTGATATACCAAGGAATCACTATGATGCTATGAAGGACAGTGGCTGGAAACAGGCAATGCAGCTTGAGATGTCAGCTCTTTTGCATAATGACACATGGGATCTTGTTGACTTAGCTACAAGGAAGAAAGCAGTGGGTTGCAGATGGGTTTTCACCATCAAACATAATCCGGATGGATCTGTTGAGAGGTTGAAGGCCAGATTGGTAGCAAAAGGCTACACATAGACCTATGGAGTTGATTTCTTTGAGACTTTTTCTCCAGTAGCTCGTCTAAATTCTGTGCAAATTATTATTTCTCTGGCTACTACCTTTGATTGGCCCCTATTTCAGCTTGATGTTAAGAATGCCTTTCTACATGGTGACCTCCAGGAAGAGGTATATATGGAGCAACCTCCTGGGTTTGTTGCTCAGGGGGAGTGTCAGAAGGTCTGCAAATTGAAGAAAGCCATATATGGTTTGAAACATGTACTCCAGATGGGCTTTTCTCGCTCCATGACTGATCACTCTTTATTCTACTCTAGCTTTTCCCGTGGCTCTATCATTATGGCAGTATATGTTGATGACATAGTAATTACCGGAAGTGATTCTACAGGCATATCTCGTGTGAAGGAAGGGTTGCAGAGACACTTCCAAACAAAGGACCTGGGTAAACTAAGATATTTTCTGGGCATTGAGGTGCTTAGATCTCATGCAGGTGTCAATCTATCTCAGAGGAAATATGTGCTGGACTTACTACAGGAGACAGGCATGACTGGATCTAAATCTGTATCTACTCCTATGGATTATCACATCAAGGAGACGGTTGACGATGTTGAGTACTCAGATCTAGGATATTACAGGAGAATAGTTGGCAAGCTAATATATCTGACTGTTACACGACCTGACATTTCTTTTGCTGTAGGAGTTGTGAGTCAACATATCACTCACCACGACAGTCACACTGGACAGTAGTTTGCCGGATTCTGAGATATCTGAAGATTGCTCCTGGTAAAGGGATCACATATTCTAAACCCAAGGTGCCTCCATCTACTTTGACTCTCACTGGGTACTCAGATGCAGATTGGGCTGGTGATCATACTGATAGAAGATCTACATCAGGCTATTGTACTTTCCTAGGCGACCATTTGATTACTTGGAAAAGCAAAAAGCAGAATGTGGTAGCCAGATCCAACACTGAGGCTGAATACCGTGCTATGGCCCATGCATGTTGTGAACTACAAAGGGTCAAATCCGTTCTTTTTGAGTTAAAAATCACTATTATGTCTTCTATGGAGCTCAAGTGTGACAACCAGTCTGCTATACACATTGCCAGGGATCCTATCTTTCATGAGCATACAAAGCATATAGAAGTTGAATGCCATTTTATTCGTGATCAAATCAAAGATGGCACTATTGTGACGCCATACGTCAAGTCTGAAGATCAACTGGCGGATATCTTGACAAAGCCTTTGGGTCCGACAGCTTTTCAGAGATTATGTGGCAAGCTGGGCATACACGATGTGTACTATCCAGCTTGAGGGGGAGTGTGAAACAACCTGCTTCCCTGTCGATACCATCGACAGGTGGTCGATGGTATCGAGATTATCACAGCAACCGGACAACAGTCTGTCGATGACAAAAGGTCAGCGGCGGAAACCGGCGATCTGCCTCTTGTCTCTATTTTTATTATACCATTTGTTTTATTGTTTTTCTAGGATTTTCTCCTTTGTACCACCTTGTATCTTACCCTAATATATAAAAAGGAGTGAGACGACTATTGCCCTCACACACAAGAGCTACACCTAGCAGCCGCCAACATTGTTCGTCTCCCTTCTCTCTCGTTAACAATGATGGCCTGAACGATCCCCTTTTCTTCAGCCATGAGGAAGACATGAATAATACCAGAAGGACACACGGTACAACAAAACTAGTCACACTGGGTGCAGGAAGGATAGCGCTTCCCTTAGCAAAAGATAATACTAGTGCAGGAGTGATAGCAATGCACTAGGAAAGCTACCAGAGTAAAACACGGCAGGTTGAAGCACTTTTACAAGAGAAATTGTACTGCAATAGGAGAGGAGAAAGCACCCCTATCGAAAAAGAAAGCACTCACCCATGCCTTAGGGGAGAGACATGGAAAGGTGGGATGAGGAGCAGTCCCTTGAGTTATGTTTGTAGCAACCGGTTACCTCCTTGCGGTGAGTGACTCCCTATTTGCTGGTGGCGGAGGAGAGTCACTGGAGGACAACATTCGACAACCTAGCACCTAAGGGCCGTGGCCATAGAAGGGTTGTAGACGCCAGCGATGCAAGCCTTGACAACAGCAGGCGCCGTCAGCAAGGAGGCCGCACGGAAGTTGGAAGGAGGGTATGCAGTGGGCGGCTCAACAACCCAACCCTTGCGGATGGCTGAGGAAGGACACTCTTCCTCCCTGGATTCACGACTGCCTTCGAATGGAGGACGACGACGGTACAGAAGGAGGGGAGAGGTCGGGAGAGCGGCACTAGGTAGCGAGTGATTTAGAAGAAAAAAAAAAGAACAGGGCTAGGTATCAGCTAATGCTCTGAAACCATGCTGAAACAATGGATTATCTCTCATTAATCCCAATTAGCATACATGAGACCTTTATATAAGAGGGTTATGTGGTGTGGTGTACCTGCAAGTACATATAAATCAAGTAGTGTCCCAAGGCCCACGAGGCCCATTTTTACAATATAAATTATAAATCTACTGTGTTTGGATTTCAGTAATGTCATAAGTCAGGGGGTGGTAAACTTCAAATTCATCCCAAAGAGCATAACATTGGTTGTAATAATCCTCAACTGAGGTATCATTAGAGACTTCTTTTTAGCAATATTTTTAAAGATTTCGAACACCTTTGTTGGGTTTTTTTGATGTGAATAAACTTGAGATAACTGATCCCACATGGCCTTAGCATGTCAGAGTCTTAGAAGAGATTGACTTATTATAGGTTATGTACTGTTGACCATCCAGGTCATCACTCCCGAGTCATCCTTGATCCACAAATCATTGGACCACTTTGTTTTCTCATCAACAGTCTGGGCAAGAGTAGCAGGTGCATACAGTAATAAGGTGAGGGTACCGGCGTTGGGCCTTGATGTACACCTCAAAAGAAGCTGACCACATTTGGTAGCTAGAGCCATCCAATTTTATGATAGTCACACAAATTGTTCTTGAGTTATCAATAGAAGCCATGGTGGAATCCAGTTCGTGCTCAGTCCACACAAGTTACCAGAAAGATGTGGTAGAACAGTAGTTCAGTCAAAGGGGCGTGAAACATCACCCCAAATAACAACAATAGAGTTCAGAAACCCAAATCATGGACATTAAGAAATTAATTAAGGAACCACCGCTACACCATCAATTATACTGACATGTGAAGAAGGTAAAAGGGAAGGAACACGTCCCTCCCTGAGTCTGAAGACGAACCAATACGGGGGTTACTAGACGCGGCCTGGAAGGGTGGATCAAAACTGGATCAAAGGAAAAGAAAGGCTTGTGGAAGGAGAAGGGTTTGGTGAACGGGATCACATGGCGGGGTTGAGAGGTATGCGAGTTGGGCTAGTGGGCTGGAGGCTAGGCTTTGTAGGATGGCGGCAGAAGGGGCGGTCTGTAGGTTGTGGCTTGCGGTTGTGGGCTGGATGGGGGGTAGGAGAGAGCGTATTGCTGAGGGTTGGGTAGGTGGTTGGCGGGAGGGGCTGCTGCAGTGCTCTGGCTGCGGGCCGGGATGGTTGTTGGTGGTGGGCTACTGGAAGAGGGGACATGAGGTAGCTGTGGGCGTGGGGGATAGCTGGCGACTTATGGTGATGGGCAACGGGTGGAGGAGAGAGGAGAGAGGGGCGGCAGGTGGAGAAGGAAGGGGCAGGGAGCCAAGGGTGGAGAAGATGGGATGGCGGCTAGGATGTAGGGAAGGGAAGCATTAGGATTAAGAGAGGCTTAGTGTGGATCGAACCCCTCTAATACCATGTGAAATAAGAAAATGATTTATTCTTGGGATGGTGAATACAAGCATAGACCCTCTCCTTATATAGGATAGGAGGAGTCAATAAAAACAGAGTTCACCAGTATGGGATAAAAGATAAGATACTAAAAAGCACGAAATAAATAAGATAGAACTAAATATGTTAACATCGTTGGTTAGAGCGATGGATTAGGGGATATTAGCATTTTTGAGATCTGTAGCTGCAGGAGCAGACATTGTAATTCAAAAGCTTAGCTCCGCTGTCTTCTGGAATTTGTAGAATAGCTAGAATAGGTATATATGTGCCGAAGTCCTTTTCTAAAATATCCTTAAGCCTATGACTTTGCTTACAGGAACTTGTAAACATGCTTTTTCTTTATTTGAAAATTCTTAAAAGAAGAGGCTAAAAATGTACCAGTTATTGCTCATATGTGCAAATCTCCCTTCTGAATGGAAAAATCACTAAAACTGGCGTAATCTTTGGCTTGTGTCCTCTATATATCCTACTTCAAAATGCCTTATATACACCCAACTTAAAGTACACCGACATTCCACTTAGAATTTTTTAAGTTCCCAAACCGGCCCTCCCAATGCTACCAGTTTACTACCCATCCTAATTAAGGCCGCCACCAACTTACTGTTGTGGCTTCATTCTGCTCCCCGCTCCCTCTTGAAGCCAGTAGCATGTCCACCTACTTTAACACCATGAACTGCCAGCTTTGCCCCTGTGCTTACCAGCACCAGTCACCACCAACATGAAGCTACACCTGCTGCTCTTGTGACCTCCTACTCCCACATCCGATGCTGTTTAAATGATCCCCACTTATTAGCCTCTGCATCCGCCAACCATCTAATCACGCATGGCGTCTCCACCTGCCATCAAATCCTTCCCCCATAACCAACTCTTTATCTTTCCCTGCTTTGTGTGCCCCCTCTACACTGTTACCCCCGATACTGTAATCCTGAGTTGTTTGCGACTCACTGCTGCAATAGTATAGGGGTGGCAAAAGAAGACGGGCTTTGGGAAGTTGGGAAGTGAAATATAGAATTGGCAGTGGGTGCAGGTATCCGCATGGTGGTGACAACATAGGCGTGTAGTGGGGGTAGCTAGTGGGGTTAGGCAAGGAGCGTGACACAACATTGATGGCTGAAGTTAGTGGCAGCAGATCAGAGGAAAGGAGGAATATAGAGGAAGAAAAAGCTAGCGTGGTTAGGGAGGGAGCGCGTCACAACATTGATGGCTGAAGTTAGTGGCACCAGATCAGAGGAAAGGAGGAATAGGGAGGAAGAAAAAGGAGGGTTGATTTGGGGATAATGTGTTAAAATACTTGATGAGAGTATATAGCTTGGCCATATAGGAGGTATTTCGGGAACAGATAAGATAAACCCTTTCCAAAATTCTAAACTATATGGTTTTGTATGTTTGGGTTGTTTTTATTTCATGTGAGACGGTTGATGGCTGAAAGTTTATTGGCTTCGAAATGTGTGATTTTCCCTCACACCATTCGTTGCTTTAAGATAAGGCCTTAGTATCTTTCCTCAATGAGGGTTGTCTAACATGTTCGGTTGCTGTGTTCTTCTTTCTGCACCGTGTATGGAGTTTTGTGACAAACCTTTTCTAATCTAAATATTATCGACCTTTCCCACGACCAGGACAATGAAATTGTAACACGATAAAGGCTGTTATTTGTAACTGTCTTAATGCCATTAGATATAAGATAGTCTGAAATGCTGAACAGTGTGTCTAATTTGTACTTCCAGTTTTAAGATTAGTTTGTTATGAGTTGATGTCAAGATTCAGGTTACCTTTGGTTGACGCACAAATTACCTAGCAGGACATTCTGTTATGTTCTTCAAGCCTGATTACCTGCATTTACCTAAACACCATGTGTTCCTAAACACCATGTATTCTTTGCATTTCTTGCTCTGTTGGTATTACGCGGGAAGACTTGTGATTTTCTTTTACAGGGGGCTTTTACTAAACTAATGTGATTTAAGAAAGTATAGTCAATCTGCAGAAAATTGTGTGCGTTTAATTTGTTATGGCTCAACTTTTTCTTTTCTAGTTTAAGATAAAATACCATGGGTCCTTCACATGTATTCATAAATGAAATTATTTCGGCATACAGAATATATCACACTTCGTTCGGTGCAGTGGACTGAGGGATGGAATTTACCTGTATACGATTGCAATTACATGTTCCTTCACTATTTTATTGGAATGGTTGGAAGCTATGGTTTTTTGCCGTCTGCAGTCCTGCAGTAGTTGGGCCTGTTGCTGGAGTGCGCAGTCACTATTCAATGTCCAGTGCTTTCTGATTTCGATTTCTGATTTGCAGGAAGTCTCGGGTTCTGAAGCCGTTTATAGTATTTTCCTCCAGAATGCAGAGACAGTTGGACTGGTCTGCCCTTCCGGAGGTCTATTCATCTAAATATTGCATTTGGCCTTTGTAGTTTATCTTCTTCTTGCCTAAACTTACTATTTTCTTTTACACCTATTCCCTATCCTAAAAAACAGAAGAGAGTAATGGAAGGTCTATGATTCCTGTAACCTCGTTGAAAGTTGGAGATCGAGTGTTGCTCAGAGTTCAAGGCGGGGCTAGGCACACAGGGATTGAAATCCAGGAGTTCATTCTAGAAAAATGATTGTGCTTTGTCTTCTTTTGGAATCAGTGTGGCTCTTCTGCTTTTTTATACCGGTTTGCCGTCTGAGGTGAATGTCATTCCAGCATGTAAGCCATTTAGATTGAAACCAGTTCATGTTTGGTTACAATTCAATTGCCTAGGCCTTTGTTTACCCACAGTGGTCGCAGTGTGGTATGTCCGAGTTGCCACATCAATGAACTGTAAGACGCTCTTGAAAAAGGGAACTTTTCTAGCTTATTACAGTATTAAGTATCGAAGATAGATTGCTAATTTACTTACCAACTTACCAGACTGGGTGTCAAATAGGGTAATCTTTTAGGCAAATTTTGGTTCACAGCAGCACTGCTGTAACGGATGTAAAACTGAGGGACTTGGTTTTTTCTAGCAGCTCCCTTTCTTGACATGCTGAAACGACTCGCTTACTAATACGGGCATAAAACTACGCTTTTTTGGGTTGGTTATTGGTGACACCATAATATATGGATCGTTTAGCGCTAGCTATGCTTCCACAACGGGCTGCTCATTCTAAAGCACCATGCCTCGTATCTTTGTCGAGGAGCCCCCAAGAGGATGCCTTTGAAAGAAGTGAATGCCCTTCAGGTTCGCCCCTGGTGTACCTAGAGTTTTAGCCGTAGCACTGGCTTTTCTTGTATATAAAATTATAAATTTATAACTACTGCAGTTCTCCAATCTTCCTTTTTATCAATTTCCATGTGGAATCACGTACACCCCTGACTGATAATACCAGGCATGGTGCTTTAGTGGTTAAAGTTCGATAGTAGGCTCCTAAACTGCAGTTCAAACGTGGCTCGATATTTTGAAAAATTCTGAGGCTGACCCGCTCGTCCACCCACGTAGGAAAGTGGGCAGTTTCCCTCGTTTCTTGTAGCATTTAACTCCATTTGTATAAATTTTGTTTAACACTTTTCATGCAACAAAATAAACATGTGAGAAGTATGAAAGAGAGAAAAAGAGAGCAGAAAAGTATAAAAAATAGATTGTATAAAAAATAGAGAAAGAGGAGGTAAGTAAAAAAAGAGGAAAATAGAAAAAAGAGACAAAAGAAGTCAAAAATAGGAGGGAAGTGAAAAAGAGAAAAGTAACAAGAGAGATGTAAGAAGTAAAAAGAGAGAAGGGAAGTATAAAGAAAGAGGAGAGAGAAAATTGTTTTGCTCATAACTTGAAATTTCTAATGAATATTTTGTTGAAACAAAAAACATTAAGTTTCTTATTGATATTGACATATTTTGAAGAAAAAATAATATGAGTCTTATACTTCTCTCCTTTCTTGTTCTGTACAAATACTTTTAGTACAGTAAGTCATACAGTACAAATGTTTACTTCTCTTCTCACTTTTCTATTTCCACAATATTATACTAAAAACATTCACACAGTACAAACAAAGAGGATGAAAGTATAAAAAATGTGAGAGAAGTAGGGAAAGATTAAGAAAAAAGTAATTGTACTAAAAATATTTGTACAATACAAAAAAGGAAGAGAGAAGTATAAAGAAAGAGAGGTGAGAAGTAGAAAAGAGAAGAGAGAAATTGTATCGAAAAATAGTTGTACAGTACAAAAAGGGAGTATAGAAAAAAGAGTATAGAAAAAAGAGAGAAAATAAGTAAGAAACAAAGAAGAGAGAAGAAGTAAATATTAGTATTGTACTAAAAATTATTCCTACACTAAAAAATGAGGATAATATAGAAAAAAAGAGGAGACACGTGAGAAAAAGAAGAAATAAGTAAACGTTAGTAATATATTAAAAAAAATCCGCACACGTTAGTAATATATTAAAAAATTAAATATCTGCACAGTACAAGAGAAGTGTTGTTAATACTGTACTTAAAAAATATTTGTACTATATGAGGAGAGCAACATATGTCTTCCATATAGTTCTTTTTCAAAGTATACCAAAATTAGTCTTGTTTAAAAATATTTTTATAAGAAAATCAATGATATTTATTTAAAAAAATTCTTAAAGTTTAAAAGTTATGAGTAAAATAATTTTTTCTTCTTAAAGTTTAAAAGTTACGAGTAAAATTCTCTTTTTTGCATTAATTATTATTCTCTATTTTCTTGCTCTTTTTACTCTCTCTCCTCATAACCACCCACATTAATTTAGCAAAAAGTGGGTTGTCTGTACAGAAAACAACAACTCCCGATGACCGTGCGGGAGATCAAGGATGAAAATAAGTGTGTAGCATAACTTGTTATTTTAGTCTTATAGTCGCTATTCCGAAACTGATTTAGATGCAGTGTCGGCCTCCATAGGACTCGGTAAAGTCTAGCTGCCTGGAACGTATTTTCTTTGATCATATTTCTAAGCCTCGTCACGTCTTGTCCTGTCAAATGCCACCACGACCCTGTGCAGCAAATGGAAAAAGATACGAAAATGCTATTTGGACGCGCCCAAGTTCTCACGCATCTTTGACGAGGACTGGGAAGCGGTATATCGCTAGGCTGAGGGTGGTTTCTCTGGCCGGACTCCATTTTGCTTCTTTTTTTTGCCACATGGGATAATTGTTAGAAAATAGCACAAAAATGAAAAAAATAAATAACTTTTGACCCGTAATGAATTTCACGACGAAATAAAAATCATTAAACTCGTTACAAAATATCTAATCTAACAAGACCAACATTGATATACTTTTAAAAAATGATATCTATGTATTTTTTACAAATATTGAGCGTATTATGCAAAAATTTGTGCTCTTTTGTTATTTGTGCACAACATTTAAGTAGTAGGCACTTTCACATCATAACACATTAACACCATAATTGGGCACTTTTTACAAATATTATGCGCATTATGTTAAGATTTATACACAACATCTAAGAAGTACGGGCATTCACACCCATAATTGGGCGCATTCACACCATAATTGGGCACATTCAATCAAAAGTGAGCGCTTTCAGTCAAAAGTGGGTGCATTCAATCAAAAATTAACGCATTCAAGACAATAGTGTGTGCATTTAATTAATATTAGGCACATTCAATCAAAAGTGGGTGCGTTCAATCAAAAGTGGGCACATTGAGAGTATTACTAGGCACATTCAATCTAAGTAGGCACATTCAATCAAAAGTGAGTGCATTCAGGATAATAGTATGCACATTTAATTAATATTGGCACATTCAATCAAAAGTGGGCGCATTGAGGACATTACTAGGTACATTCTACTAAAAGTAGGCACATTCAATAAAAAATAGGCGCATTCAGGGTGATAGTTTACACATTCAATTAATATTGGGCACATTCAATCAAAAGTGGGCACATTCAATCAAAAGTGGACACATTCAATTAAAAGTGGGCGCATTGAGGACATTCCTATACACATTCAATCAAAAGTGGGTGCATTTAATAAAAAATAAGCGCATTCAGGATAATAGTATGTGCATTCAATTAATAATAGACACATTCAATCAAAAGTGGACGTATTCAATAAAAAATGGGCGCATTGAGGGAATTACTATGCACATTCATTCAAAAGTGAGCACATTAAATCAAAAGTAGGCGCATTTAGAGCAATAATGTACGCCATTAATTAATATTGGGTGCATTCAATCAAAAGTGGGCACATTGGGAACATTATTAGGCACATTCTATTAAAATGGGCGTATTCAATCAAAAGTAGGTGCATTCTGGGTTATAGTGTGCACATTTAATTAATATTACGTGTCAATCAAAAGTGGGAACATTCAATCAAAAGTTGGCGCATTGAGGGCATTACTAGGCACATTCAATCAAAAATGGGGGCATTCAATCAAAAGTAGACACATTCAGGACAATAGTATGCACGTTCAATGAATATTGGGCATATTCAATCAAAAGTGAGAGCATCTATCAAAAGTGGATGCATTAAGGGCATTACTATGTATATTCATTCAAAAGTGGGCACATTTAATCAAAAGTGGGAGCATTCAGAGCAATAGTGTGTACATTCATTCAAAAGTGGGCACATTCAATTAAAAGTGGGTGCATTGAGGGCATTACTAGGCGCATTCAATCAAAACTAGGCACATTTAGGGCAATAGTGTGCACATCTAATTAATATTGGACGCATTCAATCAACTGTGGGCACATTCAATCAAAAGTGAGCGTATTGAGGGCATTAGTAGGCACATTCAATCTAAGTGGCCACATTCAATCAAAAGTGTGCACATTCAGGGAAATAGTGTGCACATCTAATTAATATTGGGCGCATTTAATCAAAGTTGAAAGCATTGAGGACATTACTAGACACATTCTATAAAAAAATATGCGCTTTCAATTAATATTAGGCACATTGAGGGCACTAGTGGGCATATTCAATAAAAAATGGATGCATTGAGGGAATTAACATGCACATTATTCTAAGATTTGTGCTAATTTATTATTTTTGTACATATTTGAGGAAGTAGGTACATTCACACCATATTGGATGCTTTTCTCTACATATACTGGATGTTTTCTACATATATTGGGCACTTTTTCTATAAATAATACATTATGTGAAGATTTGTACTAATATGATATTTATGCACATACTTCTTTATTTTAATTGCATGCATACAGTTTTCTTTCTAAAAACTAGTTTCTTTTGTTCCTTAACCATGAAACATGGCCCTTATCTGGTCGGCCAAATGAATAGATTTTGCATCATTGTACCCCTTGAATTTAGTAAGTCTTCCTTGAATTTTTTTATGAATTATCATTACTAGAAAACCCCATTTTACCTAGGACCCCAAAATCGAATTCCTCCTTGGAAATGTTGGCAAGCCTTATTGCATTTCTCATAATCTAACACAAATTTTCTATATCTTAAATATGTTGATTAACTTGTCATATCTCTTGTATGATGTAGTGACAGGAAGAATCAAATTGATGCAATGAGACTCCCCGAAAAAAAAGATGCACATGAACAATTTTCTTCCTCCATATTCATCCCACAAAGAAAAACAGAAACCATCTCATTTCAAAACCCAAAGTCTGGTGTGGCATGTCTTTCACTATCTCCATTCCTCCATACCCCTCTTAAATATAATAGGGTTGTACCATCAAATTATGCCAAAGAGCACACTAAAAAAATGTGGTAAATGTAACTGTAGTCATGAATAAAAAGATCCCAAGTCGAATAGAGGAGGGATCATCTTCTTCCATACCTCATCCATCCTGTCCTTGTGCAATACCTACGATGAAAGTGGAAGTGTCAAAGTAAATAAATATGAATATTGTTTCTCTCAAAGTCTTGATATAGAAACAAGTCATGATTCATGTTTTATTAGGGAATGTGGAATTTTGTGTTTTGTGGTTCTAGGAGATTGGGTTGCTTGACCAAGAAAGGAGTGAAGGAACAAAGTAATGCTATGAGTCTGAGGATAGACATGTTTCTAGTACAAATTTGAATTATTTGTGAATCTTTCTTTCTTGAGGATAAGCAAAAGTTCAAGTCTGGGGTCTTTTTAATGAATGCATATTCATCCCTTTTCAAATGCATTTTTCATAATCTTCTCATACAAGTTTGTTTCCCCTTTTCTATTTTCTAGAAATAATTGCAATTTGTCACCTTTTGACCAATAATATAGATTCTTATGTTTTTATTCATATTTTTTAGATTTTATGTTCACTACAAATTCTTGACAATTTCAACATGTGCACTGATCGGTTCTTGTTGTGAACCAATCATTTCACCCATACAAGAAGCTATGCTTCAGAGCCCAGATGACGACTTCACTACTCAGCTTCATCCTTCCACATTCGAATTTCAGTAGCCAAGATGGGCATTTCATTCTTCCCAAATTCTCATCTCAGTTCCCCAACCAAGTGTTTCAAGTCTTCTAAATGGCTGAATCAGATTTCTTAATGACCAAGTCAGGGTTAAACATTGCCTCCACCCCATCTCTAGGGTTTTGACCTACTTCCCTAGGATGAGCAATTTTGGATGTGAAGTGAGCACTTCAAGATATAATGGTCAGTTCAATATTCTTAGAGAACGAGTTTTGTCTAAATTACGCCACCACACACCCTAAAAAAATTTGACCAGGCTTGCACCTCTTCAGACTAAGCTGTCGATTCAGGATGTGAACCGGTCTGTTCATGGCTCACAATTTGTATCCTTCAGCAGCCACCACCCATTTCTTTTCTTTTCCCCTTTTAGGGTTTCCACCCTTCCTCCCCCTATAAAAGAAGTGGGGTACTCCACAAGAAAGGTGATCCAATTTTGTTTGCTTGCAGTTTAGATTTTCAGCATCTTGACATTTGATTCTTGCGTATGTACTCTCTTGTTCTTCAATAAAATTAGTGTTTCAGTCTCAAGATTTCTAGTTATTATTTCCATTGTTCTTAGTTTTCTAATCGGTAACAAGGAACTAAGTGGGGCAGCCATTTCATAGTCACTAGCAAAGATCCTTTTGGATTCTTTTTCCTTCTACTTTTTGTCTTCCTCTCCTCCTTCCTTTGCTCTTCCACTAACTTCAATGAACCATGAGTAGTTTCTTATATATGGGCTTGTGGAGTAGCCTCATATCCATAGTGTAAATTAGATCGATTTCTATATGATAATATTTATAAGATGGTATTTGTTTGGATCATCTCCATTTAAAATGATGTTATCTTTTGTTTTCTCAAACGTTAGTACTTGGGTGATGTGATCATGGACCCTAAATACTTAGATCAACCAAACAAATGCACCAAGCCCTAGATGAGATCTCAAAAGGGGATTTGTTGGTATGATCGAGCTAGGATCTCCAAACACCAGGACCAATAGGTTTTCAGGGAGTTCGAATTTTGTAATGCATACACAAATGTTTTACATACCTTCATTTGATTTCTTTTACCATCATAGATTTCATCGATCTAGTTTCATGTAGTCTATGGTGGTAAAACCCATAACCCCGATATCTTTGATGATCGATTCAATCTCATTTCCAATGACTTTTCTTCAATCGCTCATATCTTAACTTGCTATTTATTATTGTCCATAGATAAATCTTTCATATTTTCTCTTAGTATATCCTTTTCTTTCACTTGTCCATAGCATAACTACTTCCCACAATTGAGCATAGTATAAATTTTATTACCTTGTTCTTAGTGTAATATTTTTGTTACTTGTTTTAGCATAATCAACCATCAAGAAACAAATCTTTACTTTCCTATTCCAATAATTGTTCAAACAAAACCTGATTCAATAATCAATCTTAATTAAGTTTCCTAGTGGAATCGACCCTTCTATACTGATAAACCCACATTAAATGGTAGTTTTGTTGTACAAAAGTTTAAAATCTAGGAGAAACCCTAGTGAATTGGTGTGCTCGTATGATGCATTTCATCTTTTCCACTCAAATCAAAGGAGGGGTGACCAAGGGAGGCAATTCTCACCACTGTCACCAGCCTAGACACTGGAAGAGAAATTGCCTTCACTACCTGGAGGAACTGAGGAAGAAGGAGGGGATAGAGATCTACACTTCAAGTATATATGCTATTGAGATAAATAGACATACTTCTTCATCATGGGTACTAGATATCGAATGTGGGTCTCACATATGTTTGAATATGCATGATATGAAAAGAAGTAAGCCTTTAATAAAGGGTGAGATTGAACTATGCATTGTAAATGGATCAAGAGTTGCTTCCATTATAGTTGGAAAAAAGGGTGAGGTTGAACTATGCGTTGTAAATGGATCAAGAGTTGCTGCCATTACAGTTGGAACCTATAATTTATCTCTTCTCACGAGGCCTGTAATAGAGTTAAAGAACTGCTATTTTGAATCTTCCATTAATGGAAACATTATTTCTATATCTTGTATGGACAATGATGGATATGAATTTCATATAAAGAATGGCCAATGTTGTATTTTAAAATATGAGATCTTTTATGTTAGTGCCCTAATGTTTTATGGTCTTTATTTTCTAGATCTTAAGACAAATGTTTAAAATATAAATACCAACAGATTAGCACTCGATAAATCAAACAAAACATATCTTTGGCATTGTCTTCTAGGGCACATCATTGAGAAACACATTTATAGACTCCATAAATATGGATATCTAGACTCTTTTGGTTTTCAATCAATAGAGACATGTGAGTCTTGTTTGTTGGGAAGATAACAAAGACTCCCTTCACTAGTAACAGTGAGAGGGTTGTTGATGTATTAGGACTCATACATACTGATGTATGTGGCCCTTTTAGAACAAATGTTAGAGGTTCTTATCAGTACTTCATTACCTTTACTGATGATTTTAGTAGGTATGGTTATGTTTACTTGAAAAAACATAACTCAAAAACTCTTGAAAACTTCAAGGATTTCATGAGTGAATCACAGAACCAACTTGGTAAAAGTATTTAGACACTTCGTTCTGATTGAGGTGGAGAATACTTAAGCTAAGAGTTGAGGACCTTCTACAAGACTGTGGTATCGTACATAATGGAATACACTCGGAACACCACAACATAATGGTGTGTCAAAGAGAGGGAATCACACAATTCTAGATATGGTGCAATCAATGATGAGTTTTGCTAATCATCCAACTTCTTTCTGGGGCTATGCTATAGAAATTGTACCATTTATAATAAACCATATACCATCTAAATTGGTTCAAAAGGCACCATTTGAGATATGGTATGGAAGTGTCCCAATGTGTTTTTTTATTAATATTTGGGGATGTAAAGATTATGTGAGAAAGCAGTTACCCAAAAAGTTTGGACCCAAACTGGATAAATGTTATTTTATTTGATATGCTAGGGAAACCTAAGGACACTACTTTTATACTCCATCTAACAACAAAGTGTTTGCTACTAGGGAACATATAGTCCTAGCAATGAATTCATATCCAAAGGAATCAGTGGGAGGAATGTAGATCTTGAAGAGGTTCGAGATGAACAAGAAAGGGTTAAATCTATAGAGGTATAAGACGAACATAGAGAGTCACAAACTGTTTTGGAATCTTAAATTCCTCTTGTAACATAGGAATTGTGCAGATGTCGTAGGACACCCCTTGAGGCAGATAGATTTGGTTATCTTGTGACTCAAGAAGGTGATGAGTCGGTCATTAATGATGAGCCAACTATGTACCTAGAAGCTGCTAAGGGACCAGAATCTGAAAACTAGATTGAGGCCATGATTCTAAGATGGAATCCATGTACACCAACAAGGTATGGACCATGGTGGATCCACCTGAAGGGGTAAAACCCATAGGGTGCATGTGTGTATTCAAGAAGAAGACTGGCATGGATGGTAATTTACAAACTTACAAAGGTTGATTGATTGTAAAGGGTTTCAAACAAGTTCAAGGTGTTGACTATGACAAAACCTTTTCTCCAGTTGTCATGGTTAAGTACATTAGGATCATGCTTGCCATTGCATCTTATCATGACTATAAGATTTGGCAGATGGTTGTTAAAATTGCATTCCTTAACCGGAAAATTATTGAGGATGTGTACATTACACAACCTGAGGGTTTTATAAGGGTGCAAATAAAGTCTGTAAGCTAGAAAGGTCAAACTTTGGATTGAAGCAAGCATCTCAGAGTTGGAATCTTCAATTTGACAAAATAGTCAAAGAGTTTGGCTTCAGTCAAAATGAAGATGAAGCATGTGTTTACAAGAAGGTCAGTGGGGGAATGATTGTATTCCTCATATTGTATGTGGATGAGATACTATTGATGGGGAATGACATCTCTACTCTACAGATGGTAAAGAACTAGATAGGATATACATTCTCTATGAAAGATTTGGGTGAAGAATACTATATCTTAGGAATCAAGATCTATAGAGATAGATCTAGAAGGTTTCTTGGCCTAAGATGGAGAACATACATTGATGAAGTGCTCAAAAGGTTCAACATGGAGAAATACATTCTCTATGAAAGAACTAGATAGGAAATACATTCTCTATCCATTTCAACATGGAGAAATAAATTATCTATCCAGTTCATAGTAAAGAAGTGGATATGAAATGCATTCTCTATGAAAGATTTGGGTGAAGCATACTATATCTTAGGAATCAAGATTTGTAGAGATAGATCTAGAAGGCTTCTTGGCCTATGCCAGAGATCATACATAGACAAAGTGCTCAAAAGGTTTCACATGGAGAACTCAAAGAGGGGAAACTTACGCATGTCTCATGGTGTTAGTTTCCATAGAGCTCAATGTCCTAGTTCTTGTAAATAATGGAGCTCATGAGCAAGATTCCATATGCATCTGCAATTGGATCTATCATGTACACAGTGTTCTGTACTCTCTGTTATATCTCACATGCCTTGAGTATGACTAGAAGGTATTAGTCAAATACCAGTGATTATCACTAGACTACCATAAAGAACACACTTGAGTACTTGAGAAGAACTAAGGATCAGTTCCTTGTCTATGGTGGTGAGGAAGAGTAGGTGGTAAAGGGTTACACCAATGCAAGCTTACAAACTGACAAAGATGACTATATTTGTTGTATGGATTTGTGTTTTTCCTAAACAACAGAGCTGTAAGAGTTCCAAGAAAGAGATAGTTGCTAATTCTATGATTGAGGATGAGTATATTGTTGCATCTAATGCAAAAAAGTATATTGCTGATCAAGAAGTTCATTTCTGAACTTGGGGTCATTCCAACCATCAACAATGCGATAGAGCTATATTGTGGCAACAATGGATCTATTGCACAAGATAAGGTACCTAGATCACATCAACATTCCAAGAACAAACAATAGAGGTTCCATCTCATATGATAAATCATACAACAAGGAGATGTAAAGATTTTTGAAGAGTACCAATGAAAGCAATGTGGTCGGCCCCTTGACAAAAGCACTTTCATAGCATAAGAATAAAGGTCATGTTAGATCACTTGGGATTAAGTTCATCGATGATTGGGTCTAAGTACAAGGGGAGTCTGTTGGTATGTATGCCTAGAGATCCAATCATATGATGATTGTAATGGCATATCTTATAAATGATAATATTAATAGTTAAAGTAATTCCATTTATTCTGTTTTATTCAGTTATGAGATAAATGTCTATAGAATTATGTTACTCGAAGACATCTGTCTTCAGGTTGAGGACCAAAACAATGAGATCCTACTGATGTTCAGAGTATTTAAATTCTTGTCATGACCTTAGTTGTTATTGCAGAAGTTGATAGCATAAGATATAATACTAGAGTGTGTGTTGGTTGATGACAAAATCTAATTAAGTCATAATATGTGATATCAAAACAAACATGTAGATACTTGTTAGAGAACAACGTATCATGCATACCCATCTTGAGAGTGATGCATGGAAAGCATTAAATGGTAGTTAGAATCATCTCTCATAGTGATAGGTGGTGATTGTGGTTATTAGACCTAAAATCACTACACTCATCATGTAACACCCCATTTCATGAATATATAACGTAACTCAACATAAGCTTTCATATTGGAGGGGGATGTCACATTATTATGATCATTGCAAATAAATAAATAAATCACCATTGAGATTCATACATTTCTCTTTTCAATATGGAACTATAATTAAGTGTTATAACATGTCTAAACATTTATAAACATGGAAACTATGCATAAAGATAAACATGATTGGATCGCCTAGTATGGATGGCACCCCACCAGTTAGCTCTTGTATATCTTCTAGTCCTTGCTTCCTCTTGAGTCCTTACTTACTCCAACTCCTGGGGACATCGCGTCCCCAGTCACACAAAGGGGAAAAAGAACACATCAGTAAACAGTACTGGAACATTATAATATGATTAAAGTAAATATACTTGACATGTAAGAAAACTTGACATGAATTAACTTTTAGCATTCCTAAATCATTATTAACATGAAGAATTGAAAATTAAATGTATTCCTCCCTCTATGATGCCCCTTGGGAGCATATGATTTCTAGGAAAGCCCTTGACGACCCCTTAAGGTCCATGATTCGGGAGCATATAAAGACTATTTCAATTCCAATTAACATGATCATTTACATGACATTAACATTAACATAATCATGATTCTTGAGCTTAACATGATGGGATTTCTCCCTATTAACTTATTATCTTAAACTTGATGGGATTCCCCTACTTGATCTTTAACATGATTTTCATGAGTCATTAATCATAAGCTATAATCATAGTGAACATTATAAACATAGGACATAGCATATAGAAATCATCAAGCAGTGATATAGTGAACATGATTAAAACATTAAACTTGAAATGATAAAGCCTACTTTATACTTAACATGCAAACAACTAATAGTACTTATGCTCAGAAGCATGCCCCATTTACCTTGGAGCAAAACTGATCCTAAGATAGTCTCTCTTTGAGCTTGATCAAACCCAGGTCTTCTCTTGTCTTGATTACGCCCTAAACACCTATTCATAATTATTAAGCATCATAATCAATACCTTGTATTGATCCTAGGTTTAACTTGGGTGAATTAGGGTTAGGCTTACTGATAGTGATAGTTAGTCGAGGAAAACTTGATTGATTTAGTTCACATAAAACACATGTAATTCATTATTAGGGTTTCATGGGTCCTATTAGGGTTTCTAATTAAAATTTAAAACATGGAGACAAAACATGACCTTAAAACCTAAAAATCAGATTCCACTCTAAAAACCCTTTCCAACGACTATTTATTTGCATTTTTCTAAGTATCCTATGATTTACTAGAAATTTCCAAATACCAACCAATCAAAATTTGAGGAAAAGCCACGTAGGTTTCATTATCCAAAACAACAAACTACTAGACCTGAGCCCACGCTGAGGTGGATCAACAATAGAATGGCATGATGGCATAGGGTCCCGCCCCAGCAGACCAGTGGACAGATAAGACAAAAATGCTAAAGAGTCAAAATTTTTCTTGTAACAAAAATTATTTGATTGTTCGTGTAGGGTCACCAAGGTCATTTGAAGACCTGGATTGTTCCTCATTTGGACATGGCTCAAGGCCAATGGTCGAATAACTTCCTAGAGGTGGGATTTCTGACCAAAGCGAGAGAGGAGAGGCCCATCATAGTGGGCTGGGATCTGTGGATGCAACCTTTGCATCATGTTGAAGAAACAACCCACAACTCAAGCTAGGGTGTTCTAAACCACCAAAGCCCATGGCACAACCATGGCTGTCAAAAGCATAGAAGGTCAAGGTGCCAAAATCCTCTCACAATTGTGAGGGAAAACTGAGAAGAGTGCATCCACGAGGGGCCCTCGTGGCCAAAACATTCCACGTAGAAGAGGAAGGGCAACGAAAGCCCTGGGACAAACCATGAGAACAATGGAAACAAGGGAAAACACCCAGAACCACCTAGGAGGAACTACAGTGAATAAACATCAACTAAGGATTGGGAAGGATTGGCCGGGTTTAGGCAAAGCAAACAGATCTATTTTCATGGTCGCAAAAGCACAAAAAAACTCATGGCGATAAGTGCTAGAAAAGGACCAAGACACCGGCTATAGGACACAACATCTCAGGCATAGCCAAGGAAAACCATCAAAGCAAAATGAAAGAAGGAAGTTCATAGATGCTTACAATGTTTTCAATTGCATAGAAGGAGGCATAGGGGGTGAGATGAGCTTGGTGTCACTGGATTTGAAGTTTGAGTAGGTTGGTATGTTTAGTGGCATAAAGGGTTCAATTGAGGGTGGAGGAGGGAAGAGTGGAGGCGGGCGGTGGATCGTAGCCCCTTATATGAGTGTAAAGGGAGTTGTGGCTTGTTCTACAACTCATGGCACAGAAGGGAGAAGAACCCTAGTTGGGAATTTTGTGCACAACTCACATGGGGAGGCAACCTAGGGCTTGCATGATTCAGAAAGGAGAGGTGATAACATCTACGAAGAAATCTCACAAAATACTTAAGAGATGAGAGAGAGACAGGCTGTAGAATCAATGCTGGTGAAACTATCCCTGGCTCGTGAGTGAGCCTGAGGTAAAGGACAATGTTGAGGCCATCAGATCTTAATCGGAAGGAATAGATGATGTGCGTGAAGAAAAAGGAAATAAAACTGGGTGTGACAGTAGAAAATAGTCGGATCTTAGTGTAACATATTACATTGAATGCATTAATTTCCTAATCAAACTATACTCCAACTTTTACTAATTGATTTGAAGGGTTAAACATGATCAAAACAAGTCCAAATTTGGATCACATACCCAATATGGTGTCTAGATTCTTGCCATAAAGTTATATTTTTATTTTTCACATGTTTTTTATTATTTCTATAAATGATATCTTACTTGTTTTAAATGCATTAATTGATAAAATAATTGAATAAGACCTTCCCTTTGTGTTTGTTGGGGTCAAATTCGAAATAAATATTTACTACTCACTCCATGATCATGCCATTTACTTTCTATGCCTTTTTGAGAACCTTTTCCCAGAGGAGAGAGAAAAAGGATTTTCTTCTTATTAAAACTATGAAAGGAAAGGAGGTTACTTCTTGCTTAAGTTATACATAGTATAATTTCTAATTTTGCATCTTTTATTTCCCTCTTCCACTTCCACTTCCCCAAAACATAATTTAAGGTTAGTAAATAGAAAAGGGTGAGGATCCAACATCTATTTTCTTGAGTGCATAAATCATATTTATAATGGAGAAAAAGGTTGATTAATCCTAATATTGTTTTCTAACTTCATTATTCTTTAAGAAAATTCCTCTTCAGGGTCTTTTGCTAATAAACATGTCGATTATCATTTATTTAAGAAAACCACATTTTAATACTTAAATTAATATTGAATATTCAGGATGTTACAATACTACACACCCTAAATAAATTTCATCCTCAAAGTTTCATTAAGCTACCCACCTTTGAACTTTCCATATATTTAGCAAAAAAACTTCAACATACTATCATTATCATATGAATCCATGGTTCTAAACATTTGCATGTGAAAATATTCTTGAAAGTAAAAGGAAATTACTACCCTACTCATTCTTTTCGTCTTCACTCTCATCTACCATAGAAAAGACTCTATCTTGTCTTTTTCGAGGTGGATTCTTATTCCTATCATGACCCTGAGGTGTGTCCTTATCCAGCTTTGGGCAATTTGACCAGAGGTGTCCGGTCTCTCCATAGTAGTAGCATGCTCCCGTATCATACCTGCATGGGACTACATGGTGCTTCTTGCATATTAGGCATTGGGGCTTCTCAACTTCTACTGCGGGCTCAGGTACCTGTCTCTTAGGGTTGTTGGGAGGTTGATATTGGTTGTTCTTATAGGAAACTTATTTCTTGTAGGATCTTCCAGGGTGATCTTCGAGCTCTAGGGATGCATCTAGGGCAGCCTGGAGGGTCATGTGGCCTATTTCTGACAAGGCAAAACTCAAGTCGGGCTTGATCCTTGGATGAATTTCTTTATCCTTCAACGTTCATCATAATCATAGTTGTACTTTTAGAGGACCCTAAACTTCATGGTGTACTGGGTAACAGTCATGTCACCCACTTGATCCAAGTTGGAAAACTCTAGTTCCTTCTTCTCTATCATGGCTTCAGACATGTAGTAATCCTGGAAGGCTTCAACAAATCCTTCCCATGTGAGTAGAGATGCATCAACTTCCCTTGAGTTGAGGAAGTTTTCCCATCATGTGTGGGTTGCTCCCTTGAGCATGTGGGTTGCAAAACAAATGTTGGAGTGTTGTGGGTCTGTCCATATCTCAGAAGAAATGCTCCATGCCTCTAATCCAATCCTCATCTTTGATGACCACATCAATTTCTCATTCACCTGAGAAAGAGTTGGGCCTTATTTTAAGGAAGTCCACTAGAGTTAGAACACGATGCCAGGCTAATATTGTCCTTGTGTTAGGGCATTGGTGAGTGCTTGGACAAGATCTTCTATGGTTGTCTTATTGTTCCCTCTTGGTCCACTTTCCCCACTAGAAGAGCTAGCATCATCATCCTTACCCTTTCCCTTATTTGCTCTCTTAGGGGACATATAAAATAGGGTCACATAAACCTAGGGTTAGAACATATGAATCAAATTGTTTCTTTGGTGGCCATCCATTTTATTGCTTTGATACCATTCATGTAACACCCCATTTCATGAATATATAACATAACTCAGCAGAAGCTTTTAGAATAAAGGGGGATCTCACATTAATATGATCATTACAAATAAATACATAAATCAACATTGAGATTCATAGATTTCTCTTTTGAATATAAAATTATAATTGAGTGATATAACATGTCTAAGCATTTCTAAACATGGAAACTATGCATAAAGATAAATATGATTGGATTGCCTAATATGGATGGCACCACACCAGTTATCTCTTGTAGATCTTCTAGTCCTTGCTTAATCCTCTTGAGTCCTTATTTGCTCCAAATCCTGGGGACATCGTGTCCCTAGCCATGCAAAGGGAAAAAACTATAACATCAATAAATGGTATTGGCACATTATAATATGAGCAAAGTAAATATATTTTACATGTAAGAAAACTTGACATGAACTAACTATAAGAATTCTTGAATCATTATTAACATGAAGAATTGAAAAGTAAATGTATGCCTCCCTCTATGACGCCCCCTTGGGAGCACATGATTTCTAGGAAAGCCCTTGACAGCCCCTTCAGGTCCATGATTCAGGAGCATATAAAGACTATTTCAATTTTAATTAACTTGATCATTTACATGACATTAACATAAACATAATCATGATTCTTGCACTTAACATGATGGGATTTCTCCTATTAACTTGATCTCTTAAACTTGATGGGATTTTCCCCTCTTGATCATTAACATGATTTTCGTGAGTCATTAATCATAAGCTATAATCATAGTGAACATTATAAACATAGTACATATCATATAGAAATCATCAACCAGTGATATAGTGAACATGATTAAAATATTAAACTTGAAACTATAAAGCCTACTTTATACTTAACATGCAAACAACCAATAGTACTTGTTCTCAGCAACATGGCCCATTTACCTTGGAGCAAAGTTGATCCTAAGATTGTCTCTCTTTGAGCTTGATCAAACCAAGATCTTCTCTTGTCTTGATTAGGCCCTAAACACCTGTTCATAATTATTAAGCACCATAATCAATACCATTTATTGATTCAAGGTTTAACTAGGGTGAATTAGGGTTAGACTTAGTGATAGTGATAATTCATCGAGGAAAACTTGATTGATTTAGTTCACATAAAACACATGTGATTAATTATTAGGGTTTCATGGGTCCTATTAGGGTTTCTATTAAAACTTTAGAACAAGGAAAAAAACATGACTAAAAAACCTAAAAATCAGATTCCACTCAAAAACCCTTTCCAACGACTATTTATTTGCATTTTTCTAAGCATCCTATGATTTACTAGAAATTTCCAAAAACCATCCAATCAAAAATCGAGGAAAAGCCACGTAGGCTTCATTATCCAAAACAACAAACTACTGGACCTGGGCCCACACTGAGGTGGACCAATAGTGGACTAACATGTTGGCATGGGTGTCTGCCCAAATGGACCAATGGACAAATAAGACAAAAATGATGAAGAGTCAAAGTTGCCCTTGTAACAAAAATTATTCGATTGTTTGTGCAGGGTCACCCAGGTCATTTGAAGACCTGGATTTTTCCTCGTTTGGCCATGGCTCGAGGTGAATGGTCAAATACCCCCCTACAGGTGGGATCTCTAACTAAAGTGAGAGAAGAGAGGTCATTCATGGTGGGCTAGGATCTGCCTATGCAACCCTTGCATCATGCCGAAGCAACGAGCCACAACTCAAGCCAGGGTGTTCTGGACCACCAAAGCCCATGGCACAACCATGGTTGCTGAAAGCATAGAAGGTTAAGGTACCAAAATCCTCTTGCAATAGTGAGGAAAAACTAAGAAGAGTACATTCACGAGGGCCCATTGTGGCCAAAACATCACACGTAGAAGAGGAAGGGCAACTAAAGCCCTGGGACAATCCATGAGAGTGGTGGAAATAGGGGAAAACACCCAAAATCACCTAGGAAGAACTAGAGAGAATAAGCATCAACCAATGATTGGGAAGGATCCGTCGGGTTTGGGTGAAGCAAATGGATCAATTTGTGTGGTCATGGAAGCACAGAAAAGTCATGGTGACAAGCGCCGATAAAGGCCCAAGACACCGACTATAGGACATAACATCTCGGGCAAAGCCAAGGCAAACCATCAAAGCAAAATGAAAGAAGGAAGTTCACATATGCTTACAACATGTTCAATTGCACGAAAGGAGGCACAGGGGGCAAGGTGAGCTTGGCATCATCAGATTTGAAGTTCGAGCAGGTCGGGATGTTTGGTGGCACAAAGGGTTCAATGGAGGATGGAGGAGGGAAGAGTGGAGGTGGATGGTGGATTGCATCCCCTTATATGAGTGTGAGGGGGGTTGTGGCATGTTCTACAACTCATGGCAGAGAAGGGAGAAGAATCCTAATGGGGCATTTTGTGCACAACCCACACGGGTAGGCAATCTAGGGCTCGCCTGATTCAGAAAGGAGAGGTGAACACATCTGTGAAGAAATCTCACAAAATACTTAAGAGATGAGACACAGACAGGCCACAGAATCAATGCTTGTGAAATCGTCCCTAGCTCACAAGAGAGCCTGAGGTAGGGGACAATGTTGAGGCCATCAGATCTTAATCGGAAGGTGTAGATGATGCGTGTGAAGAAAAAGGAAATAAAATTGGGTGTGGCAATAGAAAAATAGTCGGATCTTAGTTTAACACATTACATTGAATGTATTCAATGCATTTCCTAATCAAACTATACTCCAACCTATCCTAATTGATTTGGAGGGTCAAACATGGTCAAAACAAGTCCAAATTTGGACCACATACCCAAGAAGGTGTCTAGATTCTCGTCATAAAGTTAGATTTTCATTTTCACATGTTTTGTCTATTATTTCTAGAAATGATATCTTACTTGTTTTAAATGCATTAATAGATAAAATAATTGAATAAGACCTTACCTTTGTGTTTATTAGAGTCAAATTCGAAATAAATATTTAATACTCACTCCATGATCATGCCATTTACTTTCTATGCCTTTTTTATAACCTTTTCTTAAAGGAGAGTGAAAAAGGATTTTCTTCTTATTAAAACTATGAAAGGAGAGGAGGCTACTTCTTTCTTAAGTTATAGAAAGTATAATTTCGAATTTTACATCTTTTATTTCCCTCTTCCACTTCTCCTAAACATTATTTAAGGTTAGGAAAGAAAAAAGGGTGAGGGGCCAACATCTATTTTCTTGAGTGCATAAATCATATTTATAATGGAGAAAAAGGTGGATTAATCCTAATAATGTTTTCTAACTTCATTATTCTTTAAGAAAATTCCTCTCCAGGGTCTTTTTCTAATAAGCCTTTCGATTATCGTTTATTTAAGAAAATCACATTTTAAGACTAAAATTAATATTGAAAATTCGGGATGTTACACATCACATGTAGTTTGATGTACTTTTAGATCATCCAATGTGACCTTGAATAAGGGTTACCATAAAGGTGATGCTCAGATAGATTGTGACACGTGGGGAATGACTGTTAGTGATGTAGATGGGATTTGTCTCTCCTACAAGAGTTTGATATCCTAGCCACTTGATAAACGAGTCTGAGAAATGCATGGTCATGCTTGTAGGAGTCAATATACGATATTTAGCTCACCTATATTTTAGAAAGTCAGCTCTCGTTCAAGGAACATGGATTGAACGTTGAAGAGGATGATGATTCCATGACTCAAGTTCAATCTAGATATCAGATACAAAGGTACTATATGATCCTTGTAACACTAATCACATATTGTAGGTTGAAGTTGTTCTCCAACTTTCCAATTACTTGGGTAGAAATGATGTCTTGCTGATACCACTCATTGTTGATGATGTCATAAATTAGTTATGGACATTCATTTCCAGTGTAACTTGGGACCTATAGGGTCGCACGTACAGGATAAACCTGGAATAGGAGTTCACTCTTGAATATGGTTTAAACTTGATTACTAAAGTGTTAGGTATTCAATTAAAAAAAAACGATCAGCAATAAAAATTTGAAATGACGGTTCAGTTCGTGAACCGATCGGTTCATATGTATGAACTGACCAATTCAGGTTATGAACCGACTTATTGGTTGATCAATGAGATTGGATCAATGATTGATGATAATGTCTTATTGAGCATTAATTGAATGTTAAAAGCCAATACAATTTTGAATAGGAAGAATAGTGAACCAATTGATTCAAGGTTTGAATTGATCGACTCACATGTGAACTGATCAATTCAAAAGTGAACCAACTGATCATGGTTCACATGTTCTGGAAAATTCATGAGATTCCATCTCTTTGACTCCTGACTGATTTGCAAAACCTAACCCTGACCATCATATAAATAGAGGGGTAGTCAAGGCTATCTAGAGACACAATAGTAAGCTCTGACAATTGTTGTCTTCTCACCATTGTGGTAACATGAGAACCAGAGCAAGTCTTACCCATAAAAGGGAGAGACCACAAGGGAGAGTCAGTCAACGCTAGCATGTTGAAAAGAAGGGACAACTCCTTCTTGTCTGTTCAAAAAGAGTGATAGGAGTTCCCGGTGGTCTATGTGGGACACATAGAGGTGAGGAGGCTTTTACCACCCACTAGGAGGACGTTGTAAACAATTGTCCATGGTGACATAATAGGAGATCGGCATCAATATCCGTTTAGGTGAAACTTGAGAAAGAAGCATGTTGCAACAAGGATAGTCGCTAGACTTGTTCCAGGACCAGGTATATGCCTTACAACCCTCATTCCCGATTCTTCGTTGCTAACATGATCTGCTGTCTAAGGGGAATATGGTAGTAAAAGAACTATTTTCATTGAGTTTCTTTCGTCATATTTCCCTAAAAATTTGGCCTTGGCCACAAATTTACTAAGATCAAATTCTATGCATTTTTCTGAAACCTTGTGTCCTATGAAAATTCCCTCTTGGACCATAAAGTCACACCTTTTCCAATTTAGGACTAAGTGTTTTTCTTGACATCACTTCAGGACTAGGGAGATATTCCTTAAGAAATTGTAATAGGAATTTCCATAGATCGAGAAGTCATCCATGAATACTTCCATTGTGTCATCCAAGAAATCATAGAAAATAGAAATTATGCACCTTTGAAAGGTTTTTGGTGCATTGCAAAGCCCTGATGACATACACATGAAGGATTAGGTACAATACAATCATGTCAAGGTCGTCTTCTCTTGATCATCTAGATGGATAGGAACTTGGTATAATCCAGAGTATCCATCAAGGAAGAAAAAATAGGAGTGATGA
Source organism: Alisma plantago-aquatica (assembly GCA_963693085.1). Classification (NCBI taxonomy): domain Eukaryota; kingdom Viridiplantae; phylum Streptophyta; class Magnoliopsida; order Alismatales; family Alismataceae; genus Alisma; species Alisma plantago-aquatica. Next base: position 374,713,877 of record OY856410.1, on the reverse strand, counting down.
GATAAACACTCAAGCACCTTACCAATGAAGGGCAGAGGAAAGTGTGATCCTTCTTAGTATCAATGTTAATATTTTTGTAGTATATGCACATTATCCACCCAGTCATTGTCTAGGTTTCTATTTCATCTCCATTGTCAACCTTAACAAAATCCATACCCCTTTTTTTGGTAAAACACGTACAAGGCTTACCCATTTGCTATGATTAATAGAATATACAATCCCTACATCTTTGAGTTTCAAAACCTCTTTCTTAACTAGTTCTATCAAGTTTTGGTTCAACCTCCTTCATCCTTGAGCTAGAGACTTTACATTAGATTCTAGATGAATCATATGCATGCAGTTACCAGGATTCAACCCTTCAACATAATCAACAAAATAATCAATAGCCTTTCTTCTCAACTTGAGCTTTAGTAGTAGTTTCTCATGTTGGCCTTCTGATAGAGAAAAACTTATAATTATAGGATTCAATTCTTCGTTATCTAGGAATTGGTGTTTTAATCCTTCAAGAAGTTTCTTCATCACAGGCTTGGGCTTTAGTAATTCTTTGTCAGGGTTACTCTCTAGGCGAACATATTTTATAGTTTATGTCATGAAATCTCCCTATTCACTACAGTCACCTTCAGGTTCATCCAGATAATCAGGTAGTTCAATTACCTCAGGAACTTCCTCATTACGACTAGGGTCAGTTAATGATCTCACTAGTGATTCCACTATAGCATTTTGGGCCTATATTTCCTCACATAATTCATTATTTCTATCCATGAAATAAACTGATTGGAAGAGATATGGTCCCCTCTTAGAGTATTGGACAGACCTTGAAGTCAATGTGATCATTTCCAACTCTTGTGGTGATAATCCCATCTTCCACATTGATTAAGGATCTTCTTATAGAAAGGAAGGGTCATCTAAAGATCATAGGGCATGTCTGGGATTCAACTGTATCTATGACAACTATATCACAAGGGATGAAGAATCTTCCTATGTGGTTAGGAACATCCTCCTCTACTATTGCAACAAGTTTTGTGAAGGTGTGATCTACTAATGGAATATACATCCCAGTCTTTACCATGTAAGTCAGATCCATCCTCTGGACTAAACTAAGAGGCATCATGTTGATGCTTCCTCCAATATTAGCTATAACCCTTTCTTTCCTCATGATCCCACATCAAGTGGGATGGTGAAGGCTCCATGGTCCTTGTAACATCCCAGGATTTGAGGCCTCAGATAAAACACTCTTAAAAGGAATGATTGGACTACCCATATCACCAAGGTGCACCTCCTTTTCTGGGAGCTCATTACTAAAGAACTCCATAGTTAAGCGTGCTCATCTTGGAGTAGTACTAGGATGGGTGACCAGTCGGTAAGTTGATCCTGGCTTGCACGAAAGTGAGATTAAAGCACGCAGTTAAGGCTAGTGGTGGTCTGTGGGGCCAGTCATCATTCCTGAAACTCTACTAGAGCCTTGGGCAGTGGGCCCGGGCATTACAAATGGTATCAGAGCCATAACCCCTCCAGTAGGTGGGGCCTACATGGGTATGGCATGCTAGTCTTGAGACGTGCGGTCCATGCATGTAGGAAAGGGTTGTCCATGGTTGACATAGCCACCCTTGCGCTGGTATTCCGTGATCGGGAGTTGGGTGTCCATGGGCCATTGTAGGTTTGCACTGAAATGGGGTAGAGATTATGATGCCTTATAGTTGAGCCTTGACAAGGACGTCAAGAGTCTAAGTGGGGGAGATTGTAACATCCCAAGATTTGAGGCCTCGGATAAAACAATGTTAAAAGGAATGATTGGACTATCCATATCACCAAGGTACACCTCCTTTTCCATGAGCCCATTACTAAAGAACTCCATAGTTAAGTGTGCTCAACTTGGAGTAGTACTAGGATGGGTGACCAGTCGGGAAGTTGAACCTGGCTTGTGTGAAAGTGAGATTAAAGCGCGCAGTTAAGGCTAGTGGTGGTCTGTGGGGCTATTCGTCATTCCTGAAACTCTACTAGAGCCTTGGGTAGTGGGCTCAGGCGTTACAATCCTTCTTTTTGGTTAGCATCTTTTCCTACACAAAAGCATTAGACATTTCAGTGAGTCTCACAGTTTCAATCTTGTCTGCATGCCTTCTAGTGGTAATAAGGTCCTTGAATAACTTTGCATAAGTTGGCATTTCTTCAATAAAATATAGGAAAGAAATGTCAAGATGCAACTTCTTCATGAATTCATAAAATTCTAATATCTCTTTTTAAGATGACCCTTAATCATCTTGTATAGGAAGGATATCCTTGGTAAATAACAATTCCTATTGGCTTTTGCTTCTTCAACAAAATCAAGTTTCTTCTCCTTCACTGGATTCCCCCCTTACCTTTTTATTTTAACGTAGTCTTCTTAGGAATCACTTCAACTTTAGGTTCTTCCTCAACTACAATATTCATAGTTAGGGACTAAGAGATGGGAATACTTTTTTGAGCAGCCTTGGTTGTTAGTTTTTCCAAAACTATTCCCGACCCGAGTGTGGCCAATTTTTTTCTATTTCATGACCTACATGGTTATGTTTGCTAGTTGATGGGATCCTTCGTTGAGGATTCTTGATCATCTCAGGGATGTTTTCAAGTTGTTGGTTCATCACTTTGCTTTGTAGATACAGATCATCAACTTGTGAGGTTACACCTCCCATTTGAGATTACATCATACTCACAGATTGTTGTTGTTGATGGTGCTTTGGTTCAATTTGTTGTTTTTATCAACACGTCTCTTTGAGAAGGCAAACATTTCTATAATTAAGTCTTACTACAAGTGGGACATGGTCCTGATTTTGACTTGGGCCTCCAGTTTTGGTTCAAAATCTAGTTTTACCCTTGGAAATTGTTTCTATTCTACTAATAGTTTGTATTATGGTTGAACCTAGATGGTCCACCTCCTTTTCCAAAACCAGGTGGTCTAGTAGGTGTTTTCTTTGGATATCACTTTTGGGATTAATGAAGGCGACAAGCGTAGTGGAAACCATAATTTTTTCCACATACCCTACTAGCAACTTTCATTGATAACAATATATTCAGAAAGAAGGTACACTGGATATACCTCGTCACAGAGTAAGTACAATGATGTCCCTTTGCAAAATGATGTGTTTTTCTCCTCGCATGCACAGATGGTCATCATCAATGTCCTCAGAATGCAAACACTTCAATGTCTGCATACTACTTCATCCACGTGGATGGACTGGAACCCCATGTCGCACTTCTTAAGCCAGTGGGAAGGAGTAGCCTTCTGCTTTGACGATGTGCTAGCATCACATTTGCTCTATGTCTCTATCTTTTAGGGATGATGATGGCTAGGATTCACATGCAAGATTGTGTCTAATAATTTCACTTAATTCGGCCTTCATGCCCCTATAAATAGCAGAGGAAAGGAAGCATGGTTTCCCAAAATCTTGAAAAAAAATAAAAGGATTGCAGCTACATTTAAAGCATTCCACTCGTGGATATTAACAAATTAATCATATTAACTGATTAACTAATTTTTTTCATCTGGCTCTAGTAGATTACCTAAACATTTTAGTAATCAAATTGATTTTGAACATTTCCAATCGCATTGACAATTATACTCCTATTCCAATACATTTATGCATGTAACCCGGTAGACTCCTAACTACGTTGGAAGTGATATTCATAATCATATTATGATTTCACAAGTAATGTTTGGTATCTAAAAAGACTTTATTGCTACCCAAGTAATAGGAAAAGTTGGAGAACAACTTCAACCTACAATATATGCTTAGCATTATAGTGATTTTATAGTTCCTTTGTCTCTGATATCCAGATTGAACTCAAGACACGAAATCATCATCCTCTTCAACGTTCAATCCATGTTCTTTGAACTAGAGTAGACTGGCTGAGATATGTGTAAGCTCAATATCACATATTGACTCACCAGCATGACCATGCATTTCTCAGTATCACTTATCAAGTGTCTAGGATATCAAACTCCTATAGGAGGGACAAATTTCCTATATATCACTCATAATCATCACCATGTCTGATAGTGCATTCGAGCACCACCTTTATGGAAACCCTTATTCAAGATCATAGTGGATGATATCATAGTACACCAAACAACATGTGATGAGTGTAATGAGTTCAGGTCTAAGAACCACAATCACCACCATCACTATGAGAGATGACTCTAACTACCAATCATATCTTCCATGTGTCACTCTCATGGTGGGTCTATATGACACAGTGTTCTCTAACAAGTATTTGTATGCTTGGTTTGATATCACATATCATGACTAATGAGATTATGTCACCAACTAACACACACTCTAGTCGTAATCGTCATTGTTGTCTATTAGTCTTCCACCATAATATCTGAGTAGGGACATAACAAGAATGCACATACTCTTGACATTTGTATGATCGCATCCTTTAGGTCCTCAACCCGAAGACATACCTCATTGACTAATATCATTCTTTAGACATTGATTATGTTATATTAGTATCTCATAACTGAATAAAATAGAATCAATTGGAAGATTGTGTTTATTATTTATAAAATTAATTACAAGACATGCCATTAAAATCATCATATGATTGGCTCTCTGGACATACATACCAACAATCTTAATTTACAATGAAAAATGATACGTAATATATGTTGCTTACAAATTTTACACCCAAAAATCATTCAAATTACTGGATACTCATTTTAACCGAAGGTAGTAGGAAATTGTATGCAAATATTACACAAAGTAACACACATCAATACACCTAAAAAATGAATAATTTGGAATACTTATTGAGTTCTCGTTAAGTAGTTAATTGGCACAAATTCTTCTATATTGAACACATATGTATATGAGAATTAAAAGAGTATATATAGATAGTTAAACAACAAATTCGACTAATCCAATCAATTATTATGTTGAGATTTACTTGTTTTATTTTCTATCCCTCTGATTGTAGTAAATATTCATACAAACAATAATATAAACATTTAACAATTGATTTAGTCAACAAATTTTGTTGTTGGTTATAGAACAGATTGCAATTTCCAAACCCGCTCAAACATCTAAAAGGTCGTCATATGAACAACTAAATACTTTACTTTGTGTTTTTGTGGTGAGACTAAACCTATCCCCATACACTCTGAGGATTTGTTGTTTAGGGAGCATGCTACTGGTAACTTTAAAAACTACAATGTGGCAACATTGATTGAATCAAAGACAAATAATGTCTATAAATCTTATGCATGTAATCAGATGTAGTAAAGAGAAGCGTGCACTCACTTGAATCGGGTTAGCAAATCCTTACTCCCTCACACCATTAATAATAAAAAAATTATGAAGTGTGTTTAGTTACTATAGAAAGTACTACACAACAATACAAAAAATTAAACTGTTAGATATTGTTAATGGATTAGTAAGAATTGTGATTTGGATTTCTGTTGAAGTTTATTTCCATGTTCAGGGATGGAGTCAACAACAAGAGGTTGGGGGAGGGCATGGCAAAGTAATCAAATTTAAAAAAAAATTATATACATAATATGAATTATTATTCAAACAACAGTCTTACAAGTAATTATTTGAGTTGTGCTCTGCAAAATTTTCATAGCATAAAACAACTAATTGTTCCAAGACATCAAAACTGTGACTTAAATTCATATAAAGATTCATTATAAAATAAAAAACATTTTAAATTTGATGTTGAGTGATTGTTATATAGTGCTATAAGACATAAAAGTAGCTTTATATCCGACTAGTTGTTCTAAAAGATATGTGATTCCCAACAACACATAACAGTTATAAAAAAATAATAAATAAAAATTATGAAGATAGATGTATACATTTTTCACCGACTAGAAAACTCAAGATATTTTTTGTTGATATATATGATATATTTAACAACTCCTCGACACAAAAGTATATATGTAGTTGTTCATATTTTTTCTTTGTCAACGGTAAGTTAGAGGGAGAAAGTTCCAACTTCTCTCTAGATTTCTCCATTCGGTTTGCCGTCTTCCTAGGTCGGTGGCGCCCTCCCCGGTGAGCTCCTCCCGTCGCTTGCTCCATCTTCTTAGCGACGGTGTTTCCCTTCATCTGCTTGCTTGGGTATCTGCTTCTACCTAAATCAGGTTCACAGATTTCACCCTACTCTACCGATGAGGCCCCGCTGTCCCCTTCTCTCTCACGACAACGACAACATAAACCCATCTTCCCCTCTTCGGGATCCAGCTTCTCCCTCTCCAGGGTCACAAGAGTTTTCCTTTCCCAGGTAAAAATCCCCCCCGTTCTTCTTCACTTTGCAGGCTGATGGTTCCATCTCCTTAATCGGCTCAAGCGTTTTTGTTAAAAATTGAACATACAACATCTGAATTAAGCAACATCAACGTCTCAGCCCTTATCGGTCTTAAGCTCCCAGGCTTCACGATTCAAGCTCCATCTCCCCTGACCGCCTCTCTTCTCTTTGAGGTGGAACTTCTTTCCATCTTCTGACCCCTTCGAAACCAGTGTGCAATAAATTTCGAGAATATCCACAACAGTTACACCTCATCTCGTGTTTCCCAAACGGTCTTAGAAGCATCCAGAAAACATCTCATTGATTACCCCTTTCCATTCTCTCTGTCGGCAACAAACCCTTCCCTAGATTTTGCTGGTTACCAGAATCACATCAGCTTTACTTTGTCCCAGTTTTCCGCAATAAAAGCCCCACCAAACGGTCAGATTACAATATGAGAACAGGAGGCGTCCTCACCCTCGCCTCATGCATAAAAGCACCATGCATGCACAAATCAGGCAAGATCTCTACTTTCCGCTGTGCCTTATAGAAGCATAAACCCCTGGTGCCCAACAACATCACAAAAACCCCAACTTCCTCAAACAACATGAACTCACACTTTCCCTTCATCGAAATCCATCTCTCCGACCCTACTTTCTCAACAACCATCCCGTTGCCAAGAGCATGGATCTACCACAAATATGATGTTTCTCCTGGCATCAGTATGATTAACATCGGGCACCACTCTTTCTAGGTCAAGATTTCATGGTCTACCCCCTTGGAAACAACTTGGGGTAAAAAAGCCCCCTTCCTCCTCATCTCGGAAGGATGGAGCGAGATGCGCAAGGAACTCAATCTTCAACATGAGTGGTCGATGTTCCTTCAACCTTTCGAAGGTCGCATCTTCCGTGCGTGGGTTCGGGATTTCATCCATGAAACTCCCTCAACTCTTGCCTACCTCTACAAAAGACATGCTCAAGATAGTTCATCATCCTCCAACTCAGCGGACCAACTCTTTGTCAGAGCTAAACATCAACCCCCTATGGGTGCAAAATCCTGGCCCATCTCCATCTCTTCAGGGTCAGAGGACGAAGATGACGACGTCACATCTCCCCCGGTTCAACAACACAGTTCCATCGCTGAAAGGTATAAGCTTTTTCCTACTCCATCCTTTAAAGATAAAAATCACAAACCAAAACTATCGTCCTTATATAAAACCCTCCTTCCCAAATCTCGCCCACTAAGGGACATCATCCCTAAGGACATTTTTCACCTAAACCTCTCTTTTCTCGTCCTGGGACAAGCTAAATCCTCTCTTTCTCATAAACGACACTCTGGAAAAAAACCCCACCGCCCAAATCTGGACTACGGTCCCCCCAAAAAAACCTTTTCGAGCCCTTTTCTACTCCCTCTGCAACAGAAACAACCACTCTACTTCCAGATGCTACTCTTGACGCTCTTGCTTCGGCTGTGGTCGCCTAGGGCACATAAAAAGGTTCTATTTGGCGCGTCCTCACCCTAACAGGGAAATATACCAGCCAAAACTCCTTCACTCATGCACTCTCGTTTGACTCAAATCCCCCCTTTCCAAAGTAGTTTTGCGGTCCCAAAAAGGCTTTCTCCTGTCTCCTGGCCAAACGCTGCGCCCACCCACCATCATTACCTTTCAAAAAACCCTTTTGCATGTCTCGCAAATCTCCCGCCCAAACATGCATAAGAAACCAACCCTTGTCACTCAAACTCAAACTCAAGGATACCTCCTATATCAAAACCCTATCTTTCGCCTAGAAACCCTTCCAAGCACTGCACACAACAAAAAAAACCCTCCTTCAAAGACCCCATCCGCCAAAACCCTCAGTGAAAACCATCCTCCCTCCTTACCAACCATGAAGGTACCTGATCACCTAGAATATGCTATTGCCATGGACCTCCCTGCAAACTCCATGCGCTTACTCAAAGTCTTCTCCCTCAGAAGCATCCTAGTTTCAATAGAAAATAACTTGGACAATAACCCAATCAACGTTCTCGACATCACTAGAGCTTTGGCTCTTCTTCTTCCTGGCCATACCATCCTCAAACCCAAAATCTTCTCGCCCGCCCAGCTTATTTACACTGTTCCTGAAGGAACGAAGATAAATCATATCTTCAACCAAGTGCTCACCATTCCTTGTGGTTCCAGCTTTATCATGGCACGACTAACTAAATGGTCAGCTGACTTTGGTTCATTCCCAGCCCCAGCAGGTGGCTCAGACTGGGTAGCCATTTCAAACCTTCCTCCCCATCTGTGGGAGCTTGAGATTTTTAGAGGCATTTCTCATTCTATTGGGGCTACACTCCAATACATTAGCCCAGAAATGCTCCATCCCACCCAATACATCAAAGCTTATTGCCTCTTCTCTGTCAAAGCCGCCATCTCCCTTCCACCATCCATTAACATTAGGATTGGTGAATCCATCTATCATCTAAAGCTTGCTACTGAACACCCCACTATAAACATCACTGCTTTTTCTGATCTTACCTCTAATCCACCATCCTAGTTCAGCCCAAACAAAGGAAAAAAACCCTATCTCGCATACCAGAGTTCCATCTGTCAGAAACCACGCCTGGATTAGGAAAACCACAAACCATACAGAAAACTCCTATCACCTCCCAAATAAGAAAAGAACCAGATCTCCAGAGCCCCCCCTCCCTACTATCAATATCAAACCGAGTAGTAACACCTTCCCATCACCTTCTTATACAAAGGAAAGTTGGCATTCACCAAACAACCACAATCAAACTACCGTGTTTCAAGACTCACCTAAAAAAAATGAAAACTCTCTGCAGAGTTCGGTTCAGGAGAGCCCACTGCAGAAGCCCAACTCAAGCTACCTTCATAAGATCCTGCAGCCACATCAATCTGGCACCAAAGGATCCAGCATCATAAACAGGCCAAAGAAAGGTAACACCCCACCTTGCTCTTTCAGTTATGTTTCCTCTACGTCAACATTTTCTACAACTCTATCATATAAAAAAAAGCAAATAAAAAGTTCGATACTATAGATGATATAGCTTCTTGGTCAAACACAAAAAGTTTCACATCCTTTGCAAATAAGATAGGCATTCTCTTTGAAAAGGATGATGAAGCACAAAATGTTCTTAACAACCTAGAATCCTACATGGGTTGGTCAAAGAGAAGGTGTTAACAGGCTAGCACTATATCTGTGTCTTTCTATTTTTGATTTTGTCTTTACCTTCATCATGAAAATCTCAACTTGGAATATTTTTGGTGCTGCAAATTTACAAAGAAGAAAAAAAATACGATCTCACATTTATAAAAACAATATAGATCTAATTTCCATCCAAGAAACAAAAACTTTTCTCACCCCTTTCGCCCTCAAAACTATAGGTGGTAACAGAATCACAGACTGGATTCAGCTACCCCCTAAGGGCTTCAAAGGTGGTATCATTGTGGGATTTAACAACCAGGCTCTAATTTTGCAAAACTCCTCTATTCTAAACTTTTCAATAACTATTGACTTTAAAAATCTTGCTGATGATTATCTTTGGTCTTTCTCTGGTATCTATGGGGAACCAGGTTACAATAAATCCCTATACCTAGAGGAGCTAAATTACCTCTTCACAAATTATCATCAGTCACCCTGGGTCCTTGGTGGCGATTTTAATCTTATCACCCAGATCTCTGATAGGAACAACTCAAATCCTTCCTCTTCTTCCATGACTGTTGCAGATAAAAAGTTCAGCCAGATGCTTACAAACCATTCTCTTATTGACCTTGTTCCCTCAAATGCCTTATATACGTGGTCATTTTGCTCGACTTGATCATTTCATTTGTTCCAACCTTTGGGAAGACAAGCATCCACTCTCTTCTATCTATATCTCCCACAGAACTATTTTTGACCACTTTCCCTTAATCCTCAAAACTGCTTCTTGCTCTTGGGGGTCGCGTCCCTTCAAATTTGAAAACAATTGGCTCTCCATGGATAATTTCTCCAGATCTTGTCTTGAAGCCTGGATGCTTGCTATCCCACAAACAACTAGCATGGGTCTTCACATCTTAAACAACACTAAACACATCAAAAATCATATAAAAAAAATGGAAGGTTCAAAATCCCTCGACCTTAACTGAAACTCAAAAAAATATCGAAGACCAACTTCTCTTTGTTGAAAAAGACCCATCAGCTGATCCTGCTTTGGTCCTTTCAGTAAAAGCTGACCTTGATCACATAAATAACAGAATTGATACAAGATGGAGACAAAGGGCTAAGATCACATGGGCCAAAGAAGGTGACAAAAATACAAAATACTTCCATAAAATATGTAACCAAAAATTTAGGAATAATGCCATAACTCATCTTATGATAAATGGAAGACTCACTTCTCATAAAAAATCCATCATAACACATATAAAAAACCATTTCAAAAAAATCTTCAATAATAATCACAACCCATCTTGTCTAAATAACCTTCAATGGAATACAATTTGTCAAAATAAAATAAAAAACCCTCAAGATCTCATCAAATCTTTCACACTAGATGAATTACAAATTGCTATCTCTGACCTTGGCAAAAATAAATCTCCTGGACCTGATGGTCTAAATGCGGAATTCTATTTGGCTAACTGGAACCATTATAAACATGACTTTCTTTCTCTTCTTTCCGCCTTCCATGCCAGTTCTAACCCACAAAACATCATCAAATACATTAATAAAACCTTCATCACTTTGATAAAAAAAAATAGTCAACCTAAATTAATCTCACACTTCAGACCTATCAGCCTCATAAATACCTCTTACAAAATCATCGCAAAAACTTTAGCTAACGGGATCAAACCTCTCATGGATGACATCATTCCTCTTAACCAATCCGCCTTTCTAAAAAACAGAAGCATACATGATGCCTTTTTAATGGTTAATGAAACAATCCATCTCTGCCACAAAAAAAATCCCTCTCCTAGCCATCAAACTGGACTTCGAAAAAGCTTTTCTTTTTGTTAACTGGCAATGCCTGTTGCAGACTCTCAAGGGATTTGATTTTCCTGACAAATGGATCTCTTGGATCCATGCATGTATTTCTACAAATCTTTTCTCCACCATCATCAATGGTGTTCCTTTTGGCTATTTTCATAATTCAAATGGACTTAGACAAGGGGACCCTCTCTCTCCTTACCTATTCATCATATTAACCACTATTCTCTCTCGCATGATTCATATGGGAAATCAAAATGGGCTCTTTTCGGCTCCTGATGTCTGCAAGGAGAACATTATTCAATTCGCAGATGACACCATCATCTTCTCCTCTCTAGAAAAATCCTCTGTCCAGAATATTTTTAGGATCATAGGTATCTTCTCTTATATCTCTGGGCTAAAAGTAAACATACAAAAATCCTCCATCTTTGGGGTAAACATTCATCAATCATCTTTGGAGAACCTCAAGGACTTCCTAAAATGCAAAATTGAAGAATTCCCAATCAAATACCTGGGGTCTCCCCATCACCCCTTATAACATTACAAATGCTATTTGGAACCCCATAATTTCAAAAATAAACTCTAAACTCACCAGTTGGACTAACAACTTCCTAAACCTCTCGGGGAGGCTCACCCTGCTAAATAATGTCATCACACCTATAACAACCCACTTCTTGAGCTGCATCCCCTTACCCTCAAAAACTAAATCCATTCTAGATAAAATCTGAAGAAATTTCCTTTGGAACAATTTCCAAAAACTAGATAAACCCGGGAAACATTACCATCTAGTTAATTGGAAAACAATTTCTGCTCCTCTTGATCAAGGAGGTTGGGGAATAATAAACATTGAAATGCACTCTCTCTGCCACATTGCCAAAATTATTGACTGTCTTATCCAAAATAAAAAGAAAGTCTGGACAAATCTCATCAATAACAAATATTACCTTAACTCACCTCCTTGGCACCAAATCCATCGGAAAACAGCCTCCCCACTTTGGAAATTCATCAATAAAAATATATAAACGATTTCACAAATCTTAAATAGTCCTCCCCATTCTCACAAAAACATCTCCTTCTGGTCTGATCCATGGTATGAAAACAGCTCTGTTTTAAACCTCAAACCATCATGGTCTATTCCAAATAATCTCCTCAACCTAAGGATTGATAAAGCCCTTTCGCTAATCACCAGTAACAGATCAAACTCATTTAAAAGATGTATCCTTTCCCAGGTAAGTCAAAATGATTTCAGACATCTCTCAAGTTCTATGGAAAACAACACCTCAAAAAACATCACTTGGAAATGGGGGAAAGAGTATTCGGTCAAACTTGCTTACAATTTTCTCTCTTTCAGAGGTATCTCCCCTTCATCATCAAAGATTTGGAAACAAAAATGGCCACAAAAATACAAAACTTTCTTATGGCTTCTTTTACATGATAAACTTCTTACAGGTGATAACATCACAAAAAATGGTTTCATTGGCCCATTTAGATGTGCCCTCTATGAAAAAAATAGTGATTCGGTCAGCCACATCTTCTTTAAATACTCTTTCTCTCAAACAATCTTTTCACACTTCATGAGAAATTGCCTTCCTGATCTCCAGGAAGCCACTTTCCCCATCCAAATAACACCTTTAAGACATTACAGGAATTTCAAAAGCAATGATCTATTCACCACAATCTGCTGGAACCTTTGGAAAGAAAGGAACAACAGAACTTTCAACAACAACAAAAATTTGGCAAGAATTGTTATAACTCAAATAGATGCCAATCTTCACATCCTTACTAAACTGTAGGAAAAATAGCAGAAGGGAGGTTGGATGAATCAGAGGAAGGAGAATCTGAAGCCGCTTTTCTCTGTGATCTTAAAGCTATGGTGGACGATGAGGCAGGAGTCAGCTTAGTGCAGCAAACCTGTGACTTACCATTCTGAATCAAGGGCAACACTAATCAGGAAAATCTCTAGGATGCAAAACATTTTATTTCGCTAGGGGGCTTGTCTTAAGGGGTGCCTCCCCCAAGTTAGCTGAACAATGCTTTCTTATGCTTTTTCCTTTTTCAGCTCTTCTTTCCGCTGCAGCTTTTCTCAAACATTCTGTAGGTGTTCCACATAAGTAGGTTTCGCTTGCTTGATGTGCTTTAATTATATAACATTACCTTTACTCAAAAAAATATTTTTTCTTTGTCAATGAACGATGCTCCTTGAGAACTACTCAAAGATGGCGTATAACAAGTTGAACCTCTATTTGTTGTGTTTTAGATCTTCTGCCATATGATGTTAGACAAGTGGTGTTTTTATATTGTTTTGTCGAAGTCACGATTAGTTTTGAGTATAGATTAGGAAGATATTAGGAAAATAAATTGTGATAGAGAGACGAATTTTCCTTCGAAATATAAGTTTACTATGTGTGTGCATGGAGTATATTGAGAGTGACTTCCTGTAGACCATGTGCAAAAGAAGACCTTTCACTTATATAATTTATTTCATGTGAGGAAAGTTTATATAAATTATACTAGTAATCCAAACAATATTCACACATACCATATAATTATATTCCGACTTCCACGAAAAGTGAGTACTGGATCGAGAGAAAGTTTGGCTTTATGTATTTACTCAAATTTTTAAATATTAGAGTTTTAGTTCTTTGGAATAGAAGTAATTTCGTCAATTAAAATCTTGAGTTCAGTTTGCTTAATTAAAGAAGACTATTCTTATTATAATTTAGTTTTTATTTGTTACGTACCTCCTTTGTATGAATATTAAAATTTTCTACTAAAAACACATTTTTTCGATGATTGTTGCTATAAATTATATGTATATTAATAGATGAGAGAAAGATGAATGAAAAATAAAAGATGTAAATAAGTAAAGAAAGAGGTCAAACATCAGACCTTTAGAAAGGTGGAACGTGTAATAGGATTGCGCTCTAACTACTTGCACTTATCTTGCTTGTAGTTACAATGGCCGTGCCAACTAGAATTTAGTGTGGGTCTTTTTGCAACTGGGATACACGCAAAAGAAAAAATTAGTGCGGGTGTTGTGCAAGTATCCCAGTTCTTGCGGGACCAGGAGTCAGCAAAAATTACGAATATGAATCCGCCTCATTAGATTATCCTAATTTCTGCCGTTTCTGATAGATTTCACGTGATACTCTCTATCTATCTATCTATCTATCTATCTATCTATCTATCTATCTCTCTCTCTTTAGATGCCTCTTGCCAGCCCCTGGAGTCCATAGGTTCGCGAGTTGTGGTGGCTGGATAATCTTCCAACATCAGTCAGTTCCTCGATGAACTAGTCGTTATCCTTCCGATTTGCAGGACGACGGATCGCCCGCCACAGTTCGTATCGGGATCTCAGTTAGCGCTGGACATCGGCGTCGAAGATCGACTAGATCGGCAGCCGCAGCTGCAACAACAACATCGTGACGATCAATCGTGCAGTCATGATCCCGGATCTCATGATTCCCAGCTCACCTCCTCATGAAGATCAAATGGATGTCGACGAGGATGCACCTTCTCCACATAACGAGGACCCTCCACTACTCTTGGCACCAGATCGGCGAGGCTTGCAAACGCCTACTCCCGCAGTTACGAACCCTAATATAGATGCAGTTTTAGGTCAAACAATGGGGCCGACAGATCGCATCGCCGTTCCGACCATCGGCGGGAAGGAACCAACTGATCTTAATGCAATCCCTAACGACGTTCTGGCCTCCATAATATCTCGCATCCCCACCTTTGAGGCAGTGCGGGCAGGCGTCGCCTCAAGAAGCTTACGTAACATGTGGAAGCAAGCCCATAACCTGGACATCTCACATACCCGAGGTAATACTGTATTACCAGCCAACGCCACCGCCGTGGAATACATCCTTAGGGAGCACCTAGGGTTGATTCGGAGTTGCCGTATCTGTTATCGGGAAACAGATAGTTCAGAGGACTGGCAACTCGTTCCTGATTGGATTCAATGTCTGATGTCAAAAGGGGTTGTTTCACTCAGTGGCGGCGGGAGGGGGGGGCAAGCAGGGGCAAGTGCCCCCCCTCCAATTTTGAAAATTTTTAAACATATATATGTTGTATATTTAACATGGTATCAAAGTTAATATTTATTTGTATACTTTATCTACTTCACATGCTTATTAATCTATTTCCAAATTATGTAAACTTTCTTTTCTAAATAACATTATTACTAATACGATTTTAAGTAAGAATTACAAATAGAAATACATTTGAATAGGGTAATTTTTATAAAAATAAATAATGTTTCTTTATTTTTATAAATATATCTCATTGTTACATAATTGACAAGTTGTTTTTTTATTAAATATATTAACAACTATATCAAAAATACATACATTAATGTCAATTTGCTAACTATTAGTTTATACCAATTTTATAATAATTAAATAAGAAATTGATATCTATCATTAATAATATACTTTATGATCTATAACTAATAGTATATTTTATGAAATGTCAAATATTTTTGTATTATGCATAAACAAATAATTAAAGGTATAAAAAATATAACAAGTACATAGTTCTATAGTTAATGAGGAAAAATAAATTAGTATATATAATTATTTGTATATACTTTATGGAATACCAAATATTCTATATAATATATACATAATTATATGTGTAACAAATATAACAAGTACATAGGAAATGGGAAAACAAAAACTAATATCTATAATTAATAATATACTCTATGGGATATCAAACAGTGTTATATTATGTATAAATAACTAAATCTATAACAAATATAGCAACAACATAGTCTATAGGTGTATATGTAATGTGTGCGGGTGTATGCTGACTATTTTCTATTACAAGTGTAATATATGTTAGGAAAGATAATGTCAAATGAAATATGACATTCTTAGTAGTACATGGTGTCACAAAAAATTTAATAACATTATATATTTATAATGTGTGTATTATTTTGAATTTTATACATCAATAAATATTTATTAAAATAATGTAATATCATGTATCTTATGAAATTAATTCTTAAAATTAATACTTCTATTTGCAAGTTGTGCAAATATTGTTCCTCTAAATTATATATATTATTTCATCATGATGTCAAAGACAACAAACCTTTTATATTTACCTAATTTCCAACGCAATATAGAAATGACAATCTAAATAATTTAGTGACAATATATTGTCACAACATTTCTTGATTTATTAGATAAAATTAATAAATAGGTTTAACAACATTATAAGTATCTTTATTTAATAGTAATTTACTATAGTGTTGTTTTCTGATTTTTAAATAATAATAGTAATTGTCGTGTGGTACTACTGATATATTCATATTTCTTAACTTTATGTTACTTTTTATTTACTTGAGTAGTCAAACTTATCAAGTAGGAAATTACTTATTTGATCTTAAAAATATATAATAATCCATACAGGTTGCCATTTCAAACTCATCTTGAATGTAAAAGAATCATAAATGTACTTAAAATGTTATAATCTACATACACAATAATATATATACACAAATCTAAAATTAAGTATTCCACCAAGTGATGAATTAAGTCTTCAAACTCTTTTTTCATTTATGTAAGATCCATCTATTTTCCTCTCTAGATCTAAGTAAATAGATCAATTGAGACATTTTGACACTCAATATAAATTCTACATATATATTTAGCATCACATTTATTTGTGCCCCTCCTTCGTCATAGGGCTGGCTCCGCCACTGGTTTCACTCACGCTAAAGGCTTTAAAAGCTAACGGATCGTATTCGTACTGCACCAAAAGTGATGAGGAAAACGCAATAACTGCTATAGGGTTGATTGGCAGCCCGGATAACAGGTCAAAACTCGAAGAGCTGTGTCTAACAGGGTGGAGCATATATGACCCTCTAATCATCACGGGGTTTGGCAAACTCCGGCTCCTCAAGCTTGGTTTCGTCTCAGTCTCCTCGGAAACCTTCGCGGATATCATCAAGGACTGCCCACATCTAGAACGAGTCCATCTGTTCAAGCCGACTGGGATGAAGGACCCCGTCATTAAATCTCCTCGGTTAACTCATCTGAAAATCAAGGAATCAGGCTCTATTAACTCCATCGACATTGATGCTCCGGCACTGGAGTGCCTTGTTCTTGACCAACTCCAACTGTCCACATGCTCTCTTGCACCTCCAATGGGGCGGTTTTCGCGTCTGCGACTCAGCGGTAACCGTTCCAGAGATCTACACACCACGGTGTTGATTATGGACAAGCTTACCAAGTTCTGCTACACCATCCCACAGCCTAAGTTCCCACTGCGCTGGCTCCGCCGGCTGGAGTGGGCCGTGGATGTGACCAACTTCGACCACCACTTGAAGCTCCGTGAGGTGCTTCAGCAGGCTTACGTGTTGGAGGATCTGATCATATACAACATCACTTCCCGCATGGTATACATGTTTCCCGAGTTGATGGAGGAGGAAAACTGCTGGGAAGTCGGTAGGGTGTTCATCGATTGCCTCGAGTATAGTCTTCGTCAGGTTGAGGTTCGTCAGTTCACGGGATTAAAGCTGGAGAAGGATTTCTTGAAATTAATTCTTCAAAAAGGAATGGTACTCCAGAAACTCGAGGTTTGGCCAGTGGATGCGAACTCTATGTGTCCTCGGTACAACCATCATCGTGATGGGTTTATCATGAATTTGTGGAGCCTTCTGCTGAGACAACCGAAGGCGTCCCCCAACGTGGTCATGCAGATGTGGGGGAGATGAAAATTGCTTCAGGTGGACAAACGCAGAACTGCTAGATAGATTCTCGATTTCTGGCAAGAATACATCATTTGAGAATTGATTGACGTACTAGCACTGGCTACCTGTACCGTTTACTCCAATCAACTCTTTTACTAAGGCTTTAACCATCCGTAACAGCAAAAATTGTTACTTGTTGTAATATAACCATTTTAGTAAGTACATCTTTGTGCTTGTGCATGATAAATAATGTACATTGATTATTTTGCTGAAGGAAAAAAACCTCTAACCTCATACGCGTTGGAAATATTTCCTTTCCCTGTTTAAGCAATACTTTCATATAATTTCCTTTCTGGTTACTGTTTAAGCAATACTTTCATATAATTTCCTTTTCAGTTACTGTTTAAGTAATACTTTCATATATATGACAAAAATTAATGTGGTCATAATAAAGAACAAAGAAAAATTGAGTTAAGATGAACACGTGGGTGAAGGCGAGTCACTAAAATCATTATTGTGAAGACAAATTCCGCTGCTCCTATGCACGAGCTTTACTAGCAGCTTGCCTCTCAGATTCAATCACCCCTAGCTCAAGTACTGCCTCCCGGTATTAGCAAGAGGACAATGTCAAACAGTCTTATGAACCTTGAATGTTGCCAGAAAATCACGTCACATGAATCTCACTCAGATGCACAATGATGGGTAGTAGCAGGTGGAGAAGGAGGAGAAAAACAAGCTTGAAGAAGGTGAAGAAATGGGCAAGAACAAGGCCACACACAACAACATCGAGTAGTACACACACCAGTAATGGTCGCACACAACAACTCTTGTTGTGTTGTTTCTTATTTTCGGTGTGTTAGAAGTAGTTCAAACTCGTCCCTTTTATAGTTGGATGCATCCACTCAAGTTAGCAAACAAACAACCAAAATTTCTTCAACAATTATTGGGTAGTAAGCTCCCAAATAATTTGTTCATGGGGCACACCCAAGATGGAACCGATGAGACATAATGACTAATGGATTTAGGTGAGATTTAATTTAAAAGAATTTATAATTTGAATGGCTTAACATAATTTCTTTTCTAAGGCAATTATAGAATAAAAAATTGTGCATTTTTAGCTTTCCAAACGATAGAATTAAAACTCCATCAAATAAAACAAAAGAAAATGTTTAATAAAAATGTTAAATCGCACACACACAGTGAACCTGACCGGACAGAGCATGGCATGGCATGACGAGGCGAGGCATGCACACGTCTATGTATTTTTTAATTTGTCGAAGCATAATGCATCAATCGATCCAATCAATGTTAAATTCAAAAGCCACAAGAAAGTTCCATAAGCCTTTGGTCTCTTATCCCATTTAAGAATCTCTCTCACTTTAAAAGTGAAAATGAACAATGTGAGACTAAAGATGGATGAGAGATTAAAAATATAGTTGAAACATGGATGGAATGCAACATTCACCCCACATATTTTATAAACCTCAAAAATTATAAATGGCAAAAAGAAAAGCAACTAAAATTATGTGTTTCAACATATGTAGATTGTGGCTTTAAACCTTGCCTAGAAATGGTTCATCTACATCCGAAGAAAAGTGGTGAACTATATCTTAAACCATACTCTTTGATTTAGATTTCAATAAATTGTGCAAAACATAGTAATGACAAGAGGACTTATTCATATCGGTGTGCACATTACAACCTTCGCAATAATCTATTTCATGAGAGCTGTAATGAGTATGCCCAACTCACATAAACCCCATCCTTGGGTTACACTCACATATTAGGGATATCCCAAGGATCAACTGTCTAGTACTACACCCTACCAAACATCTGATCTCACCCCATTCAGAGCAAAAGCTCTTCCTCTACTAAGACAACCCTGGCACACAAAAAAGACCAGAGGGAAGGGTCTAGAGTAAAACTCCAAAAAATTTGTTTCTACCGAACACATGCACAACTTAGTTGTCTCTTTGAACCATTCCTCATATGATCTCCAGTTTTGGGACAGTAGGATTACCAGCGTGGTATTCAACTCATGGGTAGAAGACTCATTCTCCTCGATGCATTAAGTACTAGCTTTCTGACTAGACCTTTTGTGATAGGATCAATAATATTCTCTAATGATCTAACAAATTGTAGTGATATAACACCATAGGTAATGAAGTTTCTGACCTCTCCATACCTCAATTTCCTAAAGCACTTACCAGGGTTACCCTTAGATTGTTTAGATTTTTCTATGGATAACATACCGTCACAATGTATTGAGATAGGAGGAAATGACTTTGAAACTATAGGTAGATCGAGTAAAAGATTCCTAAGCCAATCAACCTGAAAACAAGATAAATCTAAGACTATAAACTCAGCCTCCATAGTGTATCTTGCCCTCATAGTTTGTTTAAATGATTCCAAGAGACTACATCACCACCTAGGCAAAACATATAACCACTAGTGGACTTGGTTTCATCAGAAGCAACAATCCAATTTACATTTATATATCCCTCATACACAGTTGGCAAATCAGTATAATGAAGACTATAACTCATGGTACCTTTGACATACCTAAAATCTCTAACCAAAGCCGTCTAGTGATCTGTATTAGGACAGCTAGTGTACCTACTTAGCCTACTAATATCATAATCAATATGTGGTCTAGAACAATTGGTTAAGTACTTCAAGCTTCCTATAACTTGCACATATCTAGTTTGATCCATAGGGTTGCCTTTTGTGTCTTAATATGTAAACAAGGATCATAAAGAGTACTAAAGGGTACACAAGAGTACATATGGAAACTATGTAAGACCTCTACATAGTGAGACTGATATAAAAAATAACTAGAAGTAGATCTACTTAATTAAATACCAAGAATAACATCAGTAATTCCTAAATATTTCATATTAAAATTCTTGGGAAAAAAAGATTTCGTTTTATAAATAATTATAGTATTGGGTTTAAAAAAATTAATACATCGTCTACATACAAGAACATTATCGCAGTTGCATTATCGACTGTCTTAGAATGTATGCATCTATCAGATTAGTAAACTGTGTAATAAAATAGTTTTATCAAATGAATTATTCCACTACTTTGATTCCTATTTTAGACCATTCAAAAAATTTTAAAAATCTAGAAACTTTACGTTCTTCTCCTTGGACCACAAAACCCTCGTGTTAATCCATATAGATTTCTTCCTCAAGATCCCCATTCAAGAAATCAGTCTTTACATCCATCAAATGGATTTAAAGATTATGGATCTATCATGGAACTATTTGTTACCCAAATCTTAACTCCAAATGACTATAAAGTGAATGGCGACAAGACCTAGGTGTCCATCCCTAGCATGATATTATCAAAGTGCAAATGCGGAAGCGTAAATCTTATCATACATGAACAAATAATAAGATAAAGGCACCAAAAATATCTCAAAATTCAACAATATTTTTAGCAACATCCTTTTATTACAAGCTTTCAATTACATATTCAAAAGTACATTTTTACAAGTCTGCTCATGTATACTAGGCATCTTACAACAAGTACACCTGACATAGCTCACAAAGCCCATCAACATCTAGCCATATCCGAACATATAAAATACGTGAAATAAGGCGGGTCAAGCACATGAGGTGCTGAGTATAGGGGTGAAATATATATATATATATATATATATATATATATATATATATATAAGTTTTTCATAATTTGAAAAGATTTGCAGAAGTAACGAACATGAATAAACAAGTTAAGTACCTAGCAAAGCAAGAGACTGTGTTTTATATCATTTCACTCCAAATATACTAACAACATCATATACTCTAAGGCCTTTGACTACTTCCCATCGGAAGAGTCTGTAAGGATGTTGAAGATTAGGTAAGGTCCACCCTAAATTGACAACTCAAGTAGGACGTTCGGCCTCGTGTCCTTACCATGAGAATACAGGAAGGTACAAGGTTTGTATGATGGAGTTTCTATATTATGTTTGCAAGTTTTAAAACATCGGCACACGAAAAATATCGAGTATAATACTAGAGTGCTACATGGTAATATTTGAGCAAGTACAGAAGAATACATATGTATCACATTTCAACCAAGAAAGTCATATTCATATAATTATTAAAGCCGAATCCTGATTCGGGGATTCTTAACTTAAACTTGACCATCTTGATCTCAATTAACACTTGTTTAAGTACTTGCATACATGTATTAAATTCTCATCATTAACCCTAACTATCTTCATTTTAGGGTTTTTTCCAAGTTAGGTTCCAAGTTTGTATTAGTACATTAGATGATCTTTCACTGACGTAGAGTCCATCATAAAGGTGTTATTCAAGTTCCATGCCATTTTGATGTTCCATTCATTATTTATGATCATTTTAAGGTTTAAGGCATTTGCATGCATTCTAGGGTCAAAAGACTCACAACATGGCATACAAGGTCATGATCCATCAAGCCATGCGATATAGATGAGATGTGAGATTAGGTTAGCAAAGTAGGTCGTGCAAAGTGCATTCACATATAAGTGGATGTCCTTGAGAGTCTACGACCTCATAGCCCATACATTCAACATTTCAACATGTATGCAAGCCTCCACATAGTTCATACGTCAATAGGGGTCAACATAAGACTTAGGTGAACATCCACAACAAGGTGATAAAGAATAAAAGAATGAACTCAGATTTGAGAGCATATATCATAGAAATAATATTCACATAAGCATTAACGCACAAGAACCACAAACAAGCCATATATGTGCATATAGGTTAAGAGGGGCACATACATCATTATATTATGAATACGGTTGTCCATGGCCAATCGAGTCACAAAAAATCATGAAGTTAATGTTTGAATGATCTAATATAGATTGATGCATCAAATAGACCCAATACCCCATATGACTAGAGTATAACCATTCAATGTCATACATGGGTCACATCCATGCATTTTATGGCATAAAGGCCAAACAAGAACATACAAAGATCATGGGTGTGAACTGTGCACTCAAGGGGCCATGTGTTACTGACTTCCATTTAGATTAAGCATTAGGTGTCACTAGATATCAAGATTAACCAATAAGAACCAAGTCAATCATTAAAGCCTCATGAAAAGTTATATTCATGTGTTAGAGTCTACTATAGGGCAAAAGAGGTAATGAATGATTTCATTATGCCCAAAAACATTCCCAAGTTACTTATCTAAGGTGTAGGAAGTGTATTGGGTATCAAAGAAGAAATATTTACCATAATAGTGCACTCAATGCAGTCAAAATAGTCAAAGATCACATA
This sequence comes from Alisma plantago-aquatica, assembly GCA_963693085.1. Classification (NCBI taxonomy): domain Eukaryota; kingdom Viridiplantae; phylum Streptophyta; class Magnoliopsida; order Alismatales; family Alismataceae; genus Alisma; species Alisma plantago-aquatica. Next base: position 374,690,664 of record OY856410.1, on the reverse strand, counting down.
TTTGTCAAAACTAGGACAAAGAAAGAGGATTTGGGATCTGAAACTATGTCCAAGTTGTATATCTTTTCAAAATGATCAATTTGGTATATAGGTTTGCTATATTTGGCCTTTTGAGATGGAATTTATGCAAATTAGAAGTTAAGTATGAAAACTATAGTGGAAGGGGGTCAAGGTGATACATTTATTCATGCGTCGATCTTGGCCGTAGGTTTGCAATCCCGTAGTCACAACCTACCCCTTCTCACACGCTCACTTTTGGACAAGTGAGGCCTATTTAGTCGCCACCTCCTCACCAAGTCATCACTACGGGTCCATGGGGTACCTCCAGAATGCCTTAGATCTGGGCCGCTCGTTTCTAGGACCACTGTAGACCCTCCTGGAATCAACGACTACTGCTCTTAATTCTTGTATGTTCGGTCCTTGTTGTTGCGTCCATCAGAGCTTCAAGCTCAGTTTGTGAGAGAGGGCTTGGGACCTCCTCTTGCCCCGCCAGTGTGCCGCCCTGCTCCATAGCAACCCCGTGAGGGTGTTGTGGGTTGGAAGCTCCACTATAGGAGGCTGCAACATGTGCTCTTGGGCAAGGGGCCATGGTGGTGTTGGACTATCTTAGGGAAGAAAGAGAGGATGGGAGAGGGATATAGGGTGTGCAAAAGAGGAAAAGAATAAGGGGGAAAATGAAAGGGAGTCGAGACAATATGAAGGGGTTTAAATTGGGAAAAAGAGAGAGGATAAGGTCGTATCGGTGGACACTAAGGGGGTGGTAGGTAGTGGTAGTTTCTCATCTGTCGGTGGTGGTATGGAGCAACAAGATGCTCCCTTGGCCATTGGATTGATATATGACGCTTCAGATAGACCCCAAAAGGAGAAGTGTGGGACAATGGGCCACATCTAGATTGGGCCTAGTTAGGTTGAAAATCGAGCTAAAATAAAGTAAGTTCAAAGTAATCTGAGCCAAATTCAAAAGGCCATAACTTGGGCTATAATAGCCCAATTGAGGTGATTTTTATACCATTGGGAAGATCATTAAGTCTACTATAACATGGTGTATATTAGAGAGAAAAAAGATCATGGTTTTGAGGTTTAATACTAGATGAAATAAGGTGACATGATATGGCTTGATACTTAGTCCAAATTCTCAAATTAAAGCGACATACTATGAAATTAGTCATGAAGGTGACCGAATTGGGTCATCAAAACACACAAGTAATGTGATTGAAATTAAATTGTGTGAGATGGATCTCTTCAAGAGAGAGAAAGAGTATAATAGATGAGATAAATCTAGGTTGTCACATCCTTCCCTCTTTTAAAGAAATTTTGTCCTCGAAATTTGTTCAAGATCATAGTTGAAGGTCAAAGTCTGTATTCATCACATTGTGGGAAACCTAACTTAAGTGTCATAGCATCCTCCACTATTGGGTGCACACTTAGGTTTTCTTATTTAAGAGTGTACCCATCTTCATTTTACACACCACGTGTTTATCTTGCTATAACATCATCTTTGACATTAGGGTTCCGTAATCCTTATCCTTATGTTCACATATTCATACAATCTTAAAGTGTGTTATCAAGATCTAGGTTATCAATTTCTCAATAAAACATGTTAATCACCATGACTTCTAAAGGAGACCATCGTCAAATGTGTCATTACATCATTATACTAGATTTCATGATGTTTTGGTTTTTCTCCAAAATTCTACAAATTTTCCCCAATTATGTTCATCATTTTTCATTTTGGATTTGAAATTAAGCAATTTATTCATCATCCTTATTTTAGTTATGATCCCATGAGCATCATCATATCGAGTGAATCATTTTTCATTTGGGCATGAGATTAGGCATGCTACCCATGATTATTCAAGCTAAGATCTCTAGGCATCATCGTATCAAGTTCATGATTACAAATTACATCTTTCATGTATGGTATGATTTCATACTAGGTCTAGCTTATGAGATGGCATATCATGTAAACATTAAGTTTTAATTTAAGTGAGATATATCATGTGTCGATCATCATTATAGGAGCACCATCATTGTTAACATTGAGGGTTCATAATTATCTCACTTGTATCACAAATGAGCTCTACAGGATCAAGCCACTCATGCTTAGACCTATATAAAACCTAAAAGACATGCTAACCACAACCATCTACCCATAAAAAATTTATACCCATCTTTCAAGAAACAAGGGCAACCACTAGATTCCTTTATATACAGCTACTAATCTGATTATGAGGCTCATCATGGAGAACAAATCTCATGTACATCATCTTAGGGTCTTGGGACATCTCCCTCACCAAAATAGCAAGCATCATATATTCAAATCCCTCTCTCTCTCTCTCTAGGGTTAGGCATTTTCATCAAAAATCTAGGGTTCAACCATTCCAAGGGACCACAAACTAGGTGACTCAACTTCATATACTTCAATGTATTCTAGCTAGGGACTCATCACCATGTATTTCGTGGTGCATATTTTTCAACATTTCACATATTTTGGAGTTTAGCTACTATGACCTTCTCCCGTGGCGAGTTAACTCATAAGAAGAGGTCATCCTTTTTGTATGTCCCATGCTAGATTTCCTCCTTTTATAAAAATATTGAGGGTCATATAAATCTCTAACCATATATCACATATAGTATCTCAACACGTACAAGACTAGGCACAAGCAAGCATGCCAACCCTCTCTCTATGTTTAGCACATCAACCAAGTCATATGACATACATGGTGCTAGGTTTCACTAGGGTTGCATGATCAAACTCATCTCATGTCATTAAAACATGCTTGAAACTTCCAACACACTACAAAAAATACGGTCTTTAACTACAAAAAAATTGTAGCGAAAACCCCAAAATTTGTAGCTAAAAGCTTTAGCTACATTTATCCTTACATTTAGAATATGAAGTTAATACCCGTGTAGCTAATTGTTTAGGCTACATTTTTTCAAAGTTGTAGTTAGTTATTCCTCTGGCTACAAATTCATATGTAACCCTAATTGTAGGTAAAAAAATGTCCTTACACATAAAAATGTAGTCGCCATTGTAGCTAAATATATGACTACAATTCATTTTGTAGCTATGATATGTAGGGAGAGATGACATTGGTTACAATTTGTATATGTAGTTCAAAAATTAGCGCTTACTACACTTGTAATTATAGCTAGTGTGTAGTGAAAGAAATCATGTACTATACATACATATGTAGTGAGAGACATTATGTATCTAGTCAGTCGCTTACCAATATAGAGGGGTTTTTCAAAAAGAAAAAAGATGAATGTTAATCAAGATTGAGTTGTGCTTACAATGTCAACAATGACACTTTTATTTATATTTGAACAATGAGTACACATGGGGAGGACATTAAGCAAGCCCCTATTTTACAATATGCATGGAAAAAAGATATATGTATCAATATCTTCTTCCGAATGCCTCTATCCACTGCAGACTCTGTATGCCACATGATCATGTGCATCTTCTTCTATCTTGATTTTTCTTTTGCATTAATTCTGCCACTTGTATCGTCAAGGAATATGATAACATTGATAAACTTATAAGAAGAGAAAGACTGCTAAGGTATTGCTCTTCTTGATTGAAAATAGAGAGCTTCTCCGTGCTCTGCTTCTGATTGGCCATAGGAAGCTCATGTGATTGATATTGATATTCATGGAGATTCTTGAAAGACAAATCATTCTCATCAACAACTGGCAGTTCCACCCGGTCCCCAAGTTTTAGGTTTCCATATATCTCAGCATATTTTTTGTGAATCTAAGACTATATATTGGATAATTCTTTTGTCCTCTCTTCCTTTTGTTGTGGCAGTTATCCCTGTACAAGAGATATGGCATCCATCTATCACTTAACCTGCAGTAACATAATTTGTGTTATGCAGGTGAAAGTAAGAGAGTATGACACAAATTTTGAGAAAATGATGAGTATTGGAACAAACCAATGAAATTATTGTATAGTTTACCTTTCACATGTACATGAACACCAGTTTATGATACTCCAATCAAGGTTATACAATGGGTTATTTTGTCTAAGATGAAGATGTGATACAAAGGCCTTCTCTACAATCATTCTCGTATTAGTCCCCAACCAAATAGTATAAGTAAGCGTAGCCTCATTGACTTGGCTATGTTTTAGATGTTGTATATTGGTGCCTCACTGAAATCTAGTAGCAGTTCAGAGACTCACATGCCCAATGTCTTGTTGATCTCCTTGGTTTCTTATCATCTCCCACTTGGCAGTGGAAAAGTTACATCCGACATCAAGGGTGTAGTATGCTCCATAATCCACTGTCAAGAAGTTGTCTGTTCCCAAAGTTTCATTTAATATTGAAGGGGATGTTCATAACCTAGTATTATTGAAACCTTGTTATCAATAAATGGCAAACCATGTTTGATGGCCTTGAAAAGTACAAAATAAGATTTAAAAATACTGCATGCCTATTTAGTTTTATGTTACGTTCCGAATCTGACAAGGGCATACGTGAATGTAGGCACTCAACAAGCAACTATTATTACAGTGCAAACTCATTTTGTTATTCGTTTAACTTCAAAGTGTACTTTGCATCCACGCTGCTCTGTGTGTGGTAACTGGTCTTAAGGAACATGTTGTTGCCTAAAGCATAACTGATAAGGCACTTACATGTTAGTTGGTCTTGCAGTAGAATTTCTTCTTTCTGTGAACTTCGATCAAAATTTCTCAGCCAGAATCGGGTTGACATTAACCTTCTTATATAGGATATTGAGAATGTTTAATTTTTATTGAAATACCAACTCAATCATATGAAGAGAGATATCATATTTCATCTTTAACTTCTCCAAATTAGCTTCATATTCAGATACAAGATGTTGACTCAAATAATTGTAAGAGTGTGCCAAAGAATCATACTTTTTTCTTATGATCAATAATTCATTTTGTAGTGGATTCACATGAAGCCCTTGGTTAGGTAAATGAGCATAGACCTGAGAACGTTGAACACAATATGGAACACAAATAGAGTACTATATAGAGAGACATCAACATATCGGAAACTACCATTACAATCTTTGCACAACTGTTATATTTTGTACACTTAATATGCACAAATGACTGTGACTAGAGAAATAACAATAAGGATTAGTAGGCCACTGACATAAGTTACTGTGGGAATGAACTGGGAGTGGCATCTTGTGTTAGTAACCCAGGATTAGGACAAGGGCAACCCAAAGTTATTATTTCTACATTTGAAAGATTTAGTAATATATTAATTCACAAATTAGTGTATTATAAATATATAGTGTACCCCATTCATCTGCTGCTTCGTAAAGTTTCTAAATCAAATTGGATAAATCAAAATGGCTGTTAGGGTTCCTGGAATATCTTATTTTCTTAATTAAGACGTCTAATAACCCTTATGCACATAAGATCAAACAGACTTTTTCTGTATGCATGTACTCAAATCTATAATTAACCTCAAGATTAGCACTGCTACACCTACTAATGAATGCATAACAATAAATACTATATAAGGTATCCCATGCATGCACTTATTCATTAGACAATCACACATGCAATATTTTTATAGATCAATGTGAAAAAATATATTGCACATGTATTTTCTGGTTGGAATTGAACTTGAATTTCTAAAGGATGAAACAAGAATAGTTATATTTATACGAGACCCAAAACTTGTCCCCATTACCTTTGGCCATGATGAACTGATGATGACCTGTGTGTACAACAACTGCTGGAGACAATGCCCAACAGACAACAGCAACACTCCCAGTGATTCTCTTCAATCCAACATTCCACCGCAAGGCGAAGATGATGGAGTGCTTGAACGTCAGTGCCCTATTATCCCTTCTCCAGTCTGTGACACTCCTGTCACATAGGTTCTGAAGCAAAGCAGCACTAGAGAAACTGTCTTGTATACATATACAATACAACGATATTACAATGCGATCAAAACAAAGTATTGTTTTGGTTGTCACATCAACTTAGGTTTGTAATACGCTCACTAACTTGCTAATACAACCACCTACGCCTAACTTGGATTTGTAGCAATGTTCCCATTGTAGCTTACACCCAAATTGGTTGGTTTAGAAGAGGTACCTAGTTTGTTGTAAAAAAAGAAGCAACACATTTCTACTATGAACTACTCAGGGAAAATGCATCAAATTTCCCTATACTTTGAGGCAGGTTACCCCACGGGCTCCAATTAAATCCAACATATGACAGTGGTGATTATTCTAGTGAGTTTCCTCAAAAGGGGCTGGGCTAGAGTGTTCCATCTAGGAAATCTAGAGTAACTCTACGTGTGGTTCATTCTAGGACCAGGAGACCAAGCATATGGGGGTATCCTCAGAATCTATCTTTTAAAGATAAATGATCTTCACCAAAGGTTGACCCTAGGAAACTCAAGGCCTGATTTATCAGGTGTTGAATGTCAACTCAGCAAGGTGATTCATGAATTAGAAAGTTTCAATTGATGAGAAGACATCCATACCTACAAAATTGCATCTTCTTGCCAAGCACATCACAACATTATCATTTCTTACTATGGGGCAATTAGCCAGCTTGTACATCTGTTGAAATCTCTGAACCTGAAAACCTAGGAGGTAGGATCAAATAGTTGGGTGGGTAGAGGAGAATAGAGGTGTGGGTAGGTAAACCGAAACCTCAAAATTCCAGCCAAGATTGGTTGTGGCACATATTTCTCATATGCTTCTCTTCTGTGCCATGATTTCTTTGTCAGATTAAATCTACAAATAGTTATGTCCAATGTTCCTAATTGCAGCCACCCCCTTCTTCTTGAGGAGACTGGGTCAGGTCACTGCTTCCCTCCAATTCTGCATCTGCCGAGCTCCTATATTAGATCTCAATGGCGGAGTACGTGAAGCTGTCCAAGGCCCATGATGCCTGATGAATCCTCCAGATTCATCTGCACAGTCGCCAATTCTAGGGATTTTGTTCCTCATATTGACTGATTTACCCTCGCTTTGGTTCACCTTGAGTGTTTTACTAATTCCTTGCAAATAATGCCTAAATAGTTCTAATTACTAGTTTATTCGATGCTATTCTCTCTTACACATTCTCCTTTCCCTCTGCAGATCACCACTAGTCGGTCTTGATCCATTTGGTTTCATCCATGCGGTCTTGAGCGCTATACGGTCCTGACCCCATGCGGTCTCAAGACCGTATGAGCCCATGCGGTCTCAAGACCGTTTGAGCTCATGCGGTCTCAAGACCGTATGAGCCCATGCGATCTCAAGACCGTATGAGCCCATGCGGTCTCAAGACCGTTTGAGCTCATGCGGTCTCAAGACCGTATGAGCCCATGCAGTCCCAAGACCGTTTGAGCATGATGGCATGCAACACCGTTTGAGCTATACGTCATCAACAACGTCGACGCCCACCTATACATGATCTCTGACGTCGTCGTCTTCATCACCTACACCAACAATTGTGAGCACAGGACGAGTAAGCAGCAAGACCAGTAGTTGTCCACGTGAATGCTCCAAACTATGAAGAATACATGATCATTTGCATGCATGTGCAAGTTTAAGAACTCATGACCATGGAACGCAAGAACGCATGAGGAAATGTGCAGCAAGACCATTTGCTTATTATTGGAATATGAAGACCGTGAACCAATTGCCTTGGATGAGTCAAGACCGTTTGCTAAAAACACATCAGCAATCTTTTTAACGTTGCAAGCTGCATGAAGATCGCATGGAGTTATTAATCCAAGACCGCATGCAAGACCGCATGCAAGACCGTGATGAAAACAAATTAAAATAAGATACTCACATCAGCCACTCACGTGAAGCATGAGCCAAGAAAAACGCATGGAGCATGGCATGAGTAAATCGTTGCTGATTGCTGAGATCGTGTGAGTTATTAAAAAGCCAAAACCGAAGGAAAGAAAGAAGCAGTCAAGACCGAATGAGCTGCTGTCACGTGCATGACTTTAGCATAATAGCAAAACCGAATGGTGGGGATGAGCAAACCGTATGGCCATTTCTGTCACAGAAACTGTATGGAGCACGTGGCCAAAGACCGTATGAAGGATCTCACTTGTCTGTGTGAAATCAAATGGTTGACCGGTCAAACCCGAGTGAAGAGAAGAATGGAAAAGCAAAACCGTATGGCACTGCCACTACTGAGACAGTATGAGGCAAACCGAATGCCGAGACCGTATGAGGCAAACCGAATGCCAAAACCGAATGTCGAGACCGTATGAGGCAAACCGAATGCCAAGACCGAATGACAAAGACCGCATAAAGCGTCCGTTTGAGCAAACCGAATGTAGCACTGCTTTTCAAGACCGTTTGCTAAATTAGCAAACACAAACCGTATGAGCTGAAGAGATATTTTACCAACCTGATCCAAGACCGTTTAAAAGGCTGCCCTGTTCCTATAAATAGGAACCCAAGGGTCCTCACTTGGGTCTCATCTTACTACGGACCAAGGCTGCCAGACTGGGACCAGTGCCGGAACGCTGCCAGATTGCCCGAGCACCGTTTCTGACCAAACTTCACCCACAGCCTCAGAATCCCATCCTGAGTCCAGATCCGGTGAGCAGCCAGTCTGGGCGCAGATCTAGTAGGCTGTTCCATCACCATCTCACCATTTCTCACACCATAGCTCCACCTCATCCTACTCTTGCTATTCCGGAGGTTGACCCGAAGACCGAGGCGGAGAAACGGACGACATCGACCATGACAGAGCAGTCCCGGAGACTGCGACGATCTACACCGGGCTGTCACAGATCTACTCTTCTGCTCCGACGATGCTTTCTTCCTCTCTCTTCTCTTTCTTTGTTGCTTCCTCTATGAGGAGCGAGTAGTTCCATTCACTGGGGTGCGGGGACTAGCCCCGCTGCCCGTGTTTTGTAACTTGTACTAAAAAGATGTTATCATTCTGTTTCAATACTAAATCGTTTCATACATGCTTGAATGTTGGCCGCGTTCTTGTATGCATCTATTGTCTTTCGTTGTGGTTTGTCTACGACCGCTCTTGAGACTCAAATACCGATTTAGTTTTGGTTTCTGGTGCGTGTATCCACCGCGCATCCGTTTCGGTATCTAGGAACGCTTTCTAAGGAGTGGAGTAAACTCACCTCCATCATTGTACTTTTATACTATGAAATGGAATCAGTTGACGTACAAAAGTGCGACCTTGACAGGTCGAGGAACACACTCTGAGGAGAGAGTGGTGCAAAGTACTTGACCATTCGTTCAGGAATGGCTGACGTTGCAACACTCTCACGTTTCTCGTAGCTATATCCTCGAAAGAGGGATAGTCTATAAGGATACTAATCGATTTGGTAATTATCGCTCGATTGTTAGTTTTCCGATGCACGTTTCACGAGGTTGAGTAAGGTTTTCTCTTCGAAGACTACATATCTTAATTGACACATAGATACGTACCGAATGAGAGTTACTCAACCCATGAAGGATGTGTGCATTACTCTTGTTCTGTAAGACATCGATATTGTACAACATCCATATATCTTGCTTACAAGTCTTGCTATGTTTGGTACAAGTACAATTCATGTGTAGTGGTGGTGAATACCCGCATCACCCCAGTGATCCATCATCATATGCTAATCTTAGTTTTTAATCCTTAAACTAGTTTTTATTCTTGCCTTTACTTTTGCATGTTTTAGGTTAAATAACTCAAATCAAACTTCTGGTCTTAAATGATTAACTTAGATTGATACGAAACAAGAAAAAGATACTCAGATTCTTAAAATTGTCCTTTGGGTTCGATCCTAAACCTGTACTATGATAAGGCTTCCACACTCTTGTGGGGTTGGAGCATTTATCTAGCACCAGTTGTAGGTAAACCTAGAGAGAACATCAACTCCCTAGGGTTTTTGGTGCATATTAGGACTTCCATTGGAAGAGTAATCTTTTGGTGTAAGTTCTAGCTCCATCAAAAAATGGTGCCGTTGCCGGGGACAACGGTTTAAGAATCGTCTTCTTCAAATTTTGTGTCGATTTAGGTTTCTCTAGGGTTTTCTTTTTCTTTCAAAAACCTAAAAAGTAAAGGACTTAATCTTGCATATCATCTTGGATTTGAAGTGGTTGGTCAAACTTGATAAACTCTTTCTTTGATTTCAGGTACCAATTCTCTTCAAAATGAAGCAGTCAGTGCCACCAACCAATAGTTGTCAATTCTGTGGCGACTATTCTCATGCATCGATCAACTTTTTCAACGTTCATCCTCTCTACGTGATGGCCTTGCGTCAAGTAATCATGAATCGGATAGCTGGAAAACTCAAAGCAGCATCTTCATGCAACTATGGATATAATGCAAGTTATAGTTCATATCACCCTGGAGGCTACTATGAAAAACCTAACTATGGTGGTTTTCAAGGTGTGGACTGCAATGTAGGAAGGATCTTGGAAAACAACGCAAATCAATACTATGATGAGGAAGGCTATTATCGTGATCAACTCAACAGGTGCGGTGAAGAGCCTTTTCATGAAGATCCACACACATCGATGGAAGAACTACGAGCTTTACAGTTATCAGTGGCTCAACAACTAGCTGATCAGACAGCCGCGACCAAGAAGTTGATAGCCTACCTTAATCAACTTATGCAACTTGTCAACGCTCCTGAGAAACATGCAGAACAACCACAAAATTCAACTAAGCTCATCCCTGGTCCATATGTAGATTATGATGATGATTACGATATCATGTGGGAGGTGCCTTCCAATGATCAGCATGCATCGGTGCAAAATGGGGAATCACCCTCTGAGTTAATGACTGAATTTAAGGATGAACCCTTCGCAACATCGCAAGAAAAAGAATCATTTTCTGAGCCAAGGTCTGACTCGGATAATGAAAAATGCACTATGCTCTTAGATGAAAGAATGAGCAATCAATCTGAAGATTTTCTACAATTGGAAGATAAATTGGGGATAAATTTCGGTGTTTGCCCATCTTCTCCCATAGACCCTGATCAAACCATACAGATTGAGGGGCAATCAACAATGATTGACTCCTTATACGACAAATATTCCTCGACTGCAACCATCTTGTCATTGAATTCCAATGAAGAAAGGTCTACGCTACAAGAACCCTATACTCCTTCACAGTCAGACATAGATGAATATGAGACTGATTTGAATGAGGAGACATCTTTTACGCAAGAGATGCAAATGACTCCATTGCTAGAGCAGGATCCGATTTGGCCTTATGAAGAAATCTCTGACCATTCGGACGATCTAGAAACAAACCTCGAGGATGGGACTGATCAAGATCTTGATTCAGGGATGGACCATATTACTCTCACTGACCCTGATGATGATGAAGAAAAATCATGGGGAGATGATGAATCTCATGATGACGAATCTACGACCAATCCTTTTCATGAGATGATGTTACCAGAGTTACCGCCACTACAAGAAGTCCAGTCGAAGTCAGTCCTCGAACAAGAGCATGATCTTTCTATTGAATCTCCTTCTAGTCACTTGAATGAGACAATAGTGCAACATGAAGAGGAACATGAGCCATCTCTTGACTTTAGAATGGACTACAGTTTTACTGTGAACTCTTGTAAGGACCCCTGGGATGACATCAAGCCACAAACCTATCCCTTTATAGCCACTCATCCATATGAAGAAGCCCCCCCTAACATTCATGAAACTAAGATTTATCCATTACCTGAGCTAGTTTCCATTCCTCTCATAGAAACTCTTCCCAAGCACTCAATTGAACTGGAGGAGTGTTATGAAGAAGAACTGGAACAACAATATATCAGTCCCAATATTGAAGAAATGGGTTCATCAAGGGATTTTAGCCCTCAAAATGATATGTCAAGGACTAATCCCTCTCATGAAGAGACATCACTGGAACTCCTATCTCAGGATCCCATGACTTCCTCACCCGAGCAAGAGTTCATTCTACCAGTCAAATCCTCTTCTAGTTACTTGGATGAATTTAGGATGTTCTACGAAGAAAATTCTGAACAAAACTTTGAAAAGAAGAACGACGCTCTTACCAATTTCAACATTGATAAAGACGATGATACTTCTCAAAACAACTCCTCTGATGAAAAAAGTCATCCTGGCTACCTTATCCCACACAAGAAAAGCCAGGTGACGAAATGAAGCCGGAACCGGATCCACCACCTGATCCTAGACAGAAGGAAGTTCAAGTGGCCGACCCTCAATCAACTGCCCTAGATTTTGAAGAAAGTAGTTTTACTTTGAACTTCGAGGGTGAGCCACAACTGGAGGGCACAAGTGGGCTTAACCTTGATTTCTCGCATAGTCCTCCAGTTTCGACTGCTTATATTTCACCTCCCTCGCTGATGGGGGAAGGTCTCTGGATACTTCTAGATGGACAACGAGGTGAAAGAAATGTACATCCAAGTCGTCCAGAAGACTCGTTCGAGTCGCCACAACCACCCACTCAACAGGTTGTTCGGGCCACTTCCTCTTTTTCGGCACCAGCTATCGCAAGGCATCTTTTCCGGACCTTCTTCCAACTAAGAGGACCGCCTGGTTAACATTGCGCAACCCTTCCCCTCCACCTCGAATCTAATATTTGTTCGGAAATGAATGAATTTATGAGTTCGAGGTGGAGGGCGGGTGGTATGACTCTCACTCCACCCTTTATCTTTACTGCTTCATGTTTTTCTATTCTTAGTTTCTTTTTCATAATTTTCCCCCCTTTTTGTTAGTTTTCTAAAAATAAAGCCTTTATCTAGTCGGCTTTTGTTTTTCGAATATGAGATCATCACCTCTTTTCGTTACAAATTCCCAAGAAAAGAATGCTTAAAACTAGCCAATGCGTGTTTTTCATCTTGAATAACCTATGAATCCTAATGTCAAACCCTAAAATAGGAAATGATGATACACTTCAATAAAGCTGAGATAGATCAAATACATCACGCCTTTATCTGATTAATGGATCTGTTGTATGGATTTCTCATTTGATGTTTCATCATGTCTCTTTTGGAGCAGAGTGTGATAGAGAATAGAGACCCGTCGCATGGAATCGTTAAGCAAACTGCATCATGATCCAAACTCTCTTCTACACTTCTTCTTTCATTTTCATACCCCTCTGTTCACTAACCATGCCAAAGTCTTAAGTTCGGTGTGGCACGCCACACTCCTTTCTAGTGAAAACTAGAACATTTCCGAACTTTAAGTTCGGTGTGGTAAACCACACCTCTGCAAAACTCTAAGTTCGGTGTGGTACACCACACCCCTCTTTCCACTACTGCTTCTTCCATACCCCTCAATACATAACGGGGGCGTACCACCTTCTCAAAGAGTATACAATGATGTTTGTGCACATATTGAGGTTGGTGAAAAACCTACCCCGATTCCAAAAAGAGGCTTGGCAGCCCAAATATGAAAAAAATCCAAAAATACCCTTGTCCTAAGCCAGGTGAGAATGAATAAAAGCCAGAGTGTGAATAAAAACATGAGAGTTGTGCCCTGAATAAGGATAACCGATAAAGGTCTTGCCCGGCCGGTACATTAGCTGCCCTCATGAAGGCAGATGTGTCGTGACCGGTAGTGAGATCCTAAGGATCCAAAAATAACCCCTTACCTCCCCTCAAAGAGGTAAAATAGCCAAAAACCTTAAGCCAACCTATACACACTTCTGAGTTACCTTTAGAAAAAGAAAAAAATCGGGTGTAAGGCTAAGCCAACCAGAGTTGTGCATAAATCATTCAAAGTATCTCGATGAGTCAATTAATTTTAAGAGTCTTGATTCAATCAGAGGAGAGACTCTTATCTTTTGATCACACCCCCATTCTCTCCTCTTTCAACACCAGTGACAGATCATATGCATTTTGTTGATTCTGTGGGTCTATTCAAAATCTCATAAAACTCTTTAACATGACCGATACAACAAAGAGTGAGAAGGAAGTACTTCAGCAAAGTGAAATCAGAAACAAGGATATCATAAGATGTATTTCGTGATCTAAGGAAGCCTTGATGCTGTATCGATCTGAGCCACGAACAAAATTATCATATGACATAAGGATGAGGCAAACATGAGATGAACAATTTCATTGGTGACTGTTTTAAGTTTTTCGTTCCTCGGGACGAGCAACGCTTAAGTTTGGTGTGGCGATGAATCCTCCAGATCCACCTTCAGTCACCAATTCAAAGGATTTTCGACGTTTTTGCCCTAATTTTGTTTTGTCTCTTTTTCCCTTTTCTCTTTTCTCGTGAAAATTCTGACACTTACATGCAGATGAGGTAATTACAAGACGAACGAGCTTTTTGTCGACTATCTTAAGTTTTTCTCCGTTCCTCGGGACGAGTAACGCTCAAGTTCGGTGTGGTAATGAATCCTCCAGATTCATCTGTACAGTCGCCAATTCTAGGGATTTTGTTCCTCATATTGACTGATTTACCCTCGCTTTGGTTCACCTTGAGTGTTTTACTAATTCCTTGCAAATAATGCCTAAATAGTTCTAATTACTAGTTTATTCGATGCTATTCTCTCTTACACATTCTCCTTTCCCTCTGAAGATCACCACTAGTCGGTCTTGATCCATTTGGTTTCATCCATGCGGTCTTGAGCGCTATACGGTCCTGACCCCATGCGGTCTCAAGACCGTATGAGCCCATGCAGTCTCAAGACCGTTTGAGCTCATGCAGTCTCAAGACCGTATGAGCCCATGCAATCTCAAGACCGTATGAGCCCATGCGGTCTCAAGACTGTTTGAGCTCATGCGGTCTCAAGACCGTATGAGCCCATGCGGTCCCAAGACCGTTTGAGCATGATGGCATGCAACACCGTTTGAGCTATACGTCATCAACAACGTCGGCGCCCACCTACACATGATCTCTGGCGTCGTCGTCTTCATCACCTACACCAACAATTGTGAGCACAGGACGAGTAAGCAGCAAGACCAGTAGTTGTCCACATGAATGCTCCAAACTATGAAGAACACATGATCATTTGCATGCATGTGCAAGTTTAAGAACTCATGACCATGGAACGCAAGAACGCATGAGGAAATGTGCAGCAAGACCGTTTGCTTATTATTGGAATATGAAGACCGTGAACCAATTGCCTTGGATGAGTCAAGAACGTTTGCTAAAAACACAACAGCAATCTTTTTAACGTTGCAAGCTGCATGAAGATCGCATGGAGTTATTAATCCAAGACCGCATGCAAGACCGCATGCAAGACCGTGATGAAAACAAATTAAAATAAGATACTCACATCAGCCACTCACGTGAAGCATGAGCCAAGCAAAACGCATGGAGCATGGCATGAGTAAATCGTTGCTGATTGCTGAGATCGTGTGAGTTATTAAAAAGCCAAAACTGAAGGAAAGAAAGAAGCAGTCAAGACCGAATGAGCTGCTGTCACGTGCATGACTTTAGCATAGCAGCAAAACCGAATGGTGGGGATGAGCAAACCGTATGGCTGTTTCTGTCACAGAAATCGTATGGAGCGCATGGCCAAAGACCGTATGAAGGATCTCGCTTGTCTGTGTGAAATCAAATGGTTGACCGGTCAAACCCGAGTGAAGAGAAGAATGGCAAAGCAAAACCGTATGGCACTGCCACTACTGAGACCGTATGAGGCAAACCGAATGCCGAGACCGTATGAGGCAAACCGAATGCCAAAACCAAATGCCGAGACCGTATGAGGCAAACCGAATGCCAATACCGAATGACGAAGACCGCATAAAGCGTCCGTTTGAGCAAACCGAATGGAGCACTGCTTTTCAAGACCGTTTGCTAAATTAGCAAACACAAACCGTATGAGCTGAAGAGATATTTTACCAACCTGATCTAAGACCGTTTAAAAGGCTACCTTGTTCCTATAAATAGGAACCCAAGGGTCCTCACTTGGGTCTCATCTTACTACGGCCCAAGGCTGCCGGATTGGGACCAGTGCCAGAACGCTGCCAGATTGCCCGAACACCGTTTCTGACCAAACTTCACCCACAACCTCAGAATCCCATCCTGAGTCCAGATCCGGTGAGCAGCCAGTCTGGGCGCAGATCTAGTAGGCTGTTCCATCACCATCTCACCATTGCTCACACCATAGCTCCATCTCATCCTACTCTTGCTATTCCGGAGGTTGACCTGAAGATCGAGGCGGAGAAACGGACGACATCGACCACGACGGAGCAGTCTCGGAGACTGCGACGATCTACACCGGGCTGTCACAGATCTACTCTTCTGCTCTGACGATGCTTTCTTCCTCTCTCTTCTCTTTCTTTGTTGCTTCCTCTATGAGGAGCGAGTAGTTCCATTCACTAGGGTGCGGGGACTAGCCCCGCTGCCCGTGTTTTGTAACTTGTACTAAAAAGATGTTATCATTCTGTTTCAATACTAAATCGTTTCATACATGCTTGAATGTTGGCCGCGTTCTTGTATGCATCTATTGTCTTTCGTTGTGGTTTGTCTACGACCGCTCTTGAGACTCGAATACTGATTTAGTTTTGGTTTCTGGTGCGTGTATCCACCGCGCATCCGTTTCGGTATCTAGGAACGCTTTCTAAGGAGTGGAGTAAACTCACCTCCATCATTGTACTTTTGTACTATGAAATGGAATCAGTTGACGTACAAAAGTGCGACCTTGACAGGTCGAGGAACACACTCTGAGGAGAGAGTGGTGCAAAGTACTTGACCATTCGTTCGGGAATGGCTGACGTTGCAACACTCTCATGTTTCTCGTAGCTATATCCTTGAAAGATGGAGAGTCTATAAGGATACTAATCGATTTGGTAATTATCGCTCGATTGTTAGTTTTCCGATGCACGTTTCACGAGGTTGAGTAAGGTTTTCTCTTCAGAGACTACATATCTTCATTGACACGTAGATACGTACCGAATGAGAGTTACTCAACTCATGAAGGATGTGTGCATTACTCTTGTCCTATAAGACATCGGTATTGTACAACATCCATGTATCTTGCTTACAAGTCTTGCTATGTTTGGTACAAGTACAATTCATGTGTAGTGGTGGTGAATACCCACATCACCCCAGTGATCCATCACCATCTGCTAATCTTAGTTTTTAATCCTTAAACTAGTTTTTATTCTTGCCTTTACTTTTGCATGTTTTAGGGTAAATAACTCAAATCAAACTTCTGGTCTTAGATGATTAACTTAGATTGATACGAAACAAGAAAAAGATACTCAGATTCTTAACATTGTCCTTTGGGTTCGATCGTAAACCTGTACTATGATAAGGCTTCCACACTCTTGTGGGGTTGGAGCATTTATCTAGCACCAGTTGTAGGTAAACCTAGAGAGAACACCAACTCCCTAGGGTTTTTGGTGCATATTAGGACTTCCATTGGAAGAGTAATCTTTTGGTGTAAGTCCTGTGGAGGAGATCACCCCGAGGGAGCTCAAACAACTAGTCAGGGTTCCTCAATTGGAAGTTCATCGGTGCACCAAGTGTGGCCAACCACTTCCTGAGAGCTATGAGCCTCTTGCAAATGAGAACGGGACAATTGGGATCTTCAGATGCACTGCAGATCCTGAAAGCTGCATAACTGGTTTACTCTGTCCATGTGTGCTGTTTTGGCACAATGTGGAAAACATAAATGATGAGATACATGGAATAAGGCTTGCCTTTGTCATGCTATCTTTGTGGAAGGCGGCATTGCACTGGCACCTCTTAAAACAATGTTCCATGGAGTTTATCCAAGGACATCTTTCTTAATTGGTCAGGGTTTGATGTTCAGTTGGTGGATGTGCGTCATATACACTGGCCTCTTCAGGCAGTCTCTGCAAAAGAAGTATCATCTTAAGAATTATCCTTGCGATCCTTGCTTGGTTCACTACTTCTTCCACTAGTGTGCGCTTTTCCAGGAGCACCGGGATATGAAGGGCCGCTTGTCAGACAACATGGTGACACCTATGACCATTGTGAACCCACTTGCTGTGCAAGACATGAACATGGAAGAAAGAAGTGTTCCGCCTGCTATCTGAGAGAACGAGACTCATTTAGATCAGCATAGCACCAACTTGGAGTTGAATGTAGTATAGCTTGAAAGACCTTCACACACCTAGCCTAGGAATTTACATGGATACATAAAAAAATGAAATTTCCAGAAATGCTGAGAACTTGTGTTTTGTATACGGACAAATTTTCTTCTGAGTTTGATTTTATCAAAAAAAAATTGTTCCTAATTGCAAGTTGATTTGAAAATGGATGCAAGAACATACACTCCCTTTTTGGTAGGAGCTAAAGGAAAAGAGGATATCTATGGTGTGTTTTCTAGGTGAAGCCGTTGAAGAGAAGAATACACATCACCTTTGTTGGGCAGGGCCGCAGGATACATGAACATGCAACACTCTTTCTGGGAAGAGTCACTGGAGGAGAAAGCATGTGGGAAACATCCTTGGTGGGTGGGGCTGTTGAAGAGGAGAAAACGCTTCTTCTAGGTAAATCTATAGGTGAGGAGGACAATGAGATAGATCAGACTGTATGGTGCATTTTGGCAGATTGGGGTGGGGGGAACGGGATGCGTTGTGAGTATCAGATTAGGGCATCATGTGGTTTGTCTCTAGGGAAGGGATGCGGGAATTTTGGGGGAGTAGAGTACTTGGGAGATAGACGATTTGTGCAAGGGAAGCCATTTTCATTTTAGTGTCGCACGTGAAAGGGAGAGAAGTGTGCGGAAGTTTGAAATTTTAAAGCGTTCAATTATTTGGGAAAGTGCTAGTAAGGGAGGGAGATGAGTTGTGGAATGGGATTTTTTGTGGTCAAGTGAAATTTGTAGTTAATTTTGTAGTTAATTCCATTAACTACGTTTGATTTACTGATATTTTTATAGTTTGTAAGGAAAGGTAGTTTTAACTTCATATATAATACATGTAATTAGAGAAATTGTAGCTAAATCATATTTTTTTTGTAGTGACATCAAATGTATGCAATCTAGAAGCAAGCTCATTATATCTGTAAGGCTCCTAAACTTATTTAATGAGTTGAAAAAACTTAATTACCATAATTTATGCTTAGTGCATCATTAAGTTGATTAAGCTAAGTTAAGTGTTGAAGATGCGATTAGTGTTTAGATTAGATGAGACAAGCTAATTAGCATGATTTCTTGCCTTGGGGTTGTATAGGATCTCTCACTTTAAAATTTGCAAAAGAAATCGTATTATTTGGACCTTCGAGTCAATAGTTATGACCTTTTTAAATTCCAGGGTTGAATTTGCATATTTTCCAAAGTTTTTTCTTTATAAACTTTTCTTTTCTTCCTCTCTTGGTTATATGTTCTTCAAGCAACCTGTTGAGCGGCACAAGGGCTGACTTTCGCACAGGAGCAGGATCTCAAGGGCTGACTTTCACGCAGGAGCAGGATAGCAAGGGTGATCCTAGGTTCGATTTTCCAGAAGCCGTCCTTCCTTCTTGTTTTTCTTCTTTTCTTCCTCCTCCATCCACTCTACCTTGCCTAGCTAGCCATCTGCCCATCTGCTTGGCCAAGCGGCCGTCTAGCAGCAAGCTACTGCACTGGGCAGCAACTTTGGGGTGTATCTTGGTGCGTCAGCAGCAGGGAAAACTCCCTTGAGTTCTGAATTTGAGGATCCAAGCAAGGTTTGCAGCTATCTGCCATGATTCAGCTGCCAACTTTGCACCTTCCGGCAACTGTGCTTGAACGTGTTGGGTTTTTGTTTGCAACCGGTCAAAAACAAAGAATCCCAAGGTTAAAGAGAACCAAAATTCGCCTAGAAACAGGCTCTGGACGCATTTCCGGACGAATCCGGACATCCCGAATCGAGGTGAGTACGGTTTCACTCACTAGCATGATTTAACTCTGGTGTTTGGAAATTTTTGATTAAATGTGCATTTTCCGCAGATAACATTAGTTATCAGGCGCCGTGCAGTATTTGGCATCGTTGGACTTTTTATTGCACAAATCGCTTCTTTAGACTTTTGTATAACCTAGTTTATCATCTGATCAGTGTGGTTTGGACTAGTGGAATTGCATGGTTAATCAAAGTCTAAATTTCTCTAAAGTTCTAAAACCTACCTTTCTTGCTCCTTATGTTTAGGGTTTACTCATTTGATGAAGAAAGGTGCTAGATGGATGAATTCCTAGCTTACTCTTGGATTTTCTACCCTACATGCTCGAGATTTCTTCTGTGCATGGTTTCATCTTTGCATTAGAGGCAAGTTTTATAACTTGCTCCATGTTTATTGCTTACCATAAGGTTTCTAGATCATGTTCTTGCTTGAAAATAATGATTCATACATAAAAGGCTATGTTTGACTTGGATTTGATTTTTATAATGTTCCATGTTCCAATTTCAGGTATATATATATATATGAACCTGTGATCATGTGTATGTTATCACTAAGGTATAATATGACTCAGACCAGGTTGTTTTGACAACCTATGGTGCTAAGCACCTATCAACCAATGGTCAATTTTAGGGTTTAGAGCTGATTTCTTCTATAAACCATGACCCGACGATGGTACCATTGCAACAACCCTATGGTGTTGTATTCATAACAACTGATGGTCGTGATCAAGGGTGTCAAATGATGGTGACAACCTATGGTCACCCCTTAGGTCAGGTTTTGGATCAATTAGAAGCATAATGATCAATCATTAAGTACACTACTGATGATATTAATCAATGATGACATCAACTTAATATTTGATGTTGATTAATGAATATATTGTTGATCTAACAACCTATATTGATTTAATGACCACTGATGATGGTGGATCATGCCTCTACAATCTATAGTGAGTTAATCACATAGTTTTAGCATCAATTAAGCCTTAAACCAATGGTTTCTTGGGTCATTTGATGCAATGGTCAGACCTATACTATAATTGATGGTTTTAACATATGAACTTGACCCAATGGTCAAGATCTACTATTTATTCCTCCATTAAGGTGGGAATGATGGATAATGTAATATGTTAGTCATACTAATGTTATTTAGATGGTTTCCTTTATAGGATCAACTTAAGGGCTTACTTGTTGACAATGGATGACTTGTTCTAAATGAACAATCGATTGTGGGTTTTACCCTACTTTTAATGGAACTTTTTGTGTTGTTAATCAAGGGATGTCTTGGGTTATATGGTGACTCTTTCTAGAGAACAAATCAAGGACTTCATAGGTGGTTTATCTAAGGTGTTTACTTATGTAAACAATCAATAGTCTTACCTTTTAAACATCCATTGGTTCTGGGTGATATTGTGGTATGCCGATATGGGTTGAATGATGATGGAATAAATGGAGGGTTACCCTTAATAAGTTAGTCTTACCTATTCACTCATATGAATAGAAGGGATGATAATCACATTGTGTTGATATGTAACCCTAATGAGGTATAGCTTGTTATACCTAGCTTTAATATAACTAAATGATGATAATTGGGTATTAATAGTCCTTGAATGATTAATAAAATCATGGAGACTTTGTTATTATTGTTGAAACCCTAGTATGATATAACCTGATGGTTACACCTTGATTTATGTGTGGGTTCATACTTGAGACTAGTATGGAATGTGAAGGTGATGCTTCACCTATGCATCCATGATCCAATGGGGATGTCATGAGTTAGGGTTTGGGTATGAGTGTGGATTAGTAACATTAATATAATTTATATTGTGAACCTAACTCTAATGCAAATAAATAAAGACGAGTATTCATGTTTAACATTCTTATATGATAAAATGATGGTAGAATAACCTCCTTACCATGATCATAACTTTGATATGTTAATTGGTGGTTATCATAGCCACATGGTTGATACTTTCTTAAGCTAAACATGTGCATAATGAATATGATGAGAGTTAATCATATCTAGATTCCTTGCATGTTGATGTAATAAAGGAATGTTATTAATTTTAATATAGCCCTGCTATGATTGTTTATGAATATCTCCTAGCTCATTAATGCAATATTGTGCTGATCTGGTATATTATATGTAAGTGATGTTGTTGAGCCTTGTTATAAGGCATGGAAAGATAATGATGATCTTGCAGGGAATAATATGATGCTCTTAATGACCTTTGGGCATGGTTGAGCCCTGAATGAGGTGTAATCCTCTTATGTTGATAAGGGTTGATACCCTGTGATATTGTGAAAAGGATTTATATCTTGTGATAGTATGATGACTAGTGTGGTCTCATGAATGGAAAGTGACTAGTACCATGTGATGATGGGATGAGAAATTATGGTTCATACGTTTTATATATTTTCAAAGTTTTGATATTTATATGCTTTCTAGAAGTGAATTAGGGTTTGTATATCCACTTGTTTGATGCAGCCTTAATTCACCCAATTGGCATAACTAATCAAGTGCAACTCTAATCATGTAGTGCCCTGTGCCATAGATCCATCTGAGTGTCAGAATTTGCCAGATGGTGAAATGAGTATTCCTAAGGGAAACTCGGAGCGCATACTGATGAGTATGCGGGGTGCTTGTCATCCTGAATTCAAGTGTTTATGGATGATGACTATGGTCATACCTAGCCCTTAGTTTGAGAACAGCTGCTGTCGTGTCTCAGTGATTATATATGTGATGAGATTAGAGGACAACTGCGGTTGTACCTCAGATGGTAGGGTATGTGTACTCACCTCCTTTCACTAGTTCCGTGACCTGTACCAAGGACGGACTAGGCAATAGCAGGTTGACCTTGTGTCGTTGTGGCGGACCCGTACTGACCGGGGGCGGAGAAGATCTTAGGAGTCCTGCTCTTCCTAGATCTTGTATGGCACTGATTTCGACTTAGTAGTGGTCAGTTGAATTTTGAGTGGTATCCTCAATTTCTTCAGGGCATAATAAAAGATGTAATACAACCGTATAGCATATGTGTTTAGGGTTATACATGACGCTTCACATTGGATGATAACCCTTGTTTGTTCTCTTTACATAAAGATGATGCTTAGTTCAATTAAGAGATAGTAATTATACTTATGTTGTGGATATACATAAGACTGTAAATATGTACATACAGTAGTCATGCTTATGTTGATATCTATAATGCTACTGTTGATTATAATAATGATGCTAGCTATCTCATGTCGTTAGTTATGTTTAGCATGCTAGCCATGCCTCTATAATTAGAAATGCATATATTGCTAATCATGGTTATGCAAATACTCATGCTTATGTTGATAGCTTTGCTTATGATATTGATCTGTTCAAACTGTTAGACATGCTAATGATGTTAGATATGCTTATGATGCTAGATTTATTCATGCTAATAGAGATAACATGCTACTAGACTTGTTGATGCTAGTTATGCATATGCTATTGAATCTCTTATACGGTTAATAAGGAAAATGATGTGATAGTCAGCTTGATGATGATAATTGTTATCTGCTCCTTTATGTATTTTGTTAATCATCAATATTGCTGAGCTTATTTGTTATATCTGATTAATTTGCTTAACTGTTTAAGTACTTAAAAATGTTGTAAAAAATAAACGTTGTTGGAGGTTATAAATCTTGCTGGGACTGGGTCTCACCCTTGTGGTTCGCCACATTTTTTTAGGTAATCAGCAGTGACGACAACAGAACCATGGAAGTAAAGAGGAACTACAATAATGAATATTTGATAAAGTTGACTAGATGTCTAGTTTGTCCTAGATTCATCCCTGTACTCTCAGGTCCGGACAGGAAAAGTTTGTATATGGTGTTTCAAACGAATCAAATTTTTGTTAGCATGTTAATGCTTGTTTGTTGAAATCGGTTTTAATTTACCCATATTTTTGGGTATGTGATTAATTAGTTATTTATTGCATTTTATATTTTGAGTAATCTCGTTTAGCGTGACGTGTCCCTTACAGTTTTGGTATCAGAGCTTTAGGTTCACTGAGTCTACAGGGACACTAGGACTTAGGACTAGGATGATATCTAAGTAAGGAATATGAGACCAAAATATGGTACATACTGCCTAATCTCAGTATTTGGGTGCCCTGGCCAGGTATTCAATTATTGAAGAAAGGTAAGTATGGAACTCTTAGATTGCTATCTTTCTGATTACTCTGATGAAGTAGTCATTTTGAGACAATCTAAAGAGCATAATGAATAAGAAATCATGGTGTGAATATCTCAATCCTACCTTAAAGAAGATGAGTATTACATCATTATCTATCAAAACCTGAATGTTTGGTAACTATAAGAGAAAGATACAACACCATGAAATCTAAATCTGAATACAAATTAGAAAAAGAGGAGTTCTTGAAGATGTGATTCAAGAAGATAATAAAGTAAAAGACAGATAAGTCTATGCTTATAAAGTGAATCAAGGTATGAAATCCACATAAGATAGAGAGAACTCCTATAACAAGTACAAAATGCAAAGATGAATGGGAACAATGGAAAAGAAATAAGGTGGAACCTGAGTTAATCTCAGACCAAACTATGTGTGTAAGAATGTGTTAATGAAAAATCAGCATGGCATGTGAAAGAAATTAAGGGAGATGATCCCAGTTTAATGAAGAAAATGTGGAATATGATGATTTACCTATTGATAAGTGGTTGAAAAACATAATAAAATAAGAAAACATACCAAGTGTGATAAATAGTCATAAAGGAAGGAGTAATGAGATATATTAATTGTGGCATCCAACTCACAAAAACAAGATTAACTTAAGAGGAAGCGAATTATTTGCAGCGGATTACTGAAAATCACTGAAAATTAAAACGTTTGCAAAGAGATCCATACATAGGAAATCTTTTCCATCAAGAACCATTGTATAACATTTACATTCTAGTTCAAACGTACATAACCTGTACCATCTCTTTTCAGAGACTACATCATCAACTATCCTATAAACATTATATACAGACAGTATACGAATCTCGAGGCATCAAACCAAAACCTCAGATTGATTCATTAAAAACACTAACTATAAACTCTGAGGACCTGAGAGTAAAGAGACGACACATAGGACTTTCTAACTACATAGCTTGACAGATAGTATCTCCACCTGAGAGCTCACTGCTGTCCCTACTGTTACTGCTGTTGTCCATTCCCTACAATGGGATTCTGCTTCTTTGTCTGCGTTCACCTAAAACGTTGGATCCCACGGGGTTGAGACAATTGTAAATTTCCCCAGCGGGAGATATAATTCTCCACCAAAACATTGTTATAGCATCTTATTAAAATAAACTGAGCAGAAGGATTTATATATATAATCAACAGTAGTTATGTCACTTGTATGAACAAAGTGAAGTAATATCCTTTTTCAAGGATAACCTTGCATCTACTCTTGGTAGATTCATAGTTCATCCATCTACTTGTAATGAATACAACAGATATGAATAACATCAATGAACTACAGATATATAACAGAAATGTAACATCAGCCAATGAATTTCCATATTCAATCCTTAAGCAAACATGCTATACGGCTAATTACATTTTACAAACACACTTATGCCCTGAGGAGATGAGGTATACCGCTCATACTCCAACCGACCACTACAAATTCAAAATCGGTACCATACATAGGTCTATGGAAGAGCCGGATTCCCATGACCTCACACATCCCGGTCTGTGTGGGACAACAAGAAGGACTGTGTTAACTGCTCAAGATAGCTTTCCAGGGTATACTGGAACTTTGCTATAGAGTCAAAGCGTCAATTGCACACTCATCGGCCATCGAGAGATTTAATGTTTATCTCCTCGACCCGACATTAAATATTATTGGGAGATGTGTACAACATCTATCCCAATCATCGAGAGATTTGTGATACATCCATCCCGGAGACATGAAGGATTGAGAGGTTTGATGTTTGCCTTCCCTCAAATCACTTCACCGGATGTGAGGATATTTTTCGCCCATTTACTCCCACATATTCAAAAGATGCGTTCCAAGTTTTGCCGCGGAGCACCCGTTTCACCATCACATGTTCCTGATGATGATGGATCTATGGTCATGGCTTCTACATGAAAAGATTTCACTTGATTAATTAAGTACATTTTCATATTCTTTTAGCATCAGCCAAGTTCTCAAACAAGACTTATTACAACAATGCTATAAGGAGACATGTACTACTTTCATCAGATACTTATCAGTCTTTAAAAGACCTTGGAAACTCAGTCCCCCGTTTCAAACTGGGGATTCTCATCCCTTCACATTCTCATCACCATAATCATATGGTTCTGGGTATTCAAACCCTTAACTCATCATTGAGCATCATTACCATTTATTAGGTAACTATCACCTTCAGGTCATCTGACCAAGGCATTCATGATACTTGTTACACAAGTGTCACACATGGCACACAAGGCCACAGAAATATCTTGTCACCTCTTTCTAGGCAACAACTAACTCATATGACTCATAGAATCCATGTACATTGTTACTTCTGCTAAGAAACAACCACATCAGGGCACTTAAGGCCAATCAACATTTATTATATAAATGTCACAGCTCAAATCTAACTATGTTCATCATCTCATCATACCTTCATGGTTATTAGGCATGATAATAGTCATACAAGATATTCATCACATCATGTGATACAATGGTAACACCATTATTCCTTTCCCAGGAATTAGGGTTTAGTATCAGATAGGGCTTTTCATTCCCTTTACCCAAAATTAGGGTTAGGGTTCCCCATTTCTCATTAGTTAGGGTTTCATGATTACATTATCTGTCCAACCCTTAATTCATTGTTCCATACCTCTGGGACATTCAAAGATATCATAAATGAATATTCATGATCATTAGTCTCATCATATAGCATTAATGATCATCAATTCAAGGTATGAGTTCATTTCTCATCCTCATTATGGTATGACTAAATCATACTCATTAATTAGACTTAGCCCCATTCTCAAGGTACATTAGTCAATACTTATCAAAGTACATCAACTCATTACATTTCATTGTAATAGTTGTATAACACACTTCTTATGTTTCTTATTCAAACATATAAGCTTTGGAATACATCAAGGTAAAACCCTGAAGTGCTGAATGTGATAACTATCATATTTTGATGTATCACTTTTTCATCATTTCAGACTCTCTTGAATTAGCCATCTTATCTTGTATTAAGGTATTTCCCTTCTTAATACATTCCATAACTAATCACTCACCTTTAGCATATAATGCATAGGCCACACATTAGAATTGTCCAACTATATTTAATGATAAGTACTTGTCTAATGCAAAAGTCATTGTTTACAATAAAGTTGCTTATAACCAACCACATAAAATGTTTCACCTTTATAAGGCCATTCCTTCTATCTCATCATTAGGTTTATATCCTTACTTAAAATTAGGATTATGATACATTGTCATATTGCCTAGGATTAGGGCTTTATGTATTATGACTTCACATTAGAGTCTCATACACCTTCACCCTTCTTAGGGCCTCTCTTCACAACATAGTATTAGAGCATCATGTGGTGTTAATTCTTAGTCAGGGTTTCTCATGGAATCACCCTCAACTGAGGCTTCTCATGGAATCACCCTCAACTAGGGTTTGTCATGGAATCACCCTCAACTAGGGTTTCACATGGAATCACCCTCAACTGGGGTTTCACATGGAATCATACTTAATTAGGACTTCCACCATAGTCACCCACAATTTGGGTCTATTAATCATCTCTATTTGGATTTCATTCAATTATCCATAATTAGAGATTCACTATTCATCCCAATTTTGGTTTTACATCTCATTTCCCTAAATTAGAGTTTCACTTATCATTACCCTAGATTAGGGCTACATCCTTTCCCTAGATTAGGGTTTCAATTAGAATTGCCCTCAATTAGGGTTAGAACTCAATAGCCTTGTCAATTAGGGTTTATGTTCATGATTAGGGTTTCATGATCTCTTTACTTAAGGATCATAACCCTTAATCACCACATGAATCATATTCATGTATGAATTCATGCTATCATCTTCTCAACTTGATTAGGTCATATCAACCCTTCAATCAAGTACATACAACTATGATTAACATAGTGTACCAAGTCATTGATCCTATAAGAAATTAGGGTTCATCCCTTAATTGGTTTTTATCCATTGTACCTTCATTGATAATCATTACTAATCATCATTGGATCAATAGATCATTCATCAAATTAATTCTCAAGAGATTCAATCACATTGGACCTCCATTACATAAGGTATCCAATAGAATTGATCAATTGAATCTTTAATTACAATAGGTGTCCAAGTGGATTAAGCAATTGAATCCTCAATCAACCTTGACTACTTGAGCCCCAAAAGGTCTTGGTCTTTCAAAGTTCAAATGGTTTCAAACCGTTTGGTAAAGTTGCACACTCTAGACCGTTTGCTAAAGTAGGAGGTGAAGACCGTTTGCCCAAGTTTGACTTTAGAAACCGCATGGGCACAAACGGTTTGGGATCGTTTGGTCCCAAACGGTCTTGAGACCGTTTGGTCCAAACCTCCTCAAAATTGCATGGACCAAATATGGTCTCAACCAATCAAATTGAATTAGGGTTTCCAATGTTGATTCCTTCAATCATTGAATTCATGGAACCAATCATCAATTGGACCTATCCTCCTACTTCAATTGAGTTTAATAGGTCAACCTTCAACTTATTTGATCCTCAATTGACCCTTAGTTGGTCATCAATTAGGGTTTGAATCAATTGAATTAGGGTTTGGAATTGATGACCCTTCAACACTAATCAATGTAAGATTAGTTACTTTGAAACCATTGAACCATCATCCAAATTGAACATGACCTGACCCCAAACGGTCTTGAGGTCGTTTGGATGACCATCAAACAGTCTTGAGACCGTTTTCCCATGTCAACATCAAAATCCAAGTCAACCAATTAGGGTTTGGATCATTGGATTGATCACCAAATCAACAATTGATTACACTCCAACTTAGTATCTTTGGATCTTCAATTGCTTAACCATACTCAACCCTAGACCTCCAAACGGTCTTGGGTGACCCCCAAATGGTCTTGAGACCGTTTGGGTAATCCCCAAACGGTTTCAAAACTGTTTGGGTCAATCAACCCAAGTTTCAAACTCAATCAACTTGGAAATCAACACTTAACCCGATTAGGGTTTTGGTGATTGATTGACCTTCAACTCATGAACCAATTAGAACTAACCAATCATAGTTGATGGGTCATTAACCTAGACCATTTTCAACAAAACTCCTAATGGTCAACCCTGGTCAACACCACCAAATAGTCTAAAACTGTTTGGTCTCATGCGGTTTGGTGAAACCGTTTGCTTCTAAACGGTTTGAAACTGTTGGCTCCCAAACGGTTTGGGAAACCGTTTGAGCAACACAATCAAGATCGTTTGCCTTGGATATTTGTAGAGGTGTGTGCTTATCATCTTCAACCTCTAAACTCATGAAACCTGCTATGGTTTCCATGGTGATTGCATTCATCAACCAAATCGATTATTGTAAATGTAGAAAAGATCCTTATTTGACACGGAATTGAATGCAATAACAAAATCAAGGGTTCAAGTTATAAAACCCGCCTCCAATTGAGATCCAAAGCTCCATGTCCATGGAAACAATGGTGTATGCAACTCATTTCACCATTCCAAGGCTCTTCCTCAAGGTTTGAGTGAAAAGGAATGGTTAGAGATGAAGAGTAGATCGAAATAGGAAGAAATCCATAATTTATTTTCGATTTCCACCATGGAATCAAGGTGAAATGGATAAAGAACCTTACCAACAGGTTGGGGGTATTCATCCTGATCCTCCCAAGCTCCCTTGGTAGTTTTCCAAGCAAGGAGAAGAAGTGGGGTTGAAAAAGCCTTTCATTTGGCTTGTAAAAGGTCTTTTTATAAAAATTCAATGAGAGAGAATATGCTTTGTAAAAATTCAATTAATCCCAAAAATGTGGCCGCCTCTTCCCCCTCAACTTCCTTGGGTACGAGGCTATCTTGGTTGCCTCATATTACTCTCAATTATCCATGATTTAAATAAAAGCAAATCAAGCACCTTAAATCATATTATATTAATATCCATATGTGAGTGGATATTTCTTTTTCTTATAAAATTGTGAATGAGTTATCCACTACCTTGGATATTTTCGTGGTCCTTGCAAGGATCAAGGATGTCCAAACACATATGAATTCAACCATTTTAATTTTGGTTGAAGGCCCTTTAATTAATACACCTATTTTTTCCCTAAATTGAATTAGGGTTTCAATTAGGCATTAATCTTGATTATTTTAATATCAAGATTCTCTCTCCTACAAATTAATTCAAATGAGGCGCCCATCTCATTTTATTTGCTCTACATGATTCCAAGAAACATTAGGGACCTTATTGAAGTGGTAAATTACATATTGCACCCTAAGTTTTGGGTAAATTGCACATTACACCAAAACTAGGTTTTCATGCACATATATTGCTTTATCAGCTCTTTCTTGGTATTCAGGCTTCCATAAGTCATACCTCAGCATCATTTTCACTCCCATTGTGCTTCAACACATGAGGAACATATTATCATGCACAATTGCACTGAAACCCCTCAACTTGGGTAATTTGCACTTTAGTCCAAAACAAACAAAACATTGATTTCAACAATGTTCAAAAAGGACTAGAATTGCAACATAGGTTCCTCTTGAGCCCTAATTACTTTTCACAAGATGAGATTAAGCATTTATTCATCTTTCTTAATCAAAACACCTAGGGTTAAAGTATAACACAGGTCAGGGATTTTACAAATTATAAACCCCTAACAAGGAATCCGTCCTTGAAATCCCAGATAAAGGAAGATAGATGTATTTCATTCATAATACTCTCTAGTATTGACATAACATCTCCTTATTGTGGAGACACCATAAAACTTTGATCAGCACAAAGTGTTTCCATACAAGATTCTCATAGAATCAACACACAAGGCACATACTTCATTGTTCCTCATCATTGACTATGGAGTCAATTTTGTGTCAAGAAACACTTTTCTTACTCAGAGAGACATCATACATTCTTTATTAATATCATGTTTATGCAAAGCATAAACCCCTAAAATATGATGTTCATATCATTTTATATAATCAGACTAATTTCATAGTTGACCACTCCAGGTAGCCAACCTAAACCATCTGATAATTCTCAGATACCAGAATCTTTCACCTTGGTATCCATCACATGTGTTGAAAACACATCAAATTTTTATCTTCCTTTCATCTTAGAACATTAATTGTTACATATATCCTCATCTTGGAACCAAAGTCCAAGATAAACTGATACTTTTCTAAGTATCCATCACATGAACATATTTATCTTATACACATCAAGTGTCCTAAGACCCACTTGATTGACATGTCCCTGAAAGGAAAGAAAGCAAGGATTCATATTCCTTTTATTAATTCATGTATTTTCAACCATTCATGAACCATTTACTCTTGTCTCATCCTAAGTTCCTTGCCTTTAGCATAGGAATTTATAAGGATAGTTGCATGTCATTATCCCTTTCTTTATTATTATCTAGCATGTTTATGATCATTTTATGATCTCATCACATTTCCCATTTCCTCATTATGGGAAAGATCTTTATTGAACATGGTTCATCTCCCTTATTCTTTCTTTTCTTATGAGGAGTACACTTTTAGTTCCTCATACAACATGCTCATCTGAGATTATCTCAGACTTCTCTTTCTTATGCATAGGATATAATACATTTATTCATTCCATATTCCTGATTCATGATACTCATTAGATTGTCTCAGAATGACTACTTGATTAGAGCAATAAAAAAGACAACAATCTAAGAGTTTCCATACCCACTTTATCATCAATAGTTGTATACCTGGCTAGGGTATATAAATACTGAGATTAAGTGGTATGCACTTTTTATATTATCATAATCCTTCTTTTCATATCATCATAAGCATAAGGCTTAGCATCCCTAGATTTTATCTAGGCATCTTTTATGTACCTCATCTTTTCTTATAGAGGTAAGAACAACAAAAAACATTTGTAATGTTTTACTATACATAACATAAGTCCTCATTGGACTATCAAGGAAAGTTCAATCAATTCCTTTCTCAGTTAATCTAGGAATTTATAAGATGACATATTTGAATGACATTATCTTGTCTACTTGTCATAATTCATGGATTATTCACTATCTCAGGCTAACTCTACCTCAAAGATTGATTCAATAGGCTTAGGTTGAGCACAGACTCAATTTAAGTCTAGAAATTAATCATTTCCTTCTGCTCCAACTTGTTGATGCTAAACACAATTCCTGTTGATATCTAAAACATTATCATTGGGACTGGTAATTCTAGATTACACTACCAATGCTTGATCCACTATATACATTACTATTGCCCTAAATTCTCCAACAATAATACTTAAAGAAGGATTTTCTTATTATAGTTAGATCAGCTAGGGGATTCTCAGGAAATTGTTTCTCTCTTGCTTGCTCCCATGCACCTTTTCCTGGTGTAACATTGCTACCCTGAACAGCAACCTCCTCATGTGACCCAGTCATCTTTAAGTTCTTCTTCTCTCTCAGGGACAGAAGACACTATCAGATACACTGGATGACACCAAAACATACTCTACTACCTTAGTCCTATGTCTCTATAGACTCAGCGAACCTAGAGCTCTGATACCACTAATTTGTGGCATCCAACTCACAAAAACAAGATTAACTTAAGAGGAAGAGAATTATTTGCAGCGGATTACTGAAAATCACTGAAAATTAAAACTTTTTGCAAAGAGATCCATACATAGGAAATCTTTTCCATCAAGAACCATTGTATAACATTTACATTCTGGTTCAAACGTACATAACCTGTATCATCTCTTTTAAGAGACTACATCATCAACTGTCCTATAAACATTATATACAGACAATATACGAATCTCGAGGCATCAAACCAAAACCTCAGATCGATTCATCAAAAACACTGACTAAAAACTCCGAGGACCTGAGAGTACATAGAGGACACATAGGACTTTCTAACTACATAGCTTGAGAGACAGTTGCTCCACCTGAGATCTCACTGCTGTCCCTACTGTTACTGCTACTGTCCATTCCTTACAATGGGATTCTGCTTCTTTTTCTGCGTTCACCTAAAAAGTTGGATCCCACGGGGGTGAGACAATTGTAAATTGCCCCAGCGGGAGATATAACTCTCCACCAAAACATTGTTATAGCAACTTATTAAAATAAACTGAGCAGAAGGATTTATATATATAATCAACAATAGTTATGTCACTTGTATGAACAAAGTGAAGTAATATCCTTTTTCAAGGATAACCTTGCATCTACTCTTGGTAGACTCATAGTTCATCCATCTACTTGTAATGAATACAACAGATATGAATAACATCAATGAACTACAGATATATAATAGAAATGTAACATCACCCAATGAATTTCCATATTCAATCCTTAAGCATACATGCTATACGGCTGATTTCATTTTACAAACACACTTATGCCCCGAGGAGATGAGGTATACCGCTCATACTCCAACTGACCACTGCAAAGTCAAAATCGGTACCATACATAGGTCTATGGAAGAGCCGGATTTCCATGACCTCACACATCCCGGTCAGTGCGGGACAACAAGAAGGACTGTGTTAACTGCTCAATATAGCTTTCTAGGGTATACTGGAACTTCTCTATAGAGTTACAACGTCAACTGCACTCTCATCGGCCATAGAGAGATTTAATGTTTATCTCCTCGACCCGACATTAAATATTATTGGGAGATGTGTACAACATCTATCCCAATCATCAGGAGATTTGTGATACATCCATCCCAGAGACATGAAGGATTGAGAGGTTTGATGTTTACCTTCCCTCAAATCACTTCACCGGACGTGAGGATATTTTCTCCCATTTACCCCCACATATTAAAAATATGCGTTTCGAATTTTATCACGGAGTACCCATTTCACCATCACCTGTTCCTGACGATGATGGATGTATGGTCAGGGCTTCTACATGAAAAGATTTCACTTGATTAATTAAGTACATTTTCATATTCTTTTAGCATCAGCCAAGTTCTCAAACAAGACTTATTACAACAATGCTATAAGGAGACATGTACTACTTTCATCAGATACTTATCAGTCTTTCAAAGACCTTGGAAACTCAGTCCCCCATTTCAAACTGGGGATTCTCATCCCTTCACATTCTCATCACCATAATCATATGGTTCTGGGTATTCAAACCCTTAACTCATCATTGAGCATCATTACCATTTATTAGGTAACTATCACCTTCAGGTCATTTGACCAAGGCATTCATGATACTTGTTACACAAGTGTCACACATGGCTCACAAGGCCATAGAAATATCTTGTCACCTCTTTCTAGGAAACAACTAACTCATATGACTCATAGAATCCATGTACATTGTTACTTTTGCTAAGCAACAACAACATCAGGGCACTTAAGGCCAATCAACATTTATTATATAAATGTCACAGCTCAAATCTAACTATGTTCATCATCTCGTCATACATGCATGGTTATAAGGCACGATAACAGTCATACAAGATATTCATCACATCATGTGATACAATGGTAACACCATTATTCCTTTCCCAGGAATTAGGGTTTACTATTAGATAGGGCTTTTCATTCCCTTTACCGAAAAATTAGGGTTAGGGTTCCCCATTTATCATTAGTTAGGGTTTCATGATTACATTATCTGTCCAACCCTTAATTCATTGTTCCATACCTCTGGGACATTCAAAGATATCATAAATGAATATTTATGATCATTAGTCTCATCATATAGCATCAATGATCATCAATTCAAGGTATGAGTTCATTTATCATCCTCATCATGGTATGACTACATCATACTCATTAATTAGACTTAGCCCCATTCCCAAGGTACATTAGTCAATACTTATCAAAGTACATCAACTCATTACATTTCATTGTAATAGTTGTATAACACACTTCTTATGTTTCTTATTCAAACATATAAGATTTGGAATACATCAAGGTATATAAACCCTGAAGTGCTGAATGTGATAACTATCATATTTTGATGTATCACTTTTTCATCATTTCAGACTCTCTTGAATTAGCCATCTTATCTTGTATTAAGGTATTTCCCTTCTTAATACATTCCATCACTAATCACTCACCTTTAGAATATAATGCATAGGCCACACATTAGAATTGTC
The DNA here is from genome assembly GCA_963693085.1 of Alisma plantago-aquatica. NCBI lineage: Eukaryota > Viridiplantae > Streptophyta > Magnoliopsida > Alismatales > Alismataceae > Alisma > Alisma plantago-aquatica. Next base: position 374,655,614 of record OY856410.1, on the reverse strand, counting down.
CAACTATCTTTAATGATAAGGACTTGTCTAATGCTAAAGACATTGTTTACAATAAGGTTGCTTATAACCAACCACATGAAATGTTTCACCTTTATAAGGCCATTCCTTCTATCTCATCATTAGGGTTTCTTTATATCCTTACTTAAAAATAGGATTATGATTTATTGTCATATTTCCCAGGATTAGGGCTTTATGTATTATGACTTCACATTAGAGTCTCATATACCTTCACCCTTTTTAGGGCCTCTCTTCACAATATAGTATTAGAGCATCATGTGATGTTAATTCTTAGTCATGGTTTCTCATGGAATCGCCCTCAATTGGGGCTTCTCATGGAATCACCCTCAACTAGGGTTTCTCATGGAATCACCCTCAACTAGGGTTTCACATGGAATCACCCTCAACTAGGGTTTCACATGGAATCATCCTTAATAAGGACTTCCACCATAGTCACCCACAATTTGGGTCTATTAATCATCTCTATTAGGATTTCATTCAATTATACATAATTAGATATTCACTATTCATCCCAATTAGGGTTTTACATCTCATTTCCCTAAATTAGAGTTTCACTTATCATTACCCTAGATTAGGGCTACATCCTTTCCCTAGATTAGGGTTTCAATTAGAATTGCCCTCAATTAGGGTTAGAACTCAATAGCCTTCTCTATTAGGGTTTATGTTCATGATTAGGGTTTCATGATCTCTTTACTTAAGGATCATAACCCTTAATCACCACATGAATCATATTCATGTATGAATTCATGCTATCATCTTCTCAACTTGATTAGGTCATATCAACCCTTCAATCAAGTACATACAACTATGATTAACATAGTGTACCAAGTCATTGATCCTATAAGAAATTAGGGTTCATCCCTTAATTGGCATTAATCACTTAGGTACTATTAGGTTTTCAACCTTTGTACCTTCATTGATTATCATTACTAATCATCATTGGATCAATAGATCATTCATCATCTTAATTCTCAAGAGATTCAATCACATTGGACCTCCATTACATAAGGTATCCAATTGAATCTTTAATTACAATAGGTGTCCAAGTGGATTAACCAATTGAATCCTCAATCAACCTTGACTACTTGAGCCCCAAACGGTCTTGGTCTTTCAAAGCTCAAACGGTTTGAAACCGTTTGGTAAAGTTGCACACTCTAGACCGTTTACTAAAGTAGGAGGTGAAGACCGTTTGCCCAAGTTTGAATTTTGAAACCACATGGGCACAAACGGTTTGGGATCATTTGGTCCCAAACGGTCTTGAGACCGTTTGGTCCAAACCTCCTCAAAACCGCATGGACCAAATATGGTCTCAACCAATCAAATTGAATTAGGGTTTCCAATGTTGATTCCTTCAATCATTGAATTCATGGAACTAATCATCAATTGGACCTATCCTCATACTTCAATTGAGTTTAATAGATCAACCTTCAACTGATTTGACCCTCAATTGACCCTCAGTTGGTCATCAATTAGGGTTTGAATCAATTGAATTAGGGTTTACAATCGATGATCCTTCAACACTAATGAATGCAAGATTAGTTACTTTGAAACCATTGAACCATCATCCAAACTGAACATGACCTGACCCCAAACGGTCTTGAGGTCGTTTGGATGACCACCAAACGGTCTTGAGACCATTTTCCCATGTAAACATCAAAATCCAAGTCAACCAATTAGGGTTTGGATCATTGGATTGATCACCAAATCAGCAATTGATTACACTCCAACTTAGTATCTTTGGATCTTCAATTGCTTAAACATACTCAACCCTAGACCTCCAAACAGTCTTGGGTGACCCCCAAACGGTCTTGAGACCGCTTGGGTGATCCCCAAACGGTTTTGAAACCGTTTGGGTCAATCAACCCAAGTTTCAAACTCAATCAACTTGGAAATCAGCACTTAACCCCATTAGGGTTTTGGTGATTGATTGACCTTCAACTCATGAACCAATTGGAACTAACCAATCATAGTTCATGGTTCATTAACCTAGACCATTTTCAACAAAACTACAAATGGTCAACCCTGGTCAACACCACCAAACGGTCTGAAACCGTTTGGTCTCATGCGGTTTGGTGACACCGTTTGCTTCTAAACGGTTTGAAACCGTTTGCTCCCAAACGGTTTGGGAAACCGTTTGAGCAACACAATCAAGATCGTTTGCCTTGGATATTTGTAGAGGTGTGTGCTTATCATCTTCAACCTCTAAACCACGAAACCTTCTGTGGTTTCCATGGTGATTGCATTCATCAACCAAATCGATTATTGTAAATGTAGAAAAGATCATTATTTGACATGGAATTGAATGCAATACCAAAATCAAGGGTTCAAGTTATAAAACCCGCCTCCAATTGAGCTCCAAAGCTCCATGTCCATGGAAAAAATGGTGGATGAAACTCCTTTCACCATTCCAAGGCTTGTCCTCAAGGTTTGAGGGAAAAGGAATGGTTAGAGATGAAGAGGAGATCGAAATAGGAAGAAATCCATAATTTATTTTCGGTTTCCACCATGGAATCAAGGTGAAATGGATCAAGAACCTTAACAACAGGTTGGAGGTCGTCCTTCTGATCCTCCCAAGCTCCCTTGGTCGTTTTCCAAGAAATGAGAAGAAGTGGGGTCGAAAAAGCCTTTCATTTGGCTTGTAAAAGGTCTTTTTATAAAAATTAAATGAGAGAGAATATGCTTTGTAAAAATCCAATTAATCCCAAAAATGTGGCTGCCTCTTCCCCTAAAATTCCTTGGGTACGAGGCTATCTTGGTGGCCTCATATTCCTGACAATTATCCATGATTTAAAGAAAAGCAAATCAAGCACCTTAAATCATATTATATTAATATCCATATGTGAGTGAATATTTCTTTTTCTTATAAAATTGTGAATGAGTTATCCACTCCCTTGGATATTTTTGTGGTCCTTGCAAGGCTCAAGGATGTCCACACACATCTGAATTCAACCATTTTAATTTTGGTTGAAGGCCCTTTAATTAATACACCTATTTTTTCCCTAAATTGAATTAGGGTTTCAATTAGGCATTAATCTTGATTATTTTAATATCATGATTCTCTCTCCTAAAACTTAATTCAAATGAAGCGCCCTTCTCATTTTATTTGCTCTACATGATGCCAAGAAACATTAGGGACCTTATTGAAGTGGTAAATTACATATTGCACCCTAAGTTTTGGGTAAATTGCACATTACACCAAAACTAGGTTTTCATGCACATATATTGCTTTATCAGCTCTTTCTTGGTATTCATGCTTTCATAAGCCATACCTCAGCATCATTTTCACTCTCATTGTGCTTCAACACATGAGGAACATATTATCATGCACAATTGCACTTAAACCCCTGAACTTGGGTAATTTGCACTTTAGTCCAAAACAAACAAAACATTGATTTCAACAATGTTCAAAAAGGACTAGAATTGCAACATAGGTTCCTCTTGAGCCCTAATTAATTTTCACAAGATGAGATTAAGAATTTAATCATCTTTCTTAATCAAAACACCTAGGGTTAAAGTATAACACATGTCAGGGATGTTACATTAATCGTGATAATTCCTATGCTAATGGCAATGAACTTGGAATGAAAAAGGTAAAATGATACATAAGAAGTTGTAATATGCGTAATGAAAATAGAATTGGTTACATTTTTGTTAGTGATCCTGAACAATGTTGCTATGAGGTGGGAAGTGTGTTTTCCCTTTGTGTCTTTTCTTTATAGGGCACAACTTTCAAGTGGATCATTGCCACTTGGTATGTGTGGATTCATTCTAAACATGAGAATGGATATCTTATTATAGAATAAGGTTGTTTGGACTATGGTTCCAATTCATAAAGTTTGTGATGATTTTTCTTTTGATCCTTCCAATAATTAGGAAGACTCCTCTTATATGTCTTGATATTTGTTATGTTGGTAAAAGTAGATGATATAAGGATGTGAGTTCCTTATAGCACATGAGGTGGATACCAAGGTAACGAATCCTAGTATCCAAGATGTATCAATAATATGAGAAATATGTGAATGTTGGAGATGTTTATTAAATGAACATTCCAAGTATTCCTCTCTTGTAGAGAGAGAGAGTTGATAATGATCCTATAAATGTTGTAAAAAAAGTGATTCTATAATGTTGTGTATGGTTCAGTGATAGCTGGGCAAGACCACTATCAAGTATAGATGGTTTGTTGGTCAATAGATATGTGATACCATGTTCCTTTAAGATAAACCTATGATAAAATATCAATGCATAAGAGTTAGATTGGATGACATAATCTACATGACCATGATAAGTTTAGAGTTATGTCCTTTAGACTAACCAATATACCAATAGAATTTATGAATAGGAGGAAGAAAGTGTTCAAGTAATGTCTTACAAGTTGTAGCAATCTTTGAATGATGACATGTCAAAGTATTTCAAATATGGTCAAAAATATGATCAATATTTATTCAAAAACCTTAGGGTTGCCGAAGCAGTAACTACTATGAGAACAAGTTGAATAAGAGTGAGATGTGGTTGATTAAATATATTAATGGGATCATGATATGTCTTCTTATATGGACGTTTTTGTGCTGACCCAAGATGAGATATGTATAAATGATGTGACATCACCATGATATGCAAGTAACCATGTGAAGGTAATAGGATGAGGTGCAAAGGAAGTACCCATCTTTGTTTATCTTGATTTCGGGGGCAAAATCCCTATTAGGGGTTTATAGTTTTAAGGCCCCTAAACTTATTTAATGAGTTGAACAAGCTTAATTACCATAATTTATGCTTAGTGCATCATTAAGTTGATTAAGCTTAGTTAAGTGTTGAAGATGCGATTAGTGTTTAGATTAGCTGAGACAAGCTAATTAGCATGATTTCTTGCCTGGAGGTTGTAGAGGATCTCGCACTTGAAAAGTTGCAAAAGAAATCGTATTATTTGGACCTTCGAGTCAATAGTTATGACCTTTTTAAATTCATGGGTTGAATTTGCAAATTTTACAAAGTTTTTGCTTTATAAACTTTTCTTTTCTTCCTATCTTGCTTATCCGTTCTTCGAGCAACCTATTGAGTGGCGCAAGGGATGACTTTCGCGCAGGAGCAGGATCGCAAGGGCAATCCTAGGTTCGATTTTCCAGCAGCCGTCCTTCCTTCTTCTTTTTCTTCTTTTCTTCCTCCTCCCTCGACTCTTCCTCGCCTAGCTAGCCATCCGCCCATCTGCTTGGCCAAGCGGCCGTCCAGCAGCAAGTTGTTGCGCTGGGCAGCAACTTGGGGGGTGTATCTTGGTGCGCTAGCAGCAGGGAAAACTCCCTTGAGTTCCAAATTTGAGGATCCAAGCGAGGTTTGCAGCTATCTGCCATGATTCAGCCGCCAACTTTGCACCTTCCGACGACTGTGCTTGAACATGTTGGGTTTTTGTTTGCAACTGGTCAAAAACAAAGAATCCCAAGGTTAAAGACAACCAAAATTCGCCCAGAAATAGGCTCTGGACACATTTTCGGACGAATCTAGACATCCAGAATCGCGGTGAGTAGGGTTTCACTCACTAGCATGATTTAACTCTGGTGTTTGGAAATTTTCGGTTAAATGTGCGTTTTCTGCAAATAACAGTAGTTATCAGGCATCGTGCAATATTTGGCATCGAGATTTCTTCTGTGTGGGGTTTCATCTTGCAGATAACAGTAGTCTAAATTTCTCTAAAGTTCTAAAACCTACCTTTCTTGCTCCTTATGTTTAGGGTTTACTCATTTGATGAAGAAAGGTGCTAGATGGACGAATTCCTAGCTTACTCTTGGATTTTCTACCCTACATGCTCGAGATTTCTTCTGTGTGGGGTTTCATCTTCACATTAGAGGCAAGTTTTATAACTTGCTCCACGTTTATTGCTTACCATAAGGTTTCTAGATCATGTTCTTGCTTGAAAATAATGATTCATGCATAAAAGGCTATGTTTGACTTGGATTTGATTTTTATAATGTTCCATGTTCCGATTTCAGTTATATATATATGAACCTATGATCATGTGTATGTTATCACTAAGGTATAATATGACTTGGATCAAGTTGTTTTGACAACCTATGGTGCTAAGCACCTATCAAACAATGGTCAATTTTAGGGTTTAGAGCTGATTTCTTCTATAAACCATGACCCGACGATGGTACCATTGCAACAACCCTATGGTGTTGTATTCATAACAACTGATGGTCATGATCAAGGGTGTCAAATGATGGTGACAACCTATGGTAACCCCTTAGGTCAGGTTTTGGATCAATTAGAAGCATAATGATCAATCATTAAGTACACTACTGATGATATTAATCAATGATGACATCAACTTAATATTTGATGATGATTAATGAATATATTGTTGATCGAACAACCTATAGTGATTTAATGATCACTGATGATGGTGGATCAGGCCTCTACAATCTATAGTGAGTTAATCATATAGTTTTAGCATCAATTAAGCCTTAGACCAATGGTTTCTTGGGTCATTTGATGCAATGGTCAGACCTATACTGTAATTGATGGTTTTAACATATGAACTTGACCCAATGGTCGAGATCTACTATTTATTCCTCCATTAAGGTGGGAATGATGGCTAACGTAATATGTTAGTCATACTAATGTTATTTAGATGGTAAGATTAATCAATGGCTCGCCGGGTGCCTGCGGCTGCGCTCGACACTGCGACGGGGGGGGGGGGGTGACGGCTCTCCGGCGGTCTGCTCCTTCCCAACCTGTTCTCAGGCGTAGGGGCTTGTTTCCTGAAGCTCATCAACTACCTGAAGGCGAGCCGGATCCAGATCTACAAAGGAAGCCGCTCAAATGGGAGAGTATTAGACCAAGATCTACGAACAAAGCGACAGATCTGAAGAAAGTTACTGTTTCATTGGTGGACGGGAAACTTATCTATCCGAATGCTGAGGCTATGGAAAATGCAGATAGATGGAGTCGATGCCTACTGGGATATGTAGTTGACTTCCAGCCTATCATTCCGATTCTAGTAGACCATTTCATGAAAGTTTGGAAGACTCAAGGTGCTTTGGAAATCTTTGATAGGGGGAATGGTTTCTTCCTGATCCGTTTCGAGGAGATGACAGATCTGGAGAATGTTCTTAAAGGTGACTGGTATGTCTGCGGCCGCCCTGTTATCGTGAAGCAATGGAGTCTTGGTGAGACACAATCGAAACACACTCTTACTGACGTTCCCGTCTGGGTCTGCCTGAAGAACATTCCCATGGAACTTTGGGATCATCGAATCTTCAGTAGAATTGGTTCTTATCTGGGAGAACCACTGAAGATGGACGAGGATACCTTGTACCTCAGATGGATGGACATAGCAAGAATCCAAGTTCTGCTGAACAAGGATGTCAGTTTCCCAAGAGCAGTTATACTGAAAAGTGATGAAGGAGCTGAACATTCTATCCTCATAGAATACAAATGGATCCCATATAAATGCAGTGTGTGTGGATACTTTGGCCATGACGAGTGCCCTCCTGTTCTTGCTGTTGCTGGTCAAAAACCAAAAGTCCAAAAAACAGAAGGTTATCTGGGTAGTCAAGAAGGCTCCAACTCTGGAAATTCCTGTTCTGGTTCTTGGTATAAATCTGGAAGATGGAACTAAACCTGTTATTGAGGAAGTGTTAGATGAAGATGAAATTAGACTGAGAACAGCCTGTCAATATCCTGAAATTCTAACAGTAGAGGATGCATATCTCTCAAAAAAGGTAAATGAAGGATTTGATACAAATGAGAAATCGACCCTTTCAGATTGTCCTGAGGTGAATAAGGCTATGACTTCAAAACCTGTTCAGTGTGATCAAGGCGATAAAAGCCTTCTTAAAGGCAAGGGTTTGGCGGAGGTATCTAATACTGATCTTGTAGTTATGGTAGTGAATCCTGGGCTTCTCACTCCTCGTCCTGGTATTGCCATTCAAAATATAACTCCAGTCAGTGAGGGGTGATCCCTTGCTTCTTCTTGTTCTGTGAATTATTTACCAAGGAGTGTTGTTCATAGGGAACCTCCTAAATGTCTGGGGAAACTAAACACATCTGTGAGATTGGACAACCTTGATTCTATAATCACTCCCAGGGAATTGGAAATGATTTCTAAGAATACTGAGGCTGTCAGTTCAACAACCGAGGTGTCAAAATGACTCCCCCTATAAGTATCTCTTCTTGGAACGTTAGGGGACTTGGAAACAAGATAAGTCCTGTCCAAGAAGAGTTGAGGAGGATACAATGTGACTTAGTTATTCTTACTGAAACTAAAGTTAGGGACAGAAGCATTAACAAGATTATGAACATATATTTTTCTGAATACAACTTTATCACTAATCTTTCTTCTCATAGATTGGGTTGTATTGTTGTCTTGTACAGGAACTATTTTGTGGATAAACTTTTTGAAACTGACCAGCTGATTCACTTTAAATTGTCTATTGATAGTTTCTCTATGTTTGTCACGGCTGTTTATGGTCATAATGGTGATGCTGAACGGTCTGGTCTTTGGAGTGATATTGAAAGAATTAATTCTTCTATTGATTCCCCTTGGATTCTTCTTGGTGATTTTAATGCTGTTCGAACTGAAGAGGAGAGAATTAGTATCCTTCCACCTACTAACAAATCTATGGAGGAGTTTAATAGCTGTATTCTCAATACAGGCCTTTTTGAAATGAGCCTTGGAGGTCCTTTCTATTTGTGGGACAACAAACAGAGTGGTGAAAGATATATTTCTTCAAAAATTGATCGTGTGCTTCATAATGATATCTTTCTTGAGGATATTGAGGAGTTTAATGGTGAGCCTGTTTCTAACTCTATTAGTGATCATAGACACATTTCCTTGAAGATTGGTAATGTTAGGAATATAAGGGCCCCTTTCAGATTTATAAATGTTTGGTCTAACAGACAGGACTTCATGGATGTTGTGAAGTCTGCTTGGTCTATTAATGTGCAAGGTTATGAGGCCTTCCGTCTTTACAGAAAGCTTAATAATGTGAGGAAGGAGCTTCTCAAGTGGAACAGGAATTCTGTTGGTAATCTTCATGACAATGCAAGACATCTTAGATTCTTAGCAGAAAAAGCTCTTTCTGAAGCGGATATGAACCCTAATGATGATTATAAAAGAGATTATGCTAATAGTTGTAGAAAAGAAGCAAAGGAAGCTGAACTGGCTGAGGAATCCTTTCTTAAGCAAAAATCTCGTGTCAAATGGCTCAAAGAGGGTAATTTGAATTCCAAATTCTTTTATGCTTCCCTTAAAACCAGGAGACATAGCAATAGAATCAAAAGCTTACTTATTGATGAAGTGGTTTCTCACAATCCTACTGAGATCAAGTCTGCTGTTATGGATTTTTACTATAAGCTCTTCAATAACCCTGACTCAGAGGGTAAGGTTTGGAAAGATGAGTGGAATGGCAAAGTTCTCTGTCCGGATGATAGATCTTTCCTTATTACCCCTATTTCTAGAAAGGAAGTTGACGAAATTATTGCTGATTTAAATGAAGAGAAGGCTCCTGGTCCCGATGGTTTCAATGGGTGTTTCTTTAAGAAAACTTGGAGTATTATTGGGGATGATGTGTTTAGTGCTATCAATGAATTCTTTCAGAATGGAGTTATGTTAAAAGAAGCTAACAAAACCTTTTTGACTCTTATCCCAAAAGGCAAGGACTCATCGATTATTTCAAATTGGAGGCCTATTGCTCTCTGTAACATCTTTTATAAAATCATTTCTAAAGTTCTTGCTAACAGGCTGAAAAAAGTGCTTCCTTCTATTGTCGATTTCAATCAATGTGCTTTTGTGCAAGGTAGAAGTTTAAAAGATGCTGTTCTTCTCTCTAATGAACTTCTAAGTGACTTTAAGAAGGATTCTAATAACATGTGCATTCAAGCGGACATCTCTAAGGCTTATGATTCTGTGTCGTGGAAATATCTATTCGCCATCATGTATAAGATGAGATTTTCTATTACTTGGATAAAATCGATTGATGCTCTTTTCACTTCGACTTCTTATCATATTCTGGTCAACGGAGAGCCCACTGATCCTGTTTTTCCCTCTAATGGCATTAGGCAGGGTGATCCTATTGCTCCCTACTTATTTGTGCTTGTTATGCGGGGGTTGACTACTAGTTTGAATTGTGGGATTACTAAAAAGGAGTTCACACCTATTAAGATATTTTCTTCTATTGCAGTGTCTCACTTAATTTTTGTTGATGATTTGATGTTTTTCTTAAAAGCCTCTCCTGAGAATGCTTCCTATATCAGGAATCTCCTCGATGATTTTGGTTCTTGCTCTGGTCTAAAGCTTAACCTGAAGAAGAGTTCTGTTATCTTTAGCAAGAATGTTAATAATGTTCCGATTCTGAACATCCTCGATATGCCTGAAGGTAATATTGATGACCTCAATTATTTGGGTATTCCTCTTTTCTATGGCATGCTGTCCAAGAAGAAGTGTTATAGTTTGATTGATAAATTCAGTAAGAAGCTAGATGCCTGGAAGACCAACCTTCTTAGTCTTGCTGGCCGTGTTGAATTGATCAAGTCTACTCTTTCTACTCTCCATTTACATTGGATGTATGCTTTCCCTTTGCCGTCTTCTGTTCTGGATCTTATTGACAAAATTTCTAGGGACTTCCTTTGGGGTAAGTCTGAAGGTAAATCTCATCTACATCTGGTTCCTTGGGAGAAAGTCACCCTTCCTACTAATGAAGGTGGTCTGGGAATTAGAAGAAGCAAAGATATTTCTCGGGCCTGCCTTATTATGAATGCTTGGGATATCTGTAGGAAAAAAGACTCCCTTTGGGTTAAATGGATTTCTTCAAAATATCTGAAAAAAGAGAATTTTTGGCATATTGGAGAGTCTGCAAATTTCTCTTGGATGTTTAACAAGATCCTTTCTGTTAGAAATCTCCTTCTTACTTTGATTGAGATTCATGTTGGGCCCAACTCTCTTTTTAAAATTTGGAAAGATCCCTGGTGCAATTCTAAATTTCTCTCGGATATTTCAAACTTGAATCCCATCAATTCTGGCCTGGATGCTAATGCTAATCTTTGCTCTATTATGAAAGATATGGACTGGAACCTCCCGGAGTCTAGAGTTTCTCATGTTTTTCTTAAATGCATGGAAGTCAACAACATTGTTATCAAAGGTGCTAATTGTATGACTATGTTAGGGGTTGTAAACCCACATCTCAAAGATGTTTGTAACGCTGTCAGAGCTAAAGGGATGGTTAGTGATATTTATACTTGGTTCTGGTCCAGCAAGGCACCTAAAAACTTTATCTTACATGCTTAGAAAGTTTGCTTAAATAATCTCCCCACTTCTGATTACAGTAGAAGAAGAGGCATAACAGTAGTCTCTGTTTGTTATCTTTGTATGCAAGGTTACGGGGATACTAACCATGTTATGTTCTCTTGCTGCTATGCAAAGGCTGTTTGGTTAGCTTGTGCTGACAAGCTTCCTATTAGTGCTCCTCCTACCAATTTCGAAGACTTGAAACATATCAATACTTCTTCAGGGAAAAATGCGGCCCTTTGCATTATGTATTATCTTTGGATGGAAAGGAATAAAAGAGTCCATGAGGGGAAGAAAGTCCCTGAGAATGTGTTATCTAGATCTATCAAGGACGTTTTACATCTTATTGGTTAAGGATCGAGCTATTGGATGATGACCTCTTCTCTCTTCTTGGATCTTCGTTTCTTGGATGGGTCTTTTTCTTTTGCTCTCCTTTCTGCTATTCCTAGCTGGTGTGTATGCTGTTTCTGGGTCCTTTTGGCTGGTTGGTCTTCTTCTTTTTTCTGGATGATGCTGTTCTTCTTGTGTCTGCTGGTTTGGTGTGACTATTATGCTGCCATGTGTTGTAGTTTTCTCTACCTGTTGCTCATATGGGCTGCTGGTTTGGTGTGGATGGTTTGCTGCTATGTGCTGCAGCTTGCCTGCTTCTGATGCTCCTAAGAGTTGATGCTGCTTATCTCTATGCTCCTTTGGACGGCTGCTGTGGTGATGGGTATGTCCCTTTTCATGGCAGGGTGTGTATGCTGTTTCTGGGTCCTTTTGGCTGGTTGGTCCTCTTCTCTTTTCTGGTTGCTGCTGTTCTTCTTGTGTCTACTCGTTTGGTGCAGCTGTTATGCTGCCAAGTGCTGCAGATTTCTCTGCCTGTTTGCATATATGGGCTGCTGGTTTGGTGTGGATGGACTGCTGCTTTGTGCTGCAGCTTGCCTGCTTCTGATGCTCTAAAGGTTTATCCTCTATGGCTCTGGTCGTTCTTGCCTGCATCTATTTCTCTAAAGGTTTATCCTCTATGGCTCTGGTCGTTCTTTGCTGGATGGTTTGCTGCTATGTGCTGCAGCTTGCCTGCTCTATGGCTCTGGTCTTTTATGCTGCTCAATCTTGTTGTCGATCTCTGCCTGAAGTTTCTGATGGGCTTTACTTGCTATAGCATCCTTTGGTAGCTTCTCTGGGCTCTTTTTCTTCTTCTTTCTTTTGGGGGTCTTTCATGTAAAGTTTTATTTTCTTTCTTTCCTTAACCATCTGTAGTTCAAGATGGTTAGTTTTGTACAAACACTTTGGAAAAAAAAACCAAAAAAAGCAACACGAGTTTGACCGCACCAAAAAAAAATGTTATTTAGATGGTTTCCTTTATAGGATCAACTTAAGGGCTTACTTGTTGACAATGGATGACTTGTTCTAAATGAACAATCGATTATGGGTTTTACCCTACTTTTAATGGAACTTTTTGTGTTGTTAATCAAGGGATGTCTAGGGTTATATGGTGACTCTTTCTAGAGAACAAATCAAGGACTTCATAGGTGGTTTATCTAAGGTGTTTACTTATGTAAACAATCAATAGTCTTACCTTTTAAACATCCAATGGTTCTGGGTGATATTGTGGTATGGCGATATGGGTTGAATGATGATGGAACAAACAGAGGGTTACCCTTAATAAGTTAGTCTTACCTATTCACTCATATGAATAGAAGGGATGATAATCACATTGTGTTGATATGTAACCCTAATGAGGTATAGCTTGTTATACCTAGCATTAATATATCTAAATGATGATAATTGTGTATAAATAGTCCTTGAATGATTAATACAATCATGGAGACTTTGTTATTATTGTTGAAACCCTAGTATGCTATAACCTGATGGTTACACCTTGATTTATGTGTGGGTTCATACTTGAGAATAGTATGGAATGTGAAGGTGATGCTTCACCTTATGCATCCATGATCCAATGGGGATGCCATGAGTTAGGGTTTGGGTATGAGTGTTGATTAGTAACATTGATATAATTTATATTGTGAACCTAACTCTAATGAAAATAAATAAAGATGAGTATTCATGTTTAACATTCTTATATGATAAAATGATGGTAGAATAACCTCCTTACCATGATCATAACTTTGATATGTTAATTGGTGGTTATCATAGCCACATGGTTGATACTTTCTTAAGCTAAACATGTGCATTATGAATATGATGAGAGTTAATCATATCTAGATTCCTTGCATGTTGATGTAATAAAGGAATGTTATTAATGTTAATATAGCCCTGCTATGATTGTTTATGAATATCTCCTAGCTCATTAATGCAATATTGTGCTGATCTGGTATATTATATGTAAGTGATGTTGTTGAGCCTTGTTATAAGGCATGGAAAAATAATGATGATCTTGCAGGGAATAATATGATGCTCTTAATGACCTTTGGGCATGGTTGAGCCCTGAATGAGGTGTAATCCTCTTATGTTGATAAGGGTTGATACCCTGTGATATTGTGAAAAGGATTTATATCTTGTGATAGTATGATGACTAGTGTGGTCTCATGAATGGAAAGTGACTAGTACCATGTGATGATGGGATGAGAAATTATGGTTCATACGTTTTATATCTTTTCAAAGTTTTGATATTTATATGCTTGCTAGAAGTGAATTAGGATTTGTATGTCCACTTGTTTGATGCAGCCTTAATTCACCCAATTGGCATAACTAATCAAGTGCAACTCTAATCATGTAGTGCCCTGTGCCATAGATCCATCTGAGTGTCAGAATTTTCCAGATGGTGAAATGAGTATTCCTAAGGGAAACTCGGAGCGCATACTGATGAATATGCGGGGTGCTTGTCATCCTGAATTCAAGTGTTTAGGGAGGATGAGTGCGGTCATACCTAGCCCTTAGTTTGAGAACGGCTACGGTCGTGTCTCGGTGATTATATATGTGATGAGATTAGAGGACAATAGTGGTTGTACCTCGAATGGTAGGGTATGCGTACTCACCTCCTTTCACTAGTGTCGTGACCTGTACCATGGACGGACTAGGCTGTGGAAGCTTGACCTTGTGTCGCTGTGGCAGACCCGTACTGACCGAGGGCAGAGAAGATCTTAGGAGTCCAACTCTTCCTTGATCTTGTATGGCACTGATTTTGACTTAGTAGTGGTTAGTTGGATTTTGAGTGGTATCCTCAATTTCCTCAGGGCATAATAAAATATGTAATACAGCCATATGGAATATGTGTTTAGGGTTATACATGGTGCTTCACATTGGATAATAACCCTTGTTTGTTCTCTTTACATAAAGATGATGCTTAGTGCAATTAAGAGATAGTAATTATACTTATGTTGTGGATATGCATAAGACTGTAAATATTTACATACAGTAGTCATGCTTATGTTGATATCTATAATGCTACTGTTGATTATAATAATGATGCTAGCTATCTCATGTCGTTAGTTATGTTTAGCATGCTAGCCATGCCTCTATAATTAGAAATGCATATACTGCTAATCGTGCTTATGCAAATACTCATGCTTATGTTGATAGCTTTGCTTATGATATTGATCTGTTCAAACTGTTAGACATGCTAATGTTGTTAGATATGCTTATGATGGTAGATTTATTCATGTTAATAGAGATAACATTCTACTAGACTTGTTGATGCTAGTTATGCATATGCTATTGAATCTCTTATACGGTTAATAAGGAAAATGATGATAGTCAGCTTGATGATGATAATTTTTATCTGCTCCTTTATGTATTTTGTTAATCATCAATACTGCTGAGCTTATTTGTTATATCTAATTAATTTGCTTAACTGTTTAAGTACTTAAAAATGTTGTAATCAATAAACGTTGTTGGAGGTTATAACTCTTGCTGCGACTGGATCTCACCCTTGTGGTTCGCCACTTTTTTTTAGGTAATCAACAGTGACGACAACAGAACCATGGAAGTAAAGAGGAACTACAATAATGAATATTTGATAAAGTTGACTAGATGTCTAGTTTGTCTGAGAGTCGTCCCTGTACTCTCAGGTCTGGGCAGGAAAAGTTTGTATATGCTGTTTCAAACGAATCAAATTTTTGTTAGCATGTTAATGCTTGTTTGTGGGATATATAAAAATAGTATTCTCATGTGTATATATGTTGTGGCTAAGGAAATAGAACATTTGTATCAAATTCTTGGCCTAGTATGGATACAAGAAACATGTTAAGGTCTTATGCAAATGTTTCTGAGAAGGTGCTGATGTTGAAATCGGCTTTAATTTACCCATATTTTTGGGTATGTGATTAATTAGTGATTAATTTTGTTTTAAGTTTTGAGTAATCTCGTTTAGCGTGATGGGTCCCTTACAATATCAACATCAACATTGGCATCACCATCATTATCATCATCATCACCACCACCACCACCACCACCATCATCATCATCATCTTCAGTTATCTAGACTACTTACTAGCCTAACCTTTATCATGGCTCTAGAAAACTCTAGAGACTACATCTATCATCTAAACTCTCTCATCTAGACTTGATGTTTCATCTCTTTCTCTTAGGTTACATGGACACTCACTGCCCTTCTACGTGTGGTAACATTTTCATATGTACATATACACATACTTGAAATATGTTTTTCTCCAACGTTGAAATAGGTGAAAGGAAACCACCATACTCCATTCGAATAAAACCAAAACCAAAATGAGTTACCACACACATTGGGCAGTCTAATACCGTGACAACTAGAGAACTAGCAAGAACATGGTGCACACCTATGTAGCTACCCTAAGCACATGTTGTGAACATATATCTAGGGTTGTAATAAGGTCTCCCTTTTCTCACCATCCTAGACCTACAACCCATACTACGGGATAGAAGGAGGAGAAAAGAAAGATTCTAGGGATTACACAAGTCTACACCATGTTCTAGAACATATAGGTTCTACCCTAGAGGCTACGTCAACTTATTCCACAAGAGATGTAAGGAGAGTTTAGTTTGTGTTTCATGTGAGCAATGTTTGGTGTAGTTATTGTTCATGCTCTGATACCATCTATCACGGAACCATTTGTTACCCAAATCCTAACTCCAAATGACTATAAAGTCAATGGTGATAGGGCCTTGGTGTATGTCCCTAGCATGGTATTATCAAAGTGAAAATGCAGAAATATAAATCTTAGCATTCATGAACAAATAAAAAGATAAAGGCACCAATAATAACTCAACGTTCAACAATATTATTTAGCAACATTCTTTTTTACAAGATTTCAATTACATATTCAAGAGTACAATTTTACAAGTCTGCTCATGTATACTAGGGATCTTACAACAAGTACGCCTGACATAGATCACCAAGTCCATCAACATCTAGCCATCTCAAAACCTATAAAATATGTGAAACAAGGCGGGCCAAGCACATGAGGTGTTGAGTATAGGGATAAAAGATACACATATATAAGATTTTCATAATTTGAAAAGATTTACAAAAGTAACAAACAAGAATAAATAAGTTAAGTATTTAGCAAAGTGAGAAACCATGTTTTATATCATTTCACTCCAATTATACTAACAACATCATATATCATATGGCCTTTGTCTACTTCCCATCGGAAGAGTCTGTAAGGGTGCTCAAGACTAGCTAACCCTTTTATCGACATGGTCTACCCCAACTTGACAACTCAAGTAGGATGCCCAGCCTCATGTCCTTACCCTGAGAATAGAGGTAGGTGCACAAGTTTTGTATAATGGAGTTTCTATATTATATTTGCAAGTTTTAAACACCAGCACGAGACAAACATCAAGTACAATACTAGAGTACTACATGGTAATATTTGAGCAAGTAAACAAGCATACATATGTATCACATTTCAACCAAGAGAGACATAGTCATTTAATTATTAAAGCCCGTTCCTGATTCATATATTCTTAAATTAACCTTGACCATCTAAATCTCAAGAAACACCTATTTAAGCACAAGATTGAATACATTTATTAGATTCTCATCATTAACCCTGACTAGATTCATTTTAGGGTTTTGGTCAAGTTAGGTTCCAAGTTGGTTGTTAGTGCATTAGATTATCTTTCACTCACATAGAGTCCATCATAAAGGTGTGATTCAAGTTCCATGTAATTTTTATGTTCCATTTGTTATCTATCATCATTTCAAGGTTTAAGGCATTTACATGCATTCTAGGGTCAAAAGACTCACAATAGCGCATACAAGGTCGTGATCCATCAAGCCATGATATTTAGATGAGATATGAGATTAGGTCAATAGAGTAGGTAGTGCAAAGCTCATTCACCTATAAGTGTATGTCCCTGAGAGTCTACAACATCATAGCTCAAACATTCAACATTTCCACATATGCAAGCCTCAACATAGTTCATACGTCAATAGGGGTCAACATAAGGCTTAGGTGGACATCCACAACAAGGTGATCAAAAATAAAAGAATAAACTCTGATTTGAGAGGAGAGATCATAGAAAGAAGATTCACATAAACATTAATGCACAAGAACCATAAACAAGCCACATATATGCATGTAGGTCAAGAGAACATACATCATTATATTATGAATAGGGTTGGCCTTGGCCAAATGGGTCACAAAAAAATCATGAAGTTACTATTTGAATGATCTGATATAGATTGATGCATCAAATAGACCCAAGACCCCATATGACTAGGGTATAACCATTCAATGTCGTACATGGGTCACATCCATGCATTTCATTGCATAAGGGCCAAACAAGAACATTGAGAGATCATGGGTGTGAATTGTGAATTGAAGGGGCCATATGTTACCGATTTCCATCTAGATTAAGCATTAGGTGTCACTAGAGAGCAAGATTAACCAATAATAACCACGTCAGTCATTAAAGCATCATGAAATGTCATATTCATGTGTTAGAGTCAATTATAGGGCAAAAGAGGTAACTAGAATTTTCAGTATGCCCAAAAACATTCACAATTTAGTGATGTGAGGTGCAATATGGTCAACATAGTCAAAGATCAGATATATGTCAAAAATGGGACAAAGGAAGAGGATTTGAGATCTAAAACTATTCCCATTTTGTATATCTTTTTGAGATGATCAATTTGGTATATAGGTTTGCTATATTTGGATTTAGGAGGTGGTAGTTATGTAATTTAAAAGTTAAGAAGGAAAACTATAGTGGAAGGGGATCAAGGCGTTACATTTACTCATGCACCGATCTTGGTTGTTGATTTGCAATCCCACGGTCACAACCTGCCCCTTCTCATGCACTCACTCATGGCCATATGACGCATGTTTACTCACCACCTCCTCACCAGGTCATCACCACGGGTCCATGGGGTAGCTCTGGAATGCCTTAGATTTGGGCCGCTTGTTGATAGGACCATCGTAGACCCTCCTAGAATCAATGGGTGATGCTCTTTGTTCCTACGTGGTTGGGCCCTGCTGTTGTGTCTGATAGAGCTTCAAGATCGGGTCATGAGAGAGGGCTTGGGGCCTCTTTCCACCCCTCCAGCGCAGCTCCCTACTCCATAGCAACCCCACAAGGGTGTTATGGGTTGGAAGCTCCATTGTAGGAGGCTACAACATGTGCTCCCAATAAAGGGGCCATGGCGGTGTTGTCTTGTTTTAGGGAAGAAAGAGAGGATGAGAGAGGGAGCTAGTTTTGGTATGTAAGCCTAGAGGCCAATCGTATGATGATTGTAATGGCATAACATGTAAATGATTTGATTAATATAAAGGAAACTTTCCAATTTATTATGTTTCAATCAGTTATGAGATAACGATGGAACACTGTAAATGTTTAGAGAATGATATTACCCAATGACATATGTCTTCAAGTGAGTGACTTGGATGAAATGAGATCATATGAATGTTAAGAGTACATATATACATTCGCATTATGTCCCTGATCAATTGTTGTTGTGGAAGGTTGATAGACAACAATAACACATAAGATCAGTGTGTGGGTTGGTTGATGAATGAAGCTCATTAGTCATGATATGGAAATATCAAACCAAGCACATAGATACATGTTAGACAACAGTGTACCAGACAGAACCATCGTGAGACTGACACATGGAAAACATAATCATGGAAGTCATAGCCAGCTCTCACAGTGACGATAGTGGTTGTGGTTATTAGACCTAAAATCACTACACTCATCACATGTCATTGGGTACACTTTGACATCATCAAATGCAGTCCTGAAACATGGTTTGTTATAAAGGTGATGATTGGGTGACTTTGACACATGGGGATTGACTGTGAGTGATATAGATGGGATTTTTCCCTTCTACAAGAGTATGATATTGAAGGCATCTTGATTAGCAATACCGAGAAAAGTATGGCCATACTTATACGAGTCAAATTGTCATATTGAGCTTACATATATCTCATACAATCTACTCTGGATCAAGAAACAAGATTGAATAATAATGAGGATGACTACTCCATGCCTCTAGTTCAATCTGTATATCAGTGACAAAGGAACTATACAAACATTGCAACACCATACATAGATTGTAGATTGAAGTTGTTCTCCAACTTTCCATTTACTTGGGTAGCAATGATGTGTGACAAGGCACTACTCATTGCTTGTGATGTCATAAGTTGTTATGGACATTCACTGCCAATGTAATATGGGACCTATAGGGTCACAAACATAGGAACTCATCTAGAAGTGGATTTTGATCTTGAATGATGATTGAATTTATTACTAAAGTGTTTATGTACTCAATTCACACAAAAAATCAGTGGACTAGACTTCCATATGTTCAATTCAAGTGTTGAGCCTATTGTTTGGAGTGTTAGGTTGATTAGAATTGAATTGGCTGAGTTTTCCTGAATTGGGAAGTGAGACAACCATTTCGCATAAGCAAGACAACTGTATCATGGTTAAAATGACCGTTTCACAAAAGTGATACTATCGTCTCACAAGAGCAAAATGCCCAATTCATGGAGAAATTTGAGTACATCAAGGATTAGTGTTGACGTTATGGTGAGCATTAATTGGATTCAAATTGGCAATTCATGTGTGATTGGGAAACATCATGAAATGAGCATTTTGCTTAGTGAAATGACCATCTCGTGTGCGATATGACCATTTCGGTTATGAGACAACCATTTCTATGCATGCAGGTTGTGAAACTTCCAAAATTGTTGTGAAAAATTGAGATCTTTTGGTCCCTTCCACTCCCGCACAGACTAGGAACCCTGACCCTGGCCTCTACTATAAATAGAGGGGTACTGGGGGCTTCCCAGAGCACAAATAAGGAAATTAAAAATTAGTTACTCTAAAAACTTTTGTCCTCTCTGGTTGTGATAACCAAGAGAGCCCGAGAAAGTCCTACCTGACTAGGGAGGGATAGCAAGGGAGAGAACAACTGAGGATCATTGTTGTGGGAGAGTAGGTTGGTGACTAGTACACGAACAGGAGGGACAACTCCTTCCTGTCTGTTATAGGAGGATGACATGATTTCTAGTTGGTCCATGTTGACTACTTAAGAGGCAGGAGTCCTTTAGCTGCTGCTAGGAGGGCAACATCTACTCACAATACATGGCAAGATCAGAGGAGCCATGATAGTAGTTGTCCAAGTCTGTTGTCCATGGAGGAGCAGTCAAATGAGTCCAAGTGCAACCAGGAGAAACAAAGACATCGTCCAAGATAGAGTGTACATCTACATCGATGATGATTGTCAGTGGACTTGCTCTAGGACCAGGTCTATCTTTGTGAAACTATCCTTCCCATTGCATAGTTATTGATGCGAAATGTTGGTTAATGGGAATTATGTCAGTAAAAATTTTTTTTTCTGCCTATCTAATGTCATATTTCCATATAGTAGTATCAGATCCACATCAAATAATTATGTTTTGGGATAATCAATATGATCAGATTTTGGTTTTACTGTGCTTATTTATTGCATGCGATGTGAGTATTTAAACTGGTAGATGTGCACATCCATCTTATCACCACATAAAGAACCCAAATATATATACATACATACATACATACATACATATATATATATATATATATATATATATATATATATATAGAGAGAGAGAGAGAGAGAGAGAGAGTCATGCTAGTGTACACTCGAGTGTACCGGAGACACCGTACACCTTAGTCATTTTCAAAGATGTAGTAATTTTTTGAAAAATCTAAACTGTTGATCTTCTTAAATATCTTAAGAACATACTATGTAATAAATTTCATCTCATTCGGGCACTTATAGGTCATGCATCTAAAGGAGACAAAAATCATGCATTTCAAATTAGTTTTGTGTGTTGATTTTGTTGTCCTTGGATGAGTGACTTACACTCATCCAAATGAGCTCCAATTTTGTATGTGACCTATTATTTTTGTAACCATGAATATCAATGGATTAGATTTTAGAAAATATGGTCTATATAGGCAAACAACATTGGGGTGTACAGCGTGATCTGTATACTTGAGTGTATTCTATCATGACTCTCTCTCTCTCTCTCTCTCTATATATATATATATATATATATATATATATATATATATATATATGCAATTTACATGTATCTCCATAAAATTAGTTTTGATGGTGGATGTGAAGCATGGTTATGGCCAAAACCCCAGATTTGTGTGTGTATGGTTGTGATTATTTATTCTTGTTGTTAATCGATCTGTGTACTGAGCCTCCCTCTCCTTTCCAAATGTAAATTAATGATCTTCTTCCTATTTTCGCTCAAATGTGTTGGTAAGGTATGCCCATAGGACCAATCATATGATGATTGACATGGAATAATTACCTAAAAGGATTTGATTAATAATAACACACATATATATAAAGGAAAGCTTTCAAATCATCTCTTTCACTCAGTTATGAGATAATGAGGAGACAAAGTGAATGTCTAGAGAATAATATTACTCAATGATGTATGTCTTCAAGTATTAGCCTTGTTGAAATGAGATCATACGAATGTTAAGACTATATATACATATTCTTGTTATGTCCCTACTTGGTTGTTACTATGGAAGGTAGATAGACACCAATAACACATAAGACTAGATTGTGAGTTGGTTGATGACTAAATCTCACTAATTCATGATATGGCAACATCAAACCAAGCACAGAAATACATGTTAGGGAACAGTGTATCAGACAGACCCACCTTGAGAAAGACACATGGTTCTAGTAGTCACAGTCATCTCTCATAGTGAAGGAGGTGATTGTGATTCTTATACCTAAAATCACTACACTTGTCACATGTCATTGGGTACACTTTGACATACACTTTGCATCAAACGTAGTCCTGAAACATGTGTTGTTATAAAGGTGATGATTGGGTGACTTTGACACAGGGGAGTAGATTGTGAGTGATAGATATGGGATTTGTCCCTCCTATTGGAGTATGATATCATGGCCACTTGATTAGAAAAATTGAGAAATGCATGTGCATTCACATGTGAATCAATCTATGATATTGAGGTCACATTATCTCAGGAAGTCTGCTTTTGGTTCAAGAAACATGATTGAATGTTGAGAGGATGAGCTTCCATGACTCGAGTTCATCCTGGATATCAGAGATAAAGGAACTATAAAATCACTGCAACACCTTACACAGATTGTAGGTTGAAGTTTTTCTCCAACTTTCCATTCACTTGGTGCGACTTGGCACCATTCTTTGCTTGTGATGTCATAAGCTAGTTATGGACATTCACTTCCAATGTGACATGGGACCTATAGGGTCACACACATAGGAACTCATCTAGACAAGGAGTTTGATCTTGAATGACAGTTGGATTGATTACTTTAGTGTTTGGGTATTCAATTCACACAACAAATCACTTGGTTGGCTGACCAAGTCTACCAAATGACCATCTTACTGGGTGAAATAGTCATTTGGGCAGTTAAATGGGCATCTCAAGTAGTTGATACGCTCATTTGGGGGTCAGGTTGATCGAAGTTCAAATTGTCTTAGTTATGTCCTTGAATTGACTAGTTGAATATGATTGAACCGACCAATTCATCTCAACTCATAAGATGACCGTATGGGTGAGTGAGATGGGCATCTCACCTGGGTGAGATGGCCCGGTTGGGGCCGAACGAAGATTTTAGATGTTCCCCAAATAGTTTTGATTTCATATATGAGAGCAAGTAAAATTAATATGTATATTAATTGGAATCAAAATTTCCAAGTTCTTGTGCGATTGAGAAACTGCCAGATGGTTGTTTGGCAGTGCGAGACGACCGCCTTACACACAAGATGACCAACTAGGTGTGCAAAATGGTTGTTTCAACTGTTACAGGTTGTGAAAGTTTAAGTTCTTATGGTCCTTTCCACTCCCACACAATCCCGTACAGATTGGGAACCCTAACCCTAACTTCGCCTATAAAAGGAGGGGTACTAGGGGATTCCCAAGACACAACATAGACAATTGTGAATTAGTTTCTCTGATAAATGTTATCCTCTCTGGTTTTGGTAACCAAGAGAGCCCAAGAAAGTCCTACCCAACTAGGGAGGGATAGCCATAGGAGAGAAGAACTGATTGTTGTGGCTGTGGGGGAGCAGGTTGGTGACTAGTACACCAACAGGAGCAACAACTCCTTCCTGTCCATTCTTGGTGAATGATAGGAGTTCTAGTTGGCATGTGTGGACTACTATAGAGACATGAGTCCTTTGTCTACTTCTCAGAGAGAAAAGTCAACCTACAGTCCATGGTGAGACCACTAGAGTCACTATAGAGGTTTCACATACGTTGTTCGTGGTGAAGACCACGAGTTACACAACCACCTTACAAGAGACACTAGTCATTAGTTGCAAAGAAGTGAGTTTTGTCACTGGACTTGCTCTAGGACCATGTATAACTCGCTAAAATCATCCTTCCTATTTTATAGCAATTGACATGATCTTACTGTTATGGGCATACATATAGATAAAAAAAATCCACTACTATACTCTGTGCTCGTATGTGATGACCTGAATTTTTAGGGTTTCTATGACCAATATAGTATATGAAGTCCAAGGACGTTCCTGGTTGGTTAATCCCAAGGTAGGGTGTTTTCCTTTATTTTTTAGAATTGGTTCCTTCTATCCCAAAAGTATAGCTCTAGTGCCGTTAGAGGTTCAAAAACATCTATCCAAGGCCATTTATGCACATGGAGATGATTAACACTAGTTCTTAGTTGATTTAGATGGCATATGAAGTTAAGTATCTAATGAAGTATACATGGATTCATATGACTCAATAATGAAACCAAGGATGCATCATGGCCCATGCTATGTAGGTTGAATTTGTTTTGATGATGTTACATGTAAATTGAGCTAAAGTGTAAGTTCAATATACTTATACATGTACCCCTCTAGAGTTTTTTTTAATTGAAGGACCAAATAATCAAGTTTGGGTACCAAGCATTTTCTTAAGGTGTAGTATCCTATAAGGACTCTTGGGGTTCAACTTTAGAGTCAAATCCTGTCCCTAAAAGGAGCAATTTAGGTTCAAACATTGCAAACAAATGTTGAATTATATGAATTGAGGACATTGATGGTATAAATGAGGTCCAACATTGGCCTTTTGTTATTTAGTACCTAGGCATGTAACACTTGTGTGTCAAGTTTTGGATTCGGCCTTTGCGTTTGCATGGTTTCTCAGTCAACCTTCCATGCTAATCAAATGTGGAGTCATCTTCTAACTTCGAGAAGCAAGCAGCCTGAGATCTAGATCAAGGGCCTAACTGACAGGCTTTTAGACACTTGAATAGATCAATAAGATTTGTGATAATCGGAGGTCTCTAATGACTCCTCAGTGAAGCCATTTTGTGTAGTAGAGAGATAGAAGAATATCCCCAGTTTCTCTGCCCCTTCTCAGGATATCCCAAAGGCTGAGAGGAAGAAGAAATAAAAGGTGGAGGGGTTAGAAGAGGTGTGTAGTTGGGGAAAAGAAAACATACCCAATGCCTACCTGAATCAACCAAACCACCTACAACCTAGAACTTTGGCACCCTCTACCCTGACAATCAGTACCTAGGAGGGAGAAGAAGGCAAGATTGGGGAGAAGGAAATCCTCTTGCCCTTTCATCTTCGAGTTCATCCTGGAGTTCAAGACGTTATTGTGATGCCTTGAATGCTTCCTGTATGAGTAGAGAGTCATGAAGCTCTCCCCCTTTTATATCCCACTATGGTGATGCCCAATTACCAAACTCATAGCTCCTTCCCTAACAACCACATAATGGTCGCACTTGAGGCCAAGATGTCGAACCCTCTACCTCCCTCAATCTAGTGATCTGCAATGGGATTGGAAAGTTGCCCATGATGCCAACGTGACCCTCATTGGGGTGTCAGTATCACGAAGATGCTCTCACACATAGGAAACAAAGGTTAGACCTGGAAAAAGGATCATCACATGTAACCAGAGATAAAGGAGCAGCCAATGTTCTTCTTTGGTGAGTACTAACCCAAGTGAGCCATTTGGGATCTAGACGTCGGGGGCCAGCTGCTACACATTCCTCACTACTTCCTCCTTGTAAGGCAGCCGAGAGTGCTTCCATCACAAGAAGGTGATGTGCTATGAGAATATGAAGGAGAGATTGGACGTGTGCGCGGTGAGCTGGTGTAGGAGATTCCAACACGCACAGGCTGGAGGAGGAGGCAACCTCATATGCTCGACAAAATTCTTGCCGCAGTGGCGCACAAAGGGCACCAGTAGAAGATCACGACTGGGGGTGCATGCGAGATCGTGAGGCTCATGTGGGAGAGAAAACAAGCCAGGAAGGTCGAGAGCCTGGCGGATTCATGCCATAGATTTGGCCACTATTAACCTCTGCCAATGGTAATGTTTATTAATATTCCATGAAAATGTCTTTTTCTTAAGAAAATCACTAAAAATAGATACCATGGCCAATAAATTCTGCCAAAATACTCTCAGCCTCAGGAAATTATTCTCCTCATTATTGAATGATTAGATTAGCCTTTTGAAGAATAATTATATTATGTTTCTAATATAGATGGTAATTCTTCTTTTAGGGTTCATTTAATTTGTATAATCAACATATAATGTATATTAATTTTGAAAAATAATCATGAATCTTGAGATCATATGGAACTGAAAGTTGGACTCTAATCTAATTATTATAATAGAATAATAGGTCTTTCCTCATTAATGACTAATGAGAATGTTTAAACCTCAATCTAATTCTAGAAGATAGCGTAAGCATCAAAAAATTATGAAAATAGAACCATACCTAAATTATGATCTCATGATCAGTAGAAAAATACCAGACACATGTTTCAGGTCAATAAAACCTAGGTTTGACCTAAACTCTAATTTGGACCTAAAAATGCTAAGAATAATAATGATCATATATTAATGATGGTCAATTCTATTTAATTAGGTCATGGACAAAGTTCTAGATGATCATGGATGTATAATGAATCTCTAAACTCTGGTGCATGGATATAATTATATTACTAGTTTTGCTAGATGATATAAGTATGTGTACTTGCTTGCATTTATTTGCATAAACTTGCTTGGATGTGCATATATTATGGTATTCCTCCACCTTAAACATTAGAACATTAAAGAAAGAAAATTAAATGTAGTTACTGATGGTGTTCATTAATCTCGAGAGAGGGAGTGTATTAATGTTGACTAGCACCTCCCTAATGGTACATGGTACGTGGATAGATTTGTAATGGTACAAGGTACATGGGGATTGGGCCCAATAATATATGTGATTTTGTGCTAAGTCCCACATAGTAATGCATGTTTATTGAAATATGGCTAATAAATTGGGTTTACCTGATTCTCTGCCTTAAATAATGTTTTCCTTTTTATTTTCTTGTTTCTTCAATAATTTCAAGTATGCCAACATAGTATATATATCTTTTCAACCACGTACAAACTTTATGTTGATTCATCTATTTTACATATTTTGTAGGTTCATAGCTAGCATGGGAGAAAAGATGTGAGTGAGCAGTTGTACAAGTTGTACCTATGGTGTAGATCCTAGTTAGCATACATGTTTATAAACTTATAAATCTTCATACGATATGTAATTGTAAATCGTGTTGTAATAATTAATTTTGTTATATACACATGTTGAAATGTTGAGAATTTTATGGTGTATGTCTATATTTGTATGTTCATGTATGTGTATGTCACTTCCACATCGCACTTTGATACATTGAGTAACATTTTTGGAGTTATTCATCTTGTCCTCACACCGTTACGAGAAGGTGAAATCTGGGGATGTCACAGTTGGTATTAGAGCATGAACAATAGCTACACCTGACAATTGCTCACCATGAACCAAAAAAATTAAATTGCACTTTTCACTTTAAACCCTAGAAACTTACTAAGTTGTTCTATAGGAATAAGGTTTGACTCAGCCTCTAAGTTAGAACTTAGATGTTTGAGAGCTAGGTTTAGATAGGTGTGTGAAACCCTTTCCCTATAGAGCTCATATGTATTGGGTAGCTACACTAGTCTACACTTTTTTCTCACCGTTGTACTAGGTGACATGGCACTGGACTATCTTTTATGTGTGGGACATTCAGTTTTGTTGATTTGGTTTATTTTCCAATTGGCTCGAGCCTCGATAGTTTTCTATGACATTTTCTTTCTCAGAGAAAAAGTATATAATATTTAATTATATATGTAAATATGAAAATATGTCCTTCACACAAGAGAGTATGAGGTGTTCATGTAGCCTAAGTGAAAGGGAGTGACATCAGTCTAGAAGAGAGAGTATATCTAGATTAGATGTCTAGAGCCTTATTAGAATGTGACAGTTAGAGTGGATGATTAATTTATATATGAAATAAGCATGTGTAGTCTTAGCTAAGTTTGATCTTCGATGGTATAAGTTTCCTGATAAAGAATTAAGTTGTATATGAGCTGAATCCAATTTTGAAGTTTCTAAGATAAGTATTGATGATGAAAGTACTTTCCCATGTCTTACTTAAGATGAGCTAAGTTAAGATAAAGTTGACTATGCATGAGCCTCACGCTCTTTTACAAAGGAGGACCTCCAGTGTTAGGACAAGATACATGATGAACTCCAGAGAGAGTGATACCCACAAGGAGAGGGTCATAGGACCTACCCTTCAATATATGAAAAGTATGAGATATATGTGAAATGATGTGTCTTAAGCTAGATTACTCTTGAGTAGATGGGTTGAGTCCTTTTGCATGATTCAATCCTATATGTGAGAGTTGGGTAAAAAATTGATGGGTAGGTGACTCATAATGAGAAAGTCAATCCTTTTGGTTGAGTTAGGTCCTAGCTTGAGTGACATATGTTTTTGCATCTCATATTAGCTGCAAGTGAGGTGATATATGAACTCTGGTACTGAGAGTAAAATTCATTGTGCATAAGATATGGATAAATGTTGCTCGTTCCACTTCTTTTTCTTTATATATGGTACTAGAATCCTCACTTGAGCTAGATAGATAAGTTTTTATATGAGGAGTCACTCATACAATCTCGACCTATTCTGTATTCCCTTCCTATATCATACATGTAATATCCAAGTTTGAAATCATGATAACACTGGATTACTATATTCTCTTTCCCTCTATATCATACATGAAAGATATAAGTCTAAAATCCTGAGCTAGAAATAAATTATCTTTGGATCATGGTTTACATGATCACAACATATAGTTCTTAACTTCAAATATTTTGACTCTAAGCTTCTAGTTTGGTAATAACTCTTAAATAATAGGGGGAAATCTTGATACACAAATATGAATATCAGTTCCCTCTAATAATGCAATCCTAGGATGATATTGAGCATAAACAGAAATAAAGATTTTAGGTATGATGATTTCAGTAGTTAATGAATTGAAACCTCAATATCACCTTGCATGCTTTAATGGGGTGAAAGGTGAAACCCTTACTAACACCTTCTCAACTCTATATGAGTAAGTAAATCCCTAATTATTAAGGTAATAAGGGATGTAAATCCTAGAATAATAGAATGTCAAGTTATGACTAAGCCATTATATGATGCTTCAACTCTTAAAACAATTGTTATGTGTCAACCTATATAAGGTGGGGTGGGTACACCCTAGGACGAAACAGAACCTAATATCTCATCTTGGGATACATATAGAAATATGAGAACCTTGGTACCTATAAGTGTGACCTTTATGAAGTTGGATACTTTGATATCACCTTAAGCATGACATTAGTTGAATTTCGAGGATGAAATTCCATATAAGGTGGGGCGAATGTGATGACCCAATTTTTTAGGGTTTCTATAACCAGTATAGTATTTGAGGATGTTCCTTGTTGGTTAATCCCAAGGTATGGTGTTTTTTTTTCTATTTTTCAAAAATGATTCCTTTTGTCCCAAAATTATAGCTCTGGTGCCATTAGAGGTTAAAAAACATCTATCCAAGGCCATTTATTCACATGGAGACAATTAACACTAGTTAGTAGTTGATTTAGATAACATATGAAGTTAAGTATCCAATGAAGTATACATGGATTCATATGACTCAATAATGAAACCAAGGATACATCATGGTCCATGCTATGTACGTTGAATTTGTTTCGATGATGTTAGAGATAAATTGAGTTATAGTGTAAGTTCAATATACTTATACATGTACCCCTCTGAAGTACTTTTTTAATTGAAGAACCAAATAATCAATTTTGGGTACCAAGCATTTACTTAAGGTGTAGTATCCTATGAGGACTCTTGGGGTTCAATTTTAGAGTCAAATCATGGCCCTTCAAGGCACTATTTAGGTTTGAACATTGCAAATAAATGTTGAATTATATGAATAGAGGGCATTGATGGTATAAATGAGGTCCGACATTGCTCTTTTGTTATTTAGTGCCTAGGCACGTAACACTTGTGCATCTTGCTTTGTGCATGACGTTTGGGTTTGTGTGGTTTCTCGGTCACCCTTACATGCTAATCAAATGTGGAGTCATCTTCTAACTCCGAGAAGCAAGGAGCCTGAGATCCAGATCAAGGGCCTAACTGGAAGGCTTTTAGATGCTTGAACAGATCAACAAGATTCATGATAATTTGAGGCCTCTCACGACTCCTCAATGAAGCCATTTTGTGTAGTAGAGAGATAGAAGAATCTCCTCAGTTTCTCTACCCCTTTTTGGATTTCACAAAGGACGGGAGGGAAGAAGAAATAGAAGGTGGAGGGGTTATAAGATGTGTGTAGTTGGAGAAAAGAAAACATACCCAATGCCTACCTGAATCAACCAAACCACCTACAACATGGAACCATGGCACCCTCTACCCTAAAAAACCCAGTTAGTTGGAAGGAGAAGAAGGAAACATTGGGGAGAAGGAAATCCTCATGCCCTTTCATCCTAGAGGTTGAGACATTACTGTGATGCCTTGAATGCTTCTTGTATGAGCAGAAAGTCATGAAGCTCTCCCCCTTTCCTATCCCACTACGGTGATGCCTAATTACCAAACCCATAGCTCCTTCCTGGAAAACCATAGAATAGTCACACTTGAGGCCAAGTTGTAGACCCCTCTACCTCCCTTAATCTGGTGACCCGAGATGGGATTGGCAAGTTGCATCATGATGCCCGTGTGACCCTCGTCGGGATGTCTTTATTATGACGGTGCTCTCACACATAGGAAGGAGAGGTCAGACTTGGAAAATAGGAGCATCATGCATGACTAGAGAGAAAGGAGTAGCCAATGTTCTTCCGTGGTGAGTCCCAACCCAAGTCAGCTATTTGGGATCTAGACGTGGGGGGGGGCAGCCATTGCAAATTCCTCATTGCTTCCTCCTTCGGAGGCATCAGGAGCACTTCCATCACGATAAGGGGATGCACTCTTAGAATGTGAAGGAGAGACTAGATGTGTGTGTGGTGAGCCGGTGTAAGAGATTCCATCACAAACAATTTGAAGGAGGTGGTGACCTCGTATGCTCGCCAGGGTTCTTTCTGTAGCGATGCAAAAAGGGCACTAGTAGAAGATCACGTTTGGGGTCATGCACGAGATCGTGATTCTTTCCTAGGAGAGCAAACAAGCTAGGTGGGTCTACAGGTCAAGAGCCTGGTAGATTCATGTCATAGATCCAACCACTGTTGACCTTCCTCATAGGTAATCTTTATTAACATTCCTAGAAAATGTCTTTTTCATAAGAAAATCACCAAAAATACATACCATGGCCAATAGATTCCCCCAAAATACCCTCAACCTCAGGAAATTATCCTCTTCATTACTAGATGATTAGATCAAGATTTTGAAGAATAATTAATGTATGTTTCTAATATAGAAGA
Organism: Alisma plantago-aquatica; assembly: GCA_963693085.1. Classification (NCBI taxonomy): domain Eukaryota; kingdom Viridiplantae; phylum Streptophyta; class Magnoliopsida; order Alismatales; family Alismataceae; genus Alisma; species Alisma plantago-aquatica. The sequence continues at coordinate 374,624,112 of OY856410.1, read as the reverse complement.
TAATTCTTCTTTTAGGGTTCATTTAATTTGTATAATCAACATATAATGTATATTAATTTTGAGAAAAATAATCCTCAATCATGATATCATATGAAATTGAAAGATGGAATCCAATCTGATTATTATGATAGAATAATAGGTCTTTCCTCATTAATGACTAATTAGATGGTTTAAAACTCATTCTAATTCTAGAAGATAATGTAAGCATCAGAAAATTATGAAAATAGAAGAAGACCTAAATTATGATCTCTCGATCAGTAGAAAAATACCAGACACATGTTCTGGGTCAATAATACCTAGGTTTGACCTAAACCTAATTTAGACCTAAAAATGCTAAGAATAATAATGATCATTTATTAATGATGCTCAATTATATTTAATTAGCTCATGGACAAAGTTCTAGAGGATCATGGATGTATAATGAATCTCTAAACTCAGGTACATGGATATAATTATATGACTAGTTTTTTTAGATGATATAAGTATGTGTACTTGCTTGCATTTATTTGGATAAACTTGCTTGGATGTGTATATATTATGATACCCCTCTGTCTTAAACATTAGAACATTAAAGAAAGAAAATGAAATGTAGATACTAATGGTGTTCAATAATCTCCTATTAGAGAGGTAAAGTGTGAATGTTGACTAGCACCTCCCTAATGGTACATGGTACGTGGGGAGATCCCTAGTTGTACAAGGTACGCTCGGACTGGGCACAACAATATATGTGATGTTGTGCTAAGTCCACTATAGTAATGCATGTTTATTGAAATATGGATAACAACTGGGGTTTACCTAATTCTCCACCTTAAATAATATTTTCCTTTTTAGTTTCTTCTTTCTTCAAAAATTTCAAGTATGCATGCATAGTGTATATAACGACGTACCAACTTTATGTTGATTCGTCTGTTTCACGTATTTTCTAGGTTCAGAGCTAGCATGGGAGAAAAGACGTCAGTGAGAAATTGTACATGTTGTACCTATTGTGTATATCCTAGTTAGCATACATGTTCATAGACTTGTACATCTTCATTCGATATGTAATTGTGAATCGTGTTGTAATAATTCATTTTGTAATATACACATGTTGAATGTTGAGAATGTTATGGTGTATGTCTATATGTGTATGTTCATGTATGCATATGTCACTTTTGCATCGCACTTTGATACTTTGAGTAACATTTTCGAAGTTCCTCATCTCAGCCTCACGGGGTTACGAGAAGGTGTAATCTACAGACGTCACACTGTATTTCCCAATAGTGGTATCATAGCCACATCAATTTACTATATTTTAGGATAATTGATATGATCAGATTTTTGGTTTTACCATCTATTAATTTCATACGATGTGAATATTTAAAATTCTCTCATATGTGTATCTAATCAAAGACCACATAATCCCAAACTAATATATTTACATATATATGATATGATATATATGCAATTTACACATGTCACCCTAAAAGTTGTTTTGATGGTGGATGTGTAGCATGGTTATGGCCAATACCCTTTGTCTGTGTGTGGTTGGATGGTTTGGTTCCTTTTATCTCAGTCTTTGTACCAAGCCTCTACTTCCTCTTCTCAATTTAAAGTTCATGCTTTCCTACCTTTGCTCGCCTCGAATGTAACTTGAGGTTTCTCTTATTCAATGTAATAAAGTATCACTAGGATAAGTTTCTTTTCGTGCAACGAAATTGAATATGTTCATCGCCAGTTGAGATGACCAGTTCGTGAGATGATCTGACCGTCTAGAGGAACAAAGAGGATAGAGTGATGGAACTAGATGAATGCTTGGTGGGCCCAACCAATCGTCTAGAAGGAGTCCAGTCATCATTTGGACAGGAGCCAGACGGCCAGCCCTAAAGGCCCAACCTACCATTTGGAAGGAGTCTAAAGATTGGTTAGACAGGAGGACCAACTGACTAGCCAAGAGGCAAGACAATCGATTTAAAGGTTTGAACTGATCTACCCAGATTGGAAAGCACAGATCTACATCAACCGTAGGTTCATACATGCGATGTGAAGATTGACCTAGTGGTAGTAATTCCCTGTGGCTCCAAGGAATTACAAGTAGACATGGACATAACCATCACTTTTTGTTTTATATTGCATGTTTACGTTTTTGGATGTAGCATGTATATGATATGCACTATATATGTGGTGATTGGATACAGTATATGTATATATGATATATATATAATCCCTAAATCAAACATATTAAGTCTAATATGTCTTCAAATATCAATACACATGAAAAACTTATTTGACTAAGCGTAGGTTACGCCTCCGCATGGTGCGTCATCTACCTTCTAGAAGTGTGATGGTAATAATGTAGGTTTCGCCTCCACGGGGTGCATTATTATTCCATTGGCTATTGGGTTAGGCTTAACTGGTGATTCTCTGAGACTCTGAGCCCAGAGGCATAAAGATGATTATGGCAAGGAGTTGCGCATATTGTCTGTCCAAAATTGCATATGATGCAATTGGAAAAAGTTGCCTACCTTGATGGTTGACTATGTTTGCATTGTTGATCGGGCCATGGTTGAATACTCTGGGGTCTAACTCATTAGAAAATTGTTTTTTGTAATTTCCGAAATGATACTTGAGGGTTATCAATTTGCACAAAATAATGAGAATGATAATTAATTAAAGACCTAATTATCATCACCTAAAATTTAATCAAATCAAATTAAATCAAAATGAGTTTTGACAAACTTGAAAATTCTTTTGTAGAAACAAATGGCAACAACAAACAATAAGTTTTCTCTACAATTGGTCCTTGAGAAGGACAAACTTATTGGGAACAACTTCTACGACTGGTTCAGGATGCTAAAAATTGTTCTCACATAGGAGTGCAAGCTCTATGTCCTGGAAATGCCAGAACCATAGGAACCACCTCAAATGCACCAAAGGCTGACAAGGATGCTTATAAGAAGCATACTGAGGATGCCATGGATGTCAAGTGTCTGATGGTATGATCCATCAACCATGAGTTGCAAAGGCAGCATGAGAACATGGGGGTGTTTGAGATGGTCACACATCTCAAGAACATCATGCAAGATAAGAGAGATATGATGTCTCCAAGGCACTATTCAAATGTACCATGGTAAAAGGAGATACAGTAGGTCCTCATGTACTCAACCTCATTGGGTATGTGGAGAACCTAGATAGACTAGGATTCCCCTGGTGCCAAGAGTTGGCCTCTGATGTGATTCTACAGTCCCTACCAGAGTCATATATTCAGTCTGTCATGAACTACAACATGAACGACTTTGACAAGCTATTGACAAAATTGTTGGGCCTGTTGAGAACAACTGAAACACAAATGAAGAAAGACAATCCCAAATATATTAATGATCAACAAGATAAAGGGGAAGTTTAAAGGCAAAGGAAAATCTAAGAAGAGTTCTAAAGCTAGCTAAAAGCCCAAGTCTTCAGATCTCAAAGCAAAAGGTGATGTAAAGAAAGGAGGCAATTGCCACCATTGTCACCGGCCTGGACATTGGAAAAGGAATTTCCCACTCAAGATAGAGGAACTAAAGAAGAAGAAGGATGACACTGAGGCTGCCACTTCAGGTATAAACAACATAAGATAAATTTGATTACTTCTTCATTTGGTATGTGATACCAAATAGAGATATGACATAATGATGTGTAGAATTAGACAAGAAGTAACAAGTTTCATGGAAGGGAAAAGATGGACAAGGTGGAGCAAGTGTTGTGGAATTTGTACTCTAATTTATCTTAGCTCAATGGGCATGGAATAGAGTTATTAGAACTGCTATTTCATTATTCCATTAGAATTGAAACATTTTCTTTATGCATCTTTTATGGTCAAGGATGATTATCAATAAAGAATTGTTAGTGTTTCTATTTCAAAAGATATGATCTTGCATGGCATTGGCCATAAAACATCTTGTGATATTTATGTGAAATGATCCAAATTTGAAAGTTTATAATGTTTATACCAAAGGATTATAATTGATAACTCAAGACTATCATTAGCATTAGTCATCTTGTATGAATATGAGAATTGCATGCCTATAAAACATTTTGATGTTGATCTAAATTCCCTTGGTTATTGAACCTAAGGAAACATGCAAATCTTATTTATGCAAAAATATGATATGAAATCCTTCACTAGATGTAGTAGGAGGATAAGTCTTCCATTAGATCTCATACATATGATGCATGAAGATCTGATGGAATGAATGTTATAGATATACATTGTTTCATTTAATAGTAATATAATGATATGCACTCTGTAAAGTAGAAACATAAATCTCTTAAAGTGTTCAAGGAGATTATAAATGAAGTATAAATTTGACGAAAGTATTTAGAAACTTTGATGAGATCAAATGTTGAAATACTTTGCATCAATACCTTGAGAACCTTCAAAAGAACGAACTGTGATAGGTATCACAAGTCAAATTTGTCTGAACATAATAACGTGTCAGATTGAAGGAATTGTACCGTGATGAGTCATTATATAATTATCAATTAAATCTAGTCATTTATATCCTCACTAATATATACGTAACACTAAATAATGTACTGTCTGAATGGTTTATAAGACATCATATATGATATAATTTGGGAATGTCCCAACATTTCTAAAGGATTGAAACCTGCATTGAGAAAGTAGTTTCTTGGAAAAGGTTCATCCATAAACCATGATTGTTGCATAATACTATTACTCCCAATGCAATAGAAAATTGTTTTTTAGTAGGATAACTGAATTCCTAAAGAATTAGTGGGAGCAAAAGTAATTCTCAAAGTGTATGAGGCCAAAAAAGAGGACAATGAGAACAATGAGGATCACAAGTTGTTGTGGACATCTCAGGTTAATCATATAACATAGAACAAAATATTTCTAATAGAACACATCTAAGATTGGAGAATTGTGAATCCAACAATTCATATGTGTTGGTCATACACGATGAGCTAACTAGTCAAGTAGAAGCTATTTGTGAGCTATGTGGAATCATGCAAGATAACAAGGTAGGACCTTGATAGTTCCACCTAAAGGGGTAACACCTAAAGGGTGCAATAAGGTCTTATGATCAAGACCTACATGGATAACATAAAAGGATAGATTGATTGAAAAGATTTTCAAATCAATTCAAGTTGTTGAATTTGATAGAAATTTCTTTACCAATTGTCATGCTTGTTGTTGTAGTGGAAATAGGCTAAGATATTTGGCATATGCAGATTAGAACCAGATTCGTTAAGGGAATAAAACATAGGATGTGTACGTGACACAACCTAAAAAGTTATATAACTTCAAGAATGCAATAAAGTCCATAAACCACAAAATTCGATTTGGGATTGAAACAAGCAACTTAGAAATGAGATCTTTTGATTTGATAAGATAGTCAAAGATTTTGACTTGAATCAAGACAAAAGATGAAATCTATGTTTACAAAAGATTTAGTGGGAGCATATATGAATATTCCACATATGATGAGGAATAACATCTCAATATTGTGAATGTTGAGAACCGGAATGAAGGATAAGGTGAAACATCTTATGAGATAAGGATCGAGACCTATGGGATATCTCTTAAATGTTTCACAATGGAAATTTAACCACATAAAATAGCAATGTGTTGAAAGAGTTCAACATGGAAGGATTCAATGAGAGAGAATTCAGATTAGTTTGTCATGAACCCTATATTCCGATTCTTATGAAGAATGGAAATATCATGAATAAAGCTTCCATGGGCCATCCCAATAGTGGATCTATCATGTAAGCTATTAATAAGCTTATCCCATATAATCTTTTATGTTTTGGACTTGACAAGATGATATAAATTCCAATAAGGGTTATTGGAATGTCACTAAAATTATCCATTAATACTTGAGAAGTACTTAAGGATAAATTTCTAGTCAATAAGGATAGAAATAAGAGGAAGAGTTGGATGTAAAGAGTTACATCGATGCAAACTTCCATAATGACAAAAGATATCACAAATTAAAATATGTTTTATTTAAAAGGAATTTTTTTGATTAGTTGGAAAGGTTTCAAACTAATAGCCATTACTTCTATTCTATAATAGAATCAGAGTATACTTGTTTTGCGAACACAAAGTGATACTATATGGATCTAAAAGGTTCATATGATGAACTTATAGATGTTCTAATAATTGATGACTCATTAGAGATATTGTAACAACAATGGAGATAATTGTTAGGCAAGGAATATCATATATCATATTATGACAGTTTCATCTCAGAGCGAAGATATTAGAAACATGCAATATACCATCTATAAGCAAAGTGTTGCTAACCCACTAAATTGGCACTAGCGCAATAGAAGCATGTTGGACATGTTTAAGTCACTAAGGATGAGATATATTGGTGATTGACTCTAAGTGCAAGTGGGATTGTGTTGGTAAGGTATGCCCATAGAACCAATCATATGATGATTGACATGGCATAATTACATAAAAGGGTTTGATTATTAATAATAGCATATATAAATAAAGGCAAGCTTCCAATTCATTTTTTTTCACTCAGTTATGAGATAATGAGGAGACAGAGTGAATGTCAAGAGAATAATATTACTCAATGATATATGTCTTCAAGTATTAGCCTTTTTTAAATAAGATTATATGAATGTTAAGAGTACATATACATATTCACATTATGTCCCAGTCGGTTGTTACTGTGGAAGGTAGATAGACGCCAGTAACACATAAGACTGGAGTTTGAGTTGGCTGATGACTGAATCTCACTAAGTCATGATATGGCAATACAAACCAAGCACACATATAGATGTTAGGGAACAGTGTATCGGACAGACCCACCTTGAGAGAGACACATGGTTGTGGTGGTCACAATCATCTCTCATAGTGAAGGTGGTGATTGTGATTCTTAGACCTAAAATCACTGCACCCGTCACATGTCGTTGGATACGCTTTGACATCATCAAATGCAGTCTTGAAACATGGGTTGTTATAACAGTGAAGATTTGGTGACTTTAACACATGGGGATAGATAGTGAGTGATAGATATGGGATTTTTCCCTCCTACTAGAGTATGATATCCTGGCCACTTGATTAGCGAGATTGAGAAACACTTACGCATGCACATGTGAATCAATATATGATATTGAGGTCACATTATCTCAGACAATCTACTCTTCATTCAAGAAACATGAATTGAACATTGAGAGGATGACCTTCCATGCCTCGAGTTCATTCTAGATATCAGAGACAAAGGAATTATACAATCACTGCAACATCTTACACATTATGTAGGTTGAAGTTGTTCTCCATCTTTCCATTCACTTGGGTAGCACTGATGTGCAACTAGGCACTACTCTTTGCTTGTGATGTCATTATCTAGTGATGGTCATTCACTAGCCAACGTGACATGGGACCTATAGGTTCACACACATAGGAACTCATCTAGAAGAGGAGTTTGATCTTAAATGATAGTTGGATTGATTACTAAAGTGTTTATGTATTCAATTCACACAACAGATCGCTTGATTGGATGACCAAGTCTGCCCAACGACCATCTCACTGGGTGAGACAGTTGTTTGGGAGGCTACACGGGTGTCTCAAGTAGTTGAGACAACCGTTTGAGGGTCAGGTTGGTCGAAGTTCAAATTGGGTTAGTTCTACCCTTAAACCGACCCGTTCAATATGATTGAACCAACCGTCTCATCTCAACTCACCAGATGGGAATCTGGGTGAGTGAGACGGGTGTCTTCCGGGTGAGATGACCCACTTGAGGCCGAACGAAGGTTTGGTATGTTTCCCTAATAGTTTCGACTGCATATACTTGGAGAGAAAGTAAAATAAATATGTATATTAGTTGGAATCGAAATGGCCAAATTCATGTGCGATTGGAAAACTGCCAGCTGGGCGTTAGGCAGTGTGAGATGAATGTTTTTCACACCAGACGGCTATCTGGGTGATCTAAATGGCCATTTTGGCTGTAACAGGCTGCAAAAGTTCAAGTTCTTCCAGTCCTTTCCACACCCACACGATCCTATATAGATTGGGAACCCTAACCCTAACCTCACCTATAAAAGGAGGGGTATTGGGGGCTTCCCAAGACACAATATAGACAACTAAAATCAATTCCTCTGACAACTATTGTCCTCTCAGTTTGTGGTAACTAAGAGAGCCCAGGAAAGTCCTACCCTACTATAGAGGGATAGCCACAGGAGAGAATAAATGATCATTGGTGTTGTGAGAGAGCAGGTTGGTGACTAGTACACCAACGGGAGGGACAACTCCTTCCTATCTATTCTTAGTGAACGCCATGAGTTCTAGTTGGTAAATGTGGACTACTCTAAAGGCAGGAGCTCTTTGTTGCTACTTGGAGAGAAAAGTTAACCTACAGTACGTGGAGAGACCACTGGAGTCATTGTAGAGGTTGCACATAGGTTGTTTGTGGTGAAGACCAGGAGCTGCACAACCACTGTCCAAGAGGAACTAGTCAGTAGTTGCAAAAAATTGAGTTTTTTCACTGGACTTGCTCCAGGACTAGGTATAACTCTCTAAAACCATCCTTCCTATTTCATAGTAGTTGACGCGGTCTTATTGTTATGGGAATACAAATAGATAAAAATTTATTTTCGATTCCATACTTTGTGCCCTTATATATCAAAAGAATGTAACTCGAGGTTTTCTCCATATACAATGTAATAAGAAATAAGATAGTTTTAGTTTATGTTTTGACATGAGATAACAATCTTCACAAAGACAAAACAAGTCAATCGCGAGATGGCCCGATTGAATGGAGGATTGAGGAAGCCAGATGATAGGAGGATGAGTCGATGGACTGGTGGCCCAACCGATCGGCCAGTGGTGTCTAGATGCTGCTAGGACTTGAGAACCAGACGACCACTTAGAGAAGAGCACAACCAAGAGATCAGGAGGCGAGCTGACCAGTTCAAGAGTTGAACCGATCAACCCAGATTGGTTCGAGCACAAATCTTCAACAACAACATGTTGCATATGATATGGACCATAGGTGTTAGTAATTCCTTGTAGCTCTAAGGAATTACATTAGAATGACCATAACCATTGCTTGTGTGTTCTATTTATTGCATGTTCTTGTTTGTGTTTATAGAACGTATATGATGCGTACTATAATTATGTGGTGATTGGATAAAGTATATGTATTTATACATACAAATCCCCTCAAATAAAATATCAAGTCTTAGATGCTTTGACCAAGCGTAGGTTACACCTCCGTGTGGTGTGCCATCTATCTCATGAAGTGTGATGGTAATAATGTAGGTTTTGCCTTTGTGGGATGCATTATTATCGTGTTTTCTTTTGGAATAGGCTTGACTAGTGATTCTCAGAGCATCTGGGCCTGGAAGCATAAAGATGATCATGGCAAGGGGTTGTGCATATCATCTATATAGAATTACATATGATGCATTTGGCAAGAGTTGCCTACCTTGATGGTTGAATGTGTTTGTGGTGTTGATTGGGCCACAATCAAATTATCTTGGATTTGGCCCACTAGAATATTAAACTCTACAATATTCCAAATTAACATTGAGGGGTATCAATTCAAATAAATAGCAAGAGTGATAATAATTAAAGACATAATTAATATCATCAAACTTTTCAAATCAAATCAAATCAAAAGGATTTTGACAAATGAAAATTTTATTTGTAGAATTAAATGTCAAACAAAAACACGTTCTAGTTGCGATCAATCCTTTAGATGGACAAAATAGGATAAAGTTCCACAATTTGTTAAGGACTTTGAGAAGTGTTCTCATCAATGAGCAGAAGTTCTATGTCCTTGATAGACCAATGCTAGACGAACCCACTCCAAAGGCACCTAAGGCTAAATAGATGCTTATTGGAAGCATGTGAATGATGCCATAGACATTTGAATACCTAATGCTCTATTGTATGAGCTATGAGTTGCATGAACAACATGAAAACATGGACATTCTCGATATGATAACACATCTTAAGAATCATGTAAAGCAAAGAAGGTATAATGTCTTCAAAGTGCTAATTGAGTGCAAACTGACAAAGGGAGGTCCAGTAGAACCCCATGTGCTCAATGTGAGTGGACATGTGGAGTGACTGGGATTTCTCTTAGTTCAAGAGTTGACCATAGATATGATTATGTAAGTGTTGCATGAATCATATAGTCAGTTTATCAAATGCTTGGCATGTTGATGCTAATGCAATGAAGAAGAAGGACAAATCTATGATGGTGATCAACGAAAGTGTGTCCTAGGGCAAAACCAAGGCTAAGAGGTGTTCTTAAGCTAAGCTGAATCCCAAGTCTTCTGCACTCAATATATGGAGAAGGGTAAGTGTAAAAGGAATATGTCCTTTTACTTAAAGGATAAAGAAAAGAATGTGCCACCATTGTCACCTGTATGGCCATTCAAAAGAACTATCCTCCTTAGAGAGGATCTCAGGAAGAAGATGCAGATAGAGATCTCTACTTCAACACTTGAGAAGTAGTAAGCTAGAAATGTGCGGAGCAAGGCTTGCTGCCACTATAGTTGGAAACTGTCATTCATGGGCACATAATAGAATTAGTGAATTGCTATTACGCACTTGCCATTGAAGAAAGCATTAAATTTTTTGTATCACAAGAACATTATGTTTCATTTTAAAAGATATGATCTTATATGGCAATGCCCCATGTCTCACAAACTATACTTGATAGTTGTAAAGACAAATGTGTATGACACATATACTGAATGACTTGATGATTCAAAAAACTAAATACCTATAACACTATCATATAGAGGGCATAAAAAGAAATGCATTTCTAGAATCCATATGATGGTTAATGAGACTCTTTTGGTTATTTAACCAATAGAGACAAGCATGTTTATTTATTGGGCAATATGATGAGAGAATCTTCACTCTAAGTAGTGGGAGATCGACTATTCCATTAGGACTAATACATAGTGATGTACATAGACCTTTTAGAATGAATGCTAAAGGTAGTTACAAGTACTTCATTATATTTACTAATGCAATCAGTAGATATTGAAATTTGTATTTAATGAAATACATGTATGAATCTCCCAAAGCTTCAAGGAGATTATGAATGAAGTATGTAACTCACTTGGTAAAGTATTAAGATACATTGATGTCATCAATGTTGAAATATTTAATAAAGAGTTTGAGGACCTTCTGAAGAGATCGTGATAGTGTATCATGATGAACTCCACCTAAAACATACTTATTTGTTATAAAGAAGGTATCACACCCTATTAATTCATCGTGAGATTATCAATAAAATCTGGTTGATCTTACAATTTGGACTCATGTTTTACACTAAATACAATGTACCGTATTAAATGGTTCAAAAGACACCATATGAAATATAGCATGGGAAGTGTCACAATATGTCTTTCACAGTGATTAGGATTAAAAGCTTATATAAGAATTTTTTTTCGTAAAAGCTTTGTCCACAAAATCACATAAATATTGTTTTGTTAAATACTACTCTTATCCCAATATGACAACAAAGTGTTTGTTAGTCTGGATGATTGTATTCCTAAAAGGGAACTGATTTATAAAGGAATCAATGGGAGTAAAAGTAGAAGTAAAAATGTTCGAGATAAATAAGAAACCATTGAACCTAAAGAGGTAGTACATGAACAAGGAGAATCACAAACTGTTGTGGAATCTCAAGTTCCTTATGTAAACAAAGAACTCATAGTTCTAGTAGAACACACCTTAAGTTTGAAAGATTATGATATCTTATAGTTCAAAAAGGTAGTGGGTTGATCATAGAGATGAGTCAACAATCTACCTAGAAACTATTGAGGGACTAAAATCTGGGAAATGGCTTGATACCATGAGATCAATGATGGATTCAATGTAAACCAACAAGGTATGACCTTGGTGGATCCACCTGAAGGGGTAAAACCCATAGGGTGCATTTGGGTTCTGGAAGGAGACCAACATGGAAAGGTAGATTGGTTGTAAAGAGCTTCAAACAAGTTCAAGGTGTTGAACATGATCAAGTCTTTCACCAGTTATTGTGGTTGAATTCATTGGGATCATGCTTGCTATTGTATCTTATTATGACTAGTGAGATTTGACACATGCATGTTAAAATTGCATTCCTTGAATGGAATAATTATAAGGATGTGTATGTGACACAACCTAAAGGTTTTATAAATCTAATAATGCAAATAAAGTCTATAAGCTTCAAATATCAATCTGAGGATTGAAGCACGTATCTCAGACCTAGAATCTTCTATTTGACAAGATGATCAAAGAGATTGACTTGAGTCAAAATGAAGATGAAATCTATGATTACAAAAGATTTAGTGGGAGCACATTTATATTCCACATAATGATGGGGAATAATGTCCTTATCCTGCAAATGTTAAAATCTGGCAAGGAAAGTATCTTCTAGTTGAAGGGTTTAGGCAAAGCATCCTATGAGATAGGGATCGAGGTCTATAGAGATTGATTAGGAAAGCTTCTTGACCTAAGTAAGAGCACATACATTGGTAAGATCTTGAAGGGTTCAACATGCAATATGCAATGAGAGAAAACATGTCCATGATCCATGGAGTTAGTCTCTCGGGAGCCTACTATCCCAATTCTTATGAAGAAAAGGAACACATGGATAGATGTCATATGCATTCACAATTGGATATGTCTTAAATGCAATGTTATGTACTTATCCCATTATTTCATATGTATTGGATATGATGAGAAGATATCTAGTAATCTCGTATGTATTGGACATGACGAGAGGATATCCAATCATCTCATATGTATTTGACATGACGAGAAGACAATATATACCTACCTAGCAATCTCATATGTATTAGGCATGATGAGAGGGTATATGCTAGATGCCAGTGAGAGTCACTGAACTACCATAAATAAAATCTTTAGGTGCTTGTGAAGCGCCTAAAGGATTGGTTCCTTGGTTATGGTAATAAGGAAGATTTGGATGTACAGGGTTACATCCATGCAAGCTTCCAAACTGACAAAGTAATCACAATTTAAATTTATGTTTGACAAAAAAAATGAATTGTAAGCTAGAAAGGGTTATGGGATAATGAGAGTTATTTGAATCTACAAAAGAAGTCAAGTATCTCTATATTATAAGAACAACAGAAGATGTTGTATAGATCAAGAAGTTCATATAGGTGAACTTGTGTGAGGTTCCAATCATTGATGACACTGTAGAAATACTGACGACAACAATGGAGCTACTAGCTAGATTGGGGATCTCAGATAATATATTACAACACTTACATCTCATACGAGTAGTCATTCAACGAAGAGATGTGAAAAATTGCAAAATACCAAATTGAAGCAAATGTTTCTAAACCCACTATAAAAGCATTTTTGCATCAGAAGCATGATGGTCATGTTAGGTCACTCAGGATGAGATCCATGGGTTATTGTCTCTAAGTGCAAGTGGGAGTCTGTTGGTATGTATGCCCAGAGAGCCAATCATATGATTATTGTAATGGCATAACATGTAAATGATTTGATTAATAATAAAAGACAAGATTCCAATTGATTATGTTTCATTCAGTTATGAGATAATGATGGAACACTATAAATGTCTAGATAATGATATTACTCAATGACGTTTGTCTACAAGTATGTAATTGGATGAAATGAGATTATATGATGTTAAGAGTACATATGTACATTCTCATTATGTCCCTGACTAGTTGTTGTTGTGAAAGGTTGATAAACAACAATAAGAATTAAGATCAGAGTGGGGGTTGGTTGATGACTGAATCGCATTAGTCATCATATGGCAATGTCAAACCAAGCACATAGATACATGTTAGAGAATAGTGTATCAGATAGACCCACCGTTGGATGGATACATGAAAGCCATAATCATGGAAGCCATAGTCATCTCTCACAGTGATGGTGGTAGTTGTGGTTCTTAGACCTAAAATTACTGCACTCATAACATGTCGTTGGGTATACTTTGACATCATCAAACACAGTCCTGAATCATGAGTTGTTATAAAGGTGATGATTGGGTGACTTTGACACATGGGGATAGACTGTGAGTAATAGAGATGGGATTTGTCCCTCCTACAGGAGTATGATATCTAAGGCCTCTTGATTAGAAAGACTAAGAAAAGTATGGCCACACGCATGTGAGTCAATATGTGATATTGAGCTTACATATATCTTGTATAGTCTTCTCTGGTTCAAGAAACAAGATTGAATAATAATGAGGATGACTGCTCCATGCCTCTAGTTCAATCTGGATATCAGTGACAAAGGAACTATACAAACACTATAACACCATACACTGATTATAGGTTGAAGTTGTTCCCCAACTTTTCATTTACTTGGGTAGCAATGATGTGTGACTAGACAATGTTCATTGCTTGCATTGTCATAAGTTGTTATGGACATTCACTGCCAACACAACATGGGACCTATAGGGTCACACACATAGGAACTCATCTAGAAGAGGAGTTTGATCTTGAATGATGATTGAATTGATTAATAAAGTGTTTAGGTACTCAATTCATGCAAAAAAAACCAGCTGACTATAGTGTCGTACATTCAGTTCAAGTGTTGAGGCTATCGTTTGGAGTGTCAAATTGATTAGAACTGAATTGGTTGAGTTTTGTCTGAACTGGGAAGCGAGACGACCACTTCATAAAAGAGATACAAACATCTCATGGTCAAGAAGATCATTTCACAAAAATGACACAACCGTGTCACGAGAGTGAGATGCTCGATTCATAGAGAAATTTGAGTACATCAAGGATTAGTGATGATGTCATGGTGAGCATTAATTGTATTCAAATTGGCAATTCATGTGCAACTGGAAAACATCGTGAAATGACCATATCAAATGTGAGGCAACTTTATTAGTTTTGATATGAATGTTTCAGTGCACGCAGGTTGCAAAACTTCCAGAATTGTTTTGAAAATTTGAGATCTTTTGAGTCCTTCCACTCCTGCACAAACTGGGAACCCTAGCCTATATTATAAATAGAGGGGTAATGGGGTCTTCCCAGAGTACAACACAGACAATTGAGAATCAATTGCTCTGACAATTATTTTCCTCTCTAGTTGTGGTAACCAAGAGAGCCCAAGCAAGTCCTACCCGACTAGGGAGGGATAGCAAGGGAGAGAGCAACTGAGGATCATTGTAGTGGGAGAGCAAGTTGATGACCAGTACACCAATGGGAGGGGCAACTCCTTCCTATCTGTTCTATTAGGATGACATGAGTTCAAGTTGGCCCATGTGGACTAAGATAGAGGCATAAGTCCTTTGGCTACTGCTAGGAGGGCAACATCAAGACTATGGTGAGATTAGAGGAGCCGCTGCAGCAGTTGTCCAAGTTTGATATCCATGGTGGAGTAGTAAGATGAGTCCCAGTGCAACTAGGAGCTGCATAGACACCGTCCAAGATAGAGTGTGCATCTACATCAATGAGGATTGTCATTGGACTTGCTCCAGGACCAGGAATATCTTTATGAAACTATCCTTCCCTTTGCATAGTTATTGACGTGATCTTCTAGTTAATGGGAAATAAGTTAGTAAAAATTTTGTTTCCTCTGTCTATCTGATGCCATATTTCCCTACATCTAGGTCTTGCAAGAGGGGAAAAGAAAAATGGGGAAAATGAGAGGGAGATGATACTGATATGAAGCATATTTGAATTGGGAAAAAAGGGAGGATAAGGTCGGATCAGTGGATGCTAAGGGGGTGGTAGGTGGCAGCAGCACCTCAACCGCCGGTGGTGGTATGGATCTACAACACATTCCCCTGTCCATCAGATTGATATCTGATGCCTCAGATAGACCTTAAATGGAGAAGTGTGAGATAGTGGGACGTGCATAGATTGGGCCCAATTAGTCTAAAAATTGAGCTAAAATCAAGTAAATTCGAAGTAATCTCAGCCAAATTAAAAAGGCCAATACTTGGTCTATAATAGTCCATTTGAGGCAATTTTTGTACCTTTGGAAAGATAATTGAGTCCACTACGACATGGTATTGATTGCAAAGGCAAAATATCATGGT
Source organism: Alisma plantago-aquatica (assembly GCA_963693085.1). Classification (NCBI taxonomy): domain Eukaryota; kingdom Viridiplantae; phylum Streptophyta; class Magnoliopsida; order Alismatales; family Alismataceae; genus Alisma; species Alisma plantago-aquatica. Next base: position 374,608,111 of record OY856410.1, on the reverse strand, counting down.
TTTGAGTTTCAATATTAGATGCAATAAGGTGACATGACATAGCTTTATACTTAGTCTAAATGCTCAAATTAGAGCCACATACCATGAAAGTAGTCATCAAGGTGATCCAATTGGGTCATCAAAACACTCAAGTAATGTGATTAAAAGTAAATTGCGTGAGATGGGTCTCTTGAAGAGAGAGGGAGAAAGATTATAATATATGATAGAAATCCAGGTTGTCACAGGATCAGAGCCAAAGCAACAAGGACACAGATGGAGGAGATCTTTGTAATAGGATCATAGATGTTGAAGTAATCGACTCCTTCTTGATTCTTGTAACCATTGGCTACCAGCCTATCCTTAAAATTATATATGCTACCATATGCCTTTAATATATTTTAAAGACCCATCAATGGTTTTACAACTTGGAGGAAGATAAGTTTGAATCTATGTATGATTGTTTGCAATAGATTTTATTTCACTGTCAACAAATTCTTTCCAGAAACCAACATCTATGGATTTCATGACATTTTAATAGGTCTTAGGGTCTTCTTCTACTAATAAGGTGTAGAATTTAGAGCCAAAGTTCTTTGTTATTGCCTTTTACCCTGACTAAAGTCACTGGGAGGCTCAACCACTTCAAGGTTCAGGATTAGGTATGGGAATGTCGGTAATAGGAGTTGAATCTTTATTGGTTTTTGAATGTTATGAAGTTTTAACATTTGAAGTACATTTACCAATTTGTTAGGGAATAGTAGGTATGAAGGGAAAGATGTTTTCATAGTAAACAACATCTACATGTCCTATTTCTAGTATGGAGCTTGTTTTAATGTCAGGGATGTCTGACTTTATTACCAAAAATCTATTTGCATTGCTATTTTAAACATAACATATGAAAATGGTATCAAAAATTTAAGGACCAATATTTCTCATCTTATTTTTAGCGATTCTAACATTGTCCAAGCATCCCCACACTTTAAGGCACTTTAAAATAGGTTTCATGTTAAACCAAAGTTCATAAGGTATTTTCTCTATGTGTTTGAAAGGGATACAGTTCGACACATAGTTTGTAGTTAAAAGATCCTCCCCAACATTCTTTGATGTAGACTAGATTTGGATAACATGTTATTGACCATGTTTATCGAGGTTCTATTCTTTCTTTTGAGTACACAATTAGATTGTGGGTTCCATGGAGCAGTAGTTTCATGAATAACGTCATGATCTTCACATAACTATTTAAGTTAAATAGAAGTATATTCACCTCCTCTATCAGATCTAATCCTCTTAAGATTCTTCTAAGTTTGTTTTTTACTTGTGACTTATAAATTTTAATCTTTTTTCATTTTTTCATACTTAGATTTCAACAAGTAAATGCAATAGTGTTTTGAAAAATCATAAATAATGTCACAAAGTAGCGCATTCCATCATGAATAAGTATACACATATATTAATATGAACAAACTCAAGTAGTGATGTGCTCAATTCTATTGATCTAAAGGATTTTTCGGTAATTTGGCTTGAACATATACTTAACGCCTAACATCATTAGAGATTGGAGTCTTGGGAATTAAGTCCATGTGAACCATATATTTCATAGTATTCTTGCTCACATGTCCTATATGAGCAAGCCAAATATCAAAAGATATAGAAGTAGAAAGGGTACTCAAACAATTACCATTAATATGAGAAGTAACATTACAAGAAGAGACACATAGCTTAATTACACCCCCACAAGTGTACCAAACACCTATGCAAGAACCAATTGTAGAGATTACAACTTTGTCCCCTTGAAACAATAGAGTATAACCAAATGACATGATTAAGACTTCACTAACGAGGTTTTTCTTAAAACTAGGAACATGTAAAACATTTTGCAGTAGATGGACTTTCCAGATGTGAACTTTAGGTCAACACGTCCATAGCCTACAATTTGTTTCATGGACACATCATCACCCTAAGAGATCACACGAATGTTGTTTGCCTGATAGGAAGGAAAAGTAGAAGGATCATAGTAGATGTCACACTAGATTTCATCCAACAATTTTCACTAGAAGAAATGATAACACCAAGAACAAAAGAATTGGTGGTATCTAACCTTTCAGAAGAGGATGCATCCGCCCCCCCCCCCCCCCCACATTGATCATGTTCATTTATACATTCTTAGGGGTTTGTAAGGTTGCTTCCTTTGTCCTTTACGGTCCCTGCAAACATTTGCAAGATGACCAAGCTTGCCCACATGCATAACAAATGTGATGGCCCCCAAAATCAGAGTTCTTATTATGAGAAGGTTGCTTTCCTTTCTTGAAAGATTGCTTAGACGTAGGATTGAACATGTTTGGTTTATGATTGGTTTGACATAATCTACAAGATTGACAGGGGTATTGAACTTGATATCATTTTTTATGAGACGGAATTCAGTTTGAAGAGATTTCACTAACGAAGACATGGTTTACCTAACATGCCTACAACGAAGAGACTTGGCAAAGTTCTTCTAGGATGGAGGGAATTTTTGAATAAGGGCTGCACTTGCACATTTTCCTCAAGCTTATAATCACTAGAAATAGGCATTGAGATGATATTTTGGTACTCAAGTACTTGGGTTGGAACATCTCAAGAAGGCATATTATTCCAGCCCAACATCTTGCATTTCAAATTTATCATCCAAAGCTTGTCAAAGCTCAAGGGCGGAAGGTTTCTTGTGGTAGATGTCATAAAGCTCATCATAGAGAGCATACAAGATTCTACAATGAAAAAGGTAATCTAACTATTTGAGTATTTTGGTAGGAGAGGAGTATGGAGAAGATGGATAATGATATGTTTCAATCAAGGTATCAATAGCATTAAAGTATGGTTCATGTTCCTCAGATGGTGTGATAGTGGAAATTAGACTTAAGGAAGTGAGCCAAAACTTCATTATTTGCCCAATGATGGAAATATAAACCTATAAATGTTTTGGGCCTATGTCTTCCATAGTCATCATGATTCCAGGGTCCATATTATGTAAACAGTAATACCTGAATTAAAAACCAATGATAAAAAACTAGAGAGGCTATTTATCTTCACTAATGTTGGAAATATTTCATTTCTAGTTACTATTTAAGAAGTACATTTCATATATATGACAAAAATTAATCTGATCAGTAATAAGAATAAAGAAAAACTAAGTTTAGATGAGCATGTGGATGAAGGCGCATCACAAAGAACATTGTTATGAAGACAAATTCCACCGTTCCTAAGATCGAGCTTTACCAATAGCTTGCCTCCAAGATTCAATCACTCACAGCTCAAGTATTGCCTCCCAGTGCTAGAAAGAGGACATTGTCAAACAGTCCAATGGCCCTCAAATGTCGTCGAAAAATCACATCACAAGAATCTCACTCAGATGCACAATGATGGGTAGTATCAAGTGGAGAAGGAGGAAAACAAGATGGAAGAAGGTGAAGAAATGGACAAGAACAAGGTCGCACATTGCAGCAATGAGTAGTACACAACACCAATAATGGTCACACACATCATCTCTTGTTGTGTTGTTTCTAATTTTTGTTGTGTTAGAAATAGCTCAAACTTGTCCCTTTTATAGCTAGACGCATATAGTCAAGTTGGCAAACAAACAACCAAATTTTCTTCAACAATTATTGGATAGCAAGTCCCAAAATAATTAGTTTATTGGCAACACCCAAAACAGAACCGATGAGAAATAACAACTAATGAATTTGGATAGCTGTAATTCAACAAAATTTATGGTTTGAATGGATTAAAATATTACTTTTATTAGGAAATTAAAGAATGGAAAATTGTGCATCTTTAGATTTTCCAATGACATAATTAAAATAACGTCAAATGAAACAAAACAAAGAAATTTTGTTAAATAAAAATGTCAAATCACACGCATGTACCAAACTAAACTAGATTGGGTCAAGCAGGATGTGGTGGGGCTTGACGTGACATAGCGTCGTGAGGCGAGGTGCACGCATACGTGTGTGTTTGTTCAATTCGTAAAAGAACAATGCACCATTCAGTCCAATCAGCCTTAAATTCAAAAGCCCCAAGAAAGGTCCACAAGCATATGGTCTCCTCTCCCATCTAAGAGGATCCCTCTCACTTTAGAAGTGAGTAATGTGGGACTTACAATGGTTGAGAGGTTTGACATACAACTGAAACATGGATGGAATACAACAATACATCTTCATATGGTTCATGCATGGTTTCTTTTTCTCTAGAAAACCAATTCGATCATATACATTAATAGAGCAAAACGAATATAACATCTATTTTATAACTAATATCCACAATAAAACATATTAATAAATATCCAGAGGGTATAGCATCCTTTTGCGATGAATGCATCAAAATATTGAATGTTTTTGCTATTGAGGGTGAACAATTCAAAATTTTGATCCCATTTAACTGAAAGCAACAAATTATTTTGGGTGCACTCAATTGAAAGCAAGTAGAATTTAGTAGCATGTAAGTATGCATTGATCTTGGGATATGGATTATTTGTTCCAGATTAGTGGCCTAGGTTTTTATTTCTCAAGTTAGAACTTTGGATAGTAGTTTTGGGTTAGTGGTCTAGGTAATTGAAATATAAAAATTGCTAATATAGTTGAGGACTATCCCCTTGTAGGTAATTGAATTACATAATTTATTATATAAATCATAAATTCTATAAAATATCATTAGTACACTATAAAACATAACTAAAATGAAATTAAGAAGCACTATACATCATGGGACACATAATCTAGTATCTTACATATGGCCATGTTCACACACATGTAATCATCACTAGTATGTATGTGCATGCTCACAACTAGTGAAGGGATGAATCCCAAATTCCTATTTAAGCATGTGAGGTGCATTTCTAGGTGTCACAATAACCATAGACTCAATATCTTAACAGAAGAAATAATCAGAACTCTGGAAGCATATGGTGGTGTGAGAGAGAATGTAGGGTTTACAATAAATGATGATGGTGATCCTGGGAGGTAGTGTCAAGGTTCCATCCCGCTAGCTAGATCTGATTTACAACTGACATATGAAGGACGACAAAATCAATCTGGTAGCCTAGGAACTTCCATGATGCCTGTGAGAACTAGACTTATAATGCTATGGACTGAATGGGTTAGAAATATTGCTACTACTTCCTCGTTGTTGGGGAATAGTAATAGCCAAGGAGCTAACGAAGTAACTACTACTGGTACCAGAGGGAGAGGACAAGCATCCTATAAGGATTTGGTAGGGGGAACTGAAGAAGAAACACATGGATACATACATATGACATGGAATATATATATATATATATATATATATATATATATATATATATATCCACTTGAAACCAAACATCCTAATGAATTCCATGGTGGATGGTATTCCAGCCTTTGATATAAAGGAGGAAGGTTTAGTAGGTCTTCTTGAAACATGGAAATTTGTGGTAGTTCCTGAATTCTACCAAAGGATATAGGCTTCTTGACTCTAAGGAAAAAACTATGCTTAATGTGAAAACCGAATGAAGGCTTCAACCTTGTCAACTACTTGGTCCAACTCCAAAAGGTACAAGACTATTTGTGAGCCTTAACAGGAGGTCCCTAACTACATTTTGGTTTGTAATTCTGTACAAAGATGAAACCCATGTTTCTAACTGGAAAACATACATCCATAGAGGATGATGGTTAGGATGCGTATACCAAATCTACCTCTATACTTGTAACACATGCAATTCTTGAAGGAAGTAGGGAACAAATCCATAAGGAGAATTGAAGTTGATATGAATATTATAATGCAGGGGAGGTTTGCAAGAATTACAATTGAGATTGATTGGGGAAGCCTCTAATTTTAGTAGTATGGATTCTTGAAAGAGGACATATGATTCAATATGAGAACATTCCCTTTATCTACATGAGATGTGAAAAAAAAAGACACGTTGAGAAGGACTGTCTGAGGGGGTTTGAGGTCAACAGTTCCATGCAATCAAATAGTGTTGTCCAACCAAAGACTCGAATGTAGGAAGTGCAGAAAATGCATGGTTTCTCAGAAGGAATTCATGCCCAATCACTTCCAAGAAGACCAAGGAAATAGAATATGGACAAATCCAGTAAGAATAACCAATATACAAAATGGTTCCAATTGCTACAAGGCTAGGAGGTAGAAGTGGAGGATATTTCAGATGGGGAACATCTGCAATTCATAGATGATAATGACACTCATGGTATTGACTGGAGCAAGAGGAAGAGATGAACAAGGAATAATAGGACACAACAATAAGAATGTGATTATGATAAGTCAGTTAGTAACAATACAGAGAAGCATACCTCAGTTAGTAATGTGGATAAATCAATTAATCAAGGCGGAAATGAAGTGGGTGGTGAAGTCAATATACAACATATTATAGTAACCCTAATTGGAGATGAAACAACACACATAATAGAACATGAATAGAACCAATTTGAGTAAGGGGTATTCCATGCAGGCACAAGTGTGGTACAACATCCCAAAACTAGGTTTTTTAGAATAACAATAGTGTTGGAATACATCTTAGCAATCACAAAATAGTTCAACTACTGATAATCACTCATTTGCTTCAATGATACGGGGGAAACAAACACATCTCCATGATCTATAGGAGGAGGTGAATATGGAGGGAGGAGTACCAAACCTAGTTTCTAAATTATTATTTTTTCATGGAATACACATGGTATCTATCACTCTGATACTTAAAACGTAGTTAAGGAATTTGTTCAAAACTATAGGGTTACAATTCTTGGTCTGTGTGAACCACACACCAGTTGTAGTGATGTGTAGGGAATCATCAAGGACTTGAGGTTCTATAACTATAATGGAGTTGAAGCTGTGGGTTACTCTAGAGGGGTGTGCTTATTATGGAGGGGTGACAATCATAAGGTGGAAATAACCTTGATTCATCAACAATTTATTCATTGTAATGTTGACAACAACAAATAACTTATAATTATATAAGGAAGTATTCTTTAATTAGTGAGACACAAGTTGTGGAACCAACTGAGCAAATTGACAATAAACATAACCATAGAATGGATTACTATAGATGATTTTAATGCATATCTTATCCAAAGGAGAAAGTGGGGGGAAAGAGGTTCAATATGAGAAGCTATAATGATTGTGTTGAAGCCATTGTTGATCATGGACTTATTGAACTCATGCTGAGTGACCTTTTATGACTTTAAGATGATGTTTGTTGTAGTTGAAGCTTGACAGAGCGTAGGGAACGATGAACGGATAAAATAGGCATGTTCTTATAAAGTGGAAGAAGAAAAAGATAGGATTACTCTCATCATGCACCAATTTCTCTAGAAAATGGCTCAAGCAAGAGAGTAAGAAGAAGCCACGCTTGGGCACAGTGGAAAGATATCAGAAGTTTCAATGAAATGATCCACAAGGAGTGGAAGATGGTGATTATCTTTGGTCAAACAACACACAATTTCCTTAAAGAAGTTATGGTGTGGGACCAACAAGAAAATAAAATGGTTATCAGGAGGAAGAGGTTTATTTAAGTTCAATTACTTCTTACCCAGAAAGAACTTTCTAGAAAATATAGTGAAACATTGGAAAATAAAGTTATTGAATTACATGATGAATTGAAGGATATATTGAGAGATGAGGAAATAGAATGGCAACAAAAGGATAATTGTGATTGGTTTAAAATTAGGAGATGAGGAGAAAAAGTTTTTTCTTGCATATGTGAACATGAGGAGACATGAACAAGATTGTTCGGTTGAGTAGAGATGATGGGCAATGGATTGAAAATTAGGTGGAGTTAATATGTCATGCTATGAACTACTTAGAAAGTTTTCTTATAGATAATACAACTAGATCAAGACTAATTGAGTGTGGCATTTATCTAGGGTGGTTTCCCTATCTAGATGTTTAGTAGGTAGAATACATGGAAAAGACTCAGTGGATTGAAGTTCACAAATTTTTTAAATCGATGGTACCTTTGAAAGCTATAGGGTTGGATGGAATTTATGCTAAATTTTTATAAGCCAACTAGAACATTGTAAGGGATTCCATTTACATATTCATACAAGCACCATTTTAGGGTAGTATACTGGAGGAAAGATATACCAATTCTACCATCATCCTTATTCCCAAAAACTCATAGCCAAAGACCTGAAATCAGTTGAAACCAATTTTGTTAAATAATGTCTACATGAATCTCTTATCAAAGATTATAATAGCAAGGATGAAACTAGACCTTGAAATTGGGTGTACCTGAATCAAATCAGTTATATCCAGGAAGAAGGCTTATTAACAATGTGATGGTTGTCCATGGGATCATTCACACTATGGAAACCTCAATGTGAAAGAAGCATTATATGGTGATTAAGCTAGACTTGTCTAAAGAATATAAATAGATGAACTGGGAATTCATTGATGATGACCTTAAGTGCATGTCATTGCAATTATGCATGTTATCATTACTAAAAGGTCATCTATCCTTTGTGTGGTGATTTAATTAGAAGTTTAAACCAACAAAAGGATAAATGCAAGGCTATCCATTTTCACCTTACATTTTGTTATTGTACTTAAATAGATGGAGTCAATATATCTCCATGGAGGTTGAACAAAAGAAGTGGAAAACAATCAATTTCACAGGATGGATATTGCTTTTGTCCACACTCATTTCACAGATGATGTATCATTATTTGAACAAGTGTAATGACCACACTTTTCAACATCCCCCAATTAAGAAAATACCCAAGAAGTTGAGATACATTACCTAAAATTCCCAAGGATCCAATTTAGCCAAATAGCAAATAATTTCCATTAATTCAAATATTCTTTACAAAATTATCCTCTATGGAGTTACATGAATTTCTATCATCAAAACTGTACATATGAGAAGAAGTGTCTATCTGATCCTCCCTTAGATTTATGGCATTCAGGTAATTTCATATGGTTTATCATGTCTTGATATCTTCTTATCTTGCATTTACCTAAAAAGGTGTGAAACAAATCATGGACCATCATATTAAAGTATATAGTGTATGTGGGGTGCATACAAAAATGAACAAGTACATAACAACATATAATCAATCAATTACATGCAAATAAGAACTATAATTTGCTTTACATATCCTAACCCATACTAGATATGCTCTCTTGGGTGTGATCACTACCCCTCCAGGGCTCGTGTGTATCACCCCTCTATGCATATCATCCTAGGGTTCAAAATGTGATATCTGTTTTTATGTGATACTCATAGTGGCATTATAGTTGAATATAATGTAAATAAACACTCAATAGTTTATTTGTGAAATCTTCAAGAAACACTCGACAAACATGGAAAACTATTGTGGATAGTCATAATCATAATAATGTACTTCAATGGTGAGCCATGAACATCTTGCAATTATACTTCAAGTATATTCAATCAAGCCAATCAACAAATCCAAGCAATCAACAACTAATCTGCATGTGTGTGAAACCTAAAGTGTCACCATCATTTAATTTAGATTAAACCCTACTCGAGTCCTAAACTAGGGTTTTGGGTTGTCTCAAGATTTAGAATATGGAATATGGGTACAAACCCTAGTTCCATTACATATTAGTCATTAGGTATAACCCTAATTACAATACCCAACTTATTCTTTCATTATGGTCACTTAAATCAATTATGTTCATTACCAACATAGAAAGTTATAACCTTTGGCATCAAAACTCTAATTCTTCATATGCATGATTATTCATATTAGAAACTCTAATTATCATCATTAGGATCATAATCATGTTAAATTATAAATATATACAGAAGTATCAGATTACAACATGAATAAAAGTTTTTAGTGTGTTCAGCCCTAAGTCATCAACTCTAGCATTTCCAATTACTAATCATCACTTTAACACATATTTAACATTACTTTCGGAACTGGGATTAGAATTATGTATCATTCATATTTTATTTGTGTTCCTCTCATTTTTCAATTTAAAACCTCAATAATTTCATTAATATTAGATCTACCATTTAATTTCTACAATTTTCTCAAGGTGAAACATTATTGTCTAATCGGAGACATCCAAGTCAAAAACGTGAGTGCTTATCATTATTTCCATGTGGATCAGGCCAGGCCAATAGGCCACAACCACCTCAGCGTGTGGCTCACTCAGGTTCCACAGAGTACAAGGACTCTTTTTGGCCCTGTGCCTCTGGGTTTGGGACCTCACATGCCTGGGGTAGGAAGGTAATTCACTCCTCCCTCATCTTCTACCTTCATTCCTCTCTTCCTCTTGGTCAGGCCACTGAGTAAGTTAAGTGGGACATGGACCTCTTGCTTCTGTGCATATGAGGGTTAAGGAAAGGAGAAGTATCCATCATGAAACTTCACTAGTCTGAACGACGATAACCTAGAAGCCCAAAGTTAGCCTGTAGCTGGTCATAGGGATCCACAGAGAAGAGATAACATAGTTTTGGGAAGGAAAGTGGGTATTTGAGTTTCACGTAACTTCTTGGCTTGGATTTGTGAGAAGGATATGAGCCTTTTATAGGTAGAGCCTAGTACTGGTGGGGTGCTCACCTCTCTCAATGGAGATCGACTCCAGAGACAGATTGGGGAAAACCTAATATTGCACAAACACAGTGGAGGGAAGGGATGGGTAGGTTTTTACAGACCTCCTTAAGACTATGGGAAAGGTTTCAAAGCTTAATGGGGTCTAGGCAGAGAGAAGGAAAATGAAGACTGAAGGATGAGAATGACATATGGAAAAATGAGGAAGATGATATACAGAAGGTGGTGGTGGATTTTTTCACGAATCTCTTTAATTCCAACAACCCGGGGAACATGGAGGTGGCTACAAAGAGGCTTGTGTAGAAGATTGACACCGATGTGGCAAGACAACTGGAGGTTGATATCGCTGAGGAGGAAATATATGTTGCGCTCTCACAGATGCACCCAAATAAAGCACCCGGGATGGATGGGATGAAAGCTCTTTTTTTCCAAAAGTATTGGCACATTGTTGGGAAGGAGGTGGCTAGTTATATTAAAGGTTGGTGGCGGGGAAAAGAAGTATGGGGGAAGTTAATAGCACTCTGGTAGTCCTTATCCCAAATATCGAGAAGCCGACAACCATGGGGGAGTACTGACCTATCAGTCTTTGATGTGTCATTTATAAAATCGCCTCAAAAGTGGTAGCAAACAGGCTGAAACCGCATATGGAAAATATTATTTCGGAAAATCAAAGCGCCTTCATACCGGGACGGTTAATTACTGATAATGCTCTCATCGCGTATGAAGTTTTTTTACAAAATGAAGAACACAACACAAGGGGGAAGAACTACATTGCTCTCAAGCTTGATATGTCAAAGGTCTATGACAGAGTTGAATGAGATTTCCTAATGCATGTTATGCAATGCTTGGGGTTTAGAGAGAAGTGGAGGGAACGGGTCCATGATTGTGTCTCAACTGTTAGCCATGCCTTTTCCATCAACGGAGAATGGACCAGATTGATCAAGCCCACCCGCAGCCTTAGACAGGGAGATCCTCTCTCACCCTACCTTTTTATCCTTTGTGCGGATGCTTTCTCTACTCTACTTAGGACCACTGCAGATGATAATCTCATTCATGGGATTAAAGTTAGTAGATCGGCACCGAGTATTTCTCACCTTTTCTTTGTAGATGACAACATACGTTTTGCTCGAGCAACCACCGCAGAGTGCCTGAAAGTTGCTGAAATTATCAGCCAGTATGAACAGGCATCTGGACAGAAGCTAAATTATTCCAAGACAGAGGTCGTTTTCAGCAAGGGTACGTGTCACCGGAAAAGGGAGGAGATAAAGCAGCTGCTGCAAGTCAAGGAGGTAGATAGACATGCACGATACTTGGGTTTACCGACTGCCATTGGGAGGTCAAAGAAACTAGTTTTCAGCTACATTAAAGAGAGGATCTGGAGGAAAATTCAAGGCTGGGCAGAGAAGCTTTTATCAAAACTGGGGAAGGAGGTCTTCATCAAGGCAGTGGCACAGGCTATCCCTACATATGTTATGAGTGTTTTCCAGATTCTGATAGGTTTTCTTGAGGATATGCAAAGTATGATTGCAAGATGGTGGTGGGGGGCAAAAGGGGGTGAAAGAAATCTAGCTTGGCAAAGCTGGGAAAAGATGTGCTTACCAAAAAAGCAAGGTGGGATGGGATTCCGGAATTTGAACGTCTTCAACCAAGCTCTTATGGAAAAGAAATTATGGAGGATATACCAAAGGCCAAATTCTATGGTTACGAGAGTCTTAAAGGAAAGATATTTTCCTAACGACAACATCTGGACAGCTAGGCGAGGTTTTAATCCTAGCTACATGTGGAGAAGCATGTGGGGTGCAAAAGCACTTCTTGTGGAGGGTGTGGAATGGAGGGTGGGCTGGGGGACAAACATTAATATATGGAATGATTTGTGGATGCCGGGATAGGTGGAGACACTGGGAGTAGGGAAGAAGAGGTGAATGATGGTTGTACTATGGTATATGAGCTTATGAAGGAGGAGGGAAGAGAATGGGATGTTGATTTGATAAACGGGCTGTTCTCGAAGGAGGTGGCTGCAAAAATATTGGCTATTCCCATGAGCCCGAGAGCACCCATGGATTCTCTATATTGGTGGCCGACAGTGGGGGGAGAGTTCTCGGTGTGGTCAGCGTACTGGTTGGGTTTCTTAGGGAAGCATAATGCACGAGCACACTTAGCTTGTACGGGCGACCGGCTTTGGGAGCATATATGGTGGGAAGGGTGGGCACCCAAAGCTACCCATTTCTTAGGGCGGGTAGCTAATGGTGGCCTGGCGACTATGGGGAGGCTTTTTGACAGACATTGTGTCACAGACGTAAGATGCCAACTATGCTTTGTGGAGAAGGAGACAATATCTCACATGCTTTTTAGATGCCCGAGTGCTCAGGAGATCTGGGAGACGTTGCTGACCATGCTGCGGTGGACGGTGGATGACATATAGGACCTGCTGGTGGGGGAGGCACTGAGAATCATCCTGGAGGCGGGGAGCAGAGAGGATAGGGAGGAGATGGTTGCAGCTATGTGGGCGGCTTGGTCTACACGCAACCATAGGATGTTTGGGAAGGACAACTCAGGTGGCTGTGTGAAGAAGGCATCGCTGCTTGCCTTCATACGTGACCATATAGGAGGGGCGGCATGGGGAGGGGAGAGAAAGGAGGGGGGAAGACAACATGGGAGGAGAGCGAGGTGGATGGTGCCGGAGGAGGGGAGAGTTAAACTGAATGTGGATGCGTCGGTCGGAGAGGATGGCACAACAGCAGGTGGTATGGTGATTAGGGATAGCTTGGGCGCAATCCTTCCTATGGCGGGGAGAAAGTGGACACATGTACAAGGTGTTGACATGGCAGAGGTGCAAGGCATAGCGGAAGCTGTACAATGGGCGAGGAGCTGCGGGTACGAGAGATTGCAGGTTGAGACAGATTCTCAAACCATAGCTACCGGATTTGCTAGCAAGAGACTGAGAAGGGACTACCTTGGCAGTGTGTTGGATGATATTAGAGAGTTTAGCATGTCTTGTTCTTTCAATTCTTTACAGCATATTAGTCGTAATTGTAATGGGGTGGCCGATGCTATTGCATCCTACTCTCGTAGATTGACAGTTGAGTCCTTTTCTTTGTTTGACAACTTTCCTAGCCGTTTTGTATGTCTTGCTCAGGCTGATTTGGCCGGTTAAATAAAATGGGGCACGACACCTTAAAAAAAAATGATGAAAATATAAGAAATATGTGGAAATATGGATAATAGAATCATTATAAATGATATTTCGACTCCACATGGTTTCTAATGGTAAAAAGAATCAAAATAAAGAAAATAAAAGATTAAGAGAGAGAAAATATGCTTAAAATATTCCTTCGTAAGTGATAAATTTCTTATGAAGAAAAGTCTCTCATACTTTCGAGTTTGATTCCCAAAATTGGCACATAAAGTCATTATGGACTTCCACCTAAAATTTGGTTGAAAAAGGATGTATGGATTGAGAGTTATGGATTTTGCAAATTATCCTAAAGATAAGTATTAAATGAACCATTTATCCAATTAATCCGAAAATAGTGTTCTTGGTGCTTAGATGAGGGTCGTTGGATTTAGGATCCAACAGTGGCTGTTCTTTGTGCTCTTCTATTAGAAACAAGAAAAGAGGAACATGAAAGCAAGTCTTCGAGATCGATTTCCTCTACATGAGAGTTCTTTAAAGGTATCCCAATCAATTTGGGAGGGAATTTCGGTCTGAATCCACCCTAGTTTTGGGGTTTTTGGAAGGTAGGACGTTTTCCCCCAAAAGTTCTGATGGAGTCAAACACCATGGCTGCATATGTATAAGTCGTACCTGCATAAAGGGTGCTGCCCTCTTTGTGATGGGGGAGAAAGATGCGAACCAACTTGGATGAGTTCCAGGAACTCTCCACTGGCCTCATTTTTCCCGGAAGATTGCACGCAGGAGAGTCGTTCTTCAGGCTTAGTGCCTCCATTGGCGGCGTGATGATTCTCAGTGAAGAAGCCACTATCGCTGGCAGGAGAAGAGCCAGATGAGTTAGCGAGACTTGGCCGGAGGTAACTGTGAGCTCGGATGCTCCAGATCTACATCAAAGAAGATAGTCAATGCTCAGGTTGACCGGAGTCTGGCGCTAGCTCGCGAGTTAGTAGGTCGCGAGCTTGAAGGTGAAATAGAGAGAAAAGTGTCTCTTACCCCCAGAACGCGAGAAGGAGAGTAGGGACAAAAATGGTACAATGCTAGATCGGAGACCCTGTTCGTTGGAAAAGAGAATAGGAAGGACACATGGCGCTCTGCCATTGGCCAAGAGGTAGATAATTTACAAAATTTGTAGTTAATTATTGGTAGCTCCGATGGAAACCTGTAATACATGAATATTGCTAAGAAAAACATGAGGAATCCATTAAAAATATAATCAGACTATGTTTTTTCTTGTAATTTGAAAAGTACATAAAGTTGACTACTTTAATGCTTTAAATAGATCAAATCCCTAGATCATGATTATGGATGTATTTAATAGACTTAGTTGATGCTAGTAATCAAAGTCTGACTTAATTGCATAAATATGATGAAAGAGATCTAATTTGAGATATATGTTCATAGCTTGTGTATTTAGGGTTTCATGATCTTAATAGTGCATTAAAAGGGTTAAAAACCCTAATTTATGTAGTTATGAGATTTAATGAATCTAAAGATGAGAATCAATCTAGAAAGCATGAAAATAGTGTTATTGGACTAAATGTGGATAAATACCCTTAATTTGGTAATTAGGTTTTCCTAGTATATAAAAGTGGAATTAATGTTAATTTAGGGTTTGCTAACCTAGAAGATGTGAAATATAATAATTAGGGTTCCTTTGAGAATTGAACTATAATTCTTTGTTGAGTTGTCAATTCAAAGGAACCTGAACATGATAATTGGCCTTAATGATCTTGATATGAACTAAAAGGATAAGGTTGGTAGTTTAGTGTAAAAGAGATATACTTGACTTAATTGGAATTCAATCATGCATATGATGTTGAAATTAGGGTTTGTGGGCCAAAACTGCATTAAAAGTGATAATTGGATGGTAGAAGCTAAAACCCTAATAAAATCCTAAAAGGTGGCCTAGAAACCCTAATGTGGGACCCGAGTCAGTCTTGAGGATGTTTAATGACACATGGGTGTTATGCATTAATTTCAGGATCACAGATTCATTGCTTGATTGATTATTCTTACTTGGACATCAAGTACTCTAGATCAGGTATGTGTTTAAATTATGAATAACAGATTTATGCTTCACGGTGTTTTCAAGAAGATTCTTGATTGCTATGAAACCTAAACTGCTTGGTTGTTTCATTACTGCAATCTCATAAAGTGACTATGTGTGTAATAATTAAGTATAAGTGTGACTATCTCGAACCTACATGCCACCCTGATGTATGTTGCAAGACCAAGCCCCGGAGGGAAGGTCTGAGTTGGTCAAGCCCCAGAGGGAAGACCATTGGGCACCTCAAGAGGTGACCCCAGGCACCAAGCTCAGGATGGAGAAGGTGGCCTTATGTCCCTTGCAAGGACAAAACCCTGAGAGAGGGTAATCCAGGGTTTAGGGAAAAAGCGGTTGAGAAGTCACATTGAAAGTGTAATTTGGATTGTTAATCAATTATTTGCTATAATTAGGTTGTTAGAAACTATTTGTGATATTTTGTTTGTCCCCACATACCAGTATAGCAGTATATTGACCGACGTTTTGTTTGTCGGTGTTTTAGGTACAATTCTAAAAATGAACAAATAGTAAAGTGAAATCTATGAGGATGAATTCACATAATCCAATGGAGGATTAGATGGTTAGATTTATACTACGGATAGAAGTCTTCGATCCTATTTTGAAAAGGTATGCAAAAGTTTTATTTTATACCAACTTTCTAATTTAGTTAGTAGAATTTGATAATTATTTTTGATTAAATTGTTAAACCATTGATCCTGAATTTTGGGATAATGCCTCTGAACTCTTGGTCTCCCTTGATTGGGGGTTATTGGGAAGTGGGGTAATTACATTTGGTATCAAAGCCAATGGTTTCTCATTTAATCCCTAATAATTATTAAATTTTACAAACACTATAGAACCGAGGGAGTTATTAGAAGATTTTCCAAAGACTGAGGTTTCTAGAAAAGGATCATAGTCTGGGGGCTGGCAAGATTTTCCTCCACCCTGCTAGTCGGTCATGAGGACTCCCACATGTGGTGTAACTGCCTGGCCAAAGTCTGAGGTCTTGACTCAGAATTAGATACCTTTGGGACTCTCTCATCTATTTCGTCCCTTCTCAACCCTAATTCAATTAAGGTTCTATGGTTAAGGGTTTCTCTCTCTCCACACCCCTCTTGTGTTTAGGATAAGAGTAATAAGGATTAAGGAATCCCCCACCAAATAATGAAAAACATGTAAACAAGATGTCATGGACATAATCTTAATAGTTTAAGCGTAAACTAAAGATTAGTTATATGTTTAGGTTGCATGACATACCCTAAGGAGAGCACTGAGGTTAGGCCTTTTGTCAAGAGGATGAGGAGAGAGTCAACCTTAGAGGTAGAGACCTCTAGGAAGAGGTCGAGACCTGACACATCCTCTAAGGATGATGTTGATCCTAACCCTAAGTGGTTGTTAGGGAAAGAGGTGTCAAGATGCGCTAGACATCATGGTTGACCATGCATGTATTTACATGGGTTGACACGCATAAAGGCTTTGTGTACCCATGAGAAGCATGAGCTATGTGAAGTTGGTTGACCTAGTTCCTTTTGGCGACCCAACCTTGGAAGGGTCATACCTGTTAGGGTAAAAGATAGCCCCTTCATTGAAGATGATAGTGGTGACCATATAGAAACCCTTATGGGCATATATGAGCATGCACCTATGTAGGAGAGCACGTTAGTAGTGATGGAAGTAGGTTGAGACCTAGGCCAGAAGGGCATGCTGGATAGCTTATGAGATAAGCATGTAGAGCTTTGGATAATCTTGATCAAACATATGTTTGGATCATACATTTTACCCATGCAAGTGTATGCATATATCCTTAAGAGCTTGATACACCTTCTTGAGAGAGAACCTTTACTGGTAAGGTCGATTGTCAAGTTAGCTCTAGAGAGAGAGCAAGACCTGAGAAAGAAGGTTGGAAGCTTAGACTCCGAGACATGAGGGACCATTAGAGGTTGGGTATGTCTTGACCTAGAATGGACGACCTAAGAGGATGGTTGTAGTTGCTTCGCACATGATCTTCGGAGACTCATTGTACCTTGGATGCCTTTAGAGGAACCAAACCCTAGAATGAGAAGAGGCTTCCTGAACCAATGTACAGAAGATGTAGGTGGCTACCTTACCTTATAGGTGTAGAAAGGATAGTTTCTTAGACTGAGGAGGTATGGTATCAAGTCGTGAGGCCTGGTATCAAGTTGGTCATCCCTGATGTAGGGCTCTGAGGTGTTGTTCATGTAGATGAATAGTTGGAAGTGCATGTTATACCTTGTACCTATTTGGTTTGTGGTCGAAAAGCTGAGCATGCAGTTAGACAGCGGATGCCTGAGAAGTGAACCTAGAGTTCCTAGACCTAAGAAGAGAAGTAGTAGTACCCGGTGCACCCGATGCTCATGATGATGTTTGAGTTTCAAGAGATTCAAGCATGGCACCCCTCATGTTTGGAGGAAAAAGGAAACCCCTTGGACTAAAGTATATGATCGATGAACCCCTCACAGATGCATGTATGAGTTTGGTCCGATGTTGAGAAATAGGAGCATGTAGGACATACCAAGGAAACCTAGCATGGTTTAGTAGGAGGTCTTCTGGTTAGCTATGTGCCTTAGTAGCTTAATAGGGATAAGTATGCACATGATAGTGTAAATGCTGGACGTAAGGATGTTTGTGACCTTTGTTTCTATCCAGAGATAGTTTTCTCCCATCATGGGGAGGTACCCTTCTGTAGGGTGAGTGACATCTTTTGTTTAGGTTCGAGGAACCTATAGAGGTCTCTCTTATAATAGTTTGATGAGCTAAGTGGAGAATACATGGTACGAGCACAAATCTATGGACCCTTGTGTGACCATCTCTGAAGGGCATGAGGATAGGTTACCATGGTGGGAACCTGTATGGGGCCAGGCTAAGGTAGGTAGGTCACCATTATCCCTATGAAAGGATGTACGTTTGACCGCGCATGACCAGAGAGATGATGGAGTTTTGGGTAGGGATTCAAGTTTGATATGTACCATGATAGAATCCTAAGTCTATACTAAGGTCAGGTGGGGATAAGACCGATGCGAGTAGGAGTTACCTAATTCCCTAGTTGCACAATACCATGGGGTGAGGAGGTAAAAACTATCATTGTCCGAGGACCATGGGTTAGGAGATTGATCACCTTCATGAACTCATGGGAACCAAAGGGCAAACGAGGTGGGAACTCCCTGGATGCATAAAGGAAGTGGGGTGACCCCAAAAGTACCATCACCCTACAAACCTAGAGGAGATGACTAAGGATTGTGTGACGACCCCAGTGTGTTTGGGAATAGTTTTCTATGGATGTAAACCTGATGTTCATGATGTAGAGACATGTGATGCACGTTTCAACTTAGTTTGGAAAGGTGTACTGGCAATGCGGGATGCACCATCTCTACTCCTAGAATGGGAAGAACTCTATATTTTGACTAGAACCAAATGTTTATTTCCTTTCATTATGGGGGTGAGAGATAGGGAAATACCCATGCCATACACTAAGGATAAAGATGATGTGAGTTGAAACATTGCTATGATGTATGAGGATATAAATAGTAGCATACCTTTGTGGAGAGTATGATACATGGATGGTTTACAAACACAAAGAGAACTAAGGTAGTCATCATGAGGACGTTTTATCAAGAGCAGTATGGAAATTATGACTTATATAAGCTTGAGTTGGATAACCAAGATGATGAGATCAAAGTTTTCTTGACTCAGTTACATCTAAATCCGAGATGAGGATGATAAGTGGAGTAAATGAAGGTTTATGTCTTCACTTTTACCTAGCACATAAGGATGTAAGGTGGTAATGTATTCTCTTTGTCGAGACACATCTATCTAGTTTATCCAGTAGAAAGGCTAGAAGAGGTGGTTGGGTGAACCCTAAGATTGTGAGACATGTATGGTTAACACCAAGATACAACCAGACCCGTTGATAAAGTGGTGGTTGCTTGGTTAGCCAGCCTAGGGCTTGATGCGATAAGAGGATGGTTGAAGAACCTCAGATACATCTCTCAGGAAAGGAAGGTGATGGAATCCATGAATAGAGTGTTCTAGGGTTTCTGAGGAGTCAAGCTTGAGGAATCATGACATGCATGAGCTTGTGATGATAATTATACCTTTCATCGTGGTACTACTGAAATGATTAGAGTTTGCAGTAGTGCTTTGAATACCTGAGATGAAGAAGTAGATAGAGTTTCATGTGCTTGTCGCCATGCATGCCATTGGGTAAAGCCAAACACCAGTAACCCAGTAAGCTACTACTGATAATGCAGAGTCCCCGAGAGGGAATGGGTGTGGATCACCATGGACGTTGTTGTGAATCTCCCTTGGATCAAGGGAGGTCATGATGCAATATGGGTTACATTAGATTGTCTTACCAAGTTGATCTAATCCTTTGCCTAAGAAAGAGGGCACTATCAGTGTGACAGATATGGTCAAACTATATATGTGAGAGAGATAGTTCATGTACTCTGTGATCTGAGTTTGATATCATGAGTATGACCTCAAGTTTACCTCCATGTTGTGGAAGTAGGTATAAGAAGAACTTGATACTAGTTTGAAGTTGAGTACAACTTATCACCCCTAACTGATAGTTAGTATGATCCAGACTAGAGGGTTTGATGAGAGACATGTGTGCTCGTTCAGGGTGATACATGGGGACAATTCATGTCCTATGAGAGTTTGTGATGATAGCCACCATAACCAGTATCAGGATGTAAGAAGCTCTTTAAAGAAGGCTGTGTCGGTCACCACTTCATTAGGATGATGTTGGTGAAAGGACCTCATGAAGGTTAGAGAGAGACCATATGGTGTGCAGATGAAGTCGCTTTGATTGTGTGATGGCTTAGAAAGCCCAGGGGCGACATGAGTCATGAGCTGATGTGAAGTAGACCGACATGCAGTTCACGGTGGAAGAATATGTGTTATGGAAACCTATCCCCTCTGAGTTATAGATAAAGATGAGTCCCTGATACATGGGCCCACTTGAGATGGATTGGTGGAGTTACTTATGTTTAGCCTTACCCCTCAGGATAATATGATGTGTTCCATGTGTCTGATCTAGAGCACTATGTGAGGTACCCGAGCCATGTGCTGAGCAATGAACCTAGTGAGCTCCCAAGGGTGTCTAAAATGTCCTAAGTCACCTGTGAGGATTCTAGATACCAAGGTGAAAGAACTCAGATGTAAGGATATAAGATGATAAAGGTTCTTTGGAAGCACCATGGAGAGGATGAAGCCACATGGGAGCCAATGATGGATGTAGGGAAGTCTTATCCTGAATTGTTTGTATGTTTGGTGGAATTTTGAGGAAAAAATTCTTATAAGAGGGGAAGGATGTTTCAACCCCAATTTTTGGGTTCTTCTGGTGGGAAATGCAATTTCTCCTATTAAAGACATATAAACAAATAATTGTGTAATTTGATTTGAATGAACGAATTTCATTTATAATAGCCTTTCTTGTTTATTTTGTGGGCCTTATTGGTTATTGGGCTTAATAACAAGAAAAAAGAAATAAAAAGAAAAAAAGAAATTCAATTAGTAAAAGAATAACTAAGATCATGCGAAAAGAAAGATGTGGAAGCATCTAGAAGGCTATGAATTATCCTTCAAGGAGGGATTTCATATCTTTAGGATTTCTAGGGTACCAAGGAGTCCAAGTTGCAAAGATAATAAGAGAATAAAGAGATAAAATCAAATAAAGCATTATTAAGAAGGAAAGTTGAGAAAATGATGAAAATATAAGAAATATGTGGAAATATGGATAATGGAATCATTATAAATGATATTTTGACTCCACATGGTTTCTAATGGTAAAAAGAATCACAATAAAGAAAACAAAAGATTAAGAGAGAGAAAATATGCTTAAAATATGCCTTCGTAAGTGATAACTTTCTTATGAAGAAACGTCTCTCATACTTTTGATTCTGAGTTCCAAAATTAGCACATAAGTAGTTAAAGTCATTATGGACTTCCCCCTAAAATTTAGTTGAACAAGGATGTACAGATTGAGAGTTATGGATTTTGCAAATTAGCCTAAAGATAAATATTAAATGACCCATTTATCCAATTAATATGAAAATAGTGTTCTTGGCACTTAGATGAGGGCCATTGGATTTAGGATCCAACAATGGATATTCTTCGCACTCTTCTATTAGAAACATGAAAAGAGGAATAGGAAAGAAAGTATTCGAGATCGATTTCCTCAATGGCCTCTATACGAGAGTTCTTGGAAGGTATCCCAATCAATTTCGGTGGGAATTCCGGTCTGAATCCACCCTGGTTTTGGGGGTTTTGGAAGGTAGGGCATTTTCCCCCAAAAGTTCTGATGGAGTCAGACTCAATGGCTGCATATGTATAAGTCATACCTATATAAAGGGTGCTTCCCTCTTCGTGATCGGGGAGAAAGATGCGAACCAACATGGATGAGTACCAGGAACTCTCCATTGGCCCTGTTTTGCCTGGAAGATAGCACACAGGAGAGTCGTACTTCAAGCTTGGCGCCACCATTGGCAGCGTGATGATTCTCGGTGAAGCAACCACTGTCACTGGCAGGAGAAGAGCCAGATGAGTTCATGAGACTTGGTTGAAGGTAACCGTTAGCTTGGATGCTCCAAATCGGCATCAAAGAAGATAGTCAACACTCAGGTTGACTGAAGTCTGGCGCAGGCTCATGAGTTAGCAGGTCGTGAGGTTGAAGGTGAAACAGAGAGAAAAGTCTCTCTTACCCTTGGCACGCGAGAAGGAGAGTAGGGACAAAAAGGGTACAACACCGGATCAGAGACCCTATTCACTAGAAAAGAGAATAGGAAGGACACATGGTGCTCTGTCATTGGCCAAGAGGTAGATAATTTATGAAATTTGTAGTTAATTATTGGTAGTTCTGATGGAAACTTGTAATACATGAATATTTCTCAGAAAAACATGAGTAATCCATTAAAAATATAATCAAACTCTATTTCTGCTTCTAATTTGAAAAGTACATAAAGTTGATAACTTTAATGCTTTAAATAGATCAAATCCCTAGATCATGATTATGGATGTATTTAATAGACTTAGTTGATGCTAGTAATAAAAGTCCGAATTAATTGCATAAATATGATGAAAGAGATCTAATTAGAGATATATGTTCATAACTTGTGTATTTAGGGTTTCATGATCTTCATAGTGCATTAAAAGGGTTAAAAACCCTAATTCAGGTAGTTATGAGATTTAATGGATCTAAATATGGGAATCAATCTAGAAGGCATGAAAATAGTGTTATTGGACTAATTGTGGATAAATACCCTTAATTTCGTAATTAGGGTTTCCTAGTGTATAAAAGTGGAATTAGTGTTAATTTAGGATAGTAATTAGGGTTCCTTTGAGAATCGAACTATAATTCTTTGTTGAGTTGTCAATTCAAAGGAACTTGAACATGATTATTGGCCTTAATATCTTGATATGACCTAAAAGGATAAGGTTGGTAGTTTAGTGTAAAAGAGATATATTTGACTTAATTGGAATTCAATCATGCATATGATGTTGAAATTAGGGTTTGTGGGCCAAACTTGCATTATAAGTGATAATTGGATAGTAGAAGCTAAAACCCTAATAAAACCCTAAAAGGTGGCCTAGAAACCCTAATGTGGGACCCGAGTCAGTCTTGAAGATGTTTAATGACACATGGGTCTTATGCATTAATTTTAGGATCACATATTGATTGCTTGATTGATTATTCTTGCTTGGACATCAAGTACTCTGGATTAGGTATGTGGTTAAATTATGAATAATCGATTTATGCTTCATGGTGTTTTCACAAAGATTCTCAATTGAAATGAAACCTAAACTACATGGTTGTTTCATTACTGCAATCTCATAAAGTGACTATGTGTATAACAATTAAATATAAGTGTGACTGTCTCAAACCTACATGCCACCCTGATGTATGTTGCAAGACCAAGCCCCAGAGGGAAGGTCTGAGTTGGTCAAGCCCTAGAGGGAAGACCATTGGGAAACTCGAGAGGTGACCCCAGGAACCAATCTCAGGATGGAGAAGGTGGCCTTATGTCCCTTGCAAGGATAAAACCATAAGATAGGGTTGTAATGACCACATTTGTGCTTAATTGGTAAACTAGGGTTTACCTGAATGATTACATGCTTGGTAATATTGAACATCATTTAGACTTGATTAATGACAGTACATCAATTATGATGTTTCAAACATAAGAAGAAACTCTAACTATGATATTAGTTTGAAGAATTAGGGTTTGAGAAATGTAAACCCTAATCAGCAAAAATTAGGGTTTTGATAGTACATGAATATGGAATTTGATCAGGATAGCAGTATGGTAAAATTTTGTATTTAATTGAATTTTTTATATGATATGGCTAACTCAATAATTCATATTGGAGAAAAATTTCAGCATATTTGAGTGTTCTTTGAATGTGGTTCTCAGTCAAACTATACTTTGACCAAAATGCTGACAGAGTGCTTTTTAACAGTGTAGTGTTTTATTTTTAGTTATTTATTTCTAACTCCAAATGATTTGATATTTTAAATAAATATCTGAAACTCAATACTAAACAACATGTGAAATTTTCATAATTTTTGGATGTGTTTAGACCATATCAGTAGATGAATTACAGTAATATTTTTATGACATAAAATTCAGCCGAAATAAGAGAAAGTATAGTGAGGGGTCAATGTGAAATTGGCCCAAGCAGCTCAATTGCTCTATATGGTCAAGCTAACACACAAGGAGCTCTCATAGTTTGTGATTCAATCTAGAGAAATGAAATCCTAGAGAGAGAGGGAGAGTTAGAGTTTGAGAGGAGAAAGTGATGGAGATGCTGACCTAGGGTTTTGCGGTCTGAGGAATGATGAAATCATGTAAGCTTAGCTTCTTTGCATAGAATTTAATGGTGAATCCTCTATCACATGTAAAGATTCCATCCCTCCTATGATTTGATCCAAAATGGTGTCAAAACATCCCCTTTTCTCACTCTTTCTTCATAATCCCTCATTTTTAGGGTTTCCGAGTTGAAAGGAAGAAGAATCGGGTGAATTGCTAGGGATTTGATATGAGATCGAGATTTTCAGGGATGAGATGCATTTTTAAGGTGTTTTCACACCTTAGGGTGAGTGGGAACTTCCTTTAAATAGTATATTGCACGAAAATTGGTTAAATCATCCATAATCTTTAATTGCTTAGTATGTGACTACAAACCCTGAATTGTCTGTTTGATCTAAGTTTTGCAAAATGATATGAAATGGAATCTTCCTCTGTTTGGATGAATTTTAGATGATGAAATCATATTAGAAATGTATACAATACATCCTAATGAGAATTCCCTAAGTATTCACAGAGGTTATAAGAGTAAATTGAAATATAGGGAATTTGTCTATGACTGGAATTGCTGTATAATTGAATACATAAATTTGTTTATCTGTATCCCCTTGGTTATGAATGATTATTTATCTGAATGTGTAATACATATATGTCAGATACTATCTTGGATTTCATTTAAGGTGAATAGTATTTGTTTGATATCTCAATAAAGAGGGTGAAACCCTAGATGCGAGGAAAGTTGGATATTTATGAATAGATATCGTGAAATCCATTTGAAGGGATTTTCTTGACATGATAGACTTTATTTATTCAATTTTATTCTTGATGCATGATATATCAGTGAATGACATGGAAACCCAAATTCAGCTCAGTTCCAAGGTTTCATACATATATTGATTGCATATGATTTGTTGAAAGTTGTCTTCATTCAGTAAATGTTTATGTCGTATGAAAACCTTATGAGAGCCATTTGACAAGTGAATGAGGTAAATGAAACCCTAAGGATAGGGTGTTCAATGAATCAAGTATTGTTATATCAATGTTCTCAGTATGAGATGTGGTGATGCTTAACAGTTCAATTGCATGATTCTAGTGTATAAAGTTCCAAGTTGACATGTATTTTATTGATTTAAGAATTTTAGTCTGCCTATATGTATCGTATGATGATAACTCAGAATATTACAGTGTTTTGAATATACTGCTCTGCCAAGTTAAGTAAGAAAGTTCATGTCATATTTATAAGCTTCAGCGATGAATAGACTCAGTACCATAAAGATACCAGAGTTAAGAATAAGTAAGAGAGAGATACAATATAGTAAGAGCTTTCCAAGAATAATAAAATAATAGACATAGGTGCCCTAAACACCGTAGATTCCCTATAGATGTCTACACTGTACAGAGGAAACGATCCACCTTGGCATCGACCAGTATACGGAGATCGGAACACACCCACAGAGCGTGAGGGGAGACGAAGCCCTTGAGGAAGTCTCCTAAGAGAAGATAGGTTACCCAACATGAACCAGAGATCCTGGTGGTAACCCAGAGGTACCCATAGAGCGTACCAAGATGCGGCCCACAGAGCATCTCAGACCCTCCACCTGTGTACTCTTCCTAGAAGGAGCGGTCTAGTTAAAGGCTAGCTGTTTAGCCGCCTTAGTTAGAAATGACGGTTTGAGTCAAGCAGACCCAGATTCAGTTCTAGGGTTAGCTTCCTGGGTTTTAATCTAAGTCTTGTACGGTGAGATCGTAGTTCGCTATGATTCTTCATATGTAGAGTACACTGCATATGATCAGGGCCTAATAAGATGAATGAGAGTTTAAATAAGTGTGTGCAGTTATTCAATTACTCTTTGTATGTTTCTGAATTATTAGTTCTCTTTATGATCAATCAAGCATTTCATATATTGATTCACTCTTGTAGATATCTAGAGTATTCTTCCATATTTATGATTGTTAATGATCAATCTCTTTAAAGCTTACTAGTATTATAATTGATATCAGTTGCTCAAAAGTATATCTATAATTATATTAGTGCTTTAGACTGTTTCTTTGAAGTACTCATTCACTGAGCGAGTAGGCTCACCCCTCTACTCAAAATTTTTAGGGAAACCATGGGGATTGAAGATATCATTGCATCAGAGTAGATCTGCCACAAGAGTTAAGTCTGAGTATAGTTAAGTTCAGTTGGTCCTCGTCACTCTAGGTCTTCGTAAAGAAATAAGAGAGAGTTGTAAATGATGATGTATAACATTATTCCTCTTTTAGCAATATATGCGAATCAACAAGTCTTATGTGCTTAAAAGTATGAGAAACATAATGAATGTTCATACATGCATTTTTACTATTGAAATCAGATTAGAGAAATCAATGTTTAGATTCCCTTGTAAAGTTAGTTTATGTGGTTCAATGTAAGAAAACAAAGAGTTTGAAAAAGAAGAAAAGGTTAAGGGCGATCTTTGTATTATGTTAAATCCTCAATTTATGCCCTAATCTCATGATTAGTGGTAATTGTGAGATCGGGGGTGTAACAACTTGGTATCAGAGCTTAGGTTGAGTTGTCAGGGACCATTAAGTTAGTAAGTTAGAGTCATAAGTGTGGCAGATAGGATATGTTATGATGTTCGCTCTGGGGATTTGAGTATTTAGATATCCTAGCCCCATATCTGAGTACTTGGATCAACCAGTATCAAGCTACTCTATCTATTCTTTCATGTATACCCTGGCCAGGTATACAGTGGAAGGATGGTCTAGAGAGGAACCCTAGAAATATTAGGGTTAGAAACAAGATAAGTAACATGAATTAAGAGCATAAATATAAAATGAGATAGAACTTTCATTTCATATTGTTGTTTTATTGGAGAGGAATAGAACAACTCTTATATGTTTGAATTCAGATATTCAATATTTTGAAATCTATATAGGTCTTTAAGATTTGTTGTACACTATGTAGTTGTAGAATTTATTGATTACATTCTTTGTATCAAGTAGACTAGAAATGATCTTTGAATGAGATTTTTTAAGTGGATAAGTTTTCTTCCACACATTTGAGATGAATAGGAGTTGAGTAATCCTGAGTAGATCTTGGCTTCAGGACTGCAGGTTCGACCTGGTCCGGTTGGCAGGATGCATTACTGGGATCTAATGACTCCTATTAGTAACATAACAAGAGTAAATTTTAGATAGATTAGATCCAAATTTTAGTATGAATGTATATACTCTAAGATTTTGAAGTACAAGGGAAAGACTGAGATAACTAAGAATAAGTTGGAACTGATATCTGAGATCCAACTTTGGGGCCTCATATGAGAAACCCTTAATTGGGAATAAAGGAACACGACATAAGGTTCAAATTAAGTTTAATTATTAGTATTATATGAACTCTAAATATGAAATATGAAAAAGATATGAGAAAAGTATGTAAGGGCCAAGATAGTAAGAATCAATCATGAGGAATGAACTATATAATCGAGTACAATGCTTTTATGTACTCCAAAGCAAAGGGAAAATAGAAGAAAAGAGTTAAATATACGATAAATACATAGAAGTTAAGAGTCTTAAGAAGAGTTAAAGTAAAGAGAATTAGATGAACATGTAAATCATAAGACTAGGATAATAAACTTAGTTGAAACAAAGAGAAATGTTAGAAATGAAGGGTTTGATTAAGTAATGAGGATTACATGACATAATTGAGAGCATGGAATGTATACCTTTATTAATAAGTTTAATACATTCATCCTTACTGCCTTTGGATTCTAAGTCTCTATAGAACAACAAACTAGTTTCTAAAATAAGAACAAAAGTGTAGCTAAATAAATGAATAAGTCATACAAAGGTAGACTATATTTAGGAAGGAAAAACTTGATTGAAAGAGAAACTATGTTTCACCCATGCATGAGCCGTTTGATTTAAAATGAAGGATATGTAATGTATTAAACATGAGGTGATACTAGTAGAGAGATCATTGATTTAGAATTTCAACTTCACATTAGTAGAAGGATAAAAGGAAATATATGCAACATGGTATACATGATCATACACATAAAAGAAGCAACATGATCATAAGAGAAAACTAGAAGTTAAAGATGACATGTGGAATAGTAATATATGGTAATGGGATTATGGAAAGTAAAGAAGGGTTTGAAACATAATGGAGTAATATAGATTATAAAAGAAAGAGGTTGTGAGATTCAAGAAAGTGCTAATTAGTCAAGTATCTTTGTTGATAAATTATTTAAACCTACATATGAGAAATGTATTAATGAATGTTTGAAGATAATAATTCTAAGTCTGAAAATCATCTTGTCTTTCATATCTTCCTTAATGAGAACAATGTGGGAATGAAGTGATAAGAAAATGAATCATATATGATGCATAACCACCGTGATAGAGACATCTAGTGAATGTAATAATGATACATAATATGATGATGAAATCCTAGTAGGGTAATTGAGAATGAAATCTATCTGAATGGCCAAGTAAGAGAAAGGAAATTCAATCGATAAGATAAAGAAGACTTTAGTAAAACTCATGAGATCCAAAGTTTGAATTTCAAATTAAGGGAGCAAAGTCACATCACAATAACGTCATGCTAATGATAAGGACCAAACCCTAGAATGTTTAGAGTTGTAGTAGTTCAAGGGATGTCACTAGTGATTTGACCTTGAATACTAGCATCTCTATAAAACAAGATCATGAGATTTGCACTATGATAAGTAAACTAGCACTGATAGTAATCTAGGGTTTAAAGATAGCTAATCTGAAAGGTAGATAAACAATATGGAAATGATTCCGAGTAAAGAGTAAGATATAAATTTGAAATGTAACAAGTGTATTTTGAACAAAAGGAGAAATACAATATGAGTAAAGTGCGATATGAGATAAATTCTTGCAGTGATAGAAAGAATGATGAATAATTTATTTGAACCTTGTATGTTTCAATTTTAGGAATGTTTAATCTACATGATTAAAATGAGAAGGATAAGTAGCAAAAAATAAGTAGTAGTGAATGAGGAGAGAGATAAAAGAAAACAATGGCTTTGAGTGATATGTGAATTTGTTTTTAGAAGTATAATTTGTTGAAGGCATATTAAGGGATGTAAATTGGTTCTACGTATGTGTACACGTGCAAGCAATATGTTAATTAAAGGTGTCTGATAGTTGTAGTCATTCATACCAGTAATCCATCTTAGTATTGTACAATTGTAGTATGGTGATATGGGTTGAATAATGATGGAACAAATGAAGGTTACCCTGAATAAGGTAGTCCTACTTATTCACTCATATGAATAGAAGGGATGATAACCATAATGTATTGATATGTAACCCTAATGAGGTATAGGTTGTTATACCTAGCTTTAATATAACTAAGAGATGGTAATTGGGTATTAATAGTCCTTGAATGACTAATACAATCATGGAGTACTTTGTTAGTGTTGTTGAAACCCTAGTATGCTATAACTTGATGGTTACACCTTGAATTATGTGTGGGTTCATACTTGAGAATAATATGGAATGTGATGGTAATGCTTCACCTTATGCATCCATGATGCAATGAGGATGTCGTGAGTAGTATTGTATAATTTTTGTTGAATTTGGTCTTCCAACTCATGATTGTTTTGCTATTTGAGTAGCATAATAGTAAAATTCAAAAGAACACGGCGAACTCTCTTTTGTGACTTTGAGGTAATACATAACAATAGTACATATTGAGCCGTATGAATTGTGAAAGTTGGATTAGAATATCAATGTTGAGGCAACACCTCAAGAGTACAAAAAAATATTGAAATGGTTGTTTCACTCTCTGTCTCTCTGTTATGATCGATTGTGGCATAGAGAATTTGTTTGTTATCATTGAGAACTGTTTTAACATGTTGTGATTAGAAAAGAAATAAAGGACTTAACGTTGAAAACTACATTCAAGTATAAAATACAAGAATGTAATGACATGTAAGATTTCAGAAGCTTAAAATAAAATTTGACTATACTTTGTTTGTGTATTTATGTTTCAGGGGCGAAACTTTTTAAGGGGGTGAGAATTGTAATGACCACATTTGTGCTTAATTGATAAACTAGGGTTTACCTGAATGATTACATGCTTGATTAGATTGAACATCATTTAGACTTGATTAATGATAGTAGATAAATTGTGATGTTTCAAACCTAAGAATAAACTCTAACTATGATTTTAGTTTGAAGAATTAGGGTTTGAGAAATGTAAACCCTAATCGGCAAAAAATAGGGTTTTGATAGTACATGAATATGGAATTTGATCAGGATAGTAGTATGGTAAAAGATTTTTCATATTTTCTACAAATTTTTATTTAATTGAATTTTGGATATGATATGGACAACTCAATCCTTCATATTAGAGAGAAATTTCAGAATATTTGAGTGTTTATTGAATGTGGTTCTTGGTCAAACTACACTTCAACCAAAATGTTAACAGAGTGATTTTCAGCAGTGTAGTGTTTTATTTTTATTTATTTATTGGTAACTCCAAACAATATGAAATTTTAATTGAAGATCTAAAACTCAATAATAAACAACATGTAAAATTTAATAATTTTTGGATGCGTTTAGACCTTATCAGTAGATGAATTATAGTAATATGTTTATGACAGAAAATTCAGCTAAAATAAGAGAAAGTATAGTGAGGGGTCAATGTGCAATTGACCCAAGCAGCTCAATTGCTATATATGGTCAAGCTAACACACAAGGATCTCTCATAATTCGTGATTCATTCTAGAGAAATGAAATCCTAGAGAGAGAAGGAGAGTTAGGGTTTGAGAGGAGAAAATGATGGAGATGCTGACCTAGGGTTTTGTGATATGAGGAATGATGAAATCATGTAAGTTTAGCTTCTTTGCATAGAATTTAATGATGAATCTTAGCTCAAATGTCAAGATTCCTTCCCTCCTCTGGTTTGATCTAAAATGGTGTCAAAACTTCCCCTTTTCTCACTCTTTCTTCATAATCCCTCATTTTTAGGGTTTCCGAGTTGAAAGGAAGAAGAATCGGGTGAATTGCTAGGGATTTGATATGAGATCGAGCGTATAAGGGATGAGTTGCATTTTTAAGGTGTTTTCACACCTTAGGGTGAGTGGGAACTTCCTTTAAACAGTATATTGCATGAAAATTAGTTAAATCATCCATAATCTTTAATTTCTTTGTATGCGACTACAAACCCTGAATTGTCTGTTTGATCTAAGTTGTTGCAAAATGATATGAAATGGAATCTTCCTCTGTTTGGATGAATTTTAGATGATAAAATCATATTAGAAATGTATACAATACATTCTAATGAGAATTCCCTAAGTATTCGTAGAGGTTATAAGAGTAAACTGAAATATAGGGAATTTGTCCATGACTGAAATTGCTGCATAATTAAATAGAGAAATTTGTTTATCTGGATCCCCTTGGTTATGAATGATTGTTTATCTGAATGCGTAATACATATATGTCAGATACTATCTTGGATTTCATTTAAGGTGAATAGTGTTTGTTTGATATCTCAGTAAAGAGGGTGAAACCCTAGATGCGAGGAAAGTTGGATATTTACGAATAGATATTGTGTAATCCATTTGAAGGGATTTTCTTGACATGATAGACTTTATTTATTCAATTTTATTCTTGATGCATGATATCTCAGTGAATGGCATGGAAACCCAAATTCAGGTCAGTTCTAAGGTTTCATACATATATTGATTGTATATGATTTGTTGAAAGCAATCTTTATTTAGTAAATGTTTATGTCATATGAAATCCTTATGAGAGCCACATGATAAGTGAATGAGGTAAATGAAACCCTAAGGATAGGGTGTTCAGTGAATCAAGTATTGTGATATCAATGTTCTCAGTATGAGATGTGGTGATGCTTAACAGTTCAATTGCATGATTCTAGTGTATAAAGTTCGAAGTTGACATGTATTCTGTTTATTTAAGAATTTTAGTCTGCCTGTATGTATAGTATGATGATTACTCAGAATATTACAATGTTTTGAATATACTGCTCTACCAAGTTAAGTAAGAAAGTTCATGTCATATTTATAAGCTTCAACGATGAATATACTCAGTACCATAGAGATACCAGAATCAAGAATAAGTACGAGAGAGATGCAATATAGTAAGAGCTTTCCAAGTATAATAATATAATATACATAGGTGTCCTGAACACCCTTGATTCCCTACGGATGTCTGCACTATAGGGAGGCAACGATCCACCCTGGCAGCGACCAGTATATGAGGATTGGAACGCACCCACAGAGCGTGCGGGCAGACAAAGCCCTTGAGGAAGTCTCCTAAGAGAAGATAGGTTACCCAACATGTGCTGGAGATCCCGGTGGTAACCCAGAGGTACCCACAGAGCTTACAAAGATGAGGCCCACAGAGCATCTCAGACCCTCCACCTGTGTACTCAGCCTAGAAGGAGAGGTCCAATTAAAGGCTAGTTGTGTAGTCACCTTAGTCAGACGTGATGGTTCGAGTCAAGCAGACCCAGATTCAGTTCTAGGCTTAGCTTCCTGTGTTTTAAGCTAAGTCTTGTATGGTGAGATCGTAGTTTGCTACGATTCTTCATATGTAGAGTACACTGCATATGATCAGGGCATAATAAGATGAATGAGAGGTTAAACAAGTGTGTGCAGTTATTCAATTACTCTTTGTATGTTTCTGAATTATTAGTTCTCTTTATGATCAATCAAGCATTTCATATATTGATTCACTCTTGTAGATATCTAGAGTATTCTTCCATATTTATGATTGTCAATGATCAATCTCATTAAATCTTATTGTTGTTATAATTGATATCAGTTGCTCAAAAGTATATCTGTAATTATATCAGTGCTTTAGACTATTTCTTTGAAGTACTCATTCACTGAGAGAGTAGGCTCACCCCTTTACTCAAAATTTTTAGGGAAACCGTGGGGATTGAAGATATCATTGCATCAGAGTAGATCTACCACAAGAGTTAAGTCTGAGTATAGTTAAGTTGAGTCGGTCCTTGTCATTCTAGGTTTTTTTAAAAAATAAGAGAGAGTTATAAATGATGATGTATAACATTATTCCTCTTTTAGCAATATATGTGAATCAGTAAGTCTTATGTGCTTAAAAGTATGAGAAACATAATGAATGTTCATACATGCATTTTTACTGTTGAAATCATATTAGAGAAATCAATGTTTAAATTCCCTTGTAAAGTTAGTTTATGTGGTTCAATGTGAGAAAACAAAGAGTTTGAAAAAGAAGAAAAAGTTAAGGGTGATCTTTGTATTATGTTAAATCCTTAATGTATGCCCTAATGTCATGATTAGTGGTAATTGTGAGATCGGGGTGTAACAAGGGTAATCCAGGGTTTAGGGAAAAAATGGTTGAGAAGTCACATTGAAAGCATAATTTGGATTGTTAATCAATTATTTTCTATAATTAGGTTGTTAGAAACTATTTGTGTTATTTTGTTTGACCCCACATACTAGTATAGCAATATACTGACTGGCGTTTTGTTTGTCAGCATTTTAGGTACAATTCTAAAAATGGACAAATAGTAAAGTGAAATCTGTGAAGATGAATTTAAGTAATCCAAAGGAGGATTAAATTGTTAGATTTTTACTGTGGATAGAAGTCTTAGATCCTATTTTGAAAAGGTATGTAAAAGTTTTATTTTATACCAGCTTTCCAGTTTAGTTAGTAGAATTTGATAATTATTTTTGATTAAATTGTTAAACCATTGATCGTAAATTTTGGGATAACGCCACTGACATCTTGGTCTCCCTTGATTGGGGGTTATCGGGAAGTGGGGTCGTTACATTTGATATTAGAGCCAATGGTTTCTCATTTAATCCCTAATACTTATTAAATTTTACAAACTCTGTGGAACCAAGGGAGCTATTAGAGGATTTTCCAAAGACTGAGGTGTCTAGAAAAGGATCGTGGTCCGGGGGTTGGCAAGATTTTCCTCTACCCCGCTAGTTGGTCACAAGGACTCCCGAATGTGGTGTGACTGCCTGGCCAAAGTCTGAGGTCTTGACTCGAAATAAAATACCATTATGACTCTCTCATCTATTTCATCCTTTCTCATCCCTAATTCAGTTAAGGTTCTAAGGTTTAGGGTTTCTCTCTCTCCAAACTCTTCTTGTGTTTGGGATAAGAGTAATAAGGATTAAGGAATCCTCCACCAAATAATGAAAAGCATGTAAACAAGATGTCATGGACATAATCTTAATAGTTTAAGCGTTAACTAAATATTAGTTACATGCTTTGGTTTCATGACATACCCTCAGGAAAGCACTGAGGTTAGGCCTTTTGTCAGGAGGATGAGGAGAGAGTCAACAATGAGGCAGAGGCCTCCAGGAAGAGGTAGAGACCTGACACATCCTCTGAGGATGATGTTGATCCTAACCCTAAGTGGTTGTTAGAGAAAGAGGTGTCAAGATGAGCAAGAAATCATGGTTGACCATGCATGTATGTACATGGGTTGACACACATAGAGGCTTTGTGTACCCATGAGAAGCATAAGCTATGTGAAGTTGGTTGACCTAGTGCCTTTTGGCGACCCAACCTTGGAAGGGTCATACCTGTTAGGGGTAAAAGATAGCCCCTTCTTTGAAGAGGATAGTGGTGACCATATAGAAACCCTTATGGGCATATATGAGCATAGATGAGCATGCACCTATATAGGAGAGCATGTCAGTAGTGCTGGCAGTAGGTTGAGACCTAAGCCAGAAGGGCATGTTGGATAGCTTATGAGATAAGCATGTAAAGCTTTGGATAATCTTGATTAGATATATATTTGGATCATACGTTTTACCCATGCAAGTGTATGCATATATCCTTAAGAGCTTGATCCACCTTCTTGAGAGAGAACCTTTAGCGGTAAGGTTAGTAGTTGGGTTAGCTCTAGAGAGAGAGAGGAAGACCTGAGAAAGAATGTTGGAAGCTTAGACTCCGAGACATGAGGGACCATTAGAGGTTGGGTATGTCTTGACCTAGAATGGACAGCCTAAGGGGATGGTTGTGGTTGCTTCATGCATGATCTTCGAAGACTCATCATACCATGGATGCCTTTAGAGGAACCAAACCCTAGAATGAAAGGAGGCTTCCTGAACCAATGTATAGAAGATGTAGGTGCCTACCTTACCTTATAGGTGTAGAAAGGAGCGTTCCTTAGACCAAGGAGGTATGGTATCAAGTTGTGAGGCCTTGTACCTAGTTGGTTGTCCTGATGTAGGGCTATGAGGTGTTGTTCACATGGAGGAATAGTAGGAAGTGCATGTTATACCTTGTACCTATTTGGTTCGCGGTTGAAAAGCTAAGCATGCCGTTAGACAGTGGATGCCTGATAAGTGAACCTAGAGTTCCTAGACCTAAGAGGGGAAGTAGTAGTACCTGGTGCACTCGATGCTCATGATGAGGTTTGAGTTTCTAGAGATTGGAGCATGGCACCCCTCATGTTTGGGGGAAAAAAGAAACCCCTTGGACTAAAGTATATGGTCGATGAACCCCTCACATATGCATCTATGAGTTTGGTCCGATGTTGAGAAATAGGAGCATGTAGGACATACCAAGGAAACCTAGCATGGTTAAGTAGGAGGTCTTCTGGTTAGCTATGTGCCTTAGTAGCTTAATAGGGCTAAGTATGCACATGATAGTGTAAACCCTGGACGTAAGGATGTTCGTGACCTTTGTTTCTATCCAGAGATAGTTTTCTCCCATCCTGGGGAGGGACCCTTCTGTAGGGTGAGTGGCAACTTTTGTTTAGGTTCGAGGAACCTATATAGGTCTCTCTTATAAGAGTTTTATGAGATAAGTGGAGAATACATGGTATGAGCATGAATCTATGGACCCTTGTGTGACCATCTATGAAGGGCATGAGGATAGGTTACCATTGTGGGAACATGTATGGGGCTAGGCTAAGGTAGGCAGGTCGCCATGATCCCTATGAAAGTATGTACGTTTGACCGTGTATGCCCAGAGCGATGATCGAGTTTTGGGTTGGAATCAAGTTTGATATGTACCATGATAGAATCCTTAGTCTATACTAAGGTCAGGTGGGGATAAGACTGATGGGAGTAGGAGTTGCCTAATTCCCTAGTTGCACATGACCATGGGGTTGGGAGGTAACATCTATCGTTGTCCGAGGACCATGGGTTAGGAGATTGATCACCTTCATGAACTCATGGGACCCAAAGGGAAAATGAGAGGGGCACTCCCTGGATGCTTAAGGGAAGAGGGATGACCCCAAAAGTAACGACACCCTACAGACGTAGAGGAGATGACTAAGGATTGTCTGACGACCCTAGTGTGTTTGGGAATAGTTTTCTATGGATGTAAACCTGATGTTTAGGATGTAGAGACATTTGATGCACGTTTCAGCTTAGTTTGGAAAGGTGTACTGGCAATGCGGGATGCACCATCTCTACTCCTGGAATGGGAAGAACTCTGTATTTGGACTGCAGCCAAATGGTTATTTCCTCTCATTTTAGGAGTGAGAGATAGGGAAATACGCATGCCATACACTAAGGATAAAGATGATGTGAGTTGAAACATTGCTATGATGTATGAGGATAGAGATAGAAGTATACCTTTGTGGAGAGTAAGATACATGGATGGTTTACAAACATGAAGATAACTAAGGTAGTCATCATGAGGACATTTTATCAGGAGCAGTATGGAAATTATGAGTTATATAGGCTTGAGTTGGATAACTAAGATGATGAGCTCGAAGTTTTCTTCACTCAGTTAGATCTAAATCCTAGATGAGGATGATAAGTGGAGTATATGAAGGTTTATGTCTTCACTATTACCTAGCACATAAGGATGTAAGGTGGTAATGGATGCTCTTTGTCGAGACACAACTGTCTAGTTTAGCCAGTAGAAAGGCTAGAAGAGGTGGTTGGGTGAACCCTAAGTTTGTGAGACATGTATGGTTAACACCCAGATACAACCAGACCCGTTAATCAAGTGGTGGTTGCTTGGTTAGCCAGCCTAGGGCTTGATGCAATAAGAGGATGGTTGAAGAACCTCAGATACATTTCTCGGGAAAGGAAGGCGATGGAACCCATGAATAGAGTGTTCTAGGGTTGCTGAGGAGTCAAGCTTGAGGAATCATGACATGCAGGAGCTTGTGATGATAAGTATACCTTGCATCATTGCACTACTAAGACGATTAGAGTTTGCAGCAGTGTTTTGATTACCTGAGATGAAGAAGTAGATAGAGTTGCATGTGCCTGTCGCCACGCATGCCAGTGGGTAAAGCTGAACACCAGTAACCCAGTAAGTTGCTACGGACAATGTAGAGTCCCCGAGAGGGAATGGGAGTGGATCACCATGGATGTTGTGGTGAGTCACCCCTGGACCAAGGGAGGTCATGATGCAATATGGGTTTCGGTAGATCATCTTACCAAGTTGATTTAATCCTTTACCTAAGAAAGAGGAAACTGTCAGTGTGACAGATCTGGTCGAACTATATATGAGAGAGTGATAGTTCATCTACTCTATGATCGGAGTTTGATATCATGAGTATGACCTTAAGTTCACCTCCATGTTGTATAAGTAGGTACAAGAAGAACTTGATACTAGTTTGAAGTTGAGTACAACTTTTCACCCCTAACTGATAGTTAGTATGATCCAGACTAGAGGGTCTGATGAGAGCGTGTGTGCTCGTTCAGGGTGATACATGGGGATAGTTCATGTCCTATGAGAGTTTGTGATGATAGCCACCATAACTAGTATCGAGATGTAAGAAGCTTTGTAAGCAAGGTCGTATCGGTCACCGCTTCATTAGGATGATGTTGGTGAAAGGACCTCATGAAGGTCAGAGAGAGACCACAGTGTGTGAAGATGAAGTCATTTTGATTGTGTGATGGTTGAGAAAGCCCAGGGGTGACATGAGTCGTGAGCTGATGTGAAGCAGACTGACATGCAGTTCACTGTGGAAGAATATGTGTTATGGAAACCCGACCCCTCTGAGCTATAGATAAAGATGGGTCCCCGATACATGGGTCCAGTTGAGATGGATTGGTGGAGTTGCTTATGTTTATCCTTACCCCTCAGGATAATATGATGTGTTCCATGTGTCCGATCTAGAGCACTATGTGAGGTACCTGAGCAATGTGCTGAGCAATGAACCTAGTGAGCTCCCAAGGGAGGCTGAAATGTCTTGAGTCACATGTGAGGATTCTAGATACCAAGGTGAAAGAACTCAGATGTAAGGATATAAGATGATAAAGGTTCTTTGGAAGAACCATGGAGAGGATGAAGCCACATGGGAGCCAATGATGGACGTAGGGAAGTCTTATCCTGAATTGTTTGTATGTTTGCTGGAATTTTGTGGACAAAATTCTTATAAGAGGGGAAGGATGTTACAACCCCAATTTTCGGGTTCTTCTGGCAGGAATACAATTTCTCCTTTTAAAGACATATGAACAAATAATTGTGTGATTTGATTTGGATGAATGGATTTCGTTTATAATAGCCTTTCTTGTTTGTTTTGTGGGCCTTATTGGTTATTGCGCCGAATAACAAAAAAAGGAAATAAAAAGAAAAAAGAAATTCAGTTAGTAAAAGAATAACTAAGATCATGAGAAAAGAAAGATGTGGAAGCATCTAGAAGGCTATGAATTATCCTTCAAGGAGGGATTTCATATCTTTAGGATTTCTTGGGTACCAAGGAGTCCAAGTTGTAAAGATAATAAGAGAAGAAAGAGATAAAATCAAATAAAGCATTATTAAGAAGGAAAGTTGAGATAATGATGAAAATATAAGAAATATGTGGAAATATGGATAATGGAATCATTATAAATGATATTTCGACTCCACATGGTTTCTAATGGTAAAAGGAATCAAAATAAAGAAAATAAAAGATTAAGAGAGAGAAAATATGCTTAAAATATGCCTTCATAAGTGATAACTTTCTTATGAAGAAAAGTCTCTCATACTTTTGAGTTTAATTCCCAAAATTGGCACATAAGTAGTTAAAATCATTATGGACTTCCCCCTAAAATTTAGTTGAACAAGGATGTACAGATTGAGAGTTATGGATTTTGCAAATTATCCTAAAGAGAAGTATTAAATGACCCATTTATACAATTAATCCGAAAATAGTGTTCTTGGTGCTTAGATGAGGGTCGTTGGATTTAGGATCCAATGGTGGCTGTTTTCACACTCTTCTATTAGAAATAGGAAAAGAGGAATAGGAAAGCAAGTCTTCGAGATCAATTTCCTTGATGGCCTCTACACGAGAGTTCTTGGAAGGTATCCCAATCGATTTGGGAGGGAATTCCAGTCTGAATCCACCCTGGTTTTGGGGGTTTTGGAAGGTAGGATGTTTTCCCCCAAATGTTTCGATGGAGTCAGACTCCATGGTTGCATATGTATAAGCCGTACCTATATAAAGGGTGCTGCCCTCTTCGCAATGGGGGAGAAAGATGCAAACCAACTTGAATGAGTTCCAGGAACTCTCCACTGGCCCAGTTTTGCCCGGAAGATAGCACGCATGAGAGTCGTTCTTCAGGCTTGGCACCTCCATTGGAGGCATGATGGTTCTCAGTATAGCAGCCACTGTCGCTGGCAGGAGAAGATCTAGATGAGTTTGTGAGACTTTACCGAAGGTAATCGCAAGCTTGGATGCTCCAGATCAGCATCAAAGAAGATAGTCAACGCTCAGGTTGACCAGAGTCTTGCACTGGCTCGTGAGTTAGCAGGTCGTGAGGTTGAAGGTGAAATAGAGAGAAAAGTCTCTCTTACCCCTGGAATGCGAGAAGGAGAGCAGGGACAAAAAGGGTACAATGCTGGATCAGAGACCCTGTTCGCTGGAAAAGAGAATAGAAGGACACGTGGCGCTCTGCCATTGGCCAAGAGGTAAATAATTTATGAAATTCCTAGTTAATTATTGGTTGCTCTGATGGAAACATGTGATACATGAATATTGCTAAAAAAACATGAGGAATCCATGAAAAATATAATCAGACTCTGTTTCTGCTTCTAATTTGAAAAGTACATAAAGTTGATAACTTTAATGCTTTAAATAGATCAAAGCCCTAGATCATGATTATGGATGTATTTAATAGACTTAGTTGATGCTAGTAATCAAAGTATGACCTAATTGCATAAATATGATGAAAGTGATCTAATTAGAGATATATGTTCATAACTTGTGTAGTTAGGGTTTCATGATCTTAATAGTGCATCAAAAGGGTTAAATACCCTAATTTAGGTAGTTATGAGATTTAATGAATCTAAATATGATAATCAATCTAGAAGGCATGAAAATAGTGTTACTGGACTAATTGTGGATAAATACCATTAATTTGGTAAATAGGGTTTCCTAGTGTATAAAAGTGGAATTAATGTTAATTTAGGGGTTGTTAACCTAGAAGATGTGAAATATAGTAATTAGGGTTCCTTTGAGAATTGAACTATAATTCTTTGTTGAGTTGTCAATTCAAAGGAACCTGAACATGATAATTGGCCTTAATGATCTTGATATGACCTAAAAGGATAAGGCTGGTAGTTTAGTGTAAAAGAGATATATTTGACTTAATTGGAATTCAATCATGCATTTGATGTTGAAATTAGGGTTTGTGGGCTAAAACTGCATTAAAAGTGATAATTGGATAGTAGAAGCTAAAACCCTAATAAAACCCTAAAAGGTGGCCTAGAAACCCTAATGTGGGACCTGAGTATGTCTTGAGGATGTTTAATGACACATGGGTATTATGCATTAATTTCAGGATCACTAATTGATTGTTTGATTGATTATTCTTGCTTGGACATCAAGTACTCTGGATCAGGTATGTGGTTAAATTATGAATAACCGATTTATGCTTCATGGTGTTTTCACGAAGATTCTCAATTGCTATGAAACCTAAACTGCTTGGTTGTTTCATTACTGCAATCTCATAAAGTGACTATGTGTATAACAATTAAGTATAAGTGTGACTGTCTTGAACCTACATGCCACCCTGATGTATGTTGCAAGACCAAGCTCCGGAGGAAAGGTTAGAGTTGGTCAAGCCCCGGAGGGAAGACCATTGGGCACCTCAAGAGGTGACCCCAGGCACCAAGCTTAGAATGGAGAAGGTGACATTATGTCCCTTGCAAGGACAAAACCCTAAGAGAGGGTAATCCAGGGTTTAGGGCAAAAGCGGTTGAGAAGTCACATTGAAAGTGTAATTTAGATTGTTAATCAATTATTTGCTATAATTAGGTTGATAGAAACTATTTGTGATATTTG
The DNA here is from genome assembly GCA_963693085.1 of Alisma plantago-aquatica. NCBI lineage: Eukaryota > Viridiplantae > Streptophyta > Magnoliopsida > Alismatales > Alismataceae > Alisma > Alisma plantago-aquatica. The sequence continues at coordinate 374,566,320 of OY856410.1, read as the reverse complement.
GTTTGTCCCCACATACTAGTATAGCAATATAATGACCGACGTTTTCTTTGTCGGCGTTTTAAGTACAATTTTAAAAATAGACAAATAGTAAAGCAAAATATGTGAAGATGAATTTAAGTAATCCAAAGGAGGATTAGATGGTTAGATTTCTACTGCGGATAGAAGCCTTAGATCCTATTTTGAAAATGTATGCAAAAGTTTTATTTTATACTAACTTTCGAATTTAGTTAGTAGAATTTGATAATTATTTTTAATTAAATTGTTAAACCATTGATCCTGAATTTTGGGATTACGCCTCCGACCTCTTGGTCTTCCTTGATTGGGGATTACATGGAAGCGAGGTCGTTACATTTGGTATCAGAGCCAATAATTTCTTATTTAATCTCTAATAATTATTAAATTTTACGTTCTAACATCCGAGCGAAACCTCGATTCTCCCTCCGGGTTACTTCTTTCATGCGAAAGCTGCACCCACGGCAGTGAAAGTGCACTCTGGCACATACTGCCGAGGAAGAGACTAACCTGGCGCATTCGGTCCCCACCCCTGCTCGGCTCGTTGCAAGTATCACGGCGGCAGTTGGTATGGCTGCAGGCGGTCGTGTTCGTTTTGCGCAGGCAGGCAGTGAGGCGGCTTCCTTTCTTTCACTATGCTTCTTTTAGGGTTTTGGCTAATCGGCGGGTATGCGATGTCCTTATCCTAAACCCGCTTATGTTTCACTTTGACCATATGTCGACAAAATTCTACGAAATTGGATACCTACCCCCCACCGTAGTGGGTCACATGTACGCTACTCTGTAGGTTGAGCCACCGATCGTACCCTGGCTGTGTGGCCCCGCAGATTTAACCGGCTAAGCCGATGAGGGTAGCCGTTGGATGGAGCTCATTCAATTAATAACTGCAGCTTCATAAGCACTTAATAATGTACACATTACGAATGAGGAATTATAAGAGAAGAAAGAACAGAATTTAATGTGGGATCGCAATACGATCGCGCGTTGCCAGAAAACGTGCTGCAGAAGAAACAGTAGTTAGAATGACATTTGCATTTCGAGAAAGAATGTAACAAAGAAGAAAAAAAGAGAGTAAATGAATGATATATGCATGCATGCATGGCAGTGCTACTAGTTGAGTTGTATTGTAGTGACGAATCGTCGTGCAACCTACACGTGATTATTCTATACCCTAATAATTGCAAGCACGATTTGGTAACACAGCTCACCCCCGCCATTCTGATACTGGTTGCTTGGCAGGTTGTGATGGGCGTGATGGCCTTACGCAGGTGTGGAAGGGGGGAACAGAACCATCCTGAAACAGGGCAGACAGAGGAATGGTCCACATCCTTTTCGCAACACTCCAAAATGAACCTCGTCTCTTTTGAAAACTCTCAATCTCGACCAATATCATTGGCTCAATACATTTGCCATTCCGTATTTCCCGGAACGTTCCACTAAGAATTATTAACCTCACACGTAGAAGATATTACGATTATTCGGTCTCTTAAAAGATCTCCTAATGTCTCAACTGAAACGACTTTATAAGTAGGGGCTCCCAAGCGTACACAACAACATCAGTCGAGTTTTAAGCACTTAGGTCATGATACCGATAGGTTTTTTTGTAGGGTTGATTTGTTTGTTTCGCTTGCTATATGTAGGCTGTTTTTCGTTTGAACCTTGTTCTCCTTTTAATATCTAGGCAGATGAGCTTGAATGCTTGAGATATCTCTCACAATTGTCACGACTCTATTTATCTCTGACGGTTATCTTTGAATATTGCTTGCTCTTTTTTTTTTTTACCGTAAGACTTATTACTATACAGGAGATACTCATCTTTTCTTTGTAATCCTTTCTTGTGCGAGTGATGGTACAATGTATCTATTTCTTTTATAGTGCACATATGTACTCCTCATCTAGATCAACTACAGTCTAAGAAAATTTGTCTATGTACAATGAAGAAAATGATTACAATATTTTTTACACATGTTCCCAAGCATGTAGTGGAAAATGATTTTCAACAGAAGGTATTCTTTCCTGCCATCACCATTCATTATCCACGGAGACAAAAAATTGACCAAAATTTTGTATGAATTCTACGTTCCTGTGATAATCATGTTGGCTAAATTGACATTAGCATAATCCCTTTTGTTTTGATAATGACAAACATTTCATTCTTGTGGTTTTAACGTGCTATTTGAGTATTTCAGGAACAAGCATATAAGGTGGTGGATAACAAAGACTTGGAAGAAACAATTTGATAAAATCGCTTTATTTTCATGATTGTAATCAAATGTAAATGCTTGTACAAGTATATAATGTACAAGTAATTAGATATCATGTAAAATCAAGCGTTTAGATCTTCCCTATCCACTCACAACACTTAGATAGGCCATTCCCCAAGATAGTATCACAATTGCACATTGATACACACACTTAGTAAATGAATACATTGAGTCAGTAATATTCTCGGTCGACAAATCGTCGATCGAGAAAATATCGGTCGACAAATCTTCGACCGAGAAACTCTCGGTCGACAAAATCTTCGATCGAGAATAGACCCTACTAGCCGTTAGACCCAGCAGACAAAGTGGTTGGGAGTTGGAAATGAACGTTGTAAACACTTGCTCCAGGAGGTCCCTCGGTCGACAAATCTTCGACCGAGAAGGACTCTCGGTCGACAAATTGTCGATCGAGAAAAGTTCTGTCTGCACTTTTCAGGGTCAATTAACTAGTCGTTGCAAATGCAATTAGTGGACACATAACAGCTAGTTGAGCACTAAGAACCCCCTAAAAAGTGTCTAGAATGTCCTTAAGCACTTGTAGGTCATTCCTATAAATAGGACATGCCTTAGGACACCTAAACACACCTAAGCTACACTTGTGCTATACTTGAGCTTGAATACTCATTGGCAATCTGTTTTGAGCAATAGAGCAATTCCAACATTGGCTATTCATTCCCATTGCTCTAATTTTGTGTCCTATAGGCTAGCATCTCCTTTCCACAGCACTTACACTTCTACACTCATTGGTTAGGAGATCAATACGCTTGATATAGGCAAATCAAGCCTTGTGCTTAAAAGGATAAGTTGTAATTTCTGTTTTCCTTCTTGTTCCTTTTATTCTTTGTATTCTCCTTACTACTCCTAGGGTTGGAGGCTGCAGATTGGAGAAGGTTCTTCTTGGAGGAGAAGGTGGACTTCAAGCTACTTCAAGAAGGCTATCGCAACGGGAAGCTACTTCAAGAAGGCTATCGCAACGGGAAGCTACTTCAGGAGGAAGGCTGCTTCAAGGTTGGTGCAATTACTTCTAGGTGAAGGCTACTTCAAGGTTGGTGTGATTACTTCTAGGTGAAGGCTGCTTGAAGGGTTTAGGGAGAGAATTGTAATTTTATGTAAAGTCCTTGCGAGGTAATAAAATTAAATTCTTTCCAAATCCCGGTTGGGTAAGCAACCAGGTAGTGGACTGACAACTTTAGTATTTGCTAAAGTTGGAACCACTCTAAATCCTTGTCCCCTTGTCCAATATTTTGTGGTTGGTTGTTTGAGTTAAATAATATAAAATCAAAAACATAAAATAAAAATATGAGTTTCATAATATCTCGGCCAACATCCACTTGCAAAACAAGAATGGCTACAAAAGGTAATCTTCAGGTATGAAACTCACATGATTAATATTTCTTTATTTTATATTTAGGAAATGTTTGTCATCTTCAAAAAGGGGGAGATTGTTGGCTAAATTGACATTAGCATAATCCCTTTTGTTTTGATAATGAAAAACATTTCATTCTTGTGGTTTTAACGTGCTATTTGAGTATTTCAGGAACAAGCATATAAGGTGGTGGATAACAAAGACTTGGAAGAAACAATTTGATAAAATCGCTTTATTTTCATGATTGTAATCAAATGTAAATGCTTGTACAAGTATATAATGTACAAGTAATTAGATATCATGTAAAATCAAGCGTTTAGATCTTCCCTATCCACTCACAACACTTAGATAGGCCATTCCCCAAGATAGTATCACAATTGCACATTGATACACACACTTAGTAAATGAATACATTGAGTCAGTAATATTCTCGGTCGACAAATCGTCGATCGAGAAAATATCGGTCGACAAATCTTCGACCGAGAAACTCTCGGTCGACAAAATCTTCGATCGAGAATAGACCCTACTAGCCGTTAGACCCAGCAGACAAAGTGGTTGGGAGTTGGAAATGAACGTTGTAAACACTTGCTCCAGGAGGTCCCTCGGTCGACAAATCTTCGACCGAGAAGGACTCTCGGTCGACAAATTGTCGATCGAGAAAAGTTCTGTCTGCACTTTTCAGGGTCAATTAACTAGCCGTTGCAAATGCAATTAGTGGACACATAACGGCTAGTTGAGCACTAAGAACCCCCTAAAAAGTGTCTAGAATGTCCTTAAGCAATTGTAGGTCATTCCTATAAATAGGACATGCCTTAGGACACCTAAACACACCTAAGCTACACTTGTGCTATACTTGAGCTTGAATACTCATTGGCAATCTGTTTTGAGCAATAGAGCAATTCCAACATTGGCTATTCATTCCCATTGCTCTAATTTCGTGTCCTATAGGCTAGCATCTCCTTTCCACAGCACTTACACTTCTACACTCATTGGTTAGGAGATCAATACGCTTGATATAGGCAAATCAAGCCTTGTGCTTAAAAGGATAAGTTGTAATTTCTGTTTTCCTTCTTGTTCCTTTTATTCTTTGTATTCTCCTTGCTACTCCTAGGGTTGGAGGCTGCAGATTGGAGAAGGTTCTTCTTGGAGGAGAAGGTGGACTTCAAGCTACTTCAAGAAGGCTATCGCAACGGGAAGCTACTTCAAGAAGGCTATTGCAACGGGAAGCTACTTCAGGAGGAAGGCTGCTTCAAGGTTGGTGCAATTACTTCTAGGTGAAGGCTACTTCAAGGTTGGTGCGATTACTTCTAGGTGAAGGCTGCTTGAAGGGTTTAGGGAGAGAATTGTAATTTTATGTAAAGTCCTTGTGAGGTAATAAAATTAAATTCTTTCCAAATCCCGGTTGGGTAAGCAACCGGATAGTGGACTGACAACTTTAGTATTTGCTAAAGTTGGAACCACTCTAAATCCTTGTCCCCTTGTCCAATATTTTGTGGTTGGTTGTTTGAGTTAAATAATTGTTAAAATTGTCTTAAAAACTCTATTCACCCCCCCTCTAGTGTTTTTCAAATCAAACAATACTTTTAGTTTCAACAAGTTCATCCTCTTCATGATTCGCATATCAAAGACAAATTTAAAGCACGGAGCTTGTCAATCTTCACAACCACCAGTTTAATATAGGTCGGAGCATAAAATCTACATTCTTAGCCTAGTTTATAATTATGATATATTTCACCAACAATGATTAATGGGTGTTCTAGGGATTTCTTTAAATCTAACATTGTTATACCAGTCTTGTTAGGGCCAATAGTTACAAGTTATTTACTATGATTTGAGTGGCTACACACCAGATTGAATTCATTTACTCTACTTTTGCCTCAGAATAGGTTTGTATGTAACATTAGTGACAAGATTTGTCTCTACGTACCTCGTATCTTCCCCAAAGACTAATACCTTTAATTATTTTCTCATGGTGATAATGTCCCCCAACACTTGCTTCATTTAGAACTCATCTTATTCAAGGGAAACCATTTCTATACAATTAAGGAGTATCATTGACTGCTGTCACAAAATTTAACATGTTTTTCACCTTATTCTTTAGATGGAATTTTTAATGGACTGTAGTTGGTTGGATATTGTGAATAAAGTGCAAAGAGACGTGCATTAAACAGCGCTACAAAAATCCATTGAATTTGCACTTACCCATCATAAACCCCTTAGACAGGTAAAATTGGTTTTACCTCACAAAAGATGATCTGATAGATATATCAGATCTATGGTACAAATTATCTATCATGTTATGGATAAAGGATTTGTCCATCCGTATGATGTTTGGACATATCACATGGAGGTGATAGGGAGGAGTGCAACAACATGAACACCAAGATAAATTACACCTACAACCAACACCATCCATCAAATGCTAGACAATCTATTTGGAATAGGAGGCATATGATTGCAAAAACATATGAGGAGCCTACAAATGTTAATGCATAGGTTTTACAAACTTCTAGTGAGGTAGACCAACCTCTCTATGATGGTTGTAATACTCATGGTAAGAAGTCCTTTATAGTACCATTATTGTATTAAAAGATGGACCTAGATGGTCAAATAGTTTTTTCATGAAACTACTGAAGTTAACTATGCCAACATCCTAGAAGAAGGTTGTCTATTTCATGAGAGATACTATAAATAAAATGTGTGAAAGAACTACAACCAAATCATGTTTAAGTTATTGCTTGTACAACTAATTGTATTATGATCCAAAAAGATTTAGATCATAATGACAAATGTGATATTTGTGGATCTCCAAGATGGAACCCAAAGATGTACAAAAACAAAGGTAAGAAGGTATCTTCTAAGTTTATGCATCATTTCCCTTTGATCCCTTAAGTAGAGAGATTGTTCATGTCCCCTTTTGTTTATAAAGATATGCTATGACCATTTAGGGAAAAAGGTAATGATGGTCATGCTCGTCATCCTTATGATACATAATAATGGATCCTTATGAATGAGAAGTATCTTGATTGTTCATATGTACCACACAATGTTAGAATGACTTTTTCTACTAAGGTTTTTAATCCATTTGGTCTCATGAGTGCTTCAAATAGTATTTTGCATGTATTGATGACACCTCTCACTCTTCCACTTGGCTTCTTACATTATAATACCCCTAACCATGATTTATGGTTGGAATTTCTTTCTTACCTTAACTAAGTGCTTAAAACCTTAATCAAAACCTAATATTTTCTTTGATATCATGTTGTACATCTAAGTTTCAATTTTGGTCCTATTTGGACATTATTTAAGCGAATTATGCAATTTTTGTGTTTATTAGTGCATTTTATGTAATTTTCCCATATCTAGGGGTTTTCTTGTAATTTGTCACATGTACGTTGTGCCTCATGAGTTTTCATATCATGTTTGATATATTTGTACCTTGGGGCACCTATCTGCACCATCGGTTTAGTGGTGACATCTAACCTAAGGTTGAGATCTAAGGTTTCCTCACTTAGATGCCCTAACTTGATGGTTTCATTTGGATGTTGGGATCCGATGGTCCATGTGATGACCGTCTCGCGAAAATAAGATTAAATAATGCGGAAGCATTCATCAAGCAGCGGATGACCGAAAATCACTAAAAATTAAAACTTTTTGCAAAGGGATCCATTCATAGGAAAACTCTTTCATTTAGAACCAAAGTAAAACTTTACATCCTGGTTCATATATATACATCTCATGTACTTTTGCTTCTCAAGGAATACAAACATTAACTACTCTGTCTTAACTGTACACATGTAGTATAAAACCCTCGAGGCACTAAGCCAAAATCTCGAAATCATTAACTACTAATCCAAGGACCTGAGAGTACAGAGACGACACATAGGACTTCTATATACATCTAAACATGACATGACCGTCAATGTCTCCACCTGAGACTTTACTGCTATCCCTGCTACTGCTGCTGTTGTCCTTCACCTCCTGAAGGATTCCTGTCTCCTCGTCCGCGTCCACCTAAAAATGTGGTTCCCACGGGGGTGAGACAATTATAAAAATTGCCCCAGCGAGAGATATAACTCTCCGCCAGAAACATTGTTATTGCAACTTGAGAAGATGAATATGAACATGAGAATCATATTTATTTGACAGCAAATATTTTAATGTCTAACAGATTAGAACATTATTCTATATCAGAAGCATTGCAGTTATAACTTGATAGAATTAACATGTCACTTATCCTTTAATGAATAGGAAGAACATGTATAACATCTATTCAAACAACAGAATCATTACCACTGCATTAACTTTCTTCAGGCTTAGATCCTATATCTAAAGCCTGTCATTATCAATGTGGAGTCATGGCCCATAGCCATACTCTTTTCATAAGTGTTGGGATCTTAATCCCTCACTTCACCACTGGGTTTTTCTCATCCTTTCATAATTTCAATACCATAACCATGAAATCCTGGGTATTCAAACCCTTTGTTCATCACTTGAGCACTGTTACCTCTTTCTCAGGTAACTAACACCTTTAGGTCATTTGACCAAGGTAAGTATGATACTTGCTACACAAGCATCCATCATGGCACTTGATGCACATTAACTCTCTTGCCACCTCTTACCAGGCACAAGGTATATTATGGCACACAAGGCCCAATAAACAAATTCAAACTAATAACACATCATAGCTCATACCTGGCTATGCTCATCATCTCATGATACCTGCATGGTTAGCACATATAATAACAGTACATCAATTATCTATCAATACCATGCAAAAACAATGTATTAATAATTCAAGGGTATTACCCTTAATCCTTTACCAGGATTTGGATTTCCATCACACATGGTTCAAAAAACCATTCACATCTTGTCACCTCTCACTAGGAAACAACTTTATTCACATGGCGCACAAGGCCATTCACATCTTGTCACCTCTCACTAGGAAACAACTTTATTCACATGGCGCACAAGGCCATTCACATCTTGTCACCTCTCACTAGGCAAAAACTTTATTCACATGGCGCACAAGGCCATTCACATCTTGTCACCTCTCGCTAGGTAACAACTTAAAACAAAGGCCTACAAGCCCAACTCATCTGGTTACTTCTTTCTAAGTAACAAAAACATAATGGCACATATGGCCAATCAATTCTTATCAAATAAACATCATAGCTCATACCTGGCTATGATCATCACCTCATGAGACCTGCATGATTATCACACATGATAATAGACTTATCAAGTTCACAACACATCATGCAATATAGGGTAACACCACTATTCCCTTACCAGGGTTAGGGTTTACCATCAATTAGGCTTTCTTTCACATATCATTACCCTTCATTAAGAATAGGGTTTTCCATTATTAACCATTTAGGTTTTCAAGATCATATTATCAATGATCAAACCCTAGTTCATTGCTCCCCACATCTAGGAGCCAACATTTATACCATAAGTATTCAATCATACTTATTTATTCTCACCAATTATCATTAAATGATTATCATCACAAGGTATGAGTATCTCTCTCATCCTTAAGTTGAGAATTAACAAAACGAACATGTTAGTTCACTTTCAATTCAGCTCTAAGTCAAGCATAGACCACCACGGCCGTGCTACCTTGCACGGTCATGCAGAGTAAAGTCGCCACGGCCGTGCTGACTTGCACGGTCGTGCTACAAAGGATCATCACATGAATCATATTTATATATATGAATTATATTATTTGATCCTTTCAACTTGATTAGGTCACATCAACCCTTCAATCATATGCATACAACTATGATTAACATAGGGTACCAAGTCATTGGTCCTATAAGCAATTAGGGATTCATCCCTTAATTGGCACTTAATCACTTAGGTACTATTAGGGTTTCAACCTTTGTACCTTCATTTATTACCATTACTAATCATCATTGGATCAATAGAACATTCATCATCTTAATTCTCAAAAATTGAATTACATTGGACCTCCATTACATAAGGTATCCAAATGAATTAGGGTTTCCAATGTTGATTCCTTCAATCATTGGATTCATGGAACCAATCATCAATTGGACCTACCCTCATACTTCAATTGAGTTTAATAGGTCAACCTTCAACTGATTTGACCCTCAATTGACCCTCAATTAATCATCAATTAGGGTTTGATTCAATTGAATTAGGGTTTTTAACGTTGATTCCTTCAATCATTGAATTCATGGAACCATTCATCAATTGGACCTTCACCCATACTTCAATTGAGTTTAATAGGTCAACCTTCAACTGATTTGACTCTCAATTGACCCTCAATTGATCATCAATTAGGGCTTGATTCAATTGAATTAGGGTTTGGAATCGATGATTCAACAACACTAATCAATGTAAGACTAGTTGCTTTGAAACCATTGAACCATCATCCAAAATGGGTATGACCTGACCCCAAACGGTTTTGAGGTCGTTTGGATGACCTCCAAACGGTCTTGAGACCGTTTTCCCATCATATCACTCAAAACCAAGCCATCCAAGTAGGGTTTGGATTATTGAAGTGCTCACCAATTCAGCAATTTATTGCAGATTAACTTGGTACCTTTAGGCCTTCAAACACCTAATCATACTCAACCCTAGACCTCCAAACGGTCTTGGGTGACCACCAAACGGTCTTGAGACCGTTTGGATGATCTCCAAACGGTCTTGAGACCGTTTTCCCATCATATCACTCAAATCCAAGCAATCTAATTAGGGTTTGGTTCATTGAAGTGCTCACCAAATCAACAATCTATTGCAGATCAACTTGATATCTTTAGACCTTCAACCACTGAACTATACTCAACCCTAGACCTCCAAACGGTCTTGGGTGACCACCAAACGGTCTTGAGACCGTTTGGATGAGCTCCAAACGGTCTTGATACCGTTTGGCCCATCCAACCTTTGGACTTTAGTGAAAAATCATCATGGATTGGTCTATCGAGTTGATCAACAAATCAGCATTTAGTTGCAGTATGATTTGGTACCTTTGGACCTTCAATTGGTCAACTATACTTGACCCCAGACCTCAAAACGGTCTTGGGGTGATCCCCAAACGGTATTGAGACCATTTGGGTGATCCCCAAACGGTCTTGAGACCGTTTGGGCTAATCAACCCAAAATCTCAACTTAACTCATTGGAATTTCAGCATTGTTTTCAATTAGGGTTTGCCTAATTGATTAGCCTTCAACTCATGATCCCTTTGGAGTTAACCACTCAAATTTGGAGGGTCATTAGCCTACATAATTAGGAACGAGATTCCCATACGGTCCACGCTTGGTCAACTCTTTCATATGGTTTTGAAACCGTTTTCCACCAAACGGTTTGCAAACCGTTTGGTCACCAAACGGTTTTGGTGAAACCGTTTGGTCCCAACCAATGAGATCATTTTCTCCATAGATATTTGGTGAGGTACTTTCTTATGATGATGTCATCATCATCTTCCTTCGTGCACCCAAGAACAGCTACCGTTCTTGATGGAAATTGCAGCAAAGAATCAAGTATGTATCAAATTGAAGAAATCAATCAACAAAGCATAGATGATTGATGCAATAGCAATGATTAAGGGTTTGAGTTATAAAACCCGCCTCCAATTTAGCTCCAAAGCTCCAAGATCACGCCATTAATGGTGGATGAAGCTCTATCAACTCCCCCTAGGCTCGTCCTCAAGGTTTTGATTGCAAAAGTTGGCTAGGGTTGAAGAGGAGATCGAAATAAGAAGGAATCCATAATTTATTTTTGATTTCCACCATGAAATCAAGGAAAACGAGGGTCAAGAGCTTACCAACAGGTTGGGAGGCGTCCTCCTGCTCCTCCCTAGCTCCTTGGTCGGTTTTGCAAGCAAGGGAAAGAAGAAAATCCGAAATAGCCGTTCATTTGGCTTGAAAAAGGCACTTTTATAAGGAAATTGATGAGAGAGAAAATGCATTATTAAAATGCATTAAATTCCAAAAATATGGCCGCCTCTTCCCCCTCAAATCCCTTAGGGACGAGGAACCTTCCTTTTCCTTTAATTCTCCTTCATTATCCTTTATTTAAAGAAAATCAAATGAAGCACCTTAATGCTTATTATATTAATATCCATATGTGAGTGGGTTTTCTTTTTCTTATAATAAGGTGAGTGGAATTTCACCTACTTAGGATATTTTCGTTCCTTATCTTGGCAAAGGAACGTTCATCCTTATTAAAAATCAACCCAAAACATTTTGGTTGAAAGCCCTTCAATTATTTTTATTCATTTTTGCCCTAAATCAAATTAGGGTTTCAATTAGGCATTAATCTTGATTATTTTAATATCAAGATTCTCTCTCCTCCAACTTAGTTCAAATGAGGAGTACCTCTCATTTCCTTTGCTATAAATGATGCCAAGAAACATTAGGGACCTTATTGAAGTGGTAATTTGCATATTGAACCCTAGGTTTTGGGTAAATTGCACTTTTCACCAAAACTAGGTTTTAATGCACAACACTGCTTTACAAGCTTAATCTTGGTGCCCAAGCTTGTGAAAACCATACCACTACATCATATTCATTCTTATGATGTATCAACATCAGAGGAACATCTTACCATGCAACATTTGCAATTTAACCCCTCAACTTGGGTAATTTGCACTTTGGTCCAAAACAAACAAAACATTGATTTCAACAATGTTCAAAAGGACTAAAATTGCAACATAGGTTCCTCTTGAGGCCTAATTACTTTTCACAAGATGATATTAAACATTTAATCACCTTTCTTAATCAAAACACCTAGGGTTAGAGTATAACCCAGGTCAGGGATGTTACAAATTATAAACCCCTAACAAGGATTTCGTCCCCGAAATCCCAGAAAAAGGAGGGACAGATTTATTCAGTTATCATTCCCTCAAGTCTCCACATAATATCTTAGTATCATGGAGATATCATGGATATTGTAATCCACACAAAGTTCCTTTCATTAATTCAACTTTAGCAATGTTTATGTTTATGCAAAACATAAACCCCTAACATATGATGTCCATATTGTTGGAAGGAAGAAACATAAAAGAACATACTTCAATCATTACTCAAGAATATATACCAAAAGAGAAACATATATATCTAACAGAGATAATTTACTCAGCAATCCTTTATTTATAAAGTTCACTTAGCTTTTCCTTTTTGGTTGGGAATGTTCACATAGCTCTTCCCTTTTGATTAGGAATGTTCACATAGCTTTTCCTTTTAATTGGGAATGTTCACATAGCTCTTCCTTTTTGATTAGGAATGTTCACATAGCTCTTCCTATTAGTTGGGAATGTTCACATAGCTCTTCCCTTTTGATTAGGAATGTTCACATAGCTCTTCCTATTAGTTGGGAATGTTCACATAGCTTTTCCTTTTAATTGGGAATGTTCACATAGCTCTTCCCTTTTGATTAGGAATGTTCACATAGCTTTTCCTTTTAATTGGGAATGTTCACATAGCTCTTCCCTTTTGATTAGGAATGTTCACATAGCTCTTCCTATTAGTTGGGAATGTTCACATAGCTCTTCCCTTTTGTTTTCATTATACTCTCTAGATTGTTTCAGAATGATTGCTTGATCAGGGCAATCAAAAGATACCAATCTAAGAGTTTCCATACTCACTTTATCATCAATAGTTGTATACCTGGCCAGGGTTTACAAATACTGAGATCAAGTAGTATGCACTTACATGCTATCATATTCCTTGCTTTTCATATCATTATACACACATGATTTTCCCTTGTTCCAACATGACTAAGTCATTTAGGAACTCTTTTAAAGCTCAAACTTTCTGTATTAAGGACTGATAACCTAGATTGTAAAGCTAGTATCCAGTCCCCTATATGCATTATTGTTTCCCTAATCTTCCCAACAAGAGCATGATCATAGGATTCTCTATCCTGATCAGGTCTTAATGGGGATTCTCAGGCACTCATACTATTCTCGTCTGATCCCTTGCACCTCTTCTTGGTGCAGCAACATTGCCCTCAACAATGTGTTTCTTGTGTTCTCCAGTCATTTTAAACTTTACCCTTTTTCTACACAAGCAGAAATCATTATAGGGTATACTGGAGGACACTAACACAAACTCAACAACTTAGTCCTATGTCTCTGTAGACTCAGCGAACCTAGAGCTCTGATACCACTAAATTGTGATGACCGTCTCGCGAAAACAAGATTAACTAATGCGGAAGCGTTCATCAAGCAGCAGATTACTGAAAATCACTAAAAATTAAAACTTTTTGCAAAGGGATCCATTCATAGGAAAACTCTTTCATTCAGAACCAAAGTAAAACTTTACATCCTGGTTCATATATATACATCTCATGTACTTTTGCTTCTCGAGGAATACAAACATTAACTACTCTGTCTTAACTGTACACAGGTAGTATAAAACCCTCGAGGCACTAAGCCAAAATCTCGAAATCATTAACTACTACTCCAAGGGCCTGAGAGTATAGAGACGACACATAGGACTTATATATACATCTGAACATGACATGACAGTCAATGTCTCCACCTGAGACTTTACTGCTGTCCCTGCTACTACTGCTGTTGTCCTTCACCTCCTGAAGGATTCCTGTCTCCTCGTCCGCGTCCACCTAAAAATGTGGTTCCCACGGGGGTGAGACAATTATAAAAATTGCCCCAGCGAGAGATATAACTCTCCGCCAGAAACATTGTTATTGCAACTTGAGAAGATGAATATGAACATGAGAATCATATTTATTTGACAGCAAATATTTTAATGTCTAACAGATTAGAGCATTATTCTATATCAGAAGCATTGCAGTTATAACTTGATAGAATTAACATGTCACTTATCCTTTAATGAATAGGAAGAACATGTATAACATCTATTCAAACAACAGAATCATTACCACTGCATTAACTTTCTTCAGGCTTAGATCCTATATCTAAAGCCTGGCATTATCAATGTGGAGTCATGGCCCGTAGCCATACTCTTTTCATAAGTGTTGGGATCTTAATCCCTCACTTCACCACTGGGTTTTTCTCATCCTTTCACAATTTCAATACCATAACCATGAAATCCTGGGTATTCAAACCCTTTGTTCATCACTTGAGCACTGTTACCTCTTTCTCAGGTAACTAACACCTTTAGGTCATTTGACCAAGGTAAGTATGATACTTGCTACACAAGCATCCATCATGGCACTTGATGCACATTAACTCTCTTGCCACCTCTTACCAGGCACAAGGTATATTATGGCACACAAGGCCCAATAAACAAATTCAAACTAATAACACATCATAGCTCATACCTGGCTATGCTCATCATCTCATGATACCTGCATGGTTAGCACATATAATAGCAGTGCATCAATTATCTATCAATACCATGCAAAAACAATGTATTAATAATTCAAGGGTATTACCCTTAATCCTTTACCAGGATTTGGATTTCCATCACACATGGTTCACAAAACCATTCACATCTTGTCACCTCTCACTAGGCAAAAACTTTATTCACATGGCGCATAAGGCCATTCACATCTTGTCACCTCTCACTAGGAAACAACTTTATTCACATGGCGCACAAGGCCATTCACATCTTGTCACCTCTCACTAGGCAACAACTTTATTCACATGGCGCACAAGGCCATTCACATCTTGTCACCTCTCGCTAGGTAACAACTTAAAACAAAGGCTTACAAGCCCAACTCATCTGGTTACTTCTTTCTAAGTAACAAAAACATAATGGCACATATGGCCAATCAATTCTTATAAAATAAACATCATAGCTCATACCTGGCTATGATCATCACCTCATGAGACCTGCATGATTATCACACATGATAATAGACTTATCAAGTTCACAACACATCATGCAATACAGGGTAACACCACTATTCCCTTACCAGGGTTAGGGTTTACCATCAATTAGGCTTTCTTTCACATATCATTACCCTTCATTAAGAATAGGGTTTTCCATTATTAACCATTTAGGTTTTCAAGATCATATTATCAATGATCAAACCCTAGTTCACTACTCCCCACATCTAGGAGCCAACATTTATACCATAAGTATTCAATCATACTTATTTATTCTCACCAATTATCATTAAATGATTATCATCACAAGGTATGAGTATCTCTCTCATCCTTAAGTTGAGAATTAACAAAACAACCATGTTAGTTCACTTTCAATTCAGCTCTAAGTCAAGCATAGACCACCACGGCCGTGCTACCTTGCACGGTCGTGCAGAGTAAAGTCACCACGGCCGTGATGCCTTGCACGGTCGTGCTACATAGGATCATCACATGAATCATATATATATATATATATATATGAATTCTATTATTTGATCCTTTCAACTTGATTAGGTCACATCAACACTTCAATCATATGCATACAACTATGATTAACATAGGGTACCAAGTCATTGGTCCTATAAGCAATTAGGGATTCATCCCTTAATTGGCACTTAATCACTTAGGTAATATTAGGGTTTCAACCTTTGTACCTTCATTTATTACCATTACTAATCATCATTGGATCAATAGAACATTCATCATCTTAATTCTCAAAAATTGAATTACATTGGACCTCCATTACATAAGGTATCCAAATGAATTAGGGTTTCCAATGTTGATTCCTTCAATCATTGGATTCATGGAACCAATCATCAATTGGACCTACCCTCATACTTCAATTGAGTTTAATAGGTCAACATTCAACTGATTTGACCCTCAATTGACCCTCAATTAATCATCAATTAGGGTTTGATTCAATTGAATTAGGGTTTTTAACGTTGATTCCTTCAATCATTGAATTCATGGAACCATTCCTCAATTGGACCTTCACCCATACTTCAATTGATTTTAATAGGTCAACCTTCAACTGATTTGACTCTCAATTGACCCTCAATTGATCATCAATTAGGGCTTGATTCAATTGAATTAGGGTTTGGAATCGATGATTCAACAACACTAATCAATGTAAGACTAGTTGCTTTGAAACCATTGAACCATCATCCAAATTGGGTATGACCTGACCCCAAACGGTTTTGAGGTCGTTTGGATGACCTCCAAACGGTCTTGAGACCGTTTGCCCATCATATCACTCAAAACCAAGCCATCCAAGTAGGGTTTGGATTATTGAAGTGCTCACCAATTCAACAATTTATTGCAGATTAACTTGGTACCTTTAGGCCTTCAAACACCTAATCATACTCAACCCTAGACCTCCAAACGGTCTTGGGTGACCACCAAACGGTCTTGAGACCGTTTGGATGATCTCCAAACGGTCTTGAGACCGTTTGCCCATCATATCACTCAAATCCAAGCAATCTAATTAGGGTTTGGTTCATTGAAGTGCTCACCAAATCAGCAATCTATTGCAGATCAACTTGATATCTTTAGACCTTCAACTACTGAACTATACTCAACCCTAGACCTCCAAACGGTCTTGGGTGACCACAAAACGGTCTTGAGACCGTTTGGATGAGCTCCAAACGGTCTTGAGACCGTTTGGCCCATCAAACCTTTGGACTTTAGTGAAAAATCATCATGGATTGGTCTATCGAGTTGATCAACAAATCAGCATTTAGTTGCAGTATGATTTGGTACCTTTGGACCTTCAATTGGTCAACTATACTTGACCCCAGACCTCTAAACGGTCTTGGGGTGATCCCCAAATGGTCTTGAGACCGTTTGGGCTAATCAACCCAAAATCTCAACTTAACTCATTGGAATTTCAGCACTGTTTTCAATTAGGGTTTGCCTAATTGATTAGCCTTCAACTCATGATCCCTTTGGAGTTAACCCCTCAAATTTGGAGGGTCATTAGCCTACATAATTAGGAACGCGATTCCCAAACAGTCCACGCTTGGTCAACTCTTTCATATGGTTTTGAAACCGTTTTCCACCAAACGGTTTGAAACTGTTTGGTCACCAAACGGTTTTGGTGAAACCGTTTGGTCCCAACCAATGAGATCATTTGCTCCCTAGATATTTGGTGAGTTACTTTCTTATGATGATGTCATCATAATCTTCCTTTTTGCACCCAAGAACAGAAACCGTTCTTGATGGAAATTGCAGCAAAGAATCAAGTATGTATCAAATTGAAGAAATCAATCAACAAAGCATAGATGATTGATGCAATAGCAATGATTAAGGGTTTGAGTTATAAAACCCACCTCCAATTGAGCTCCAAATCTCCAAGCTCACGCCATTAATGGTGGATGAAGCTCTAGCAACTCCCCCTAGGCTCGTCCTCAAGCTTTTGATTGCAAAAGTTGGCTAGGGTTGAAGAGGAGATCGAAATAAGAAGGAATCCATAATTTATTTTTGATTTCCACCATGCAATCAAGGAAAACGAAGGTCAAGAGCTTACCAACAGGTTGGGAGGCGTCCTCCTGCTCCTCCCTAGCTCCTTGGTCGGTTTTTCAAGCAAGGGAAAGAAGAAAATCCGAAATAGCCTTTCATTTGGCTTGAAAAAGGCACTTTTATAAGGAAATTGATGAGAGAGAAAATGCATTATTAAAATGCATTAAATTCCAAAAATATGGCCGCCTCTTCCCCCTCAAATCCCTTAAGGACGAGGCAACTTCCTTTGCCTTTAATTCTCCTTCATTATCCTTGATTTAAAGAAAATCAAATGAAGCACCTTAATGCTTATTATATTAATATCCATATGTGAGTGGGTTTTCTTTTTCTTATAATAAGGTGAGTGGAATTTCACCTACTTAGGATATTTTCGTTCCTTATCTTGGCAAAGGAACGTTCATCCTTATTCAAAATCAACCCAAAACATTTTGGTTGAAAGCCCTTCAATTATTTTTATTCATTTTTGCCCTAAATCAAATTAGGGTTTCAATTAGGCATTAATCTTGATTATTTTAATATCAAGATTCTCTCTCCTCCAACTTAGTTCAAATGAGGAGTAACTCTCATTTTATTTGCTATACATGATGCCAAGAAACATTAGGGACCTTATTGAAGTGGTAATTTGCATATTGAACCCTAGGTTTTGGGTAAATTGCACTTTTCACCAAAACTAGGTTTTAATGCACAACACTGCTTTACAAGCTTAATCTTGGTGCCCAAGCTTGTGAA
The DNA here is from genome assembly GCA_963693085.1 of Alisma plantago-aquatica. NCBI lineage: Eukaryota > Viridiplantae > Streptophyta > Magnoliopsida > Alismatales > Alismataceae > Alisma > Alisma plantago-aquatica. Next base: position 374,547,607 of record OY856410.1, on the reverse strand, counting down.
AACCATACCACTACATCATATTCATTCTTATGATGTCTCAACATCAGAGGAACATCTTACCATGCAACATTTGCAATTTAACCCCTCAACTTGGGTAATTTGCACTTTGGTCCAAAACAAACAAAACATTGATTTCAACAATGTTTAAAAAGGACTAAAATTGCAACATAGGTTCCTCTTGAGGCCTAATTACTTTTCACAAGATGATATTAAACATTTAATCACCTTTCTTAATCAAAACACCTAGGGTTAGAGTATAACCCAGGTCAGGGATGTTACAGTCCACCTTTAGGTGGTGGGATCCAATTGTGACACCCCGTGTCACAAACTAATGAGACTACCTAAAACATATGTGGAAGACAAACACTAAATATCTGGATTACCAAAAAATAGAGGAAATTAAAACTGATTTTTCATTTATTCCAGCTCAACAAAACTTTTATAAAATAATCTACAACATTATCATTTGTATTACATTCCTTCATAAGAGAGCATACATATTAACTGTACCTATATTTTACACTGTTACAAACTTTCCACAACGACAAGGAACACGTGCCCAAATATCAAAACTGGCAACACACATGAGAACACCTCTGAAGGACCTAAGTGTACATGGTCGACACTAAATAAGAAAGCACATGAATCGACCCTAAACATCAAGGCTCAAAACTATCTTGGTCAAAACAAGATCAAACAACAGAAGACCAAGCGCCATCAAGGATTAAACTCAAGGATCCAAGGCCATCAAACCCTAAAACAAGCTCCATGAAGATCATCAAGGAAAACCCACTTAGAAGAGAGAAATCCGAACCTCAACACATGAGGAAAATAGAAGACTTCCATGGACAAAATAGAAGAGAACACCAAAGAAGTCCATCATCAACATGGAGGGTAAAAACCTCACACAAATCAGTTACCCAAAAACCCTAAAGTGTGTATCATGCAACCACCAAGAAAGGACTTCATGTAAGATAAGTAATCCACGTTTAGCACACCCAAAATAGGGCCTAAAACTACATGGAACACCAAGGCACACGAATATAAGGAAAATTAACAAAAGCAAAGATCAAGAGAGGGAATATCATCACCATTTATCCTCAACTCAAAATCGGGTAAATAGGAATTAAGGTTTTGGATCATGAGTGAACCAAGAAGGATAACCTTCAACATTCAAGCTCTAGAATATGGTATCACCTACTAGAATGATAGGACTATGATCTAGAGAGAGAAAACTTCATGAAAAAGTAATTATCTCAAAAATAGATGGATGAGTATTTCATACACCCAAATTTAGGGTTCTAAAATGTATAATGTCACCAAACCTTAGTCTCCTTACTTTTTTTCTCCTAAGGTACATGAGGGTTAACCGTAGATGATTAAGATTGTTTAGTAACCATTACATCTCATCATAGACACTAGGATGATCGAAGATGACTCACCATATCACAAACTTTAAATTAGGGCTAGAGTTTGTTTCCTTTAGTCAAAATTGGGATTCATTCTCTCTCTTAATACATTAGGCTTTAACATATCTTCTTTCTATTAGATTAGAATGTAGAAGGATTGTCTTAAGCATCTTAGGATCACCTTATCATTATTGCATCACCTCATATATATCACACCAAACTATGATAGCTAATAATCACATTAGCCTAGTGTAGCAACCTAACATATAACATTGTTGTAACTTTGGGACGTAGCGACCCTATTGTTTTGACCTAGGGGTGTAGCGACCTAGGTGTGGCAACCCCCATCCATTTATCAAACATGGTTGCAATAGAACACATATCCCAAGACAAACTAGCATCGACTAAGGGAAAGAATCCATATGAGATAATCATCAAAACACTAAAGAATTTTGTCACATAAATCCATCATAAAGATCATGATTTCAAGAGATGAAAACCAAGTTTCCCACTCATGAAAACCGAACCAAACCACTCTCATGTACAAGGTAGGTAACCCATGATCAAAGTTGTATAGTTTCATAACTAAAACAAGAAGGGAACATGCATCTCATCATCATCACCAAGATCGGGTTCATAGAGTTAAGGTTTAGGGTTAGATGCAAACCATACACTGAATGTACCCAAGAGTTTCATTCTAGATCATGAAAAATATATCTAACACATTAGGATTACGATTTAGGATTGAAAATATCAACATGCAAGCAAGAAACAAGGTGCAATAATAGTAATAAGAGGAAGGTTATATCACCCACCTGAAATCAAGCTTGATCTCCTTATCTTCCCAAGGTTGAAGATGAGTCTCCAAAAAGCTCCATCCTTGGCCATGAGGGAACCTCAAGATAAGGGAAAAATTCCACAGTTAAAGATAGCTCAAAAGATGACAAACAAAGCCCAATGCTGAACATGGATTGTGGAGAAGGAGAAAGAAAAGAGGGAAGCTCCATTCACAAAGGTACTGTGATATCCCGCTATCACACAAACAAAGAAATGCCACGTGAAAACGTGTGGAACATCCATAAACCACATATTACCAAAAACATAGGTAAATTAAAACTGATTGCGGAAAGTAGATAAATAAAGAAACAATTACATCCAGATCACCTAAAAAGGTTTAAAACCTAAGACTCTAAGACTCCTACTGTTCTTCGTGCTTCTCGGCCGCAACCTCACGACCACCATGTCTAGCACGATCACCTAAAAAGGTTTAAAACCAGCAGGGTGAGACACATAGTCCCATCGAGAAACATAACTCCCGCCAAAACTATAAAACCTCAAAGGAGAGCTAGAACAGATAACAAAGATAACTGATATAAGCAACTCGTATATATGGCATACTGAATAGAACTAACTTTATTAACATCTTACCAAGATATCCAGGAGGTATATAACCAGATATTTCTTTATGGAACATGATTGACAAGATAAGATTTATAAGAACCTATCACAATATATGAGGAATGTACAAATAACTGCAAGATATAACTAGGGCAACTATACAAGCAAGGCCTCAACCAATGTTCCGTATTTTGCCTTAAGTAATACATACTATACGGCTAGATTAAAATTTTATTATTATGCCCTGAGGAAGTGAGTCGTACCTCTCAAATCCAACCTTCGACTATGAAGCCCAAAACCGGTGCCATACAAGGTCAATGGGAGAACCGGACTCCGTGACCTCACCTCCTCGGGGTCAGTGTACGATATCCAAATAAAAGCATGACCACAATCTTTTGCTTAAGTGGCCTCATCCACAGGGTCAGCTCTGTAGGCTACCCTTTCTCTATCCCACCTTGGTACAGGTCTCAGTGCTAGCATACCTTGAGCCATGGGCCTATCCACCGTGCTCCTGAGTCATGAACGCATTCATGCTTTATATACATACGCAGTTGCACTCTAATCCTCCTATTTTCAGCTAGGAGAAACCCTGCATATTCAACAATATGCGCTCCAGGTAATCCTATAGGATAAACATGTTTCACCATCACCAGCTACTGACGATGATGGATCTATGTCTAGGGCAAACTACATGAAAGGTTCATCTGTAATTAATTAATACATTTTAAGAAGATTGCAAGATTCAACCGGGTTATGTAACATGTAAACTAAAACACAAGTAAACAACATAGATCTCATTATCAGGTGTTACATTGTCACTCTTATTCTCAAAGTCAACATCATCCTGATCCATCACAAGGATCCAACATTACATGTTACCACTTGGCCTCTTGCCAATCATCAAGATCCATCTCAAGGATTAACATCACTAAGACTCAATCCAATCATCAAGGAACACATTGCCGTTCCATGGGTAACACCCATCATATATCATTGGGTTCATCATAACCCTTGATGTTCAACATCATATCACTATTATGCCATTACCATGGTCTCATCGTACAACTGTCTCCTGCATGGTTAGTGAAATCACAAAGGAGCAATGATACTTGTACAAGGAACATTTACAGCTTTTTACCTTATTATCAGAGTCAACCATGCAACATAGATGAGTGTATCAAAGATAGCATTCTTATATATATATCAAAGCATAACAACCTCATGTATCAAAGAACAACAAGCATTAGGGTTACCAACCGAACACAAGGTATAACCCTCACTATAGGTGTATCGGGTAAGGGACAACCCTCACTAAAAGCATCTCAAGTAAGGAATAGACTCACCAAAGAGTGTGACGCCCAGCACTATATCGGTTAAGCATGCAACTCTTCACCACCTACTGTATCGGCCAGCACCCATCTAGGGCTACAACCATATCAGCCAACCACTGCCACCTTGGTATCGGGAAGCACACAACCAGTGACGCCCAAGGCAGCAAACCCTATCGTCCACTTCGTATCGCCCAAGCCACTAAGGCATTATGTCGGGCAGCACCACAAGCAAGCTGATAACAAGCAACACTTCCTCAAGTACAATGCCCAAGACATCATGTCGGGCAGTAGCTGAGAACCAACATGTAACGCTCAAACGTACACGTCATATTGGGCAGAAGCATAACGTGTAAAGTTGTGTCATGCAACCATGAACCAAGAGGGTATCGTGCATCAGGTACAAGAGTGTATCAGGAAACACCTTTACCCTATCGGTCAATACACCCTATTGCCTAAGCTAGGGTAAGGGTTGCCATACCCGACAACCATCAAGACCGTGTCGCCCACATCCATAACGCCCAAGGTCAAAACCTTGCCACCCAACAAGAATCCCCTTGGCAAGAACAACATGGTGCCCAAGGAAACTCTCATACCACCCTAGGCACACTACTGCCATCCATCAAACGACACCATGGCACCCAAGGTAGCCTATTGTTCAAACAAGAGATGTCTACCAAGCATATCGACCAAAGGCATAATGCCCAATAGCTCCCTCTAAGGCAAAGGTCCATATCGATCAAAGGCATATCGCCCAACAACATCATCTTGGGTAGAGGTTCATATCGGTCAGAAGGGTCAACAGAACACCACTTAGCATATCGCCCAAGACTCATCCATAGAAGAGGGATATTGGGAAGAACACATCAAAGGGGCATCATGCAAGGGTTCAAAGGTTATGACGGGTTGGTCATCTTCATCCTCAAGACCACCACCAAGAAACCCTAAAAGATCAAGAGAATTGGGTCACCTCCCAACAACTAAGAGAGTGGGGTTTTGTACAACTTCCATCACATACCAGACAACAAGGTGGGTCGTCATCATAACGACCATCCTTCCAACCTTGATTAGGTCAACACCAACCAAAGTCTCACCTCTCAAGGCCATGGTAAGAGAGGGTTATTGCCCAAGCAACTAGAGTGTAGACTCACCTCTCAAAAACTAAGAGAGAGGGGTTTTTCCCACACAACTAAAGCTTGAGCTCACTTCTCAAGACCAAGGAAAGAAAGGTGTTTTGGCCCAAGAACACACTATACGCACCATGGAATTAGGAAACCCTAGGCTCACCTCTCAACAACCAAGAGAGAGGGGTTTTGCCCAAGGAACCCTAGTCCAATGGTTCAGCCAACAAGAACCAAGAACACCTCTAAGAAACATAACCATGGCATCATATCCCACAACGTCAAGGGTACATACTAGAGCAAAGATATTACCAACAAGATAAGCATGGCCGATCAAGATAGCACATAAACAAGCAACATAAAGAGAAGGTTATATAGTTAGGGTAGGAGTTATGTAACTTGCCTCAAGCTCTAAAGCTCCAAGCTTTTAGCACCAAGCTCCAAGCTCCAAGGCACCACCTTCGGCCAACACAAAGAAGAACAACTTGTAACCACCATGGCCGAAGAGAGGGAAGAAGAAGAAGAAGATGCCAAGGAAAGGGAGAGATACCTACCACAAGAGAAGGAAAGGGACAAGCTAGCAAGGTGTGTCGCCCAAGACACTAGCTGTATCGGCCACCACTTGCTCCACTCTTCTCCTAGCTCGGCCACCAAAGGAAGGAAAGCAACTAAAAGAACCAAAGAGCCTAGCAAGCAAATAGGGGTTCATTTATATACTAAGGGGTGAAGGGGAAGAGCAAGGCAAGGTGGCACCCACCCCTAGAACACTTGTCTAAGGATTATGCCACATGCTAGCACCCCAAACCACTTGTCCACGACTAGCCACCCACTTAGCAAAGAAACGGCCACTTGTCCAAAGATGGTGACACAAATGAGGCTAGGTTAAGAGGGTGTGTGTCACCCAACATGGCAACCTGACACACCATGGCCGACACCGCCCCTTGCCTGACACAACAACACTCCTTGGCCGATACACCAAGGTCCAACCCGATACAAGCTCCTACAAGACTCAATACAACTCAAACAAAGCTCAACAAAGCCCAAAGCTACTCAAACAAAGAGCCCAGCCCATCCTTTCAACCCTAGAGGATGCAAGGAGAGAGAAAGATATCTCTCAAGGTGACAAACTTGCACACCAACCCTAAAACTTGAGTAAATTGCAAGTTGCACCTCATCCTCTCAACAAAGCACAAACAAACCTTAATCACAACTTTAGGTGATTAGCAAGCATCTTAACACAAGGTTTAGGCAAAGCAAATAGGGTAATACCAAAATGGAGGTCAGGGTCCTTACAAGCCATAAACCCCTAAAAAAGGATTTCGTCCCCAAAATCTGAAGAGAAAAGTGAGGGATACTTCCTCCTCATCTCTTCCTAAAGATCCCACGTGGCTTCCTCAATGCCACGATGATTCCAAAGAACCTTCACAAGAACCAGGTCCTTCCTCTTCATCTTCTTCACTCGTCTGTCAAGGATCAACATTGGACCTTCCTCGTAGGTCACATCTTCATCAAGCTCAACCTCAACTGGATGTATCACTGTCTCTGTCCCTGGATGACTTTTCTTCAGCATACTGACATGGAACACTAGATGTAACATGTGCAACTCGGGAGGTAGATCTAACTTGTAAGCCACTTTGCCAACACATGCAATCACCAGATATGGCCCCATATACCTGGGTGCCAACTTGCCTTTTCGGCCTAACCTCATCACACCTTTCCATGGTGAGACCTTCAGATACACCTTGTCTCCCACATGGAACTCTAGAGGTCGTCGACGATTATCTGCATGTGACTTCTGTCGATCCTGTGCTGCTTTCAACTGTTGCTGTATCACCTTGATCTTCTCTATCGTCTATTGTACTAACTCAGGACCCAGAAGCTGATACTCGCCAGACTCATACCAACATAAAGGAGATATGCACTTCCTTCCATATAAAGCATCATAAGGTGCCATGTCAATACTCAGTTGGTAACTATTGTTGTAGGTGAACTCCATCAAACTAAGACGCACGTCCCAACTACCTAGGAATTGCAAAACACAAGCTCAGAGAAGATCCTCCAAAGTCTGAATAGTCCTTTCAGACTATCCATCTGTCTGTGGGTGGAAGGAGGTACTGAACCTCAACTGCATTCCCAAAACTTTGTGTAACTGTTCCCAAAAATGACTCATGAACTGGGGACCTCAGTCGAAGTCTATCGTTACTGGCACATCGTGCAAACACACTATCTCATCCACATACACCTGAGCAAGATTCTCTATTGTATATGTTGTCTATACTGGAATGAAATGAGCAGACTTTGTCAACCTGTCCACAATCACCCAAATGGAATCATGATTTCTAGCTGTCCTTGGAAGGCCAACTACGAAATCCATGGTTATATGATCCCATTTCCACTACGATATCGGCATGGGTTGCAATGTACCTGCCAACTTCTGATGCTCAGCCTTAACCTGCTAGCATACCACACACCTAGCCACAAACTTGCCCACATCTCTCTTCAAGCCAGGCCACCAATACAGGTCCTTTAGATTATGATACATCTATGTGACACCTGGATACATAGCATACATTGACGTGTGTGCTTCCTCGAGTAGTAACTTCCTCAGATCATTAACATCTGGGAACAGCATCCTGTTATGATAACAAACTAGTCCATCCTCAAACTCTTGGAAGCCATCCCGCTTCTCGCTGCCGAACTCTAATTTGATCAACTGAACTGTAGCATATACCTGTTGTGCTTATTTGATCTGCTGCCTCAACGTAGGTTTCACTTGCATCTGTGCCAACAATCCTGCCAACAAGGATACCTCCAACTATACATTCATCTGCTGCAAAGAGATGAACATATCTTTCCTGTGGCATATCAAAGAACTCAACTGTGCCTTCTTTGTAGGAAAAGAAGAAGACTTCCTGCTAAGTGCATCAGCTACTATGTTCACCTTACCAGGATGATACTCAATGGTGCAATCGTAATCACTGATCAGCTCCATCCAACGATGTTTTCGCATGTTCAGCTCACTCTGTGAGAAGATATACTCCATGTTCTTATGATATGTAAAGATCTGACACACTTCCCCATAAAGATAGTGTCTCCATATCTTTAACGCGTGGACCACCACTGCCAGCTCCAAATCATGTGTTGGATAGCTCTCCTCATATTATTTAAGCTTTCGTGAAGCAAAAGAAACCACATGATCTTCCTGCATCAGCACACATCCTAAGCCTTTCTTGGAAGCATCGTAGAAAACAACATAGCCTTTCCTAGGTTCTGGCAACACTAGCACTGGAGCACTAGTCAGCTTCTCCTTTAAGCTCTGAAAAGCTTGCTGACAACGATCATCCCAAATGAAAGGTAAATCCTTCCTGGTCAAAATTTTCAACAGAAACCCGATCCCGCTGAAGTCCTTTATAAACCTTTGGTAGTATCATACTAAACCTAGAAAACTACGAATTCAGTCGACGTATTCGGTTGCTCCCACTCTGCAACTGATTCCACCTTCTTGGGGTCCACTCTGACTCCTTCTACAGATATCACTTGTCCCAAGAAAGTCACTTCCTTCAGCCAGAACTCACATTTGCTGAACTTGGCATACAACTCATGCTGGGGAAGGAGAGTCAACACTTGTCGAAGGTGTTGTTCATGCTGTTGACTATCTCGACTATAGATCAAGCTGTCGTCTATGAAGACCACAACAAACTAATTTAGAAATAGATGGAACACCCTGTTCATCAGATCCATGAAAGCAGTAGGTGCATTGGTTATCCCGAATGGCATAACTACAAACTCAAAGTGACGATACCTTGTCCTAAAATTTGACTTTGGTATGTCCTCATCCTTGATCCTTAACTGATGATATCCAGACCGTAGATTGATCTTTGAGAACACTGTATCACCACACAACTGATCAAATAGATCGTTTATCCTCGAAAAAGGATACGTGTTCTTGATCGTAACTTTGTTCAACTGCCGGTAATCTATGCATAGATGCATCGATCCATTCTACTTCTTTATGAACAGGACTGGAGCACCCCACATTGATGTGCTCAGTATGATAAAACCTTTATTCAGTGATTCTTGTAACTACGTTTTTAGTTCTTCCATCTTAGCTGGAGCCATCATGTATGGTGTTTGAGCAACAGGTTGTGTCCCTGGTACCAGATTGATCTCAAAGTCAATCTCTTAAGGTGGGCGAACACCGGGAAACTCATCGAGAAATGCATCTGCGAACTCTCTGACAATTGAAACATCCTCAAGGCTAGAACCTTCTACCTCGGTATCCACAACATGAGCCAAAAAGCTCTACAACCTTGCCGCAACAACTTTTCGACCACCATAGAAGATACCAAACATGTCGGAAGAATCTTCCTATCTCCTTGGAAGATCCACTTCTCACCATCATCAACAAACACCGCTTTCTTGGAACCACAGTCCAACACAACCTTATACCTCTCTAGGGTATCCATCCCAAGGATTACCTCAAATCCATACATATCAAGTGGTATGAGATCCACTTGTATGTTGTGTCCCAAAAAGAATAGAACACAAGATCAACACACCTCTCGAAGCATCAAGGAACCATCAAGAGGAGTTTCTAACAACAAGCTATCTTTCTTACAACTAATAGGTAAAAGACAACTATCAAGCATACTACGTGCGATAAAAGAGTGTGTAGCACTTGGGTCAACCAGAATAGATACAAAGCAAGAAGAAGACAAATCAGAATGAAATAACTCCATCTGACCTGTCACCACTCGTGAGTTGACTATCACCTCTGACTGACTCATAGCATAGAATCGAGTTGTTGCTTACTGTCCACGTCCTCTACTTCCTTGAGCAGACAATCTAGCTTGTGATGCTTGGCCACGTCCTCGCCCTCTGCCGCCACTAAACTGCTATTTATCTGATCCTTGTTGATTCTGTCTCGGTTGTTGCATCACTTCGACATCTCTCCTTGAGCAATTTGACTTCAAATGCCCGGTCTGTCCACAAAGATAGCATGACATGTCCTCTAATTGTGGCCTAGATGGCCCTGTCACTGCTACTGAAGCTGTGATGTAAGCTCTGGATGGCAAATAACCACACCCTCTTCCCTTACTTGGTGACCACAGTGATGGTGCACTAGAACCTTGCCTCACAGAAGGTGCAGAAAACCTCGACTTCTTGTGGATGTCAAACCTCTGTCTCTGAAACTGAGCATGCCTTTTCTTGGTCGTAGCCTCTCTCTTCTCTCAGACTGACCATTCAATCCTTCAGACATACTCCACAAACATGGCAAACTGCTCTCGGTTTTCTAAAGCAGCAGTAGGTGTCGACAACTCGACACTCAAACCTTTCTCAAAATGTCTGATCCTCTCATCATCTGTTTCCACCATGTGAGTACAAAACCTCAGTAGGTCCATAAACTTGGCTTCATACTTAGTGATGCTCAGAGATCCTTGGTGCAAATGCTCGAACTGATTGATCTTCTCATCTAGATACATCTTCGAGAAGTATCGACTCACAAACTCCAGCCGGAAGACGTCCCAATAGATCACCTCATCGGGCCGCTTCTCCTCCTTGATGGCCCACCAGTGGCCAGTACTACCTTTCAAATGGTAGACATCATGCTTGACTTTGTCTGCCTCAGGGATATCAAGGATCTGGAAGGCCTTCTCAAGACCTATCAGCCACAGATCTACATCCACTGGAATAGCCATTCCAGCATAATCTGAAGCTCTGACTCAGCGAAGCTGCTCGAAGGTCTCCCCAATACCCTAAGATTCACCATGAGGAGTCTGTGCTCTTGGGGGAGGAACTAGCAATCTATCCACCATGTGATTCATCGTGGCCATTACCTGCCCCATAATATGTTGGTAGATAGGATTCTCGAGAATGGCTGGGTCGATTTGGGGGACCTCATGCACTCGATCTTCATGTGTCTGAACTTGTACTCCATCAACAGATGCAGCAACACTGCTCTCGGCAGCATATTCTTTGTGACTTCCAGACATCTTTTAGCTTTATCTTCTGCCGGGGGCAAAAGATTATTGTAAGAAAATCTAGTAAACTCACAAGAATAGACACAAAACCTAGTACTAGATCCCTGTAGACTCACCGAACCTAGAGCTCTGATACCAAAACTTATTATGACATCCCGCTATCACACAAACAAAGAATTGCCATGCGAAAATGTGCAGAACATCCATAAACCACATATTACCAAAAATACGGGTAAATTAAAACTGATTATGGAAAGCAGATAAATAAAGAAACTATTACATCCAGATCCTTATCCTGTAAGGAAACATGTTATATAAACATACATAAACCTTGATACGTGTCCACAGCTTATAGGAACCAGCTGTTACATAGACACACAGAGTTCACCACCTGTTTATATACCGAACATGCCATACTAGGCCAACAGTAGGATAAACAAGCTACATCAACTATACATCATGAAACATCGTCAAAGCACCTCCAAGGACCTGAGAGTACAGGGATGACTCTAAGACTCTACTACAAAAAAACCAAAAAAATAGCATATCCATCTCTTGCCTCCTACTATTCTTCCTGCTGCTTGGCTGCAACCTCACAACCATCACCATGTCTAGCACAATCACCTAAAAAGGTTTAAAACTAGCGAGGTGAGACACACAATCCTAGTGAGAAAAATAACCCCCGCCGAAACTATAAAACCCCAAAGGAGAGCTAGAACAGATAAAGCTGATAATCGATATAAGCAGCTCATATATACGACATACTGAACAGAACTAACTTTATTAGAAACTTACCAAGATATCCACGAGGCATATAACCAGATATTTCTTAATGAAACATGATTGACAAGATAAGCTTTATAAGAACTTATCACAAGATATGAGGAATATACAAATAACTACAAGATATAACTAGGGCAACTATACAAGCAAGGCCTCAACCAATGTTTAGTGTTTTGCCTTAAGAAATATATACTATACAGTTGGCTTACAATTTTATTATTATGCCCTGAGAAAGTGAGCTGTACAGCTCAAATCCAACCTTCGGCTGTGAAGCCCAAAACCGGTGCCATACAAGGTCAATGGGAGAGCCGGACTCCATGACCTCACCTCCTCATGGTCAGTGCACGATATCCAAATTAAAGTAGGACCACAATCTCTTGCTTAAGTGGCCTCAGCCACAGGGTCAGCTTCATAGGCTACCCTTTCTCTAACCCGCCTTGGTACAGGTCTCAATGTTGGCATACCTTGAGCCATGGGCCCATCCACCATGATCTTGAGCCATGAATGCATTCATGCTCTATATACATCCACAGTTACACTCTAATCCTCCTATTTTCGACTAGGAGAAACCCCACATATTCAATAATATGCGCTCCAGGTAATCCCACAGGATAAACCTATTTCACCATCACCAGCTACTGACGATGATGGATCTATGGCCAGGGAAAACTACATGAAAGGTTCATCTATAATTAATTAATACATTTTAAGCAGATTGCAAGATTCAACCAAGTTATGTAACATGTAAACTAAAACACAAGTAAACAACATAGATCTCATTATCAGGTGTTACATTGTCACTCTTATTCTCAAAACCAACATTATCCTGATCCATCACAAGGATCCAACATCACATGTTACCACTTGGCCTCTTGCCAATCATCAAGATCCATCTCAAGGATTAACATCACTGATGCTCAATCCCATCATCAAGGCACACATTTCCATTCCATGGGTAACACCCATCATATATCACTGGGTTCATCATAACCCTTGATGTTCAACATCATATCACTATTATGCCATTACCATGGTCTCATCGTACAACTGTCTCATGCTTGGTTAGTGAAATCACAAAGGAGCAATGATACTTGTACAAGGAACATTTACATCTCTTTACCTTATTTTGAGAGTCAACCATGCAACATAGATGAGTGTATCAAAGCATAGCATTCTTATATATATATCAAAGCATAACAGCCTCATGTATCAAAGCACAACAAGCATTAGGGTTACCAACTAAACACAAGGTACAACCCTCACTATAGGTGTATCGGGTAAGGGACAACCCTCACCAAAAGCATCTTGGGTAAGGAATAGCCTCACCGAAGAGTGTGACACCCAACACTATATCGGTTAAGCATGCAAATCTTCACCACCTACTATATCGGCCAGCACCCATCTAGGGCTACAACCATATCGGCCAACCACTACCACCTTGGTATCGGGCAACACAGAACCTGTGACGCCCAAGGCAGCAAACCCTATCGTCCACTTCGTATTGCCCAAGCCACTAAGGCACTATGCCGGGAAGCACAACAAGAAAGCTGATAACAAGCACCACTTCCTTAAGTGCAACGCCCAAGACATCATGTCGGGCAGCAGCTGAGAACCAACATGTAACACTCAAATGCACATTGTCATATCGGGTAGAACCATAACGTGTAACAATGTGTCGTGCAGCCATGAACCAAGAGGGTACTGAGCATCAGGTATAAGAGTGTATCAGGCAGCACCTTTACCCTATCGGTCAAGACACCCTATCGCCTAAGCTAGGGTTGGGGTTTCCATACCGGGCAGCCATCAAGACCGTGTCGCCCATAGCCATAACACCCAAGGTCAAAACCCTGCCGCCCAACAAGCAACCCCTTGGATAGCACAACATGGTGTCCAGGGAAACTCTCATACCACCCAAGGCACACTACTGCCATCCATCAAACGACACCATGGCATCCAAGGTAGCCTATCGTTCAAACTAGAGATGTCTACCAAGCATATCGACCAAAGGCATAACGCCCAACAACTCCCTCTAAGGCAAAGGTCCATATCGGTCAAAGGCATATCACCCAACAACATCATCTTAGGTAGAGGTTCATATCAGTCAGAAGGGTCAACAAAACACCACTTAGCATATCGCCCAAGACTCATCCCTAGAAGAGGGATATCGGGCAGAATGCATCAAAGGGGTACCGTGCAAGGGTTCAAAGGTTATGACGGGTTGGTCATCTTCATCCTCAAGACTGCCACCAAGAAACCCTAAAAGATCAAGAGAATTGGTTCACCTCCCAACAAGTAAGAGAGAGGGGTTTTGCACAACTTCCATCACATATCGGGCAGCAAGGTGGGTCATCATCATAACGGCCATCCTTCCAACCTTGACTAAGTCAACACCAACCAAAGGCTCACCTCTCAAGGCCATGGTAATAGAGGGGTATTTCCCAAGCAACTAGAGTGTAGACTCACCTCTCAACAACTAAGAGAGAGGGGTTTTACCCACACAACTAAAGCTTGAGCTACTTCTCAAGACCAAGTAAAGAAAGGGGTTTTGCCCCAAGAACACACTATACACACCATGGAATTAGGAAACCCTAGGCTCACCTCTCAACAACCAAGAGAGAGGGGTTTTTCCCAAGGAACCCTAGTCCAATGGTTCGGCCAACAAGAACCAAGAACACCTCTAAGCAACATAACCATGGCATCATATCCCACAACGTCAAGGGTACATACTAGAGCAAAGATATTACCAACAAGATAAGCATGGCCGATCAAGATAGCACATAAACAAGAAACATAAAGAGGAGGTAATATAGTTAGGGTAGGAGTTATGTAACTTGCATCAAGCTCTAAAGCTCCAAGCTTTTAGCACCAAGCTCCAAGCTCCAAGGCACCAACTTCGGCCAACACAAAGAAGAACAACTTGTAAACACCATGGCCGAAGAGAGGGAAGAAGAAGAAGAAGATGCCAAGGAAAGGGAGAGATACCTACCACAAGAGAAGGAAAGGGACAAGCTAGCAAGGTGTTTCGCCTAAGACACTAGTTGTATCGGCCACCACTTGCACCACTCTTCTCCTAGCTCAGCCACCAAAGGAAGGAAATCAACTAAAAGAACCAAAGAGCCTAGCAAGCAAATAGGGGTTCATTTATATACTAAGGGGTGAAGGGGAAGAGCAAGGCAAGGTGGCACCCACCCCTAGCACACTTGTCTAAGGGTTATGCCACATGCTAGCACCCCAAACCACTTGTCCACGACTAGCCACCCACTTAGCAAAGAAGCGACCATTTGTACAAAGATGGTGACACAAATGAGGCTAGGTTAAGAGGGTGTGTGTCACCCAACATGGCGACCTGACACACCATGGCTGACACTGCCCCTTGCCCAACACAACAACACTCCTTGGCCGATACACCAAGGTCCAACCCGATACAAACTCCAACAAGACTCAATACAACTCAAACAAGGCTCAACAAAGCCCAAAGCTACTCAAACAAAGAGCCCAGCCCATCCTTTCAACCCTAGAGGATGCAAGGAGAGAGAAAGATATCTCTCAAGGTGACAAACTTGCACACAAACCCTAAAACTTGAGTAAATTTCAAGTTGCACCTCATCCTCTCAACAAAGCACAAACAAACCCTAATCACAACTTCAGGTGATTAGCAAGCATCTTAACACAAGGTTTAGGCAAAGCAAACAGGGTAAGTCCAAAACAGAGGTTAGGGTCCTTACATGTACCACCTTGGATGAGCCATGGTCTAAGGACCTTGTGGCGAAGAGTTTCTCTCAGGAGATGGCATCATGGTAAACCATAGTCTAAGGCTGAGAAAAGAGAGGAAGGGAAGAAGAAGACTTTAGAAAAACTTGCTCAAAGAGAGAAGCTACTCACCTAGAGGAGGAACCACCAAGAGTCACCACAAAGGATGTGATTTAGCTCTAAAGCACTAGTTAGAGGAGATGACACTAGTACAAAAATGACATATAATGTCACATTTTATGTTTGTCAGTTGTTGCAGAAAAACCAACACCAATAGTCTACAATGTCGGTGTATAAACACAACTGACACCTATATGTGAAGACCGACTGATTTACAAAAGATACATGTATCACTTTTCTTTAACATCAGTTGTTAATAAACCAAACCGAGTCCAAAATCACCCACAAAATATAAATTTTCAGCAAAAAAAATTGCCTCCATAAATTTTAAATTCGGCGTCGGGTGTGCAAAATATGACGACGCATGTTCCACGCCAAGCCCCGCAAAAGTTTTTATCCCCTCATATGTCATCGATTTTTTTAAAGAACTGACGACTAAATATCCTTCGCCAAGCCCCGCATGTAGATTCCAATTATGCACTAAGTTTTGCCTTTTGGAAACTTTTAATGGGTTAAATAAATCAATTAATATATTCTCTTTCCTCCTTCATTAATGGCTTTAGGATTATCCAAATTAGATGAAACTTGACCCACAAGTTATATTTAATGTTTTGGACACAAATTTGCCATAAATTTTACATATTGGATATATTTGCATATTTATTTAATATCTTGAAGGTTTTACACACTTTCTCTCTCCTGATTTTACCTTTTAAGCAAACTTTCTCCAAATTGGATGAAAATTCACCCAAAGGCTATATTTATTATGTAGATTACGAATCGAAGATTATTTTCCTCTTTTGGAGTCAATTGTTATATTTATTTATTAGTTACACCTTTTAGGCAATTTCTCTCTTATCTTACCATATTATTTCAAGGTTGTCCAATTAAATGAAAATTGACATGTAAGCTTATTTTAATGTGTAGATTACAAATTTGAAGTCTGTTATCTAATTTGAGGCTTTTCTTACATGGGTTATGTCATATGGCGCATTAGAGGCCCATTAACTATATTACTCTTTCAATTAAGTTCTTTATCATCTTATTTTCATCAAATGAATTATTTGACGTATTATATTACATTATTCATGCATTAGACTATTAGGATCACTCTAACCTTAACCTTGCTTGGTCAAACCCAAAAGGTCACAATTCTAGGGTAGGGTCCAAGATCTGGTATGTTACAGCACTCCACCCCTTAAAAAGGATTTCGTCCTCGAAATCTATAGATTCAAACATCAATCAGTAAATACTCTCCACCCCTTAAAGGGTTCAACCTAACAAGTCAAACTAAATAACTTTTTAGATCTACCCACATCAATTAGTTATGAAAGTTTTAGAGATTTATGTTTCTCATGTATCCAACTAATAGTCACCATCTAGGGTTGAGTTATAGGTCTTTGTGTCTCTAACCTATCAACCCTACATAAAAAAAAAGTCATAAGGTAGGTCAAATACACCATTATAACAATCCTAGTCACAAAACTAGGGTTAAATTCTACTCAAACTATAGTTTCTCTTCATTGTGACTTAGTTCAAGAAAACTTTGAGAAATCCAGAAAATTTTTGTACATATAGTAGTGTAATGAAAATAATTTTTGTAGATGAAAAATCTGCGAGGTAAAACCAACATATGCCGGCACAAAATCAATACAAAAACCAAGTCACAATGTTTCCATATTTAGATCTCCTAACATATTATCATCCTCAAACCAAACCTTATTGCACAAAAGATCATCAATGATCAAATCTAGGGTCAACATATCACTTAGAGGTAGACCTGTCAAACGGGTGGGTGGGTTGGGTTTGGGTTGGGTCGTTGCGGGTTTGGGTCTCGTGGGTGCGGGTCAAAAAGACCCAGTTCTAAACGGGTGGAAGAAAGATAAATCCAAACCCGACCCAGCGGGTTGCGGGTTGCCCGCGGATGCCCATATAAAATAAAAAAATTACCATACTAATGTTTGTTTACATAAGATATGACACAAAACAATCACATTGACATGTAAACCTTTTTCATTTGTCCAAATTTTTTCTATAAGAAGAGCATCAAACAACAATAGACCCATGGGAAGAGATGCTACATGCTAGTAAAGAAAAACCTTCGACTGGCTGAATTAATTACTAGTATTGTATAGATGCTAGAATAGAAAATATAATACAGATTTTAGAAGCTTAACTCAAAAGCATACATGTTTTAAATAGTGAGGACTACCTATACCAAACAACTAAACATTAATTGAACAATGTATATTATGAAGGAGGCATCCAAATGAGATGGGGTATGAATCGGGGAACAGAAAAAAGACTAAAACTTTGGCATGTTCCAAACAGCAACTCCACATTCTTTTATTATGCAGTATGAAGATGAAAACCAATAACTCGACGCCCTTTTTAATTTTTAATATGAAGATGATACAACCAAAAAATCCACACCCTTTTAATTTGTAGTATGACGATGACACAACCTTATGTATGCCTCTCATTCTCACAAAATAATACAAAAGAATAAATTTTACAAACTATTTAATGAGTAAAAAATATTATAAACCGATCTATGTGTTTTGTTAACTTGGTTGTGGTTTAAAATTTGAGATAAGAGTACAAGACATATTTAATATTACCTATTACTAGACTTCAGAAAATATATATATTACCTATTACTACCAAGTGGTAGTGGCTTGGACGCAAACACACGCAAGCGACAAGTTTCATATATGCAACATGTGCATATTTTTTTACTGATAACTAAATCTTATATAATTATTTTTATTAATAAAATCAGTGTAATAAAGAGGGTCACCCGCGGGTGCCCGCGGATTTCCCATGAAACCCGCTAGTTAAACGGGTGGGTATGGGTCTGGGTGTTTTCCAGCGAGTGGTAAATTATAGGACCCAAACCCAACTTAAACGGGTCGACCCATGGGCACCCGCGGATTTTGACCCAGTTTGACAAGTCTACTTAGAGGTAACTAACTAAGTCAAGGGTTCTATAGGGAGACAAAATTGAAATAGTCGATTCCGACTACCATGGGCTCTGATACCATGCTGTAAAGAAGTGAAACCATTTCTACTACTAAAAATTTGAACAATAAAACCTCCAGTCCAAACACACTCAAAAGGTATGATGGAGTGGGTGTAAAATTTTCAAATCTTTATTTAATGGTAATCAAAGGACCAATGTATATCAGCGGAAGAAAATATTTGACTATTCAATTAAAAAACAAAAGGGTTACAACTTAAACTTACATCACAAGGATCCATGTAGAGGAAATCTAAACCACCTGAAGATTGTCTCCAAGCTTCATCATCACAACCTAAGTCCAGGTCAACATGCCATGCATCCAAGTCTTCCACCTAGGGTTGGAAGCATACCCCAACAAAAGAGAAACAAAAGGAGACATCAGCAAAGGCTGGTATGTGCATACTAAAAAGCAATTTGAGCAATGTATAAGGATATAAAGGACATCAAATGTAAAGGCTTCCCATGCAAGAGATAAGTATCACCCAAATGGGTTATCAAGAGAAAAATAACATGACAAAAGGGATACTTGCCATAAAATAACGTATAAAAGGATCGTGCCATAAATACTTCCACTACATAGTAGAAAACAAGCACAAGTAGGGCACACACCCCACAATCAATATCATGCATGCATGTGAGATAAACATAGCCCTAGAACAATATAAACACAATTGGCGGCCAAGCACAAACTTGAACCTGATAGAGAAAGGAATACTGCCAATCTCCCAAATATATAAAATTTGATCATGGATTACTGCCACACTCGATTACAGAGGAATGATATACTGCCACCCTCCAAATAAATAATAGGGGAATACTGCCCCAAAACCAATGTAATTACACTACTCTAGTGCTACTGAATCACATTGCATGTATAATGTAGAGGCAAGTAGAAAGTATAGTCAGAAGATGATACAAAGGTTGCCATCACACAATGGACAACACAAACATATAAACATCCACATCATAGTGGGCATATATCAACAAGTAAGAATCCACATCACAGTGGGCATATAATATCAAAAGTCCAACTTGCACAAAGGCAACAAGATAAGATTCCAAGATAATATCCATGATCATAAGATCAATAATAAATAAGATACTTCACATGAAGCATGATTTCAAAAGAACAAGACAATGTGTAGGCTAATGTCCATAGGACCAAAAGTAAAACAAAAATAGGATAATTTCTCAAGAAGAATAATCGGGGATGCAAACATACATCAAGAGAGATGAATAAGAAATTGGTCAATAAAGAATTAATGTGGGATGCAATCATACCTCAACTTCAGAGTCAAACAGATCCAAAGCCACTTCTAGGTCCAAGCCTAGGCTTCCAAAACACCTATTTAGCATATATGTGAAATTAGGGTTAGGTTTTATATTGATTTCATAAACCCTAAAAATCGCTTTTTATTATTAGTGAATTAGGTTATAAAAACTATTCCATATTTTAGGTTATACCTTTCTGAACTCAAAACATATTTTATTGTATTTTTCTGACTTATAGATAATTAGTTATGAATTATACAAGTTATTATTTTATTTAATTAGATCCATTGTATCACCCCTTTAAAACATCAGATTCAGGCGACAAAACCAACATCACTAGAAAGCTTGCATTTTTCTAAATCCAACGAATATTTTTCCATAATTGTCTGATCATCCAATAATTAGTTATTGATTTTTAAGCATCAGCCAATCAAAAACAAAAAAAAACCATGTCAGCGATTCAAGCGAGCGAGAGAGAGAGAACGGATGGGCCGACACTGCATGACATGGCCCAATCAGCCATGGCCGTGTCATCCGGTTAGAGTTTGGTCAAAGCTTGCGAGATCCGCAGTGAACCAAAGAAAACAAAAGTCAAAATGTTGTAAATACCCTTGGCGGCTAAACATGAGAGAAAGGGAAAACAGGAGGGTAGAAGCGAGAAAACCCCTAGCCCGTCTTCCTACTCTGCACGCGCCATGGCTGCGAAGCAGCAGGGCCATAGATCGGGGAAAAAAATTGGGCGAATCCAAAGTAGTTGCCAACTCGAGAAAGCGAGAACATGGAAAGAAATAGATGCACCAAACGAACCTGTAGATGTAGTCAATTGGTACCAAGATGGCGCAGAGAGGGAGAAGCGATCGCCGCAAACCCTAGACCAAAAATCATCTACTGATGGTGATTCACACTACGAGAATCAGAATTGAGTGGATAGGATGACTAAGCAAAGAAAAACGATGCACATAGTAGTCTTATATATAGGTATGGAAAAGCATCTCGGGTTTTCCCAAGGTGACCGAGCTACCTTGGAGCCCAAGTTTTGGCGTTTCCAGCAAACTCAACAAAACCAGGTAAATATGGGATCGGCTTATGCGGAATTCAAGCACGAACTCATTGACGAAGAAATCGTCGGAAAAGATTAATAATCGAGGGAGATATCCCTGTCCGAAAAACCCACAGAAAATAGCCTGTACTCCTACTCCGATCGGAGCTAGGAGACAATCGTGGAACCGTTGGATCCAAAATCCACGGTCCAGATCAAGTGTGCCTAAATCAAAAGTGTGACAAGGAAAATCGATCAAATAAATAAAGTAAGAATTGCATTTAATGTCTCTTTTTCTCTCTCTTCAAATAATGGTTCAGACATTATCCAAATTCAGCCAAATTTTGCACAGAGGCCAATAAAGGCATTTAGATTCCAATTATGCACTAAGTTTTGCATTCTGGAAACTTTTAATGGGTTAAATAAATCAATTAATATATTCTCTTTCCTCCTTCATTAATGGCTTTAGGATTATCCAAATTAGATGAAACCTGACCCACAAGTTATATTTAATGTGTTGGACACGAATTTGCCATAAATTTTACATATTGGATATATTTGCATATTTATTTAATATCTTGAAGGTTTTACACACTTTCTCTCTCCTGATTTTACCTTTTAAGCAAACTTTCTCCAAATTGGATGAAAATTCACCCAAAGGCTATATTTATTATGTAGATTACGAATCTAAGATTATTTTCCTCTTTTGGAGTCAATTATTATATTTATTTATTAGTTACACCTTTTAGGCAATTTCTCTCTCTTATCTTACCATAGTATTTCAAGGTTGTCCAATTAAATGAAAATTGACATGTAAGCTTATTTTAATGTGTAGATTACGAATTTGAAGTCTATTATTTAATTTGAGGCTTTTCTTACATGGGTTCTGTCATATGGCCCATTAACTATATTACTCTTTCAATTAAGTTCTTTATCATCTTATTTTCATCAAATGAATTATTTGACGTATTATATTACATTATTCATGCATTAGACTATTAGGATCACTCTAACCTTAACCTTGTTTGGTCAAACCCAAAAGGTCACAATTCTAGGGTAGGGTCCAAGATCTGGTATGTTACAACCACAACCTACAGTTCGATCCACCAGTGCGGTGAGTGGTTTAATAAGTACTAGATTTGAACTTAAGGTTAGTAATGCTACCATTGTGTAGTTGATTAATATTGAATTAGGGCTTAATAATGAATGAATAAACACAAAATGGAAGAATGAATTGAATTAATTGATTAGGATGATGATGAGGATAAGGATGATGATGAGGGATGATGATGATGAGGATGATGATGGATGATGAAGATGATGATGAGGATGATGATGACGACGACGACGACGATGATGATGATGTTGAGGAGGAGGATCATGACGATGATGATTAGGACGACGACGACAACGACGACGACGACGACGATGATGATGATGATCATCATTTTCATCATCATCCTCATCATCATCGTCATCATCATCATCGTCGTCATCATCATCCATCATCATGTGATGATGATGATGATGTGGGATGATGATGAATGCATATTCATCTCTTGGTTTTTCATCATTTAGAATAATTAATTAGGTCTTTTTGTTAATTTTATCTTAATTCGGAAATAAATAGCACTTTCATCTTCTTGATATTCTTTTCTTGAATTCGTATGAGATTTCTATTAATTTTCAGGAATTATCTAAGTATTTAAACCGAGATAATAAAAGATGAAGATATGAGGCATTCCAAATATTCCCGCAGTGCCTGAGATACCCGTCACCAAAATAGTCATACCATTTGCGTCTAAAGGCAGAATTTCAAGATCAAGCATGGACTAAAAACAAAATTTTATTGGATACAGAAAAGGCACATGTTTCTATGATTTTGGCATTTAATCGACTATGCAATTAACTAGTGAATGTAGCCTCTCGTTTTCCTGTAGAGTCTGATATACCTCTCACCAAAATAGTCATAACTTTCACATATAAATTCCAAATTTGGAATATAAATATGTTTTGAAAAGATAATTTCAAGTGTTATAGTAAAAATATATTTTTAGACCTCTTCTGAGCGTTTTACAAAGGAGAAATACGTTCTAAAGTGTAATTATGGAAATCTACAAACATACTAGAGAGAGCAACCAAGGATTGACAATCATTATTCTTTTAATTAAATCTTTCCAATAGCCTAAAATTCTTTGTATTCTCTTAGGGCTTCCTCCCCTCCTTATCCTATAAAAGGAGGGGGGGACTCCACAAGAGTGGGCATTCCAAATTTCCTTTAAGTCCGAGTTTAAGCTCTTAGTTTATTTCGACAACATTGTAATCACTTCTTTTAATTCATGCATTAGAACTTGTAATAGCCACTTCATCTATCAATAAACTCCACTTTCTTCTTCTTCTTCCTTGGTGTTTATGCTAGATGGAGGAGAAAGAAGAATAGTTGTTTCATTGTAATCGGATCAGAATCCTTGGATTCGTCAGTCACCGGTCTATGGTTGCGCCTCTTTCTCTTCTTGCGCCCTTTTCTTTCAGTATGAATAACGAGTAGTTTTCTATATCGGGAATGGTGAGTAGCTCCATAGCCTCATTTTTCTTTGATTGGATTTTCTATTATAATATATGTTAGATAGGCGTTATTATTGTTATTATACCGGTTTAAACATTTTGATCGCTCGTTTTTACCGCCCGTTCGGTGTTGGGTGATGAGATCTCAGACCCCAACACTAAGAAAACCAATCATAACGCAATGAGTCCCCATGTGATCGTGGAGGGAGTTCATCCGGGAGAAACCAACTATGATCTGTAAACATCGTGATCATCATGTTTGCGGGGATGTATGGTCCCAATGTCAAAGCGTTCGTCATTTTGCGATCCCTCTATCTAACTTATTGTTTTTGAGTTAGCCGGTCTTTGTTTGACGAGAGCTATGGGTGTAAAACCCCATGCTCGATGCTTTTTATCATTCAACCTCATTTCCACCACTCTCTCATACTTGTCATTTAATTCAGCCCTTTTAATTCTATTATCTAATTCTTGTAATTTTATTTCAAAAACTTTCTTTTCATGCAATGACTGTAATTTTCTTCCTTTTGCATTGTGTGGATGTTTCTTTATTGTTTTAGATTAATTCATACCTAACCTTGGACATTTCATTTACATTCTAATTAAAACTCTTCAAAAGAAGTCATTCAAATAAAAATAATCTTAAAAATGTTGTTCCTTGGGACCGACCGTTTTCTCTGCTAATAAACAAACCTTAACTGGTAAGTTTTATCATAAAAAGGATTAAACTCTAGGATTAACTTCCTTTTGAATTGGTGTACTTGATGACGCGTATCAATTTTGACGCCACTGCCGAAGGCAACATATTAGTTTTTTTTTTAACCCCAAAAATTTTGAAAAACTTTCTTTTATGCCTTCTGAGTAACATTCTGGAAGTGCTACTCCTCCTTCTGCTGAGTTTCCATTCCGACAGTGTATTTTTTCTGCACACAAATAAATGTTTAATTTGTGCATGCGAAGTTCAAACCCTGATTTTTGAATGTTTGATCTGGAAATAGAGAGAACGTTCCACTGTCTAAACCGCCAAAATCTAAATCAAAATATGTTGGACGAGGAAGAAGTCTCCCATAGCATCAACCAGGATTTAGCATCTCAAAGAGAGCACATCTTAGCCGACCAAGCGGCTAGAGAAGCCACTTTTCGGGCAGCCTACATGGCTGAACAAGAAACCTTAGAAACCAATTGGAGGGAAGCCGAAAGGCAAAAACAATTGAAAGATTTTTCTATTCCCAAATCTGCCTATGCCCCCACACCCAGTCGTGCCTCCCGACGTCATTGCCCCCCAATTCGAGATCTAAACCCAATAGATCTCTATGATGCAAGCCAATCCTTTCTCAGGAAACAATGGGGAAAGTTGCCAAGATCACCTTCAAAGGTTCATTGACCTTTATTCTCTGAACAAACTCCCAGGCGTCTTTGAAGATACCATCTGCCTTAGATTGTTCAAGTATTCCCTCTCCGACCAAGCTAGTAGCTGGTACAACCCCATGGAGAGTAAAGAACATGTCACAACTTGGGAAGTTCTACAAAGTAAGTTTCTTGATAAATTTTACCCCCCTTCTCTCACCTATGAACTCAGAGGACAAATCACTCACTTTTCCATGTCCCCAAGAGAATCTTTAGGAGAAGCCTTGAAAAGGTTCAAAGACTTACTTAGGAAGTTCCCTCACCATGATCTCTCTCATGCCCAGCTCATAGAGATCTTCTATCGTGGTGTTGATGATGATACCAAATTCTTTCTTAATTCCTCATCTGGAGGAAATTTCTTGCACCAAAGTCTGACTAGTGCATGGGAGGTGGTCAAATGGGCTTCTAAAACAAGGGCTAGAAGGGGAATTGGTGCAATCCTTAAGGTAGCCAAGGAAGAAGTTAATCCTGATATCCAAAGCATAGAAGAAAGCCTCAAATTAATCACCCTAAAACAGATCAGTTAGAGTCATCTCTAGGCACCCTTCGGGAGTCACCCCAACAAATAAAAGTTGTGGACTCTCTTTGTGGCATTTGCCAAGGATACGATCACACCACCTAGCACTGTCAATACCTCTACATCACCCCCTTGCAGCTAGAAATGGGACAACAACTAGAAGACCTCAATTCAATCCATACCATACAAGGACTAGGTTACTACATCCCCAACTAGACTAGAAACCACCCTGGTTTCCAATATGGGAACCTTACAGGTGGTGAAAACTCTAGCCAACTCCATTCCCAACAAAGGCCTCCCTACCCTCAAGGCAACAATCGACCACCACTTGGATTCCCATACAACAACCAAAGGAACTTTGGAACCCAAGGAAACTACCGAGGAAATCACCCAAAACGACCACCATATCAAGGACAAAAATTCGAAAACTTAAACCTTCCCCCTCAAAATCTCAATCAGCCACCTCCTCGACCACCACCAAATATTCCTACCCCACCCCCTCAGCTGATGAAAGGATAACTGCTCTGGAACATATCATAATTGCCCAACAAGCTCATCAAAAGGTGACTATTGCCCAGCTAGCTCGTTTGTTCGCCCAACAAAAACCACCTACCAGAACTTTTGCAGGGTAGCCTACAAACAATCCCAAGAACCCCAAACAACTCAATGTTGTCTCTACTCATTCAAGAAAGATGCACTCCCCTCCTCCTCCAGAAACAACCCCTACCACACCTCTAGAAATTGAGGATGATGATTTGGTTATTGTTGAACCCAAACCCATCCCAAAACCAACCATCCTTGAAACTCCACCGATAGAAGTTGAGGAACCAATCTACAAACCACGACCTCCCTACCAAGCCTGCCTTAAGAAAACAAGGCTAGACGTTTGTTTCATGAAATTTAGGGATGCCATGAAAAATATGCATGTTGACATTCCTTTCCGTGATGCCTTAGTGGACATGCCTACCTGGTACAAATACATGAAATCTCTTTTGACTAGGAAGTATGCCACTAAAGAATATGAAGCTGTAAAACTTCCTAGGACCACCTCACACATAGTCCAAAGCAAAATGACTAAAAAATAGAAAGATCCTGGCTCCTTTGGAATAGGATGTTACTTAGGGGACAATTCTTGCAGGAAAGACCTAGCCAATATAGAAGCCATCATATCCATCATGCCTTACAATTTATGCAAAAGATTAGGATTCCATGACATGCTACCAACATACATGACCATCCAATTGGCGGATTCCTCCATGACCAAACCTATGGGAATCATAGAAGACATTCCATTCAAAGTTGGGAAAGATGCTTATGTTCCGTGTGATTTTGTGATCATGGACATGAAGGAAGATTTACGTTATCCACTCATGTTTGGCCATCCCTTCTTAGCCACAACTAGGGCCTTAATTGATATTGAGGATGGAACCATTCTCTTAATATTAAGAAGGCAAACTTTGTTTAGGGTCTTTGAAAGCATGAAAGGACCTAGTTTCCAAGAATATGTCTATCTAATCGACTGCATTGACAAACTATCTCAACTAAGGCGGGAATGGGAGTTAATTGATTATCCTATACACATAGCTCTCACTAACCCTCTTGAATGCAACTTTCACAACGAACAATTAGACTAATGTAATGCTCATCTAGATAGTTTTGAGGAAATCCCTAATGCTGAATTCGAGGACCTTAAGATGATCTCCACATTAGAAGAAAACCTAAAGCACCTAAGGCTCCAGAGATGAAGACTCTCTCTGTAGGGCTGAAATATGTATTTCTTGATGAACAACAATTATGCCCTATCATCATCAACTCTGACCTCACCATTAAACATGAAAACATGCTTATGAGAGAACTTAGGAAAAGAAAAATGGCTTTAGGATACAAAATGACAGATTTAGTTGGGATAGATCAATCCATTTGCATCCACAAAATCCTAATGATTGAAAACAGCAAACCTTCCCGAAACCCACAAAGGAAACTCAATCCAAACATGAAGGAAGTTGTCCATCTAGAGGTGATTAAACTTTTTATTGTAGGAATCATCTACCCCATCTCTGACTCTCCTTGGGTCAGCTCCGTCCAATTCGTCCCCAAAAAGGGAGGAACCACTGTCATTAGGAATGAAAATAATGAGCTCATCCCCACCCGCACCGTCATAGGGTGGAGGATGTGCATTGACTACAAAAAACTCAACAAGGAAACTAGGAAAGACCACTTCCCACTTCCCTTCCTAGATCAAGTTCTTAAACATTTAGCTCATCAACAATACTTTTGTTATCTAGATGGCTACTCAGGATTTTATCAGATCCCCATTCCTCCTGAAGACCAAAAGAAAACTACTTTCGTATGCCCTTTTGGTACAAACGCTTTCAGACGAATGCGTTTTGGCTTGTGCAATGCACCGACTACTTTCCAAAGATGTATGTCTACCATTTTTTTAGGATTAACCGAAATAGTCATGGAAGTGTTCATGGATGATTTCTCCGTTTATGGAGATAGTTTTGATTCTTGCCTTAAAAACCTCTCCCTTGTCCTTGATAGATGTATTGAGTCACACTTAGTCCTTAATTCGGAGAAGTGTCACTTAATGGTTAAGGAGGGTATTGTTCTAGGCCATAAGGTGACCAAACAAGGCACTAAAGTGGACAAAGCTAAGATTGAGGTCATCACCAAGCTTCCTCCCCCAACCTTAGTCAAAGACATTCAGGATTTTCTAGGACACGCTAGTTTCTATCAACATTTCATTCTTGACTTCTCTAAAATCACCAAACCTCCCACCAACCTTCTTTAAAAGGAGGTCCCCTTCAAATTTGATAAAGCTTGCATGGACAACTTTCTGTGCTTGAAAGATGCTCTTACCACTACTCCTATCATTTGTGCACCCGACTGGGCCTTACCCTTTGAAGTCATGTGCAATGCTAGTGACTTTACATTTTAGGACAAAGAATTGATAAGAAACACCATATCATTTATTATGCATCTAAGACCTTAGATGAGGCTTAGCAAAATTACACCGTCACTGAAAAAGAAATGCTAGCTATTGTCTATGCATTCGATAAATTTTTCCCATACCTTGTTGGTTAAAAAGTTATTGTTTACACTGATCATGCATCCATTCGCTATCTCATGACCAAGAAGGATGCTAAGCCTAGACTCATAAGATGGATTTTGTTATTGTAGGAATTTGATCTAGAAATTCTAGACAAGAAGGAGTCTGAAAATGTCATGGCTGACCACCTAAGTAGACTTAGCTATAGCCCCATCGATGAAAACCCCATAATTGAATCGTTACCCAATGACCAATTACTCAAGGTAGACTCCCAATTCCCTTGGTTTGCCGATTTTGTGAACTATTTAGCTACATGTGTATTGCACCCTGAATATAAGGGACACTCTAAAGCTAAATTTTTACATGACGTCAAAAATTATTATTGTGATGAACCTTATCTTTTCAGACTTTTTGCCGACGGTTTGTATCGTCGTTGTGTATCCCAAGAAAAAAGCATTGACATTTTGGAACAATGTCACTCTGGCCCATATGTGGACATATGAGTTCCCAAAAAATAGCTAGAAAGGTCCTGCAATGTGGATTCTATTGGCCCACCATCTTTAAGGACTCTTACGATTATGTGCTTTCTTGTGATCAATGTCAAAGGACAGGAAACATTTCCAAACATGACCAAATGACCCTAACCTCTTGGAAAGAGTTAGAGATTTTTTATGTCTGGCGAATTGACTACATGGGCCCATTTCCTTCTTCCTATGGGTTTGCTTACATTCTAGTTGTAGTCGATTACATTTCCAAATGGGTTAAAGCTATTCTCACCAAAACTTGTGATTCCAAGCCTGTTATTATATTCCCTAGATTTGGAGTCCCACGCACCATCATTTCTAATAGGAGATCCCAATTTTTAGAAAAATGTTTTGAGGCATTATTGAAACAATATGGAGTCTACCACAAAGTCACCACCCCGTACCATCCTTAGACTAGTGGATAGGTTGAAGTATCCAATAGACAAATAAAATCCATTCTAGAAAAAAGAGTGGGTCGCACTAGGAAATATTGGGTGTTAAAGATCAATGACGCTCCATGGGCATACAAAATAGCTTACAAAACACCCATTGGTACTACCCCCTTCAGACTGATCTACGGCAAGTCATGTCACTTGCCAATAGAATTAGAGCACAAGGCCAGTTGGGCCATCAAAAACTTAAATTTTGACCTTTCTTCTACAGGAGAAAAATGTCTTCTCCAAATAAATGAGCTTGATGAACTTAGAATGAGTGCCTACGAAAATGCTAGAATCTACAAAGACCTAACCAAAATGTGGCATGATGGTCACATCAAGCGTAAGGACAATAGATAAGGGGACCGGGTTTTAGTTTTTAATTCAAGATTAAGACTTTTTCCTGGAAAACTCAAGTCAATATGGTATGGGCCCTACATTGTCAAATGCGCCTATCCATATGGTACGTTTCTTCTTTGGGATAAAGTTGTAGGAAAATTTAAACTTAATGGGCACCGACTTAAAAGACACATCACCATTGAAGACCTTGTCGCTTCAGATTCAAACAACTGTTCATCTTTGAAAGACCTGAACCTATCCGACCCCACAACTTCCCCAGAATCTCGATAGACTGGTCCATCTCTTATCAAGCCACAACGTAAAACTAGACACTTTTTGGGAGGCAACCCAAATAATTTTTGCATATTTATGTTTTTTCTAACATTATCACCCTTGTTATTTTTTGTTGTTCTTCTCTTTTGGGGAGTTGCTGCCATCGTCCTTCATCCTTCACCACAATGATTCTTTTCCCCCATCTCAGATTTTTATTTTTCTCAGGATGAGCAAAGTCTTAAGTTTGGGGTGGGGATGGGTGGTACGTTTCCACCCCTTTTTCTTTCCTTTTTAGTATCTTTTCTTTGTTTTACATGTTGCATGTAGCTAGTTTTTTTTTATTTCATAGTATAATTGGCCCATATCTAGTCGGCCTTGATATGATCATTTGTCAAAATACTCCCCTTAATGATATGACTGCCTTGCAACCAAAATTTTGAAACTTTCATGACTAGAAATCCTCCTGTCACTTAGGACCTCAAATAGTAATCACTCCTCGGAAAAGATGGCAAGTCATAGAGGACTGATAGGTTCAAGAGTGATGCTTTCTTATCATGTACAACTTGTATACATTTTCTTGATTTTTCGCACGATTTGGTAATAGTCGAACCAATGCACGGTACTCTAAAAAAAGATGAAAATAAAAAAAGTTGCACAAGAACAACCTCTTATACTCTTCTTCCACCACTTCCAAATCTTTCCATTCGTCAAAAAGAAAAAAAAGCCAATAGTGCCCAAAATGCTAAGTTTGGGGTGACACCCCTTCCCCCTCTTCCACTTCTCCCATACCCAAAGAATTGGGTGTATCACCAAAAATCAAAGAAAAAAATGCGGTCAATGTAACTGCATGTCCACTAAATAAAAAGTTCTCAAGTCGAATAGAGGATAGACCGCTCTTCTTCCATACCTCCTTCACTCCAATTTTCTACCCAGGGTAAAACTACAAAAACCTCATCCATCCAAAATTAGCCCTATTCTTGTGCAAAACTTTAAAAAAAATTATGGATTACCAAATGCAAGGTAAAATGAAAATCTATTTTATTGCAGGTCTTGAATAAATGCAAGTTTGTGAAGTAGAAAATATAAAAGTCATTATTCGTGAATTCAAGAAGTCAGGGTCGCTTGGCCATTTTTGGTGGAAGGAATCAAGTGGTTGTTAGGAGAGTGAGGATGATAGGTTGAGAGTATGTCTTGGAAGTATTTCTTGATTTTTATGTTGCTTGGGACGAGCAAAGTTTATGTTTGGGGTATTTTGATGAATGCATTTTCATCTCTTGTTTTTGCTTCATTTAGAATAATTAATTAGCACTTTTTGCTAATTTTAGCTTAATTCAGAAATAAATAGCACTTTTATCATCTCAATATTCTCTTCCTGAATTCTTATGAGATTTCTCTTAATTTTCAGGAATTATCTAAGTATTTAAATTGAGATAATAAAAGATGAAGATATGATGCTTTCCAAATATTCTCGCAGTTCCTGAGATACCCATCACCAAAATAGTCATACCTTTTGCGTCTAAATGTGGAATTTCAAATTTGGATTGAAAATAGAATTTTGTTGGCTATAGAAA